>CM061349.1:146241531-146841531 GCA_030867105.1 Liasis olivaceus
AACCCTATGAATTCTGTCACCAATTCTTATCTAACTCATCGATTCAACCATCTCCTTTCCTCCCATCTCTCCTTTCTATCAACATTTCCATTTTGTAAGGTATTTTCCTAATTTTCTCAGATAATGCTCTCTCTGATACTTTATATTTGTTTCCTCCACTATACAGATTGCAAACTGTCACTTGATTTTATACTTTCAAAGGTTTTGCAAAAGATCCAGCCATACAGTTCCAACTGACTTAAATAACCCTCATTGACCATAATGGGATTTGTGCAGTTCAACCCTATGCTCTTGAAGAGTAGAAGGCTTCATGGTTAGGATTATTTCCCCATTTTTAATGCTCCAAATCTCTTCCTCATAGTTCAAACATGATGGCTCTATTTGCTTCTGATTTTGTTTGAAAAAGCTAAAAAACATGGATACAATCCCTGGATACAATCTACAAGACAGAATTTTGAATTTAGATACGACAGACTAGTCTTAAATCTATTGAAGCTATGAACTCACTGAATGGTCTTGGGCAAATCATCCTGTTTCAAACTATTCTTATGTGTAAAATGAGTATCACAATGAGCTCTTATAGTTCTGCAAAATGTTATTTATGGGCTTTTGCATCCAAGAGCACACTTCCAGTCTTCACTTCTCAAAGCTGAACTTGCTCATCTCCTTCAATCTCTCTTCCTATGATTGATTGATTTAGAGAATTTATAGGCTGCCCAATCTATTATGACTCTGGGTAGCTTTCAACATACAACAATGAAAAATAAAAGATTAAAACAAAGAATTACACGATCAAAAAGAAGGTTCAGGAAAAAAAACAACAACAGCCATCCAAAAGACAAAAACATCATTCTTCAATTCTAGTCCCCTGGATTACTTTCCTTATCCTTTTCTGAACTTCATCCAACAGTCAGAATTCTTTAAGTGTGAACCGAAGGGGGGACACAAGGTAAAGTTTGAACAAAGCAGAATCAAGTGAAACAATGATTTTCCATGAATTGGAAACCATACAATGAAATCTTAATTTAACAGCTGTCATGGGGCATGGAGTTTCATTACTCCGACACGTCCACTGAATCACAAGCTATGTTATTTCTGGTGTTTTGCATCATTTGCATTATGGCCTAATGGAATCATTACACAAATGATGTAAATTGCCACAAAGGATGTAAGAGTAATGTAAGCTCAGCTGCCTCATCTATACTAGTTCAGATGCAATGGTCTTATTTCAGAGGGATGTTCTGACAGAAAGTGAAGTCTGCCAAATGGTATTTAAATGCTCAATCTATTAAATCGAGGTTTCATTGGTCTTTTGGAATTACATTTGCTGTTTTTGCAGCCACGTCATGCTGTTAGCTCATATTCACTTTGCAATCAATCTTTATTTGAAGCTCTTTGTCAGCCTTCCCAGGTAGACCAGACAGGGAACATGACCAGATGAGCTCATTCTACCTTATTGTAAAGCTACATGAACAGAATCTTGCAAGTCTGAAAGTACTTTTCTCCCCCCGTCCCCTTTACAGTGCACAAAACTAGGGAGGGTCTCTTCTGAGCCACTGCCCTGCCCAGATTCCCGCTGCAGGCTCTGTTGCCTTTTATCTGACCGTTCCCTTGGCTGCGTCTCTGTGCCCTGTCTCCCAAGGTCATTCCCACATACCATTGCACTCTTTTTCATATGCATCATGACCAAGTCAAATGCTACCATCTTATAGATTCACCATACATATAAGAAAAATCTAAAGCCCTCACATTTGACTTCCAATGTTCCCCAACAGAAAGGATTGTAAAAAAGGAATTGAAAGAGGATGCCAGGATGATTTGCAAGCAATTTACAGAGTAGTTTCTAGATGCAAAAATAAGGAGAAAACAAATTTTAGCAAAAGAAATATAAGCAGGCAATAAGAGATGAGAAGCCAATGGCTAAAAACACTTGAGACTAATTTGAAATCAGTTGGATAACAGTGGCATTAAACTGTGCTGAAGGATGATAAGGCAACTGCAGAAAAGTTCAATGTATTATTTGCATCTGCTTTCACTGTGGAGTTGTGAGTACCTGAACTGGTTTTCTCAGAAATGGAATCTGAAAACCATAGGTAATTAGAGGTGACGAGATAAGTTGTACGCCTAATAGACTCAACAAACAAGTGAAATTACCTGACTCAGACAATATCCATTTAGGGTTTCTGATTAAAAAAATGTAATTTCTCCCTCAGATAGTTAGCCATTTCGAAAGAGTAATGAAGTTTCAAGGTTTTTTTAAAAAATGGAAACTGCAGGTACATTACAGTTTAATGACGGTTAGGGGTAAATTGGTGGAAAGTATTTAAAAGAAAATAATTAAACATATAATTGAATGTGTCTTGCTGAAGAGAACCAACTTTCTCTTCTCTAGTATTTGCAAGAGTAGGTTTTGTCTCACAAACCTGGGTTTTTTGGGGGTTTTGTTTTTAGGAGAGCAACAATTCAGTAAATAGGAGTGATGCAAAATGTCCCTCGTTCTAATGTCCCTCATCAGATGCACATCAAAACTATCAAGCTATGTGAGAAATTTGAAAGTTTAAAGTACAAAATGTGTGAGTGTGTTTGTGTGTTTACACACATACACACACACACACACACACACACACTGAAACCAATCGCAGTAAGTTGATAATAACTAATTTGTCCTTTTTATTTGAACGACAGTAACATTCATTTGGAATCTAATTCATTATAAATACGTTTATCTTGAAAACTGGCTTCAAGTCCCTTGGGCTACTGAAACACACAGTTGAGTAATGTTCTCAATCAGTTATGAAAGTTGTTAATTTGTTGAATGTATTTTGTGTAGTCAGACAGAATCTTTCCTTCAAGACACCCCAAACTCATTTTTTTTTAATTTGAGGAAGTCAGTAGTTGATATAAAAATCTCTTTCAAGTTAAAAATAGATTCAGCAAGGAACTCTTTATTTCCATACATTAGCAGAATTCCTTGTTGGGTGTTTTATTTTGTTTTTTAACATTCTGCAGATCAGAGTTAATAGCACTAACATTTAAAATAGAGAAATAAATATATAAGTATCCTTAAAGGATAGGATCTCTTTCTGAATAGAAAATCAAATGAAGAATAGAGTTGGAAAAGCACTTCAAAAGTGGGTCAGTCAAGGGCAACACCTGAGAGGCTGCAACTCAGCCTCCCACCTTTCTGAAGGGTCAGAGGTCATCTGCATTCTGGGATTTCAAATATGACCAAAAGACTTTTGTTCATTTTTAGGGAGGGCTTGGGAGTGGGAGTGGGAGTGGGAGGACTTCCAGAGGCAAACATTCCCATTTCCTTCCTTAAAACTACTCCCAAAATGGATCACACACTGTATAAGCCTGTCACTGGGTCTTGGTATGTTTAGGACATTTCTATCAGATTAGGCTACAAATGACCAGTTGAATCAGTTTGTTATTTATTCCATTTCATATCCTGCTTTTCCCCTCAGCATTCAAGTCAGTATGGGGATTTTCCCTCATGTCATTTGCCTGAAGAGACAGGCTGGGTGGAGAGACATTGACTAGCCCAAAGTCCGTAAGCTTAATAGCTGAGTGGAGACGTTTCTCCAAACCCATCTTACTATCTTAATCACCATAGCACATCTGTTCTCGCCTATAAAGAGGTGGCCTCTATGGAGCAGTGGTGGTTTTGCTTTGCTTTTTTTTAGCAGAGCTTACAGAGAAAGTGTTAGCTCATAGAAGCAGGACGAGCCAGTTTGGGGTAGTGGCTCAGGCACCAGGTTAGAAACTGGGAGACTGGGGGGACCTTGGGCCACTCCCTCCCTCTCAGCCCTAGGAAGGAGCAGGCAAGGGCAAGCCACTTCTGAAAATCCTTGCCAAGAAAACTGCGAGGACTAGTCCAGGCAGTTAAAATTTGGCTATGAGTTTTGTTTTATGGTTTTATATTGTCTTTTTAATGGTCTTATACCTCTTGTATTGGTTTGCTGTT
This sequence comes from Liasis olivaceus, assembly GCA_030867105.1. Taxonomy (NCBI): domain Eukaryota; kingdom Metazoa; phylum Chordata; class Lepidosauria; order Squamata; family Pythonidae; genus Liasis; species Liasis olivaceus. The sequence goes on from CM061349.1 coordinate 146,245,499, forward strand.
TTTTTACTGTTTTTTAATTGTTTGTGAGCCACCCAGAGTCTTGTATGGAGATAGGCGGCAATATAAATTTGATGATAGATAGATAGATAGACAGACAGACAGACAGACAGACACAAACAGACACACACACACACACACACAGACTTGAAGGCACACACATACAAAAGCAGAAGGGGATACAAGGGCATAAGGAATTAGACAAGCTGAAAATGGGAAGAAATCCTCAAAATTAATCAGTAAGACCCTAAGATACAATTGACGGTACATCTGGAGTTGGGGGGCCAAAAAAAGTAGTGAGCTAAGCAACAAGGCAAGAGGAATGTTAAAAAGCCACTCTTCTCCATGAACAGCGTTCCCTAGCCACCCCAACTAGATATCCATAAGAACTTAGATCTGAAAGAGCTGGAGGGTACACCAGATTGATGGAAACTGCCACATACTAATAGCGAACAGGACGTCAGGCTTTAGAAATTAGAGTTCACTGCTTGCCTACCATATATGCACGTCCTCTGGAACCTGGTCTTTGCTCTAATTGTTTGTATTGCTGCTTATTCTGTAAATTCCCCCTTTTTCTGACATGGGATATTTTACTACAGTTTTTAGAAACTATTTTATCATTTTCCTTTTGGTACACAGCTGTTTTAATATTTCTGTAAGCTGAACTATACCTGACAGGCTATGTATATATGTGCATATGTGTGTATGTATGCATTATTTTAATCAGCCCAAATCAGTCCTTTGCAGGATGGTCCCCTCTACACTGAAGGCTATGGATGATAACATTGACCAGTATGGCTCAGCGGATAACTGCTTTTCAATGTTTCAGTCTGAGGCTGAAAGAGAGTGACTGGCCCAGCTAACGTCTGTGCCTAAGGGAGGATGAGAACTTGGATCTCCCTGTTCCTGCTCCAGCACATTAACTATTACCCCACACTGACTCTTATGTATGTATGTATGTATACTTACATAAACATGTTTAAACATATGAGTATAGGTATGTGTGTACATGTATACATATATATGAAGAGTCCTTGTAAAGGGGACTTTAACAGCTGGATTTTATATTTTCAAAAAATGGGAACTAACAGCTATTTGGTGTCTTCTGAGAGAAATCTAATCCTACCTCTGTGTTGTATTGGACAGAGTTTGTTTATTTTCAGTCTGTTCCAAACTCTAAGATTGCAGCCCATACAGACACAGTTTGAACATGAATCACAGATTTTCTTCCAGAATTTTAATTATTTAGCTTTCAGAAGACGTCTTGGAAATGCAAATGCAACCCGTAGCTATTTTGGAAAGTTCAGACTGACTAATAAAAGTTGTACCTGTTAGTTTAGAAAACTGGGGTATACAGTAAGTAAGTAAGTAAAGGTGTTTTCCCATTACACGTTGAAGATTACTATGACTGTAAATGTTTAATAAATAAAATGAAGATTGCACAAAGCATGAATTTTTAGGCCAATTTGCTACTGAAATCCATTTTCTGAGCTACTGTATTTTGTAGGAACTTTTCTGATCTCTGATGAAGACCACGAACTTATCTAATAACAGTCATTACTTCTACATAATAACAAATAAAAGGGATTTAGAATAACTGGTTCCCACTAAAATGTGATATTCTCAGATGCAAAGTTGGAGAAGTCGGTCAGGCCTTGAAAATGTGCTGGATGTGTGTGAATGTGTGTGTGTGTGTATACATATATATGAAGAGTCCTCATAAAGGGGGTTTTAACAGCTGGATTTGGGGCTGGTATTGGGGCTAACTCCCATCCTCAACAAAATACAAAACGCTTATTGCCAGCACATTTTATTCATATGTAGTTTCAATGCAAATGACTTCCAGTGGTTATACATATAATAACTGGATGGAGAATTTCCCTTGCCAAGTAGTCCTGAACCCACTTTGCACATTGCCACCACATCCCATGGAAGTTCTTGTAAATGCTGCTTCAAATGTGAAGAAGCTTCTGTGAGTCCCTCTTAATGCCAGTCCTTTACCCTGCCATCCTGAAGATGTTCCATCAAGGTGAGGAGGGGTGGGTAGATCCCCTTTGTTGCATGGCCTTGTGGCATATATATGAAATACGTTTCTTGACACCATCCAGCATTCCTGGAAAGAATATCCAACAGAATCCACCAGTGAATACAAAAGCAAACATTTTATTTATTTATTTATTTAATTGCACTTGCATAGCCACCCATCTCACATAGTGATTCTTAGGTTGGGGGCTTGGGTGATTTGGGGTTTGTGATAAACACATGAAAACTTGGATGAGAAAAAAAAGAATCTTTATAGAGATATACCACTAAATAAAGATGCAGAAAAAGAGAGCTGTGTGCAGAACAACTTCCTCCTTACCTTGCCTTCCCCCACCCCAGCTTTTTACCCATGTATTACATTTGCTGAGCCACTTAATCAAACAAACCACATTTTAACTATTCAGCAAAATATTTGCTGGCTGATGATATATATTTGCACATACAGCAAATGTTGGCAAGATGGTTCAAAAGAAGAGGCAGCTCTATCAGCATTCTTTATAATGAGCTCTTCTTATATCACCGACACCTCAAAATAACTCAAGAAGCATCAAGTCGATCATATCAATGTTAGCCTGTGTCCCACTAAGTGTGAAAATGCAGAAACGCAAAACCCACATAGACTTCTTTAAATAAACTCAGCAACTTGAAGCCTAATGAACTATCTGATATTACCTGGATGATAAAACAAGAATTTGGTCAAGAAACCAACGTGAGAACTCTTCAACTCTGTCTCCAGTTTGCAGCCGGATTGGGAGAATTCTGTAGCCATCCTTTTCTTCCAAATTAACAGAAGGAAAAGCCTCCAAATAAATGACGCAAGAATCATCAGCCTTAAAATCTGTTCAGTAACTGTTCTAATGCAGGGAAGTTACATGTAAATTACAAGGCTGGCCATGCAGACGTAACTGTGAGACACATTTTACTCTAGTGCCACAATCATTGCATTTCCTATTTTCCAGACTCATAAAGAAAATGACAATGGGCTATAAAGCAGATGGCATAACCAGACTCATGTATCAAGTGAGTCCATTGGGGTCACATAAGACATTTAAAATCCCTTTTGCAGGACAAGTCCTTTTATCATATTGCTGAAATGTGTTGCTTTCTAGTCAATTGCCTAAAAGGCAATAGGAATATTTCTCTATAAGGAATTTAGCAAAAATTTCCCCCTTAGTTGATGGGATTGTTTATACTTTTTTAAAAAATAACACATGCTTTTTTATATAAATTATTGTCAGCACATTTATATGTAGTTTCAATGCAAATGACTATGATAACTTTTCATATTAGTGATACACACACATGCTTCTGAGATGTCCATGTATGTCTCTTAACACTAGCATATGATGAATGTATTAAATGAGCCTATTGTTAGTCCATTACAATATAGCTTTCATCTTCCAACAGATATGTCACAGTGAAAGCATCAGAATGATAACATATACTAGAAATGAAACGTCTTTGTAAAGCTTCTCCATGCTTCTGAGATATTTCAGCAGCCAAGATCTCACTCCCTTCTCAATGGCTATCTGCTCAGACCTCCCAAGGAACCCACGTCTGGCTGACTGTGCCATTTCTGATCATTCTTCCAACTTCATATATTTGAAGGACAAAATGTCTCCGCCCTCTAACATGCTGCTTGATTATCAACCCCTTAGTCATGGCCGAATATAAGCAGACCTCCCATTTCTAAACACACCAGGCCTTAGCATTTATCAGTTAATTTAGCCAGAGCTAATGCTGGCTTCTATTCAAGAAATCCAGCAAAAACCTTTGGTTCTCATCTACTGAGAATGAAGGGTTCCATTAGCCTTCAGTTCAATGGAATCAAAATCCTGCTCCTTAAGATGGCTGATCCTTTACTAAAACAGTACAGGTAGTCCCTGGGTTAAGAAAACCCAGTTTAAGGATGACCCAAAGTTAAGAACAGAGCCTATTGTAGCAAAATTCAAGTTAAATACACAATGATTTGAGTTCATTACACAATACTACTCATATGGTATTGTATAATAATACTATTCTGGCTTACATACAAATTCAACTTAACGGACAGACTTTGGGAAAGGAACTCGTTCTTAAAGTGGGAACTATCTGTATCCAAACAGACAAGACTTTCCTGGTCTGGGTTCAACACAGCTTTGGGGAAGAATCCAAGCTGTGGTCTTCTGCTAGTCCAACACAATGGACTGGCTAAGGGAAGAAGGAAATATTTGTCCAGTAGAATAGCATCAAGGAGTCATTTTCTCTTTCCATGACAGGTCTAGGAAGCAGAGGCATCTGAAAAGGTCTTGCTGACAGAGAACATCAGAGTCATGCTAGGAAAGCATCACAGTGAGGTTCAAGCTTTGAAAACATTTCTTAAAAAGCAAAACGATCCCATCTATTTAGCCCCACCTATCTCTTCTCCACCAAAAGATGCAGCAATAAGTGGATCGATTACCCTTGAGAGAATGTCAGCTGAGTTCTCTAAGCCCCCTTGTTAGCCTTAATTTGAGCCAGTTGCTTTGGATCGTGTACTGCCTATTCTCTAAGTATTGCCTTCTTATTTATGAAAATAACAGAGGGCCTTCTGAACTTGGCCATTCATACCCTTTCAGAAAATACAAAGCTGGGATCAGTACTGTGCATTTGAAACCAAAAAACTCAAGAAAATTTGGAGGACAAAAAACCCACATTCCTACAATTAGGGAAAACCAAACATGCAGATTTTAAAGAAAGTAGGAGGTTTGGGTTAGGATTTGGGGCAGATGCGGCTTTACTAATGAGAGATGCATGTAACTCAAGTCAAACTGAGCTCTTAACTTTGGCTATTAAGCCATCACGCGAACCTGCTGGAGACTCTTACAAGCGTATCCCAGAGAGTTCATGGCACCCATATCAAACTATTAATTGTGTCATGCATTTTGCATTGCTAGGAACAAAAATAGCAATGATACCTGTTGTAAGAAAAGAAAAGAAAGAAAAGAAAAATACTTCTTAAATATTGGATATGATTTTTTTTTGACAACAGGTCAGCAGCTGAATGACTGATTCCAGATTAAAATTAGGATACAGTCATACGCATATTTATCTGTTTATTCAGCCCAAAAGGCACCTACAATGATTTAGATGTTTACTAAAAAATATAAAAATATGAAACATCACTCTGTAAAATTTAGAGGAAAGCCGTTCTTTTAAAAAACAGAATAGAGCTTATATTAATATATTTGAAAGGCTCTTTAAAACATGAGGAACAAAAAAGGGGCACATATAAACTGCATTTTACAAATCCACCTCCCAGCCAGAGGTTCCCTTTTTCCACCTGGGTTGATTTTAGAACCTCTTTTGATCTCATTTCAAGGGCGAGGCTATGGAGAAAACTAAAGGGATCCTCAACAGGTCAATAGCTCCTGCTAACTTTTTAGTCCTTCCATTCTAACATCATTTCGAGAGTCAGATGTTCCCTCTGGGGACATCTCTTTGGAGCTTTCAGAGAAGCAGGTGAAGTGATCAGTGGGGTATTCCAGCTCCTCTTTTATTCAATTTCGACATCAGTCCAGTAATCCAGGCCTTCTCTGTCCCAGTTCATTACTCCCCTGTACTACGAGGCCGAGTGGTTCCAGCTACACAGACCAACTGGTGAACCTGTCGATCTCCCAGGTGGAAATGGGAAGGGCACCGAGGACTTTAGCTTCTTTTTGTTTGGAGAAAAATCTAGTCAGCAAACTAAAGTTCTAGATTTTGCATCATACAATTCACATCATTGGCAAATTAATGGGAATGTCATCAAGCAGGTGCATGCTAATACAAACTTTGGAGTGCTATTCCATTGCCCTGGAGAGGTCATTTCTTATTCCTGGACAGGGAATTCAGTTATCCTGAGATTGCAAGGTCTCCATAGCTAAGGTCATCTCTCAACTACTCTATGGTGTCCAAGTTTGCACTTTAAAAAACATCAACATTTTTGAAGCTATTCAGTCTGAGTCCCTTGAAGCTATTCTTGCAGTCCCTAGAGATATTAAAAATGCTGCCCTTCACTTAGAGACAGTTGAAAAAAGTCATGGAACTTTGTTTTTATATATGATAACCGCAGTGAGATTATGGTATGCACGAAGATGGAAAGATTTGGCAATACCTGCAATGGCGGAATGGTTGGTGAAGATGATGGAACTTGCTGAGATGGCCAAATTGAGCTGTTTGATTACAGAAAAGACAAAATCTACATTTATTGCTGACTGGAAACCCCTTATGGACTTTTTGTGTAAAACATAAAAAAAGAACTTACGATCTATGGTTTTGACACTTAGATAGGATAGATTATAGAAAGAAGAGAGTCATGATGTAACTTTAGAGAAAGAGGTTGTGCTGTAACTGCTGTAAAGAAGATCGGAAGCCACTTCTTTATATCTTTTTTCTTTCTTTTCTATTTTTCTTCTACCTTTTTTTTCTTTTTTCTTTTGCACTTTAGCTTTTTCTTTTATTTCTTCCTTTTTCTTTTTTCCTTCTTACTCTATTTTAGTTTGTATTAATTTTTACTTTTGTTTTTAAAACTGTCAATAAAATTATATTTTTTTAAAAAAGGTAATACCTGCCATACTGTATTTATCTTCCTTTTACTGGAGAACAGGCTACTAATAACTTATAAGTTGTGGCTTTGGCCATCTGAGTACAATCGCCACTTTAAAAATGATCTCTGCCCAAGTCATTCTCCAAAATCGAAAAGCAAGAAATATTTTCAGAGAGTGTCAGTAATAGCCCATAGACCCCACAGAAGCCACCTCCTAGAGGCAGATTATCTTGAGGTGAATGTTTTTCCCAACTCCCAGAATGAGAGATGAGTGAAATCAAGTTTCCAGAAAATGCATGCACAGTGGACCTGCTACGGGGCTATCACAATTTTTCTTTTGAGATTTTGATGTGAATCGTTCAATGTTAACAAAAGTTCCAAGGCTAGCCTATGGCTAAATTGTGCTGACCCATGGTTTGCCTAACTATGATTTATTGAACAAACCATAATTAACTAGGTTCCCCCAACACACTAAGCCAAAACAAGCACACCTGATTACAGTTCAAGTGTAACAGTGTAAACCAAATCACACCGAACACTTGACAGCAAGCACTTTCAGATGTGGCAACAAAGCTACAATCTCCAGCAACCTATTATCATATATATGTATTAATTGATTTCATTTATTTATCTGCTATCTTTCAGGATAACAGTTCTCCCAAGGTAGCTTCCCAGCTGTATAAACAATCTTAAATAAACGCACAGTAAATATGATGTAAGTACAACTTATTCATAGAGACAGGAAAATCCCTCGGGGGATCAATAGTTATCAAAATGGTGGGAGCAGCCAGAAGATCAGAGCCCCACCCCTTTTTTTAACACGCATCATATCCGGTACATCACACACACATAAAAAAGAGCAGGGTTTTGATTGCCCAGGTTGCCACTTTGAAGCTGTTCACAGACCCCATTGGAGACACCCTGGTTTAAAGGATAGTCATGGCAATGAAGTTTCCATCTGTAGCTTCTGGAACGGCTTCTCTCTCTTTCTCTTTCTGCAGAGCATTTTATGCTATAGATTTGTGCTAGGTTTTATATGTAGAAAAATTCACGCCTTGCTGTTTCTAGAAGGGCGGTGTGTTTCAAATATACTAGCAAAATAAAAAGAGGGAAAGTCAGGTCCCTCGTTGCATGTTATTGATTGAGTAGCTGGGGCTTTTAAACTTTTAAGTAAACCTATGTAATATTGTCATGGGCTCAGTTGGGGTAAGTTAAGTACATAATAGCATGAGTAATTAAAATATTAGACTTAATTAACCTTTCTTTTGAAAGGCCATTTTAGTACCTCAAGAAGATATCAAACAAGCTAAATAAATTAAAAAAAAAAAATACAGGAGGAAAGCTATTCTTTGCTGCTGTCCCAAGCTGTTAAATAATTGTGTATTTATGGCACATTACTATGTAAAATTGATACAAAAAGATATGGTAAATTTCACCATGTCTCACAGTGTGGGTAATTATTAATCACAGCACCTCGGTAATTTCGCTCTTATGTTTTGGGGAAGAAAAATTGAAAACAGTTGTATGATGGACTAATCACCATCCTTTTGCCTTCATTATGTAGAAATTAGGAAACACTAACACATTTTAAAAATGTTCCCACCATTCAGCAGAGCAAAATCCATGTTGCAACCCTTCCATTTCTTTTGTTCTCGGTGTCATTCTCACATCGGCTACTTAGCTGAGTCCAGGTGTTAGAGAACCATCATTACTCTAGGGCAAAGTGGAAAAGAGGCAATATTTAGCCCAGGCAAACTACCCCCTTTCTCCATAACGCTTCACCTCACTTCTGTGGTGCTGTAGAGCGCAACTTGACCTACTGAGGAGAAAATAAAAGTATGGGGCTGATCATCCCTAGTGGCTCATTTCTGGATACTGTTTACCTCATCTTACAGCACTGATTATAGCCCATTTGCTTTCTAAAAGCATAAATTGAGCCTTGCCAGATCCGAGTTATTAACATCCAGTTTCTGACACGGGCAAACAAGCTGCTGATAGGAACTTCATAAGCATAACACAAGGGTAAGAACCTATGTCCCACCATTAGTTCCCACTAATGTGGATTTATCACATTTAGAATATTATATGGGAATGTGAGCAACATGGAACTCAGAAAGAAACCTTAGGTTAAATAGCAAAAGGCCCATTTTGGTGAATGGTGAATTCTTTAAGATTAAATACCGAGGGAGAAACTGCTCTACTCATAAGCATATACCGTGCATCTCCCACTCAGCTACCTTTTTGGATGGACGCTGTGCCACACGTTATCAGGGCACAAGTATTTGTTGGCCTGCAATCAACACTTTTCAGAGGGCTGTCCTCTAAACAGTATACTGAAATAGAGAGGCAGCAACCCTCACCTCAGATTCTCTGAAATGTAATTGCTGAACCACAAACTATCATTCAGAAGATGCGGAGTGGGGGATCTCTCTGGTCCCTCATGCTCTTCACTGCACAACCCTGAATGTAAAGGGAAAAGCTCAGAATGTACACCAGTTTCATATTATAGAGAAAACTCGATTAGAGGTGATGCACAAATGATCTCCTACAGCAAATAGCTAAATCAACATATCTCATTGGTATGTCTGAATAATCAGGAAGGCTTTCTGAAATATAACCTTTTCAATTCTATCTTGTTGCTTTATTAAAATGAGACCATGCTCATGATCCACCAGAAGGGCGATTACAAGGTCTCTACAGGAGCAGTAAATCAGGTATTTACTAGGAAAGTGGGCAAATAATCAAGGTGCATCAAAGTTTCTTACAATATCTACAATGGGGATATAAGAGGACACTGACAGTACAAAATTAGAGTAACTCCCCAGGGACTGGATGTAATGCAAGATGGTGCTGTAGGAGATCCTTCCAATGGGCTTGCCTGCATCTCTGGCACTACCATAAATTAGCAAACAAGCAATTCTGTACCTTTTGCTCAGTTTTTCCATTATGACTATAAAGAAATCAAACACCACACCTGATCAGTAATATACAAGCAATGGTAACCATTAAGAACTATGACTCTTTGCTAAACTCTGCTCCATTCTAAAATCGACAGAAGAGACGAACATTAGCCTCATTCAAGTTGCAAAGTTTCAATTCAATTTCCCTGAAGTTTCTCCTCTCCCTCAAGCATTTTTTTTCCCTTGGCTGAGCTTCAGTATAAGAAGTTAGCTTGGAAGCCATGATATGGGGATACTGTTTACAAGGCACCTTTTTAAAATACTTTTTGTTTAAGGAAATAATAAACAACCATGGAAGTGAGAGGATCTAGAAACAAGCACTAGGCAAGAAGGTCTGACTTCTCTCAACTCACACAGTCCTTTTGCTGAAAAAAAGATCCACACTTGTTAATACTCCTAATTCAGACAGACTGTGGTTTTTAAAAAAGATGGACTTAGTCCTGGGAAAGCAAATCTAAGTAGAAAGGAGTCTGACAGAATAGGTTGCAGAATCCAATTCAGACAACATACAGTGAACAAATATAATCAATATAACACAAACCAGTGAGATTGTGGGAACTGCTGAGAAAAGTAGAACAAACAATTCTTGTCTTAGGTTGATGACAATGGAATAAAATTAGCTCAACTGATCAGCACAGCCTTTTAAGTGAAGAATGATGGTATAGCTTGTAGTTCATTCTCAGCAACAGTAAAAGCACAGTGCCAAACCTGGCTTGGTGAACAGCTCTGTCGTTTGAGTAAGCAAGCCCACTCGCATCTTTACGGGCTCCAAAGTCTGCAGGTGCCTCTGAATGAGGGCCAGTTGCATGGTGTGGTACTTCCAATGGGAGCCCTGCTGGGCCACCAGCCTTCCTGCATTCTGTAATACCCCAGTGATCTCATGGGGCAGCAGAGGGTTGTTAGAGCATTTGGTTTCTTTCGAAGTGCAGGCCCCTTTCAAAGTCAAAATTGCGTGTAAACAAATCCAAATCAAAGGCTACATATCCAATCAGATCCATCAACATAAAGGGAAAAGATAAATGTAAGGGTCTTTGAAAACTCTGCGCGTTTCTTGAATGAATTGAGTATGAAGGAAGAATTATACTGGTCTATTGGTCAACAATGAAATTTCCAAGGTTTGTTGTGCAGAGAAATGGTGAAAAGGGATACCATCTGCCTCCATGAATTTCAATGAGTCGTTTGTCATCTTTAAAGAACAAGTAAAGGCCAAGAAAACCAGAAATCCCAAGTCAAAAGGAAAAAAAATAGTGTTTTATTAACTACCACACTGTTATAATACACTTTAAACGTACAATAAGGTAGCCTTTAAATCTGAGGTGGTTTGAACAAATGAACAGATTTCCAAATGTTTGTAAATAGTGAACTGTTGCAATTATTGTATTTTTGTAAAACGGGTAGAGCACTTACAGACTGGCTATGCAAATTAAGAGTGTACATTTTTTATAGTTGAAAATATAAACAGTAATTAAAAAATAAAAAATCAGCTTAATAAAAAACATATATGTTTATCAGTTAAATGTACTGGATACATACAATTTAAGGGAAGCATAAAGGAAAGATGTGGATATTTAAATGCAGCTCAACTAACCAAAGCTTGGCAGAAAAAAGCATTGTAAAACCCTTATTCCACTATGACTAATATTAATATGGACTACTGTCCCTATGGAAATGATTTTCTATTATTTGCATTTGTATATGTGTGTCTCTGTGTGAGTGCATATGTGTCTTTTTTTACTGATAATTTACATGATGGCTTTTAAGGCCCTGGCAGACAGATGTATTTGGAGACAAGGTTAGATAAAAATTGCAATTGACATGGATACCCCTAATTTTTGGTCCTCCAATATTCAAGAAAAGGGTATCCTTATTTTTGTTTCATCACCCAAAATGCAGCAACTTATTTTTTATTTAAGCCTTTGAATAATTTTAAACATCAGTTATATTGCCCAAATTAGTTACTTAAAGAATATTAACAAGACATTATTTTGGCAAAATTAAACTTTAAACATGGCTTTTCAACAGGATTTAAAAGGTGACTATCCCTAGAGCTCCATGTTAAAATGTAATTTTCAAAATCTTACAAGAGTAATGCTTAAAATATTGTACATAGTTAACCTAATTAAAATAATTAGCTTCAAAATGACAACTTGATGAGCTAAGTAAAGCCTATACAATGAAACATTTGCTTGGAAACTTGATTTGTCAGTTATGCATAATAAAAATTCCAGTCAAGAAAATTACAAAATTTCTTTTATCATAACATGATTTCTTTTCACCAATCAACTTTTATCTTACAATAGATAAATACCAACATGTTCTCATTTTTACACTAAACCACAAAGGATTGATGCATTTGATTAGACTACCATTTCCATTGTTAAATTTCTTTTTATACAAGTTGGTAAAATTTAATCTCTTCTAGATTCCAAAAGTACCTACAAAACTCATGCAATTTTACCATTTTAATATACTATGGAATATCATACAAAGTAAGGCATTTCAGTGTCATGTATAACCAAGTTACTGTCAATCCAAAAATTTTTGCACATCAATAAAAAGATATCTAAGAACTTAGGAACAATATTCTTCTCACTACTGTATAAAAATAACCACAATTAATAGGTATTTTGTGTATATTTATTCCATTGTCTCATTTCCAGAAACAGTAACAAGCTGTAAAGGTATTTCAGCGTTGGTAAGAATATCTTGATTGCTGGTGCCAGATGTATTAACAGTTCCTATCCCTGAAACAGAGCCTTGTTGAATATTAGCAAGGATAAGCGTTGTTCCGCCTGCAGTAATCAAAGTATCCTCTGGGGTTGCTTCAACTGATGCCAGCACTGTACTGCTAGCATGAATAGCTTTTTTATTTTGATGGGTTTTAATGTGTTTGGCAAGATGATCACTTCTCATGAAGCGCTTGGAACATTCTGGACAGACAAATTTCTTTTCACCTGTTCAACATATAAAGAAGAAGTTTCTTTCACACCAACACACACATAACCTCAACCTAGCTAAAATTTGAAACTGACAGCTCTTCCTTTTATTTAAATAGAAAACCCCATATTATTTGTAAGTACTGCTTATAAATGTTTAGAAATTAGTAGCAATGGTTCAATGACATTTTTTAAGACTAACTGGTGCCTCCTGCACCAAAGAAACAAGTAAAAAACAGATTTGGTAACCTGTATGTGTTCTCCTGTGTCGCTGTAGCTCATCACTGCGGGTAAATCTTTTCCCACAAAACATCCACGTGCAAATAAATGGACGCTCTCCAGAATGCCAGCGAAGATGAGCTCTCAGATGTGATGTCTTTCCATAGACTTTTCCACACCCTGGTATATGACAGATGTGTTGTTTCTTTTTTCCTAAATTGGTGCCTCTGTTAAAACAGACATTGAAACAGACGTTTCTCAAAACACTGACATCATCAAAACATGTTGCATATTATACTGAACTCTAAGGAAATGTATTCAAATATCTCAGCACAGATATATAGTGATCAAGGGCATTAACTAGCTCAGGAGCAGCATGAGCTGTCACTGCTGAATCTAATGCCACATCCTTCAATCTGTCATCTCTCCATTGGCATCGAAAGAACAAGATGCACACATTTCCCACAGCTACAGGTGCTCAAATTAATGAGCACTCTCACTTTTGCCTCATTTATTTTAAGGACATTTGCTACACAATAAGTCAAGACATGCATACCTTCCACCACCTTCTTTACAATTAGGGCAAGTACAAGCTACTCTTCGCAATCTTTTTCCTTCTTGGTGTGGCTGGTCCCCTTCCTCATCTACTACCTGCACCCGCAAATGGGTCAGGTCATTGGTATTCAGTGTAGAATCACCACCAAGCTGCCATTCTTCTGGATCAGGCTCCTCTTCTTTAATCCTAATATCTAAAGGGGGGAGGGGAAATTACAGATCGTCAGTCAGCCCCACTGCACAGAAAGAAGCAAACCGTAATGATCTTAGGCCTTGAAATGTTATCTATTTATCCTAGTCTATCAATCAATCAGTATCAATCTCTGAATGCCAGTTGATAATTTATGTACTTTTATTCGTAGCTATAAGAACTGCAGTGGCTATTCTGTATTAAAAATCCATGCCTAGCTTCAGGTGTCGTAACACCTAAGCAGGTTTTTAAGAATACCATTAAAATGCCACAAACAAAAGCAACATTTTTTCTAGCTAGAAGGGAAAAAAAGTAACCTTTATTTTTTAAAAAGGGCTTCGAATGAAATATGTAAAATATTTTGCTGAAAACTAGAGGGAAGATTTTTAAAAGGTGGAAATGATGTTTCAGGAACGCTTATTTTTTTTAAAAAAAAAAAACCTTGTAAATTATTCTCCGGGGCTGTGAGCTCAACTGACATGAAATTGTCTAAACAGCTCAAGCAGATGTTTGATACAATGTAATGATATCAAAGCGTTTCACTGACACATGGAAACACAGTCACAAATTGCAGAGATTGAGAAATTAAAACAAATAATTAATTGATAGTTGTGAACCAGCACAATAACAATACATTTGCTTGAGAGGTACCGCAGCTACATATATAACTGTGATGGCTGCATCAGAAACAGAAGTACCAAGTCTCAAGCCTGCCTTCAAATCCGTTCAAAAAAATACATTAGGCTTCCCATAACGTATCCTCCTCCTTGTATCAGCTCTAGCGGGCCACAACTATTTAACTGGCCTTCCCTCTGCATCTTCAGAGCCACAGGAAAGCTCAGCATAATGCTTTGCAAGTCCTGAGGTAGTGCTGAGTGTTAGCTCTTCCATTTATTCTGGACTGTGAAGCCTTAAGAAAGTAGACACACTATATATGGAAGCAGCATTCTTCCCAGACACAGCAAAGCCAGTCCAAGGAAAGAGAATATTCTGGTATGACGAAGGGAAAAAAAAATCTTTAGATGCCAAGGGAAAGCTTTCAAAAGAAGCAGAGCTGATACCAATTAAATACAAAAGTTTTTTTTTTAAATCTCACTAGGTATTTACCTACTTACATTTAAAGTACTGTTCTAGCATTTGAACTATCATGATTAGCCTCTTTTTGTCTAATAATATCCACCTCTATATTCATCAGTAGTATAAAAGATATATTTATTATACTTCATCCTGACATTTAATAGCCTTGCTTATTAAGTTGCTGCAATCCAACATTTATATATAAGAAGAGGAGGAACTTCTGTTGAGGAAGTTAACATTACACATCTATAAAGTGCAAGAATAATTGGTAAAAAAAAAAAAAAAACCAGTTGCCATAGATATTTGTTTAGTAACACATGATAAATTATCATTCTTGCTTCAAGATCTAGACAAATTTCATATTCAGTACAAACAAGAACCAAAAATGTTTTTCAAGAAGATATTTAACACACACACACACACACACACATATCAACAGACTGAGATTTTCCCAGAGAACTTATTCTACAATTTGTCATTGGCATTAAAGATTGATGTTGAGGAAGATATATACCTACAAAAAGCGTTATTCCACTCCAAAGGTGCGTAGGAACCACCATATAATAGAAGCATGAACAAGAGTAGCTGTATTGTGCTTCTCAATCAAACTGTACTTTAAGCTTCCAAATTTGGGTAAAAGGGGACTCCCAAACTATAAAGCAAAGACACAAGCAGCTTTGCTCAGCTACAACTCCTGCACAGCACTAGTTACAGTGGTACCTCGGTTCACGAACTTAATTCGTTCCGTGACTCTGGTCGCGAACCGAATTGGTCGTGAACTGAATCAAATTTTCCCATAAGGTTCAATGTAAATACGGTTAATCCGTTCTGACCCCTACGAATTTGGTCGCCAACCGATTTTTGATCGCATCCCGAATCAAATTTCCCTCTAAGGTTCAATGTAATTATGGTTAATCCATTCTGAACCATATGTTGTTGTTTTTTTTAAACCGCAAAAATATGACACAAAGTACAGTACGAAGAGAGAGAAAGCTAACCTTGCTCGAGGCGACTTCTGGCGTGGAGGACAGGAAGGCGGGTGGGGAGGCGGTTACTGCTTGGAGGGAGAGTCCCCCTCCCTACAGGAAACCGCGACGTGTCACGGGAGGGAAAATGGCCACAGATCCTGTCCGTAACCCGATGCGGAGTTCGCGAACGGAGGCAAAATTTTGCAACCAGAGCTGTTCGTGAACCGAATTGTTCGTGAACAGAAGGGTTCGTGAACCGAGGTACCACTGTATATCTTCTGACTCATAAAAAAAAATAGTAAGAAATGGATGAGGGGACATATGCTCCCTTCCATCCCCCTCCATCTCTGAGTTGCAAAAGAAGATGTATTGAGGCCAGAAGATGTATTCAAGGTGTTGGTTATTACCTTTAAAGCCCTACATGGCATGGGACCAGGTTACCTAAGGGACCGCCTCTCCCCTATGACTTCAACCCGTCCCACCCGGTCACACAGAGGGGGCATGCTTCGGTCCCCCTCAGTAAAAGAACTCCATCTAGCGGGGTCCAGAAGGCGGGCCTTCTCTGCGGTACCCCCACTCTTTGGAACATTCTGCCCCTGGAGGTGCGATTGGCCCCTCACTCCTGGCCTTCTGAAGGGCCTTGAAGACCTGGTTCTGCCACTTGGCCTGGGGTGGGGAGGGAACATCTCAAGCAGGGAGATGGCTAGCCCCATAGTGACCGGCTGTCCCCGCCCTGATTTTCCATCTTTTTGGATTTTTTTTCCTAGTATTGTTTTAATTGTATATATGCTATGTATTTTATATATATTTATAGTTTTAATGTCTTTGTAACCCACCCAGAGTCCCCTATTGTAGGGGAGATGGGCGGGAGAGAAATTCGATAAATAAAAATAAAAAAATTCAGTTCTAAAGGAGGAGAAGCATCTCTTCATGAGTCCTCAATGCCTTCCAGTACTTTTCTGATGAACATCTTTTAGAGGGCTTTCGCCCTACACAATGTGTACACAATGTGTGTTTACAATGTGTAAAACTGAAGTCCACTCATTTTTTTCCATGTTCACCAGCACAGCAATCTCTCCAGGCCAGAATGAGTAATTCATTCAAACCAGCAGATCTTTCACAGTATAATCCTATGCATCTTTACTCAGAAGCAAGTTCTACTCTGTTCAGCAGAATTTATTCCCAGCTAAGTGGGCACAGGACTGTTATCTTGAAGAATATTGGTACAGACCCATTCTGTTTCAATTCTTTCTGCCCCAAATATTACTTTTCAGAAAACCAGAGAATCATTTGCACTTTCACATGCATGCAGAAGAATGCTAATTCTCTGTTCCTACCACAGTAGCATGCAATATGTGTTGAAGAATCACAATCTCATAAAAAATCCAGTAATACTGAGATGTTGAGGCTAGCTGAACAAAGCAACACTTGAGAAATTCACAAGGCAAGTTTCTCCATAAGCACACCCTCCCCAAAATGATAAAATATTAATATTTTTATATTTTCAAATAATTCTCAAAACTATAAAGCCTCACTGAAATATAAGGTTGGAAACTTTTGGCTAATTCTGATGTATCTTCAAGCGCTCCTCTATAAAAGTATTAAAATTTCAAGTAGTAAGAATCCTATAGGGAGCTCCCACAAATCTGAGGTCTTTTCCTGGATTATTTCATTAATAAATCCTGACTCTTTAAAACTGGATATATTTGTACAAAATGAATGAATATATAAATATATTTTCATTAAAACTGAAAATATATTTTACCATCAGAAGAGAAAAAATGGATCTGAAGTATAACAATTACGTAAAGTTGTGTTTGTTGCAGGACTGTTTCAGGCAAAAATTCATTTTGTCTCTTCAACTGTCAAACACAATTGATAAAATTTTGGAAGATGAAGACAACCTATTCAAACAGTGAGAACCCCATTAAAATTCAGCCTACATGAAAAAGTTGTATTACAAACAATATTAATATGTCAATATAAGAAAAATGTATTAATTAATAATAATCACTGGCTACCATTCCAAGTACTATATGAGTTCTTTGCTTTCTTGCTTTTTAGTTTTTCTTGGGGTATAATTAAAAAAGCTCAAGTGTCTTTTTTTAGCAATGGTATGCAAACATCACAACTACAACCAGTATTGATCAAAAAGATCCACTGTACCAGGAAAGGTATTTTTCATCCTCTCTTCCCCCTATTAGCCCCAAATCTGTTGCAGATAAATCACCAACGTTCTAGAGCAGATCTGGACACAGAGGGGCTACAAGGGAGAGGAGGAACATACTCTGTTCGATTAACAATGGTCACAACTGGATATCACTCAGATTTTTTTTAGGTAGGTGTAAAATGTTCAAGTGGATAGGCAAATTACTACAACTAATTAAAAAATGTTTCTGGTTAGAAACCTAGATAATCTAAAATTCAGTTATTAAACTGTATGTTTTTGAAAGCTCTTTAATCAATGGGATTAATCAATAATCCTGTTCCTTGACCACACATCCTTCAGTTTCAGGCTTCTAAATAATGGTCCATCGGACTAAGAAGAAGATGGACAGTCTCCACTGCATCCCAAAGTCATATACAGTGGTACCTCGGTTCACGAACACATCTGTTCACGAACAATTCGGTTCACGAACAGCTCCGGCCGCAAAAATTTGCCTCCGTCCGTGAACGCCGGATCGGGTGACGAACAGGATCCGCGGCCATCTTCCCTCCCGTGACACGTGGTCGCAGCTTCCTGTAGGGAGGGGGACTCTCCCTCCAAGCAGTAACCGCCTCCCCACCCGCCTTCCTGTCCTCCACGCCGGGAGTCGCGTCGAGCAAGGTTAGCTTTCTCTCTCTTCGTACTGTACTTTGTGTCATATTTTTGCGGTTTTTAAAAAAAAAAAACATATGGTTCAGAACGGATTAACCGTATTTACATTGAACCTTATGGGAAAATTTGACTCGGGTCGTGACCAGAAATCAGTTGGCGACCAAATTTGGGGTCAGAACGGATTAACCGTATTTACATTGAACTTTATGGGAAAATTCGATTCGGTTCACGACCATTTCGGGTTGCGACCAGAGTCGCGGAACGAATTAAGTTCGTGAACCGAGGTACCACTGTATTGACAGAAAACATTATATAGCATCCTTATTTCCTGCCCCCTGGACTCCTATCCTTTTAACAGGGAAAGACTAAGGACTCAGCAGAATGACAATCATAATGACATCATATTTGTACCAGTACCAATCAGGAGTCAAGCAACTAAAAATGTATTAAGGGAACCTGGCTGAAGGTAGTTATTTCATTCTTCATGAAATCTTCTCAAAAAAGAAAAATATCCTAGTTTATATACTTTTCTATGAAAAAATTGTTCACCTTTATTTTAAGATGGATATGAAAAAATAATTCACCCTTATTTTAAGATGGATTTCACAGCTCTTATTTCCCCCTTCCCCAAAGCAGTTCCATCTTTGCTTTTTTTTCTCCATATGAGGCAAACCCAAAGTTGCAGACTCAAAGAGTAGACAATAATTCAGTAAAGGGCATTCTGGAAAAGGGTGGGAGAGGGGAAAAAACCCATTTGTACCTCACTAATAGTTTCACGTCTGCTTTCTTCTTGACTTTACAGCAAATCCTTTTGGACTACAGACTGCTTCACTACATTAGGTCATGGCCTATGCAAGGTTCAACAACTGCCATTCAGACTTATATACAGATGCTGGTTTAAGATCTGGCATAAGTGTCCTGCAAGACTATCAAGCTAGGAGACAGCACCCTCTCTTCTGAAGTGCTCTCTACAGTTCACCAAGAGCTGAACTGAAGCAAACTAGGTGATTGGTGGGTTGCTGGGAAAGCTCTAGTGCTACCTCTTTAGAGGGATAAACTACTACCACTGATGAAACAAATCCATGTATACCTTCTTTCCCAGTGAAAAGCATCAGGTATGCATGCATAGTCCCTAATAAAAGTGTGCTGCATGCAACCCTCAAGGCAAAAAAGATTATTCCATTTCATCTTAAATAAGAGTGCAGCAGAATCAGATCAAAAGCCTATGTAGTCCACTATCCTGTTTGTCACAGAAGCCAATAATATAGCTCAGGAGGAGAATATGAGTGCAACAGCCCACTTCCACTTTTATTCTGCATGACATACATTCAGAAATGTGCTAGTTCTGATCCTGGGGACATACACTATATAACCACCATAACTAGCAGCCACTGATGCCTTCATGGACAAAAATTAAATTAAATTAAAAAACTATCTGCTGGCAAGCAGATTGCACAGTTCAAGTATTGATTACATAACAATTATTATTGCCTGCCCCAGACTTCCACCACTGAGCTTCACTGCATGACACTTGTTCATATTACTGGGAGAAAGGGAAGAAAACTCTACTCACTTTCTTCCCATCTCACAGTGCATATAAAATTATTCATAATCCCCTTACTTTTTTTCCTAAAGTAAATACCAAGCCCCTACACCAGAGCACTGTTTTTGAAACCCAACTTGTTTCCAAAAATTTGCCATGTGGTTTCATGAAATGAGGTAAGAGAAAAACACATCTGGACTCTCTTTTCAGTTTCAGAACCAATTCATAGTGTTTCAGTTCTAAAATCAAGTTATGCTATAAACAGCTTGCTTTTACCTTAAACTTATCAAAAATGAGATGACCTAATGGAACATGTATGTCTAAATCTGGTATCAAAATTCTTTGGAATCAAAAATTTGGAAATTACAATTTTTAAAACATGAACTTGACAAATCACAAATTAATTTAACCGAGAAAAATCATCAGAATTTTATACTGTCTGAAGTAAAATCTATTTTGACAGCTGAAATGATTTATTTCTTCCTAAAGAGCAATTTAACGTTTTGCATGCTTCAATAATAAGAAAATATGATTAACTTGTACCATAATTCAAAGCATTAGAGAGATTAGTTTTACAGTTATAATAATTTAAATACCTGCAGGACTGTCAGCATTTTCTCCAGGATGCAGCTGAATACCTCCAGAGTCTATGGAATTTATTGTAACTGTTTGTAGATTTGGCAACTGAGCAGTACTTAGACTAACAGGAGTCGAAGTCAAGGCCCCACCTGCTGCAACTTGACCAAGAGTGAGCGTCTGCACAGGTGTCAATGTTATCTGTTGGCCAGGAGCATTTTGCAGCTGCAAGTTCTGCAAGTTCTGTACTCCTTGGACTTGAAATGTTTGCCAAGTTATTTGCCCAGATGGGGTCACTGTCTGTGCCTGGATTAAAAAAGTTCCAGGATTCAACTGAAGTTGAAGATTCTGCAAAGCCTGTTGTGATATACTTTGGCTGGCTTGCACACCATGGATTGTCTGTTGCGCAATACCTTGTACAATTTGAGCTTGACTCGTCGTTTGCTGAGATTCTTGAAGCTGTATATGTTGTACAATAGGCTGTGCTGTGGAGACCTGAATATTCTGGGCCTGTGTCTCATCCGAGACAGATGTTTGGATGTAATTTCCCTGAAGATCTGAACTATGGACCTGCCCACTAGTAGTAGGCAAGCTGTTTGAATTTTGTTCTAATATACTAGTACTGTCTATGGTTACAGGCAGTTGTTGTGAGGATGATGACGTTGGCACAAATAAGTCTGTGTCAGTGGTGGTTTCTGTCATTTCAGGAGAAACCTGTTCTGCAGTCCTATCAGAAGTGTCCGAACTATCCATTGCCTGTGCAGTACTTATCAAGTGTCCATCAGCATTAATGCCTGCAGTCATGGTTTGAGAACCACTTAGTCCCAGAGAATCTAGATCAACACTGTTGATGGGAACAAATGCAATGTTTCCCGGCAGTCCAAGAGGAACATTAGCGACTACCTGTGCTTGCCCAGGAAAAGATGAACCACCAATTGTAACCCCTTGGACTTGGCCAGTCTGTGATAAAATATTCTGAATGTTACTAGAAGATGTTCCAGAGGCAATAATGGTTTGATTGGAGCCAGGAATGATCTGAATTTGACCAGTTTCTTGATTCACACTACCATTATCAGAAGAGGCTGCAAAACCAAGCTGAACTTGCTGACCATCAGCTGTCTGTATTTGGGGTATTACTTGATACTGGACATTGGACACAGTACCATTTGATGAATCCGAACCAGGTGCAACAGAAAATATCTGCTGATTCTGCAGACTTTGAAGGGGAAGAACATATTGTCCACTTGAAGTTACTGTGGCAGCCCCTGGGATTTGTACTATATTGCCAGCTTCATCTTTAATAGTTGTAGGTGTAGCAGACAACACCTCCCATCTATTTGGCGTTCCTGCTAACTGTACAGAGGCCAAATCTCCTGTCTAAACAAAAGCAAAAACAAAAACCAAATTAAAACACCTATGCAAACTATGTATGAGCAATACATTACTGATCTACACACAGTATGCCAACTAGTTCAACCTTAATGCGGTACTGAGTTAAACAAACAAACAAAAAAAAGGATTTCATCTGGCCTCAGCATATAGAAATCTTTGTTGCATTGTGGCTTTAACTACTTTATAACTGTTAATTACTTACATTTATCTAGATTCTGAAATGTTAATAACCTATAACAAGCAAGCAGCAATTTATACAAAGTAATTTATTTTTCTGCTTTTCAGTTAATTTAGTACACTGCGTTTATTTAAATGTAGGTTTTTAAAAAGAAACTATTTCAGAAATTGTGTACTTAAATATATATATGTGAATAACCAGAGAACAAGGATCAGGTCTTGACGTGATATAGCAGGATGCAAACAAGTTTACCCTATCAATTCAGCCTCTACATTTTTCCCTATGTGTCAGCAAACATAAATAGAAAGATGTCTATTATCTATTAATTCCTGCTTTAGCTGAACTGGAAAACTATAATTAACAGCTCTGGAACACTAAACCATAGTTTGTGGGTAGTTTGTAATCTGTCAGGTTCTGAAGTTGTTAATCATAATTTCTCAATTAAAATAAAAGGGAAACTATCATTAGTAGGATCCTATTTGTATGTCAACTTGCCCAAAAGGGGAGGCCAAAGTTTATTCATATCTTGGTTTAGTAAGCCAAGATTATGACTGCTTACACTAACAGTCGGGAGAGGTCTTCTCTATGACTCTATCTCTGATTTGAAGAGTTTGACATGATCAAGTAACTCTGTATATGCACATTAGGGTATTGCCTTCCCCAAAGTTTCTTAGCCACATCTGTGGTGAGCTGGATGTCCCTCTCTACAAAGCCCTTTCAATTCAGACTTCATTAATGCATACTACTAGCTCTAGAGTGAAAACTCCACCTACACATGTAGATCCTTAGCAAAAATATATTTTAAGCATCGAAATGCTGACCTTTACATTAATTTCACATTTTTAAAGCATCACTATTTCTAAGACAGAGGCATAATGAAAAAAGGTGTTCACGGTCATTAAAAGGTCTACTGACTTATTTTGGAGATTAAGAAATATATAAATGCTTCAGGAACTTACAGGAGAATCACAGCAGATACTATATGATTATATTTTCAGCAAGAATCTACACTGCATAAATAGCAGCAAGACTACAATATAGTACTTTCCACCCATTCCTGTGGCACTGTTATCCTGAATTAGGTCACAGAAAGTCAAGGTACAGGTAATCCCCAGGTTAAGAACGCCCGGTTTAAGGACAACCCATTGTTAAGAACAGAGCCTATTGTAGCAAAATTTGAATTAAATACACAATGGTTCAAGTTAATTACACAATACAGGTAGTCCTCACTTAACAACCACAATTGGGATGGGAATTTAGGTCACTAAGTGATGCAGCCATTAACTGAATCATCATGTGACTGGACCCAATTGTATGACCTTTTTTGTGGCGGTCATTAAGCGAATCGCTGTGATAATTGTGAATCACACAGTTGTTAAGTGAATTGTGCAGTTCCCCACTGATTTTGCTTGCCAGCTGGGAAGACTGCAAATGGCAATCACATAACCCTGGGACGCTGTAACCATGGTAAGTATCAACTGGTTGCCAAGTGCCCAGATCACAATGACGTGACCACAGGGGCACTGCGATGGTCATAACTTTGGGCATCAGTCGTAAGTCGCTTTTTTACTGTTGGAGTAACTTCAAACAGTCACTAAATGAACAGTCATTACATGAGGACTACCTGTACTACTTATACAGTATTATACAATAATACTTTTCTGGCTTACATACAAATTTGATTTAAGGACAGACCTTGGGAATGGAACTTGTTCTTAAACCAGGGACTACCTGTATTTCAGTTTATTACTCTCAACTACAAATCTTAATCACTTTAACTGTTTTCCCCCCAAAACAAATAAAGGAAATTTGAGATAATACAACCACACAGCCTAGCTTTTCCAACGTTCAAAAAACTCACAGTGAAGAAAAATGAACAAATCTAACACAACAAAACCTTTGCTCCTTTTTAATACTAGCTGTTGCATTTATTAAAATGCAAGGTAGGCACAAAAGATGCAGCCACTGTAACTTAGCTATTAAAAATATTTTCGAGGAATTCTGAAAACAGTAAACAGTTGAGTTTTCAAAGCCCATCTTCCTTACAGTTCACATTATTAATCATTCCCCACTTAAGTAATTCTCCAAAAAGAATATCAATGTCCAACCTTGGAGATAATACATGATTTCTAGTTTTTGCCTTACATGTGTATTCTTCTTCTGCACCATTTCTCCTTGACATGAATTTTTCTGCATGGTTATTTTTAAAATATTTGATGTACTGACAAAGCCAAAGAATAAGCAACAGCAGAGATACTCTTTCTCTTGCTCTCTCATGCTCTGTGCACAATTTCAAAAACTGAAGTGGCAGGATTTATTTTCTCTAAGTCTTGAAAGGAACCTCCTTGTAACACAAGCCTTTCCTCTTATATGTAGCAACCAGTAGCAGAGTCATACAGCACCATGATTTCTCTATAGGCAGATTCTATTAAGATGCACATCTTCCAAGATCCTTAGGATATTCTTACTGCAAATGTTTTTAACTACCTCTAACTTTTCTGACACACTAAGATTGCACATCTTTAGCCATTTTTTCCAGGTGTTTCCTGAAACTTCATTTCAGAATATGAAAAAGATTTTTAAAAATACAGTACATAGTACTAGTAAATGTAGTAAGAAAAGAAAAAAAGCTACATTTCTCAGTATGTCCATACAATAAAAAAACAATGGAAACTCTTACATGTGTAAGATACAAATTGTTAATTGGTTTTAAAGAGTTGCTGGCAAGAATAATAGACCTTCTTAATCTTTTCCTTTATGTAATTCATTCCATCATCTTTTAAAGTGTTTGAGGACCATCTAATATGCCAGGGGTTGGCAATGTGGCACTTGTGCACACCATCACACAGATGGTCCCCACAGATGGCACCCTGAGGGACTACAAAACTAAATAAAAATTAATTTAAATTTTTTACTTATGGGCGTTCCCATCTGAATTTTT
Organism: Liasis olivaceus; assembly: GCA_030867105.1. Classification (NCBI taxonomy): domain Eukaryota; kingdom Metazoa; phylum Chordata; class Lepidosauria; order Squamata; family Pythonidae; genus Liasis; species Liasis olivaceus. The sequence goes on from CM061349.1 coordinate 146,270,438, forward strand.
GTTGGCATTCTTGCTTGATTTGGAGACCTCACAAAAAATGGCAATGTATATATGTATGCATGTATTTATTTATTTATGAGACTTATGAGCAACCTCGATTACTTCAAATTGGGAATTACTAATGGTTGATTCTAACTTTGTGTTCAAGGGAAAATACTATGAAGTAACAAAACAAAAATAAAAAGGAGAGGGTAGTATGTCAAAGACTAATAAATACAATGATGCATTTTGACACATCAGATATACGTAACTAAGGATATAAGAGAAATGTATAATTACCTTCACAAAAATGTTCACAGAAATGCAAAGCAAAATAAAAAGGTCTTCATATGTTAAAAGTATCAGTACAAATAGGGCTGAACCCAGATGTCACATTCTGTAACCAGAAGAGTATCTACTTATACGACAGAGGGATCTGTCCTGCAAAAGGAGGCAGATAACCTTTGTCAATTTCTTCCATGTGCAACTGCTAGCCTTTCCTAAAAATGTCCTTCATATACAAATGTACAATGAAAGTACCATATCTTTTTTTCATAGCTATTAGTCTAAAGTAGCATCATGACTTAGCTTTTTTATTCCCTTCTCAAAATGGCAGAAATGATATTAGCATCCAGTAACTACCATTTTAGTTCACTCACAGTTAAAGAAAACAGTAGCAATTTTATAATGCTTGATGTTTTGAATAATAAAATGCCACAGTAAATTAAAGCAATTCTGAAACTTGATATTTTCCTATTTTTTAAAAAAATGTGTTGTTTGTTTCTACTAGTAGAGGTGGTGATGGACATATAAGAGTTACTAGAATTGTTTACATGTAAAAGAGAGGTAAGATATGCATATGGCAAGAATGACATACAGTACACACTTGCTTTTATTTGTCATTAACTTTGTTTTGAGGAGGTTCTTATATCCATTTGGTGTACCTTCCCCTACTTCCGAAATCATCTCAATCATATTTATGTGGGCTCTCCATTACCACCACAAATGTCCCGAGCAAGACTGCTAGGAGGAAAAGGGAAGCCATATTGTTTTCCTTTCATTCTAGTGACCTTGATTCAGTACAACAGGTACATGCTGTCATTCACTACTACCAGCAGGAAACCAATAATCTACTTCCCCAGAAAGCTACCAAGTGGATATTGGATCATGTTAGGGCATTCTCTACCACATATAAGGCTCTATTGTAGCCTTCCAACCATTGGGCTACCAGGAGTATACTCTCACACTGGGGGCCTCACCCAAACGGGTTACATTGCTGGGGAGCAATCAGAGTAACTTGTGAGATGTACATTACCCACCCAAGGATTTAAACCACAGTGTTAATTGTAAGTAGCCAATCCAAGGTCCACCAGCCCCAGAACATTCCCTTTTTGGCTACGTGAGAGGCTTTTTTACTTTAAAAAAAAATCCATTCCCCCTTCCTAAAAGGCTGAAAATTACAGCCTTCCTTTACTAGTGACATCACTGCCACACCCTTCATAGCCTCCCAAGGCCAATTTTTTTGTTTTGGTATTAACCCCACTCCACCCCACCTCACACAGAGTTTCTGTTCTAAATTATCATAAATGAGAGAATGAGCCTTGGGTTCGTTGAAATTGCATCTTTTTTTCTTCTGTTTCACACAAGAGGAAAAATCATTTCATTTTTTTACTTACTTTCCTATTACTTATGCAATCAGGGAGTTATAATTAACTCTAATTCTTGTTCAACCGATCAATATCAAAATGCAATTTTTGATCTATTTTGAACTGGACCAATAAATGTTTCATTTGCTTAAATTACCTGCTTTGGCTTAGCTGATTTAGAATGGAGAATTACCCATTCATGCAGAACTTATATTGTCCAGAAGAAAAAAAGAGCCCTAGATGTAAATAAGCAAAAACACTTTTTGTGTTTATTTTGCATAAGTACTTTGAAATACTGTAGTATAAGGGAAATGTATTAAACAAATTGGTTCTACAGTACATTAAACAATCTTACATCAACTCTTTGTCTCTGAGTATGAACATCATCAAGGTATGAGGAGCTACTTCAAACAAAGAGCTTTAGCTATATTAAGTATAAGAAAACCACAGGTAAGAGTTATGAATTGTTATTCAGAATCTAATTCAGGAGCTTAACTTACATAAGATGCCAGTAATCATTATTTGATAGTCACTTATTCTGGGGTATGTTTATACCAGATGCATGATTCCAAAGGCATAGTAGAGACTTGAGCAGTCAATCTTCAGTGACCCAGTGTCTCTTTGTAAGAACACATAATTAAAATTGCTACATATTGCCACTATGTAATTGGGACAAGTGCACACAATTAAAGCGTACTATAAACATTATTAGATTTAACTCCCAAACTAAATGTGTTTAATTAGAAGCAAATCCCATCAAGTTCAAATGAACTTCACTTTCTTATTAAGTGATCCTACATCACAATGCAAGGAGATTGTAAATACACTGGTTACAGCATGTAAGTGATATACTGTCCTTCCCTTATTGATAACATTAATGGGAAATCAAACTTCCACTTGCAGGACAGGATGCTTTAGTCTACTCTATAGTACTCCTGCATCTAACCCTGGAGGGTCTCTGGCCCAGATACATAAATAACTTATGCACAACTTCGAAATATACAAAATTCTACCTTTCTTCAAGAGGAGTTGAAATTAGGAGGGGGGAGAGAGCACAGATAAGAGAAACAATCAGTACAGGAAGTAAGAAATAGAATAAATGAAATGGATGAATTACTTGTAAGTATGACAGAAAGCTAGATTATATTATGGCACTATATAAAATCTACAAAAATAACAAAAGGCAGCAAAGCAGTTATATGAAAAAGTATATAAACAGTGGTTTGACTAAAAAAACTAAGCAACTAACGCAAGAAGCGATTAATTTTTCTAACACTTGGTAATAATTACACAAAGAAACAATTAAATTAAACTGCTACAAATGTGTGCATATTATATTATATTATACCCTTTTTCTTGAATTCCCAAATGCTTTTCTATCAAAAAGAATGCTACACACCATAGTTCACACACACACTCCAACCTGATCCAAATTATTTTTAAAAAATGGAGATAAAAACAAAACAACACCATTAAAATATATCAGTAAAACTGTCTGCAAACAACCAATTTAAATCTTTAATTCAGCAGTGGACCAAGCATGTCCACAAAGGCCAGTCTGGTCACAATTTGCATAGAGTAATAAGTAGCACTCTGAGCAGATATAGATGAGTAACCAGTGCAGCTATTTTAGAAAGGAAGTCACGTGCTTCTTGCTGTTCGTTTCCAGACATCTTGCAAAGGAAACCCCACACAAAAAGTATTTAAAAAATAAAGTCACCTTCAAGTTGACCTCAGCTCTTGGTGACTTACATGGTCACATCTGCAGAGTTTTTTCACATGACATGGAAGTGGTGTGCCATTGCCTTCTTCTGGGATACTTTGTTGACCCCCTAGTCAGTCTGCAGCCCTAGATTTCCCAAATAGTCTCCCATCCAAGTACTAACTAAGATGAATCCTGCAAGTTAATAACAGTCAAAACAGGGTCTAAAGAAAAGCATGCATCACTCTGATCAGGTACATCTGCAGGATCAGTCATAATGGGTACACTACAGGTAGTCCTCAACTTACGACAAGAGGGTCTGGAAAATTCGTAGTTATGCAGTGTGGTCATTAAGTGAATCACACGGTTCCTCATTGATTTTGCTTGTCAGAAGCCGGCTGGGAAGGTTGCAAATGGCAATCGCATGACCCCAGGATGCTGCAATCACTGTAAATACATGCCAGCTGCCAAGCACCCGAATTTTGATCATGTGATTGTGAGGACGCTGCGATGGCAGTAAGTGTGAGGACTGGTCATAAGTCATTTTTTTCAGCATCATCGTATGACTACCTTTGAACAGTCGCTAAACGAATGGTCATAAGTCGAGGACTACCTGTAATATTGACTGCTGCTACCCACCACTGAAAGCTAGGCACACAACTCCAGAGCTGAATCTAGAGCATGATTAGATTCCTACCATGAGTGTTTAAACTGGACTGAAAACCTGTCCACTGCAACTGAACACCCGTTTCTCTAAATTCCTATTTCTGCTGCCCAGAGAATTTCATTATTATTTAGTTTGAGTTACACATTATATATCTTAAAAAGTGTTTTGCACACCACCCTGCAAGTACTTTTGTTTTGAAGGATGGCATATAATTTTTAAAATAAATAAACATATTTTTAACTAGCTGGGATTACATAAGATCAGCGAAGCTTGTCTGACACTCTTAATTATCAGCTCATCCTTCCCACAAACACTTTTAAGCTTATTACAGGCAGACATTGAAATTACCCCTAAATTCAACATTGAAAAGAGCAATTATAGTGATGACATCCCAGATAAATCAGTAGAGACCAAAAATACAAAACTGTTTGAAAACAGGCAGGATGAATGCTTTTGTTCACTAACTATTTGCATTGAGCAGGCATCTACAGAATGGGACAACTTGTCATCTTGGGATTGTTATAAATCTAATGACATAGGTTAATATTTTAATATTTGGCAAGAACATAAATTTTCATGTTAAGACTCTTGCCATATATTATCCTTAGACTTCCACATCCCCAAAACTGTAACATAAAGACCTATGCTGACCAGGTGATGGCACTACTTTATTACCCTTGTTTTAGTCAGGAACGTGTATTTTTTATCAGTTCAGATGTAATGGTAAACAATTATTTGGATCTGAGATAAACTTCATTTTTCTCTTCATGATTTCTATCAACCATTATCATTAAAATTGCTTAGACAACTTTGCCTCCTCATCAGAATTATAGAAATTAACTGAAATGGGAGACAAACGAAAAGATAGTAACTGATAGTTGCTCAATCTAATTTTACAACAAGCTATACTGCAAATGAATGTATGCTGGGAAGAATGAATATATGATCAGAGGAAGAACAGCTCATACTAAAAACAAAAAGCAAAACACTAGCAACAGAGATCCTTGCCTGTCTAAATAGGATAAAGTTTGCAGTAACCAAAAAATACAACAATACAGGATGACTGATTATAGGACTATAATACCTATAATTTAAACCTAAGTGCACTATAAAGTTTGAAAATAATTGCTATATTTTGAAGGTATATGCAAAATAAAAAAGAATTCTAAAATATCCAGTCTTATGAAAGGAGTGTGACAATGCTGTGTACGTGTAATTTACATTCTAGTAAGTTTTGAGTACACTGAGCTAGAGAATTAAACACTAACAGAGCTGATCACAAGCATAACAATTCTATTATTTAAACCCATTTTCTCCCACTATATAAAGTATTTACAGAAAACCAGAAATAACTTTATAATAGTTTAAACTTGCCAGTGGCAAACTTTTTTTGCTGATATTTTTTCCTCATGTACCTGTTCCCACTCTTGGTCCTCAGACTATACTTCACGTAGTAAATTCCTAATTTTCTCTTTTAAAAATCATAACTAACTGCATAGGTCAAGACCACATTATAGGATGAAAAATTTCACTCATGACAAAGAATCTTAATTCAGATTCTTCAGCTGTCTAAAAATCTGAGACCACACTGCTGCATTATTTTTCCACTATGTCACATTTGGAAGGACATGTATAAGCATGTAAAAAACTGGCTCTATTCCAGGCTCTAATACTAACTCACAGAGGCTGGGGAGAAGTGATAAACTTGGAAGTGTGTATTAGTTTTCTGCTGTGCTAAGAAGATAATACTTTCTGCTACATGAAGCTACTATCCTTAATCCATTGGTGTGCTTTTTAAATTACAGTGAAGTTGATAGTAACTTATAAGCACTCAAGAGAGTAGTTACATAAAGTGTATAAACTAAATAATAACCACTAAATGATAACTGTGTGGAAATATAAGCTAGACTTACAAACTGACATGGGATCACACTTCCTCTGTATATTTATTCAAAAGTCCCAATAAATTCCACAGGGCTTGTGCAGACTATACACAAGATTGCAAAGTCTGATAGAAGATACAATTATTCTCCCCATTTAACATAATCCCTAAATAAGATTTAACAAGAGAATCACAAAACTAAAAAACTAAAAAATGATGCAGACTTTCATTCAGGATCAGTGTAGTGTTTCACTACAAGATTTCAACATTAAAAGAAGTCTCCACTTCTGCTTTTCTTATACAGCTAAATTCCTGAAAGCACTCTGAGACATGAACTAAACAAGCCATCCAGCAAGCAACGGTCATACGTTATTTCACGCATCATATTTAATCCTTTCCTCATTCAAGTTGGCTACGCAATAAACTTTTTCCCAGAAGACTTTCGGATGTTCCTAATAACCTAAAGGACTAAAGCCTCTCAAAGGAGTCCCCAAGGGACATAGAGATGATGCACCAGGAAAAAAGTTCTGACTACTTTATCTCCCCCCCCCACCCCCCAAGATCTGCAATGCACAGTGACCCAGCCCAGAAACAGCTTTCAAAGCAGCTTGCTTCCGCTAGGGAGTACCGACTCCTTTTTTCAAACAGCCATTTTACGCTTAAAGTGCATCCTGTCTTTCAGCCCAGCCTTCATTTTGTCTTATGGTGGGGTTCCGGGGGTGACAGCTGACGTCCAGGGAGAAGGAGGGAAAAGGGGGTTGTTCGCCTTTCAGGGACAAAAAAGCGGTTTACCTCCCAGTTGCTGGGGAGGGGGAGAGCCCGCAGTCTTCCCGCCTCTCGCCCGCCCGCCCGCCGCCCCCCACCCCCGCCGGGAAGCAGGGAAAGGCGCTGCGGCGAGAGGCGAGGGGAAGTCCCAGCGCCGCCTCCTCCTCCCTCAGGGAGACCGGCTCCTCCTGGAGAGGCAGGGGAGCCTGGGGACCCCTCTCCGGCAGGTCGGCCTTGCGATCGTCCCTCCCCCGGGCGGGCGGGCAGTACGATGCGGTGTCTCCCCGTCCCTCCCCCCGGGCGGGCGGGCGATCTGCGCCGTCTCTCCCCCCCGGCAGGCCGTGCGAGCGCGGCGGGGCGGGCACTTACCGCTCCGGCAGATGGAGAAGCGGCGTCGTCCTCCTCCGGTGACGGCGGCCCGATCTTGCTGCAGGTAGCCGCCAAGAGCGCCAGCGGCGACGGCTGGGTGTCCTACGCGGCGGGCAGGCCGGGGACGGAGGACAGACAAGCGGGAGGGGGTTAGTCGGGCGCCCGCCCGCCGCCGGCCTTCGCCGCCGCCGCCGCCTCCTCCCTCCCTCCCTCCCTCCTCCCTCCGGACGGCGCGCGGCGGCGGGGGCGCCTGCGAGTCCTGCGCTCGCGACGTGTCACCGGGCAGGACGGGGGGAGGCGCCGCGGGGGAGGGAGGAGGCGTCGGGCAGCCGCCCGGCTCCGCGTTTACCTGGGGAGTTCCGGCCTCGTCAGAGGCGTCGGCCGAAGTGGCTGCCGAGGCCCCGTTTCCGTGCTGCAGATAGTCGCCGTGGGGGCCGCCGCCGCCGCCGCTGCCGCTGTCCACGTCCAAGGCAGCCATTTCCTCTTGTTTCACGGGCTTCTCGGGAGCTGCGGGCATAACGGGGAAGACAAGGCGCGGGGGGAGAGGAGGAAGGCGGAGGGAAGCGGGGAGTGGGGGGGTGGGCCGGTTGTCGGCGGCGGTGGAGGGGAGGGGGAGGGGAGGAGAGTCACTGACTGGAGCGCTTGCCCCCTCCCTTCCCCATCGCCCCAGCGCTCCCTCCCGCGCAGAGGAGCCCGCCCTGCTCTCCTCCTCCCGCCCGCCAAGCGCAGCCCTCCTCCTCCTCCTCCTCCCTCCGTGCTGCCGCCGCCGCCGCTGCCCCTGCCCCTCTTCTCCCTCCTCCCCCTGGCTCTGCTCCTCCTGCTGCTGCTGCTCAGTCAGTGCCGCTCGAGCCACACTCCCAAGCAGACGCCCGCCTGCCCGCCCGCCCGCCGGACCCGGGAGCATTAGCAGCAGGAGCCGCCGCCGCCGCCGCCTGGGCCCGTACGTACCCGTCATGGCGTGGAGCAGCCAGCGGCGCCTTCTGCCGACTTGGCAGGCGGGGAGGGAGCGAGAGAGGCAGGAAGGAAGGAAGGAGAGCGAGCGAGCGCTGGCTGGCTGGCTGGCGGCGGGCTCTGTCCCTCCGGCGCGCGCAGGCCCCGCTTGCGCCGCCGCCGCTGCTGCTGCCACTAAGGCGAGGCGGCCGCGGCTGCTGCCGGGGACATGCTTATGGTGCGCGCGGGCGGCGGCGGTGCTGCTGGTGGAGGTGGCGGCGGCGGCCTGGAGCCCACTCCGGGGTTTTCCCCTATTTTGATTGACGGTGCGAGGAAGCCGAAAGGTGGGGCTTGCAGCAAGGGAAGAGGGGGCCCGGCCGACTCTGCCACCACCGCCGCCTTGCCCGCCAGCCCGGAACTCCCGCCTTCCCAGGGCGCTCCCGCCAGCTCATTGGCTGCGCCGCGCCGCGCTCTGCGCTGTCACTGGCTGGCCCGGGCTGTCGCTCCTGCGCTGCGGGTGCCCCCCTCCTCCCTTGCCGAGGTGGCTTCCTGTTTGCCAGGGTTTGTGTGAGAGACAATGAGCGCGGCCTGCTCAGAGGCATCCGCGCTGCGGGCAAACGAGGCCGCTGGGTGGGCAGGAACGGCCCTGGCGGGCCCGCTTCCCTCTGAAACAGGCCGTAGGGTCGATGCCGAGTGTCCAGTTACGGGCGGAGGCCCTGCGCTTGCTCCATCCGCCGCGCATTTCCCCCTAGCCCTGTGGAAGGGCCAGGAGCGCCTGGCTTTTCGGCGAGTCGTATCCACGTTCAGCGCGCGGGGAGAGATTGGAAACCACTCTCGTCCCGGCTGCCCCTTAATGGCTAGTGACGGCGGACAGCGGAGGGAAAATGTGGAGGCCGCGCAGCCATTGAGCGGTAGAAGGGACACGCAGAGGCAGGCACAAACCCAAACCTCCCTGTTAAAATGTCAGACGGCGCGTTTTGGGCCCAAGATCTGCTCCTGACTGAGGCCCCAGGGGGTCAGTTTCTCTGTGCGTGTTCTGTAACGGGGCTGGCCCTTCCATCCTTTTTTAGCCATTGCTTTTTAAAATGACGCCTCAGATTTTCAGAGCTATGTGCCACAGTTAGATCCTTGTAAAATTAGCTTATTTAGAAGAACTAGCTTAAAAAAAGTCCTAATTCATATTTTGCCGAATGGCAGAACTTCCATTGGGATTAATACTTCTGAATTGTTCCTCTGGGAAGCAGTTACACCTCACTGAAATCTGTGGAGAAATAACCATTGGTTCTAATTGATCTGGGGCTAATTCTCCAGTGAAGTGAAAATCAGTTTTATGAAACCTTTGCTGAAATTACACTTTTATATCTACTTTGGTTTTTTCAATTGATAGAGATCACAATTATTTCCCACCTCTACAAAATATTATACAGTACCACAACATCCATTTTAGGTATTTTTTTAGTTAATGAATCTTGCTGAACTTCACTTGGAGTTAACAGGGAAATCTCAATCTGCAATGTGGTATTGAGCTGTTTACTCAGAATTATATGGGTCATAGTCTAATTCTAAACCTGTTTACTTGAAAGAAAGATCCCTTTTTTGAGGTGTTAATTTCCTGCTATGTTGGTTTCAGATTACATCCTTTGTTCTTTTAAATGCATAGGATCACAGCAGGTATGTTTTTGTTTGAGGAAATACCAACATACAGCATGCAATAAAATTAGGATATACTGATAGTACTGTATGCATAAGATTAGTTTACCTAACTGATGGATTATGTGGCAGGAATAAATTGGATATGTCCTATTCATTTATTGGAAATAACAAGGGTGCCTTATCACCTGTGTTGGGTATTTTTTGCCATAAAAACTGGGAGATAGGCAAACTTAGTATAGAAGAGATTTCTGTTTTTCCAGTGTCCATTTGTAGCTGGCCAAATTTTTGTGTTGATCTAAATGCCTTCTTGAGCCATTTCAGTTTATGCAGCTGTAAAATTCTGACTGAATTGTCTTTTGGCTGATTTTTGTGGGTAGAGCTAAAACCCTGAAATAGATTGATGATAACAACACATTTACTTGTATTTATTTGTAAGTACTTTTGTTTTACATCATTAGGTATTTTGGTTAACACAAATTAATATTTAGCAATTGTTCTTATAATTACATTGCAGAAGAGGACAACTTCAGGTGTTGGATGTAATAAACACTTCCACTGTCATTTTGTGCTTGCAGCTTCCCCCCTTGTTAAACAAAATAACCTCATAAAGCATTCTTCCATATGTGAGTTATAGTTAACGGTCAAAGTAGTCATAATCCCATGCAAATTATTCTAATTTATCTAAACAGTACATAATATAAACATAATTCCTCAATCCTTTCTTTATAAAATGGAGAAATCTTTTTTTGGAATCAAATCTATGCTTGAAAAAAATTAGGAAGGATTCAGGTTAGAAAACTAAAATGTATACATTTGTCCAGGTGCTACAAATAAAAAAAATATAGTGATTGGTACATCTAAAGGAGTAAATGAGGACAAATAACCCTAGTAATATCATATGTCAGTCAATAATATATGATTGACCCCAAAATATATAGAATTCAATTATGAACATAAGGTTACAAAGCTAGATAAATGTTTTTAGGTTACTTTATGTAGAATATCCTCTACAAGTAGTCCCCGGGTTAAGAACACCTGGTTTATGGATGACCCATAGTTAAGAACAGAGCCTGTTGTAGCAAAATTCAAGTTAAATACACAATGGTTCGAGTTCATTCCAAAATACTACTTATACAGCATTATACAATAATACTGTTCTGACTTACATACAAATTTGACTTAACGACAGACCTTGGGAATGGAACTCTTTCTTAAATTGGAGACTACCTGTACATCAGTGTTTCTCAGCCTCAGCAACTTTAAAGGAATGTGGACTTCAACTCCCAGAATTCCCCAGACAGCAGTCCACATATCTTAAAAGTTGCTGAAGTTGAGAAACACTGTTCCACATAGAGAAAGTAAAGATGAATTAAAATTGTTTCATTAGAACTGAATCATTCTTTATGTGTCTGCTATCACGCATAGCACAGTAACTAAAGAAATTAAAAAGGTACAAGTTTAGCCTACAGCTCTGAAAGACAGAATCAGTCTGATAAGCATACTGCAAGGAGTTGAGGAAGATCTCTTGTTTAATTCAAAATTCTACCAAGCCTCAAATCCTTGTTGATTGCAGACTGGTAAGCCAGAAACAAGATTGTTGGAAAGCTTTTTTGTGTAATTTATCTGATTTTTTAAAAATTTATTTTAATATTTCCCTCCCTATGCATCCAGTGAAGGGAAATATATTGAGAACGTTCTCAGTGGTTGAAATCAGGAACCCCAACCTTTTGGGGCTTGGAAGCCATTTAATATTTTGAGAATATATGGTCATCCTGCTGGGGTAGGTTGCCCATTCACAAATGGTTGCTATTTGGGATATACCCAATTAGAGTGAACCAGTTTATCAGAGTACTAACTACTAACTCCTCTAGCATCCTCCACCCATGCCCTAGGATGCTCCTTACTATTCTTGCTTATCTTTTTTTTGGGAGATGGGCACATTTCTAAACAAAATACAGGTACAGCTGTCCATTTCTATATTCCTTTTTTTTTAATTAAAATGTTTGCTTTTAATGTAAAAACCCAGAGCTGGGAAGCCAGAGGAGAAGTGACTAAGTATATTGGCACCCTTGGGCACCACATGCAGATGCCAGATCTAAATAGGGCTGAGGACACTGAAGATGATCTGTCAGCTCATATTGTACCTTTCCAAAGTTGGGATTTTCTGACTTGAAAGCATCAGCCATAGAGGAAACTCTGAAGGGTAATACAGTGGTGGATTTCCCTTCCAAGGTTGGAGGCCATTCTCTGATCTCAGGAGGTTGTAGCATGGAGACATTTTTGTTTCAAATAATCCTTTGTGGTAGTTTATGTAGATGTTTGTTTGTTTGTTTATTTATCAGATTTATATATGCCGCCCATCTCACTGTACACGTGACTCTAGGTGGCATTAGAAGTAAAAAACTATAAAATCTTAGAAAAAATATACAGATTAAAAACTATAAAAGATTAAAATTAAGCTAAAAAGTTAAAACTACAGTGCAAACTCAAAAGACGGAGAGAGCATCCTCAGGCTACCAAACCACCCCAGCGCTTCTCAGACCTTTATTACTTTATTCCTTTCAATGTTCCCACATTTTTTCTGCTCTCCTACTTCTCTCACCATCATAAATTACCTCAGTGTGAAGTAATGTCTGCCTTTTTTATATGCAGATCTTGAAGAAATGTCTTCTTCAAGAAAGTGAGGCTGAAGGAACACTGTCCATTTAGAGTGCTGCCAAATATGTCAGATAAATACCACATTGTGCAATATGCATTTCATTGACCAAATTGGTTAAGGAAGATGAGAATGTGGGGACCGATCCTTGTTGCTAAAATAAATAACTATTACAATGTTCAGAAATGGTTTCAAAGGTTACTTCATTACAATATCAAAGTACATTTACTTAATGAGAATTATTTAAATGTTTGTCTTAAAATGAATTTAGAAATAAGATCACATGATCCATTTGTTCAACAGAAAGAATCACAATGCAGATAATAGAAATATGTTTCACAGTAAGGTCAACAAGCAATAGAAGCTAATCAAAACTGATTCAATGTGCAGCTTAGATTAAAGAGTTTGCAAATGAAAAGGGAGACAGCTGAATACTTGGCAGTGGTGCAGAGTAACAATTTAGTTGCATCAAATGAAAAACACCATCCTTTTAAAAATTCAGACAGAAGAATAAGTACAGTAATGGAAATCAAGACGATCCAAATGGACATTTTATTCAAAAAAGGATAAAAAGCATATGAGTAATTGCCTATGTTAAAATGGTATTTTCAACAACACATTCAGTTGAATTGATAACTTGCATAATATAAATATTGAAACATTAATTAATAGACTTCTTTTTTTCATTGAAATTTTGTATTTGTGTAGTTTGCATAATGATAATATGTATGAATTATCCAACAACAAAATAATGTCCAGCTGAAAGCAGTTCCTGGAAACCGAGGTAAAGAGAGTAAGAGGAAACTTGGGCTATATCTAGTTGTCCCCATACCATCAACAAAGCATAAAACATGTAATTTTTCCTCCTGTCCTCAAAATCTGCAAAAGTTGAGGAGGACATAGAAAAGGAGATACTTCCTCCCACTGGAAACACATTCAAAACTTCTGAAGCCCTTCCTGTGCAGTGGCAGGGCAGCGTGTGAAGGTCCTTTTTTCTACGGCAGAGACAGGGAGAGATACCCACCATAGGATTCCCTGTCTCTGCCGTAGAAAAAAGGACCTTCCCACTACATGTTGAAGTTCAAAATAAATACTCTTTGAGGTGTAGCGGCCTCTAAAGAATTTTTTTTCAACCTCTGCTTATAAATGACCATTAATATTAGAGAGATTGAAGAAAACAGCTACTATTATAGCTTAGTAGGAATTGTATTGCATTTTTCTTTTAACAAATTATTCCCAACTTTTGAAGAGTGTTCCCTCAGTATAATCCCAATCATTTTAAGGCAAAGATGGGCAAAATTTTCATGCCCAGAGGTCCCAGACATAAATATAGATGCATAGATATCCCTCTCTCCCAGTGAGGCTTTCCTCCTCTAAAAGACCTAACTCAGCATTTTGAAGTAGAGTTGCTGGTGGAGAAATAACATTTCTTTCATCCCATTCACAGAAGTGAAATATCATTTGAAATATTTGTAGACTGCACCAATGAAGAAGTCTGGCTATGGAAAACTTTCTGAGTAGGCTGGATGGCAGGGAAGGAGAAACCATTAACTTTCATTCAGCAATCCTGTTGAATATCGTTGCTTCCTTTTTACAGGCTTCATTCTAGGATGTGCAGAATGTCATGTGCAGAAACTGTTCCATGCATGGAACAGCTAATTGTGGAGTGGTTTGTGTTTGCGCTGAAATGTGTGTTTGGTTTTGGTGTGTAACAAAACATATATTCTGGACAGAAGTGTTTTGAGCAGGGTGGGGGAGAGCACGAAAAAGCCAAGGATATTGGTGGCCCGCTATCAAACTCACCCATTCCCCTTCTAATTTTATGAAGGCCCTCCTTTCCCTGCTTCCCCTTAGCCACCACCAATGTCTTTGGCTTAAAGGAAGGCACTGAGATGGCTGGCACATAAGCCATGCCAAGAGAAGAGAGAGGCATGCCAGCTAGACCTCCAGATGTTTTTTGTTTTCACTGAAACCCAGAACAACTGAAATGCTCCAGGATTCAGTTCTGCCAAACTGCAGCCTTCCTGGAATAGCTCAGCAAAGCTTCTGAAACGTGATGTTTCCAGTTTGAAACAGAAACACTTAATGTTTTCTGCATATCCCTACCTCATTCTCCTTCCCAGAAATCTGGCTAGTGTTTTCTGGTTCTCTCCCCCAACTGAGCCAATGACTGTTAATGTTGGGAAAAAATAGGTGGAGTACCTGGGAGCTTCCCAGGAAGCAATAAGAGTGTCCAGGGGCCTCATGTGCGCCACACCCATGTTTTAAAGAACAAAATGGAGGGAAAATCACACTGTTCTGCCCATATTTCTACCTTTTTGCATAATGTGACTACAAGCTAGATGTTTGTATTGAGGAAACAATTGCTGGTGCAGTTCACAGAATTTTACAGGAGTCCAGATGCTACTTTCTTCTTTTTATTAGCCAAGTTTTCCCAGAATTTCTTCCATCTTAACTACAGAAAATCCATTGGAATAGCTGCATAACATCTTTTGAATGAGTCCCCCCCGATGACTTGTTAGATATTCAGAGTATTCTGTGTTGATGGAATTGTTTGATATGTTCATGTTGTCTGTCTTTGTACCTGAATAAAAATTGTTATGATTATGATTAATTGCTTTATTCTTCTCTCAGCCAAGTTATTCACCTTTTATCAATTAGTCTTTCTAGTCTAGTCTGTTGTCCCTTCAGTAATTCATGATCAAAATGAGTGGGTAATATGCACCCTATGGTCAAATTTCAAATCTATATAAGGTGTCAGTTCAGACCTGAGCTGCCTGTTGCTTGGGAAGCAGAAGTGTCAAAGACAAAGGGAAATACCAAAGGAGCTGTCCCACTAACCATTATTTGCTTCACCCTGGTTGTCACATATGTGAGGGAATGTGACTGTTGGAAGAAAAACAAAAAAGATTGTACAGTCCTTTCTCCTCAGTAACTCTTGGCTCCTTCCTAGTGATCAACTAAGCTACTGCTCCAACATTCGCCAATACCATTCCCACTCTGAATAGCCACAACAATCAAAGTGTTCTGAGTACATCAGTGAGGAAAAGTTGATTAATTTCTCTATTACAACCCAGTTCCTCATTTCTTTTGCTCTTGTTTCTGGAAAGATTATTTTAAAAATGATGGGCACACTCCAGTCAATCCTTCAGGGCCACGGACTGAAATCCATGTCTACCTCTGATTTATTGTAGAGTTCAGAAAGGAGAAAATAGATTAGCAACTTAGGGCTGACAATGCTACTTTAAGGGACAGAAACAACTTTGGTTCCAGCAGGGAGGATGAAAGAAGTGAGCTGCAGAATAAAAGTTAAAGCTAATCTCAGTATGAAATTAGCAAGGGGCTATGATTGGCATGGGGCAAAGTTAGATTTGTAATGCTTTGGGAAAGTCTTTAAAGAAAACAAGGCACACTGCGCTTTCTTCTCTGCCACAATCCTGACCAAAGACTGCTTTGTAGCAACAGTGAGCTACAGCTGACCCCTTCTGTGCTAACTGAAGTGCATAGGCACAAAATAAGCTTTTTTCAGGACTCTGGCTAGGGAGAGCATGTAGTGTGCACTGCGGAGAAAACAAGCTGTTTTAAGTCATGATCCTGAATGTGACGGTATCCTTCCAGCTCTGGGGCATGGTCCCTTTATAGCGTGAGTACATGCTAGATGGATAATCAGTGGCTGCTAGTTACGGGGTTGGAACACACATTGCCAGGACTGGAGGCAGAGTCTTGATACCAGTTGCCTGGGAAATGAGTGGGAGGATGCTGTTGTACTCACATCGTGCTCATGGATGTCCCATTGGGATTTGGTTGACCGTTGTGGGAGCAGAATGCAGGACTAAACCTTTGAGCCAGCAAACCGTATGTTCTTCATTTGCTAGCCTATTACATCTAATTATGGGGATAAATTATCACTGCAGTTAAAAGATACCTTAAGAAAAATTATTTAATGAGGAGTGAAACATTTGGGATATTTCTAAGAGTCAAATTAAAATTGTATACTTGGCAGACTTCCTAAAATGGAGGGGCAGTGACTGAACTGACAACTGGATTATCAACATAAAGAAAACAGCGTGATACTTACCAGTGCTGAAATCACAGATTGACTTCATTATGTTGATAAAATATGTGGAACTCTCCAGCTACTATTTTTCCAAATTTCCAATTTTTTTCTTTATCCCATCTTTATTATTTTTATGAGTAACTCAAGGCGGTGAACATACCTAATACTCCTTCCTCCTCCTATTTTCCCCACAGCAACAACCCTGTGAGGTGAGTTGGGCTGAGACAGAGGGACTGACCCAAAGTCACCTGGTTTCTGGGCCAAACTAATCTTTATCTTACTTGAATGAATACAATTAACACACACATTTTATTTGTGCGTGTGTGTAGACATACCCTCATAACATACCTGCATAACTTATTTGGTCCCCATCCCTAAACTTACCCTTAACTGGTTCGGAGGATGCATATCTCCTTCCAGTACTGGTTAATGCCATGAGACCGAAAATCCCACAGCAGGCAGTTCGCTTGCTGGCACCCTTCTGTGCTGGAAAAGGGCTGGTAGGAAGTAGGGTTCCTTTGGAGAACCCTTACCATGACCTCCAGCGTAGAGTAGAGGGTGACCTTGAAGGAGAGAGGGAAGATCAGTTGCCAAGGCAACGAACAGATAAACATTGCGGAGGCCCAGACGAGGAGGGAGGAAACATCTCAGGCACCCCCCTAGTTCATGATCCGAAGAAGTGGGGGGAGCTCATTCAGACTTGCAACATTCTGTTACTAAAGCCAATCTGAATAGAAGTCGTTTTAGGCCTACGTGGTATCTGTTTCTTGGTCCGGTCTACCTTGGAGGGTTGACATCCAGCTCGGCAAAATGGTGGCAGCAATGAGAAATAAAAATGATACTCAAAGCGATCCCAGGCCTGACACTTTCAGGCAAGGATGTGACTCTAAGGATACACAAACATGCTTTTCCACATTATCAGCCCTTAGTAAAACCATGATACTAGCTGTCTGGCAGTAACTCAGCAGCTCTTCTGAAATCTGTCTGGCAAAACCAACAATGAAAAAAAGGGGCTAGAAAATTCTGCCAGTCACTCTTTCGTTCCAGTCTAGCAGAAAAGTCATTAAGCAAACCGCAGACTCTACTCCAGATACCATTTCTACCAGGAAGTTTAATTTGGTACTCTCCTTAATTGCCCAGTCCCTGGTCTTTCTCTTCTTTGCTGTTTCCATTCTTCCTATACCCGCTCTCAGGCAGTGCCTGGGCTACGATGGTATCTTTTCTAAATATCACTGGCCAACACTGCACTGGGCTCGGTGGCTGCTGTTTCTTGGGTTTATTCTCTTGCTGCCCTTAAGCTCATCAAATTACCAATCAATCATATGTGAGCTAAGGTAGGAAACAGTTGCTAGTCATTTTTTTGTGAGATACTTGACTGCAGTTGGGATTTCTGCATTGCACTTTACCCCACTGTGGTAATATTGGCTATGCAGATAATTACAGGAGGAGGTAGGAGAGCTGGCAACCACCCTGCTGCAGATTTATTGCAGATGCCTACGCCCCAACAACGGGGGAATTGCTAGGAAGTTCACACACATTCTAGCCTGCAGCTGAAAGGAGAGGCTCCATTCCAGCTTGACGAAGGCACGGGAGAAACCCTCTAGTACTGAAACTCAGGCAAGGCGTGTTCCAAGCAATATGCTGAGCTTCTGTAAGTTGCCCTGATGACGGCTATGAATGCTTCCATTCCTCTGTTAACCCTTATAAAATTGCAGGCATAGCTTAAGAGCAAGACCTATAGAACTACTTACCAAGTAAGATCTCGGCTACTTCCTATTGAAGCAAAGACTTTTATACTGCGTGTCTTTTGAATATCAAAGTACAGACTAAATCTTCAGACGTTGGTATGATTGCTAATTCCAGTGGTCAGAGTCTATCATATCTTGCTGCTGCTGCTGCTGCTGCTGCTGCTGCTGCCGCTGCCGCCAAATCAAAGCACTTCAGAAAAGTCCTCTGCTTAGGATGATCATTGACCAGATCCTGGACATTGGGCTCAAGAATCTCTTTATCCTTCCTATTTGACAATTTAATAATCAGCTTCCCAAATCTGAGGTGAGGACTTCATTTTATTCCCTCTTGCTAAATTCCCCAAGAAAAATAGAAAAATGGTCCCAGCTAGTTGGAAGAGAACCAACTTCCATCATACACAAGATAGTGGATGGGAAAGGGAACTTTCTTTCCCAGAAACTAAGAACTCCTTCTCTGAATGTCATTTTTGTACATTCTTCTCACTAAATCAACTTCGGCAAACCACCCCCACCCTCCCCTCGCTTGCTATTTGTCCGAAAGAGAGGTGCCCACAGGTTCTAGCAATTTCATCAAAATGACAAAAGCAGCCTTGTGCCGCTGCAATACACGCTCCCCCCCCCCTTTTGCACATGCACGTGAAGTCACAAGGCATAGACAGAAGGGGCAGAGCCTGCATCGTGTCAGTACGACATTTTGTCATTTGACATCCTCACCCCCATCCTTGATGCCACTGGTCCTACAGCCACTCTAGGGCACAGACTACCATTATTCATTTATTTATTCAATTTATATAGCCACCCATCTCACGTTTGTGACTCTGAGTGATGCACACAATTAAAAACACTAAGCCGAACAATCAGCATAATTAAAACCATTAAAATACAGTTAAAACAGTTAAAAACTATAATAACAAAAAGACAGGGGAGAGTGCATTTTAATTTTACACACAATACAGCCTTTTACTGGGCTCTACACTTCCATGGAATCCCCAGGCCTGATGGCAAAACCAAGTTTTAAGGGCCAGTCTCACCTGGGGGTGGGGTGGGGGATGATATTCCAGAGGGCGGATGCCACAGCAGAGAAGACTCTCCTCCTGGCTCCAGCCAAACGAAACTCCTTGGCCAACAGGAACATGACCCTCCTGCCAGACCTGATGGGACCGGGGAGAGGCAGTCCCTCAGATACAGTAATTATAATCAGATATTACAGTCCCACATTTCCATATTAGCCTACAGATCGTTAACATCTTTAAGCCTCTTGCCTTATTTGCTTGGTGAGAATCATCACAGTAAGTCAGTCTTCATCTTTTTTCTCAGTAAACTGTTAACTGCTTAATATATCTGTGTAAACCTTAAACTACTAATAGTAACTATCGAACACCAAGCGATTGTCTGATTGCCTTGTACGTCATTAGCCTCACACATTCTTCAGTGAAGGGACTGATTGGCTCTTAATTATAGTTTCGTTTTTGGACTTCTAGAATACATAGGCCTGTTTCATGACCTTTAGCATTCAGGTTCTGAAGGATTGACACTGTAGGACAGAGGTGTCAAATATACACTCCCAAGTGCAGCCCAAACCAGATTAAAATGCAGTTGGGTTATATTTAAGAAAATAAAATAAAAATACAACAAAACATAGATAATATTACATTTTATAACTAAATACAGATAGTCCTCGCTTACTGACTGCCTCGTGCAGGAAATGTTCAAAGTTACGACAATGCTAAAAAATTAACTTTGCGACCAATCCTTGCATTTATGACAGTTGCCATGCCTCGCAGTCACGTGATTTCCATTTGCATGCTTCACAATGGGCTTGCAACAAGCAGAGTTAATACAAAAGGCAGAAGTAAAATCGTGGGTCCAAATACACATAGTGATACAAAGAATTTTTAAGATTAATATTCAGTTGAAACTATAACTTTTCTTGCTGTGATTAATAGATAGGCAATTAGAAAAGAGTTATGGAAGATTGTTTTTGCATATGATAACTGCTGCAAGACTATTATATGCACAAAAATGGAAAGACTCTGAAATGCCCATAATAGAGGAATGGCTGGTGAAAATGCAGAATTAGCAGAGATGGCAAAATTGACGTGTCTGATTAGAGAAAGAACAATAACCACATTTATTAGCAACTGGAAATCCCTTATGGACTTTTTGTTGAAAGAAGAAAAAAAATGAACTTGTGATTTATGGGTTTGATGATTAGAAAGTGTAGATTATGAAAAGAAGGAAATTATGTTGTAACCTTAGAGATAGAGGGTAAAATATAAATGTACTTGTAACTGCTGTTAAGAAGATTGGAAATGCTTCTTTATAACTTTTTCTTTTCCTTCTTTCTTTTTCTTTCTCTGCACCTTTTTTTCACCTACCTATTACTTTTCTTTACTTTCTTTACTCTTTTTTTCAAAATTTGTATTGCTTTTATTCTTTTAAAAATTTCTTTAATAAAAATTATATATTAAACAAAAGAAGGCGGAAGTAAAATCATAAGTTGTGGTCATGTGATGTTTTGCTTAACGACCGCATCATTTCAGTTAACAACCAAAGGGGAAGCAAGGTCATAAGCCTGTCGCAGTCACATTATTTTTTAAGGAATGTGTGGTTTTCGAAGTCAATATGCAGCCACAGGGATCTTCATGTAGTGGTCCTGGTTTCTACTGAGTTTGACACCACTGCTGTAGGAGGTTCATTACAAAGTGCAATGTTGTGGAATAGCAGAAGAGCAGCAAGAGAGAGGGATTACAGGTAGTCCTCGACTTATGACTATTCGTTCAGTGATTGTTCAAAGTTATGAACATGCTGAAAAAAGTGACTTACAACCGGTGCCCGAAGTTATGGCTGTTGCAGCACCCCCACAGTCATGTGATCAAAATTCGGGCACTTGGCAGCCTGCCCGCACTTATGACAGCAGGGGTGCTTCAACTCCTCCCACCCGCCTATCTCCCCCCATCTATGCCTTTTTATCCCCCTGCCACCCTGCGCTCCGCCACCCCAGCTGACCTTCACTGTCAAAAAAGCCAAAAGCAGCCCTGAGCCGCAGCAGGCCAAAACACCGCTTTGCGCTGCACTCCTGGGCGGGGCTTGGCTGGGCTTTTGACTTTTGCTTCGCACTGCGAAAAAAAGCCAAAAGCAGCCCCTGAGCCACAGCAGGCCAAAATGCCCCTTTGCGCCATGTTCCCACCGATCCAAGTCATTCTGGCCTTGGTCCCTCCAGCCCCGAACCTCAGTAAGATAAGGGACTGCCTCCAACTCCCCCCACCTGCCTATCTCCCCCCCATCTCTGCCCTTCTGGCCACCCTGCACCTTGCCTTGCGGGGTGGCAAGCAGCCCCAGAACTGCGCAGCTGTGGAGCTGCATGCTACATCTCAGGAAGCTGCAGCCGCCCCAGCCCAGTCCCAGCCGCAGTTGCCCTCGCCACCCTGCACTCCGAGACCCCTGCCACCCCAGCTGACCTTCGCCATCTTCTTGCTCCCATCGTTGACGAGGCATGCCCAGGCCCAGGCTGGGCTGGGCTTCAGCTGCAGGGGGGGGGGGGGGAGCCAAAAGCAGCCCCTGAGTCACAGCACACCAAAATGCCCTTTTCAACCATGCTCCTGGGCCAGGCCAGGCTGGGCTTTTTTTTTTTTTTCACAGCTTACTGAGGCTCGGGGCTGGGAGGGACAAGCCCAGCATGGCTTGAATTGGGGTGAGTACTCACTTAGCGACCTGTGATTCTCAGTTAATGACGGCAGTGGGGAATGCCAGGATTGCAGTTGCTAAGCAATGTAGTCACATGACATCTCACTTTACCACCGCATCACTTAGTGGTGGAAATTCTGATCCCAATTATAGTCATAAGTCGAGGACTATCTGTAATGCTTCCCTCTGTTGTGTTTCATTAAAAGTTGCCCTACAGTATTTGCACTAAATGGGCCGCTTTTACTGGCACCCATGAACACTATGCTGATAGCTTCAGTGGGACCATTTCCATCTGGAAGGGAAGAGTGTTTCCACTCTTCCTGACCACTCACTGCAGCCCCACTTCTCCGGATGCCCTTGTAACTTCTATTTATAGCTCTTTAAAGCAGCACATTAATTGCTGTCACACAATTAACATCCCATCCAGCTTGACCCTCTATCACCCCAAGACAAGTCTGACATTTAAGACTTCATAATTTAAGACTTAACAGCAGCTGCCCACTGGATGTAGGAAGTCAGGCAGTGGTGAACAGCATCCTCATTAGTGCCCTCCATAGTAGTCTCAAAAAATTAATTGCACATTATCAGTGGTATCTGTCATAGTGGCTGGTTCCACACCAGTTTGTATGGTAACATAGCCACTTTTTATTCATTCGGTTTTTTACACCTCGGTGTCATCCTCAAACTGTGTGGTTCTCATACATTAGGAAATGCAATGTTTATTCAGCCAGTGGTCTTTGAGTGGCACGTCCAGGGCAGAAACTGGACTGAGTAAAAATTACATTAATTAGACACAGCTAAGATGGCCCTTGTGTATTTCATCGTTTTCTACTGTCATATTCAAAAGTGCAGATTGGCAAGAACATTTGGAAGAGCTCCGGAGGCTGCATTCAAGACTCTGAAGGCCTGGAGTCACAGGGTTTTGACCCCTGTCTTCATTGCTCCCAGTGTTCTACATCAGGCTTCGCTTCTGTCTCAGCCACAAAGATTCTTTCACCCTTTAGATATTCCCTTGTTCCATGCACTTTTACCCTGGTTTAGTGTGTCACTTCCATGTGCCAGCTGGATGGCTCTGTTCTCTGTAACGCATATCAAGTCTATGTAGTGTTTAGCATTATGGATTCATATAATGTAACTGGATGTGAGCAAGAATTACTATACATTCCAATTTATTAAAAGTTAATCAGATAATTAAAAGTACACCCTATATTCAGTTCATGGATTTTTCTACAAACAATTGAATCAGATTTTTTTTCCCTACTGCTCTGTATCTGTAGAGACCTGAGTCATTTGACTTATATTTAATTAAAAGTGTATTCTTAATGTTATGTTCCGTATAAATACCTGAAGAGGTGTTTTTTTTTCACTTGTAACCTAAAGTAGTGGAACTGAATACTTCAGATAGGGGGCAGTTCTAGAATCATTAAAAGGCACTTAGCCTGCAATCCTTTGCAGGCAGAGGAGGGTGCAAGATTTTACTGAGCAGAGAAAATTTGTGCTACCATTGATCTTCCCCATCTCATAGAGTAAGGAAGAAGTAAGTTGAGCTGTTACATGTTCCCCCACCCTGTCCCCCCACCCCCAAGGGCGAAAGGGTGTGTTAACCCATGGGAAGTAGCCTTAGCATCAATGCCAGTTGCCTTTGGGAAGCAAAAATTTAATAAAACAAAATGGGGAAACGAAACGCCTGCACACACTTTTCACCCTGTTTGGTATGAGCAAGCAGAGTTACAGATTCTTTCTCCTCTGCCTCTATAATGACTCAGCTGGTGTGGTTTAAACGTTGCATGCATTTAAGCAAAGCTTTTATTTTGAGAGCTACTGAGAATTCAATAACACATGCTTCAGGTTTTTAATGACAAAACAACAGCACAGAAAAATGTTAACATAAACGTTAGTTTAAAAAATAGGAAACATATTATTTGAAAGTAATTTTAAAGTCCTAAACATGTAAATCCATGTTTATTTATAAAACCTTTTATTTATAAAAAGATGAATCACCTAAAATAAAAGAATAAATCTTTTATTCCTATTGGAACAATTTGTTAGGTTACTAATTAACGTTACAAAACTATTTTATAAATGGTACATATGCCATCTCAGGTCAAAACCTTGAACTTACAACTTTATGTGGATCTAAAATAGTCAGAATAGGAAAGCTAGCTGGCAATTAATTTTGAATATAACTATCCATTATTTCAAATGATGTTGTAATGCACTGAATCTGTCAAATATTCTGAATTGAGAGCATTTTGAGAGCGTTTCAAAAATTTACAGCAACTTCCATATTCTGGAAAATCTTGCTCTCCCTAATATGGTTATTTACAGTTTTATGGCTTTAGGTTGAAACAAGAATTTTACCCAACAGGGGCACAACCATTCAGCCATGTTCTAACAAGCTAGGAGGCCAGTCTCTGAGCTGACTTGTTCATGTCTCTGAGACAGAGTTTTCATGAAAAAGAGAAATTTCACCACTACCACCTCTCCCCCACCCAACTACCAAACACAACGCTTTCAACTGGATTTGACTTGTCCATGAGTCAGCTCCCTAGTTAAGGAACAGAAATATTCACATCTGATTTATGACACTTCCAAACAGGGCATTCATAACACTATCAAATCCAAGGCACTGTGCAATTCCGACTTTTCGTTCTAAATGGTTGACTTCTGCTAAGAAAAAGTGGAGGGAGAATTGGTGGAAAAGCATGAGATGGTGTCAGGATGGAAGGTGTTGCCATTGGAATCCTCTTCCCTTATTGTGCAGAGTGACTACACAAGAAAAACCTTCTCTGGAAGCAACCCAAACTTCAGAATTTAGATGGAAGTTGGGAAAAATACTTTCAATCCCTGTATCACCAAACATAGTGTTCAAATAGTGTTCAAATAGTGACATGTTGACATAATATCTTCTCTTACATTGGGGTTCCTTCCTCTATCCATTCCACTACTTTTTAAAAGAATTTAATATTGTTTCTTCCTAGGTTATATATTCATGATATGATTGGTGGACTTTTCCCAAGAATGTGCTTCTTCCTTTGACCAGGAACATGCTGCAAACTTAACAAAGACGTTGGAGAGATAGAAGACCTGCTGCTAATTCTCTGTTGTAAAGCTGAATATGTTAACCTTATGGAGAGAGAATTGTATTCACATTTTTAGTTTTATTCATTTTTATCTATTTTGTGTGTTTGCTGTTGCTTGGTGCAACATCCACTAGCTTTTAGTAGAACGAACAGTACCCCCAAAGCATCTGCTGAATAGCCTGAACAGAGAGAATTAATCTTTTTTTTTTGGGGGGGGGGGTTGCTTTTTAAAAAAGCTTGTCCCATCCAGTCCTTTTTATACAGTGGTATAACTGGTGAAAACTGGCTGCAGAACTCTAGAGGGTCATTAGGTGGTAGCACTCTTAACTCTTGGCTGCCATTTAGGGGTTACCCAAATTGCTGCGGCCCAGATCTGGAAGGGAAGGAAGAGAAGAAAGGAAGGCCTGTCTAATAAGGTCCAGTCTGGAGGCCTGAATGGTCTGTTTCTTTCCAACTTCTTTGCAATGAACTCGGAACATATGCTGAAATCCAAGATTGTTTTAAGCAGGTAAGTTTGTAACTAGTTTAGCTAAACTAATGGTAGTAATTTTATCTGGAATTCTGTTTGTGCAGTTGCAGCCTTCTCTTGCTTTTCTGAATTTTCATTTTCCCCAAAAACTTCTTTTTATGTCTAAAGATTTAGCTTCATCCTCTTACTTTGTTCCTGAGTGCAGGATGAAGCAGTTGGTTAAAAGATTGTGTGTTTAAAGATTGCCACTAAATTGCTAAATACATTACTTCTGGAGTTTAGGGCTGGACGATCCACAGCATTTGCTGTTTTTC
The DNA here is from genome assembly GCA_030867105.1 of Liasis olivaceus. Classification (NCBI taxonomy): domain Eukaryota; kingdom Metazoa; phylum Chordata; class Lepidosauria; order Squamata; family Pythonidae; genus Liasis; species Liasis olivaceus. The sequence continues at coordinate 146,296,045 of CM061349.1, forward strand.
CTAGAGGTGGGGTGAAAAAAGAAGTAACTGGGTGGGGTTTTAACTCCTTAACTATACTAAAGAGATTAGGCCTAACTTCTGGCAGCCTATCCTAAAAATCTTTTGCTGGAAAATTCTTTGAAAAATATGGCTGATTAGCGATATTTGTAAAGTATCCTTCCCAGTTTACATCACCTGGCTTCATCTAAATTAAAAACTTTTGGGCATGTCCACCACACATAGGAAAATGGTCCCTTTTGTATACAGCCCCATCACCATTTTGAAGAATGGTTATGTAGCATATATGTTAATCTAGCAGGTGCTAAATGCCACCAATGTAACACCTTCAATTGCAACTCTTGGTTAGAGGGAGAAAGAAAATATCCTGATTTCCATGATTGCCACTTTAGTTCAACTATTGGGTTTCCTAAATCAGTATCCCAAGCATCCTTTAAACCAAAAAAAAGGATCCCCTATCTTAATTTGTAATAATAGTATACTGTATCAATCTTTGACATTATTTCTTTTGGCTGTGCCAAATAATTTAATATTAAATTCTCAAAAATAGTATATGGGCTGGTTATGGAATTCTTGACTTTTTCTTTACCCAATACAGTGTTAAACTGGTGCCAGAAAAAGCAATGTAAGTGGCAATCAGTTCAATCTCTTCTTTATTACATGGCCCAATATTGGTATAAAAATCATTAATCCTGTAAAAGTTATAATTCTTCAATCATTTTAATTGAACTAATCCATATTAAAGTTCTGTAAAAAGTCATTAGAAGCATTAGGGGAAAAATGCCACCTATCAATACTAATTTTTTTTTTCAAAATTTGAAATATTGTCCTGGTAAAATATTATCAGTTTTGTTTCTTTTGGGGAAAATTTTCATCTGAAAAGTATATAATTTAAAAGATTGCCAGCTCCTGATATAATACCCGTATTAGTCCTCTGCTTAGTTGGGTGTTCTGCTATAAATGGAATCAAATAACTTAATCCTGCTGCTTGATAATAAATTTTTAAATTTGGAAGCCCCTAGCCTCCCTCTTTCTGTGACCAATATAAAATCTGTCTGTTTATTCTTGTTTTATTAGAATTGAAACAAGCACTTTCAGTTTTCTATGCCATAACATTAGGATATGTCTAGAATTTCAAATGGAAGGGTTTGAAATAAATTAAGTTTGGAAAGGACCTTTTGGTGCAACATTTTTAGTTAAATTAGTATCATTACAAAACAGCCTCAGATGCTCTCCAGAGTTAGGCTTGTTGCATCTATTTATAGATCCAACAATTCACTTAAAAATAAGGAACTGACTGTCTACTTACTTATGGCAACAACGTTCTTTATTGCACAACATTCTAAATTTCTTGAAAATGTAATGATTGATTTGTCCATTACAAATGCTTTCTCAATTGCCTTATTAAAAAAATACTGATAAACTTAGAATAATGAACTTTCAGAGGCAAGAATCACACTTTTATAACATTTGGGCAGCTTGTATCCACTATGTTAATTGCAACAGGTGTAATCTTGTCAATTCTTGTTATGTGTGGAAACAATAAACAACTTTTGGACTTTTTAAATTAGAGGTTCCCTTTACTTTTTATTTATTCATATTCTTTTTTGTATTAGTCCTCACAACATTGTACATTCTTTGTTTGCCTAATTCTTGTTCTCATTGTGTAAACTGCTGTTCAATTTTTAGAAATCTAAATGAAAAACTGAAACAAGTTGTGGGGGTTTTCCTGTGAAATAAGATGTTTCTGCCTGCGTGGTCAACTGTACTCCGTTTATCAAGAACTACCAGTCAGCAAAACAGTTCAAATTAATTTTCAAAAGTCGCAACAATGTAAGTCTACATCTGTGAAAGGAAGTTCCCATTATCACCAGTGGTAATTTTGTCCTCAGGAGATATATGCAGGTGGGGAATCTGGATTAGGGTTGAGGAAAGATTAAAAGGTGAAAACCGTTCTTCCACAAAGTGGACCTGATCCAGACTGTCATCTCTGCATTTTGTTATTTAGTTAAAAACATGCACACGTGCGCACACACACACACGCACACACAACTATATAAGTATCAATCATGTATTTGGCTTGGTTTTTAAATTTAAAAAATGTGAGGCAATGAAACAAGGGGCAGCAGAAAACTAGCCATGGTATAAATCAGGGACTTTCAAATGTCCTAGCTTTAGGCCTATCCCTTCTGCTAATTTAAAGTACTGTCCCCCACCCTTGCACACTATGCTGTCATGAATTTTGCTGCCCTTGTTGCTTTGACCCATCCTGCCTCCATTAACTTTGTTGTGACTCACAGCCTCGATACTGTATGTAGAGCACCTGATAGGTACAGTAAAGTGGTTTGTTGATTCCCCTCCCTTAGCTGTCCTCCCTATTTCAAGTCACCAGCCAGCAGGAAAAAATATCTGCCAGTAGAGGTGCTCCAACAGGACTGGAGCTGCTGTGGGATTTTGTCAATGATGGTGCTGGAAAAGGATTGGGTGCTTCTGACTTCAGGCCTCTCTATCTTTCATCTCTGTGCTCCTCCCTGTGCCCTTGCTCCTACAGCAATTCTCCCAAAACTCAGGAGAGGAATGTTTTTTTAAAAAAAATCAGATCAGAGTCATGAAGAAAGCTGAGTCCTAGCGGGCCCATTTGCTTGGGCCTGTTCTCTCTGCCCTTTTTTCTTGCCTTTTTGTAGGCTATAAATGTCAATGTCCAGATTCCTCCATGCTCTGTTTGAGAGGAGGCAATGAAGTAGGGATGGTCCCGTCATTCCACTGTTTTACACTTTTGGCCTTGTGCTAAACTGCTCGAAGCCATAGCTTTGAAGCTCTGAGTAGGAAGCCAGCAGTGGAATAGAGACAGGCAAAACAAACCAGGGACATACCTGCGTCAGCCTGAAGCAGCCAATAAACACTGCTCTGATCCACTCAGTACCAGTTATCTGACTTCACCCCTGAAGAGGTGTTGGTGGTGAAGTGTAACAAGATGTATACATCTTGTGGATGTCATTGAGTGCTCTCAGCGTCAGAGGAAAATGCTTAACCAGCATTTAACCAGTAGGGCTAAAGACCTGTCTGCAGAGAAGATGGAAGCAACATCTTGGGAACACAGCAGAAAAAAGATGTTGCAGCCAGGGCATGTCTGCACCATGATTAGGTGCACATAGGGAAAGACACATCTTCTACAGCAATGTCTCTGTCTTAGAACTCCTAAGTAAGGGAAAGTTAGGTGCCTTCCAGATATTTTGTACTACAACTCCCACAAGCCTTCCACCAGCCATGATGTCTGGGAATGATGGGAAATCAAGTTCAGAATATGGAGGAGAGCAAACCACGTGGCCTTGCCCTAAACATTTCTATGGAATCTAAACATCCCAGAGGATTTGGAAGCAACTTCTAAAGCATATACTCAATTGGTGCAGACTGTTGGGCCTCCTGTTTCTTCTCAGGCCTCACCCCAGGCAGCTGCACATCCTTAGTGTCATGGAAATGAAGTGGTCTAAGTATGGGAAGAAAGCTAGGCAAGCTATAATGATAACCAGAAGTTCCAGGCCTGATTCTTTCTCCCCTAACCCCAGTTTTAGCCCAGCCATGTCTTCTTATAATTTCTCAAAAAACAGTATGTAAGATGGCCATTGGCTTGGCCTCTTCATCAATGAAAGACCACCAGGTAAGATATTTTCCATAGTTTAGCTTCTAACTGATCTCCCTGAAGGCACCCAGAGCGATTGGAACACAGGTACGAAACTGCACATTAAACCAAGTTCTTTGGGGTTGGTCTTCGCTCCGTTAAAAAAAAAAAAAATCTGGCCAGACTGGGAGAAGGTGGATGGGCCAGAAAAGTGGCCCAGCAGACCATTTCACATTCTTCCCTTCCAACCTGTTTCTCAGTTTGAAATCACTACTCTTAAGGGGAAGGGTAATGGATTTATCTTCTCTTATTTTCCTCTAATGGATGAAACATCAATCTGGGAATAGTTGTTTAAAGCTTGGAAAACAAGAAAAGGGATTACAGTTATTAGTTTATGTCTTTTCAGCCTGGCTACAAATCTTGTCTGATTTTGACTGCATAGGAGAAATAGGGAAACGGAAGTTTGTGTAGTAATTAGAAAAAAAAAAAAATCCACTGAGGAAAACATGACTCACAAGGCCTTCTCTTTCACTGTCTCTATTTTCCTTCCCATATAAAAACTGAATTTGCCCATCTCTGGTTATTACACATTAGGGACTGCAAAAACCGGAGGCTCTAGCACCTTATGTAGTCCTTCTAAACCTTGGAGATAGTCTCCCCAAAGTTGCCACCAAAACCCAACAGGTCGAAAACTCACGTGAGTAGATAAATGGGGACTCTCACTCCGGTGGGAGGAAAAATGCTGGCAGCGCCTTGCACAGAGAGACGGGACCAGTTGCCGGTAAGCGCGAAACCGCGCTCGCCCGAAAAGGGCGCGAAGCAACGGAAACCCCGCCTCCTGCGCTCGCCAGCTGGGCTATGCTCTAGGAAGGAGGCTCTGGCAAACCACTTCCGAAAAACAATTGCCTTGAAAACTGCAAGGATTCGTCCAGGCAGTCACTGCAGGGTCAGTAATGACTGAGGGCAGACAAAAAAAAAAAAAAAATGTGATAGAAGCAGAAAATCATCACACACGTGGGAGGTTATTGCAGGAACTGTAGGGGGTTTTTTAGCTTACCTTATTAAATCAAATTCAGTTTTTGTCCTGGCCCTATCCTCTCCTTGTTTTGTCCCTGCCTACTTTTCGGAGTGTGACCCATGACATGTAACTCAGTGACCGTATTTGGCCGTTAGCCTGAAAAAGATTGTGCCACTCAGTTAGAAATCAAACTGGAACCTAAGAGCATGTAGGGACAGGAGAGTCCAGTACCCACAGGAAGGGATCAAAATCTGCAAAATGATGGGTGCAACATCACAACCCTAGTCCTGCCCCTTTGTACATGCAGTGACATCACACACACGCCGTGCCACATTTGCCATCCTGCAGATTTTGATGCATGCATCTCCTCCCGATGCCCTTGATAGAATCTTTAAAAAGAATCAGTTGAATTAGAATATCCTTCTCTGTATGAGTTCTCCTGCAATTGGTCCTATCTGTGCATGAAGTAAAGCTAAACAGGAACCCAGCAGCAAACTAACAGCCAAATGCTACAATTTGCTACTTCATTCCCCCAAAAGATGAACTAATAAGGCATTTCCAAATGACAGTGAAAGCAAAATGAACTGAACTTGCTTCTCCACATTACTACTGGTGGGAGTATGCGTGTGTGCGTGTGCACGCACACACACACACACGCAGTCTATTGATGCCCAAGATGTTTACCTGATTTTTGCATTTGCTTTTAATCTTTTGTTGCTGGGATAATGATAATAATGATCAGCTCTATAACAGAAATCTCCAGGCATCACAGCAGTGAAATTAAATTACAATCTTCACAACCAGCTTCCCTATTTCAGCTTTACAAGCAAACAAATATCTATCTATCATGGGATCAAGCTATAAAGCCTTAAAACTTTTTAATAGCTCAGGAATAAATCTATATAAGCATAAAGCAAGGAAGCATAGAAAACATCGCACTAATGTTAGACTAATGGTACAGGTTTTTGATCTCTTTGGTAAAATGATTATCATATACAGTGAAGTATTTCCTGATGATATACAGTATAATGCCTTTTCCCATCTATTCTGCTACTGGTTTTAGAAGTGCCATTAACTAGCAACTTTGAAGTATTTTATTGAAATATTTGATTTGTCATGAAACTGACATTTCAGATTATCAGTATTTGTTCTGGTAATACAATATTTAAAATTGCAAATCTCCATCAACAATGAAAAAAGCCTATAGCAAGAATTAACATATAATTCGATACAATTATACACTAGCTACAAATTATTGCATTTCACTGAGGTATTAGACAATAACAATTTCATGAATGAATAAAAACAACAATTGTCATCATAGAATTTTCAGATAATATAAACAAATCAGTATAAGGGTTCACATAACTAACAAATAGATGTCAATAAAATCAAGACAGTATCAGATTCAGAGTTAATGACTTCAGATTAACCCAGACCTAGCCTAGAGTCAATTAAATGATTTTTTGAGAATATCTGTTCTGGAACAGACCAGGCCAACTATTTTATATTGCCCCAGAGCAGGTCTTGTATTAACAATAATAGGTGTGATTCACTCTTCCACAGGTACGCTGTGAGGAAAGTATTTGGCACAGAATTTAAGTGGACCTTCTTTCTTTCTTCCCTCTCTTGTAAAATATTTCACAAATATTTATCAGCTCTGAAACACTGGTCTTCACCCATTTCTCATGTCTTGATGCATCAGAGATGAAAGCGCTAATTAGGAACTATTGATCTGAATAATTTTAAATTGTTCTCAGTGATCTTATGTTAACTAAATAGTCCTTCACTGGCTGGACCAGTCATGTCATATGTTCAGGAAGTTGCTGTTAATTCATTTGGGTAACTACTATACCCAAATTAATTGACGAAATAGCATTATAATATCATTATGATTATGTGTCTGTGATAGGCTAACATCAGTGGAAGATGACAGATGCCCAAAGGGGAGGTACCAAAGTAGTAACAGAGAAGGGAGATCATAGCAAAGAACAGGTTAAAAAAAGATGCAAGTTTTCTCACAAAACTTCCTTTAAGGATCTATTGCTTCCAAATTCCTTTATAGGACAAAACAATTGGTTTATTTGTTTATTAGATTTATATCCCTTTCATTCAGGGGCACATAGCAACATATATATCTGAGGTGCCGTCTCGCCCCCGTTATATCCACCCATCCCACTCAGTCCAGCAGAAGGGGCATATTGCAGACCCCACCAGTCAAGGAATGCCAGCTGGTGGGGTCTAGGAAGAGGGCCTTTTCTGCCGTGGCTCCCACCTTGTGGAACAGCTTGCCACCTGAGGTGCGGGTTGCCCCCATTCTCCTGGCCTTCCGAAAAGGTGTAAAAACATGGCTATGCCAGATGGCCTGGGGGCCTGATGGGGGCTCGCATTACTGGAATTGGCTGGTAGGATGATCAATACTGCTCCCCCCATCATCTTGAACTGTATATTGGCTTTCTATATAGAATTGTTACTTATTTTATTTGTGGATATTTATATTTTTATTGCTTTTATTGTCTTTGGTTTTAATTGTAAGCCACCCAGAGTCACCCTCTGGGGGAGATGCATGGAATATAAATTTAATACATACATACATACATACATACATACATACATACATAAAATATATGTTGCTCCCTCATTTTATCCACAAGAACCCTGTAAACCTGGGTCACTCTGCTCCTAGTCCACTACACCATTGGTTGAGCCAATTTAGATAGTACTGTTGGAATAAGGGATCTGTCTAATCCCAACAGTCCTGGTTATCACAGCCGATGGTGAAAGATGCTGGGAGTCCTGGTTTACTCGCATTGTGTCTTACAGCTGTGTAGACTACAGCTCCCAGAATTCTAAGTGATGGCCTTGCTGGCTCTTGGAATTTTGGAATTTGGCACTCACGTATCTGGCGGACATCCAAACTGGGGAAAACAGTCATAAAGTAATCTAGCAATTACATAAAATAAACTTCAGGTTAAATCATAAACCCAGTACAGATTATATGATCATCATTATTTAAAGACAGAGTGCAAAGTTTTACTCCCTGTATGTGGGAGGTGCATTTGGATATGCTCCTTAGAGTATGTAGACAAACCCAGACATACACACACCTCTTTGCACATACTAATGCATTTAGTTGCATATGAATTAAGCTTTCCACTTTCTTAGAGAAAAATGACTGCAGCAAAGTTTTATGTTACAGTAGTTTCCGCATGTTTTATTGCTGAATTGTTGTATTAGCTTGTTTTAACTATAACCTTTAACGGTTGCATGTGCTATTTGTGGCAGAGAATTGCATCTGCATGCTGATTATGCACCTGCTTTTAAAGTATATTTCATTGGGTATATTGTGATTTATGTTTTATCAATGTGATGTATGTCACCATAACAGCTTTGCATATGGGGCAAGTCCTAAACTGAATAATGGAATAAATAAAGTACTCTGAACATTGCCACCAGTTAAGCTGGAAGAGCCAACATCGTTTTGTACTTAGATGTTATTAAATTATTCTCGAAGGGTCAGGAGAAGTCTGAAAGCTTTTCTTTGTCATTATTATTATTGGGAAGGTAAGTAGCATCCAATCCGTTCTTTCTATTAGTTTAGGCTGGTATGTCTATTGTCACCCACCCTTAGCTTCATCACAATTTATCTCAACAGCTTTAGTAATATCTGGAGCCATAGGATCTTGTCCCTAATGTATAACCTTGTGATTGCCTATGATACTATCACAAAAAACCAAAGTGGACGTCCTAGGCAGAGTCTACAGTTTCATGGAAGAACATATGTCTCACATTCCTCTCCAGATGTAAAGATCAGAAGCAGAGGATGAACATTCCTCTGACAGCACTTCTGAAGGGCTAGTGCCAATCTGAATAATGACTGTTGTGTGAGAAGGACAAAGAATCTGACCTCCTGTTATCAAGAAGTGTCCTCAGTCCCATTGCGTCTCATCTGACCTCTTGCCATGTTTGGGTAGAAGATCAAAGGTTGCTTTATTTTATAGCAAGGAGGTGGTATTAGCCAAAAGCTTCCCAATAAAGTTGACAGATTGAGAAACAGGAAGATACAGTTTCCTTCCTTTTTCCTCTGTGACATTATACAACAGGTTTGGCATTGCTCATTGACACCATAAATGTGTTTAAACTTGACAGACATACAAAAACATTCAGCCCCACCCCAAAATAAAATTTGCTGCTAAAAATTGCAGAACTGATGTTCAGTAGAGGAACGGAAGCTGGATAGAATCCAGATGATGTTAGATAGGCCTAAGGCCCAGGCATATTTTCCTTGAAACGGAAACAGACCCACACCCAAGAGATGAAGTATATTTGAATACAGTAACTAGGTTTCCCTGCAGTAAACACAGAACTGGTGGTGGTCTGTTTTTTTCGAGATGAAAACACACATTACCATGGAAAAATAACCTTGTTTGATGACAACAATGATGATGATCCCATTCCATCTATTCAAGAAGTTGCAACCATACCTTGGCCATATACAATGGAGAAGAATATCTGTGTTTTGTTTGTGCTGAGTTCTATAAGAATAAGTCAGTTGGATTATTTTTAACCCTAAATTTGGAAAGCAATGTTTGCATGAGTTGATTCTAACTGTACAATCCTATTTACTGAAATGAGTAGCATTTATTTTACATGTAGCTTTGCAGGGGAATCCCATATTTGTTTTCCCAGAAATGTGAAGCATGTAATTATCTTATTTGGGGTATAAGTGATATCCAGTGGACAGCAGGTTCTCTAATTTATCCATAGCTGTATTTTTTTTTCTTTGGTTAGTTCCTAAAGTTGCTTGAATAGAGCGTGCTGTAAATCTCTAGTCATGTCACACTTAAAATTACCTTGCCAAAAGCTGATTTCATATTATTTAATAATACAATGTGTCACTAACTGTATGTCACGGACCATCACTTGGATACCTGAGAAGGAAGTTGGAGGAGCCATGACATGGCTATAATATTGTGGCACTATATCTTTTTGCTACTCACCTGGCTAATTCTTTCCTCTGTAAGTAAAAATGTCCAGAGTCCTGTACTGTTTTATTGGAGGAGTTTCAGTTATTGAGGCCTGAGATGGACAAGGGACTTGGAGGCGTTCAATCTACAACTTGTGTGCTTGATCCTTGCTCTTTTTGGCTTATCAGATCTAGTAAGGAAGGGCTGTCCAGCTGGGTCCAGGTGGTCATAAATGCCTTACTTGAATGAAGGAGAGAAGATGCAGCGATCAGGCAGCTTTTGAAAAAACCAAACCTGGACCCAGAGGATGAAAACACCTATAGGCTAGTGGCAAATATTCTCTTTCTAGGCAAGGAGTTTCAGTGGGTAGTGGCTGATCAATCCCAGATTCTTTTAGGTGAAACTTTTTTTCTAGTTCCATTTCAATCCAGTTTCAGGAACAGAAACCACCTTGGTTTCCTTACAGAGACCTGTGCCAGGAACAAAATAGCGGGGTTACAGCCCTGCTGGTCTTTCCGAACCTCTCAGCAGCTTTCAGCACTATCAGCCATGGTATCCTTCTGGACTGGCTGTCAGAGTTGGGATGTGGGGTCACTGTACTACAGTGGTTCCAATCCTACCTGGACGGCCACATCAAGAGTCATGGAGATGGCCGGGAATGAAATATTCAGAAGCTGTTGCCAAAAGAAAAAGGGCAGAAGCGTTCCTTGAGTCCTGGGAAAGGAGGTAGTATTTGGAAAAGACTCAGGATGGCTCCTCCCTAACCCACTGGGGTATAAGAGAGAAGAGAGGAAAAACCCAATTAGACTTGCAAGATTCTTTTAATACAGCCCAATAAAGCTTAGTTCTAGTCTTCTTCTGGAGACTGTTTCCTGATTTGGGCAACCCTGAAGGGCTTGACATCAATCTTGCAAGTCCCTGCTCTCTTTCAAGAGAGACCAAGGATCTTACCTTTGTTAGAGGAGATGGCATCTGACTGTCAGGGTACTCTGCTGTCCTTGCGGGTATCTTTATTGCAACACCAACAACAGATGGAATTACAAATAACTAACCTGCAATATGTCATGATGTAACTAACACAGCATTTGGAACACAATTTATCTCAGCCAACAGTGGCACAACAGCCTGCAGCCCAGGCAGTAATCCTGTGTTCTCATGCAATTTTGCTAGAGAAGTTTAAAAGAGACCAGGAACAATTCCTGACCTTCATAATTTAGAGTGAAATGTTTATGGTGGGCTGGCCAGCAGTTTCCCACAGGTCACACCAAACTGGCTTTTGTGCTGAGTTGGCTGAAAGAAGGTGTAGCCAAATGGGCTATACCCATCGTTGATGGAAATGGCCCAGTGCCGGACAATGATCAAGATTTCATTCAAAGATTTAGAGCCACATTTGATGATTCGGCTAGAAGAGCAATAGCCAGCCGTGAGATTTGCAAACTCAGACAAGTCAGTGTAGAGTGTGGGTGTAAATATCAGAATTTAAATTATTTTCCAGGGATGTGGGATAGAATTATCTGGCTCTGAATGACCAATTTAGAGAAGGACTTGCTGACAAGCTGAGAGATGGATTGGTGAGACCAGGCACCTCAGATCGTTTGGAAGAGCTGTTCCAATGTTGAGTGGTAATAAATGGCTAGTTGGAACTGAGGCAAGGGAGGGGGATTTACAGCCTCTCCACCCATGCTCCCCCCTGCTCTGATGGCATCCTCAGAATTCTGCGCAGAAGAACCCATGCACATTGGAGCAGCCATGAAACCTCTGTCACCAGGAGAGAAACAAAGAAGGAGAGGTCTCAGTTTATGCTTTTACTGCAGAGCCCTCTGATCATGCACAGCCAATGTTCATGCCTCTAACTCAGCTGCAAAATGGCTGCACCTGTGGATCTACAGGCCTCTTAGCAAGCAAGTGCCCAAATCGCTCCAAGGCCATTTTTCAGGAAACTTTGCAGACCTCCTTCCCAAGACTGGGGGGGTGGGGGGCGCTCAGACAATTAAGAGATAACTAAAGAGACAATCAAGGAGAGCTCAGACAGCCAACAGTAGGCAAATACATTTTATTGTTCTTGTTACTCTTTGCTTAGAGTCAGGCTGGAAAATACAACTCTCTGCCTTGTGGACCTGGGGGTGGCAGTCAATTTTATAGATGAGACCACAGTACAAGAGTTTAATTTATCCCCTCAGACACTAGAAATGCTGATGCTGGTGATAAAAATAGATGGGCAGATGCTAAGAGCTGGGCCTGGGTTATGATGCACTACCCCCTTGCAGCTGATGACACGACATGGAACTCTTACCACTCTATGTGATGGTTTCCTTACAGGTTCCCATTGGGCTGAGAATTGATTGGCTACAATTACATAATCCAGATGTGTAGTGGAAGCAAGGAATAATTTCTTTTCCATCACCAAAATGTCAACAACACTGATTACAAGCTTTTTACTCTTGCCTTTCCCCCAAGCCCGTTCAGCAGACTGACTCTCCTGCCTTGCCAAGGAAATACTCAGACTTTGCAGATGTGTTTGGGGAGGAGGAGGCTCTGGCATTGCCTCCCCATCAAGTGTGTAAGTGCACTATCACCTTGAAACCAGGAGCCTAAATTCCAACTAAGAAGCAGTTTCCAATGTTTACTTAAGAGTTAGCTACCATGAAGGAATATCTGGATAACAATTTGAAGAAAGGATGTATTCACCTTTCCCAATCTCAAGCATCTGCAACTACATTTTTTATTAGCCCCCCCCTTGCAAAATATGGTTTTATTAAGGCTGCTTATGATTTTAGACTTTTGAACCAGGTGACCATTAGGGATCACCACCTATTGCCTCTTATTTCAGATCTCCTGGACCACGTCCAGAGGGCATGGGTTTTCATGAAGTTGAATCTGAAAGGTGCTTACAATTTGATCAGGATGAAAGAGGGACATGGATACTTAACTGCATTTGACATAGAAATTTGAGTACACAGTGATGTATTTTAGCTTGGTTAATTGTGGGGCAGTTTTCCCCAGATTCAGGAACGAGATATTTTTTGACGTTTTAGACAAATATGTAGTGGTGTATTTGGATGATATACTGATATTTTCAGAGGACCTTTTCTTGAGTGCAAGTTATATCAGAAATGTCTTAAAGAGACACTGCAAAACACAAGCTTTTTGCTAAATTGGAGAAATGTATGTTTGATTTAGCCCAGTTGGATTACAGGATCTCAGCTGAAGGCATATAAAGAAACCCTGCAAAGGTACAATCCATACTTTCATGGCAACCACTTTGAAATGTGAAGTATGTGCAGTGTTTTCTTTGCCAATTTTTATAGGAAGTTCATCCCTAAATTTGTAGACCACATCCGGCTACTGTCTCAGTTCCTAAAGAGAGGTCACAAATTCATATGGTCTACTTGAAGAGCAGACTGTTTCAGGAATTGAAAAGCCTTTTTGCTTCACAGCCATTGCTTAGACACTGAAATCCCACCCACCAATTTGAGGTGCAGGCCATCTCCCTCTACCACAATACAACTGAGGAACTTTGTTTCTCCTTATAATGCCTTCTTTTTACAGTATCTGTCTAAAATATTTTTTTTTTCCATTACAGTCCTAACTGGAATATAGCTCAGTGATTGGTTCACACTATATTATGGATTGTTTAACCCAGTTTATTGGATAAGCTTTAATTTTCTGGGCTAACATATCATGCTATACCATAAATCATGGCTTATAAACAGAGTGGCTGGGTCACAAAATATATTAAGGCACAACAAGCAATATTAGGGCTTACAACAATGCATGAACTGTACCATAAATTAAGGAGGTTTGCTATTCATTTTTATCAAGACATCATTTGGAATGATTTAGAATCATTATTAGTTGGAATTATTAAACTTTCAAAGCTCAGAAATACAAAAATCCTAAAATCACAGTGTTAACTTGTTAAAATTCTTTGCAATTTTTTTCCACCCTCCTTCAGGTATCGTTCCTTCAACATGCATGATAGCAATTGTTCCCTCTATTAGGGCTGCGCACAATACCCAAATCTTTATAATGAATAATTAACAGCCAGCAGTAAGTCTTACCATTAATTCAATTGAGTATGAATGACTTATGAATTTTCTCTTCGCTGTTGAAATAATAAGATATTGTGCCATTCACATATTTGGCTTTTGTGTGATACTATATTTATGAGTTTCCTAATTCAATATGAGGAAATAAAAGGGCAATGATATAATGTTGTGCACATTGATATTTATTGAACTGTTGATGAATATATTTCTCTTGCTGTCTGCTCTTCATTAAATTTATCATTCATTTGTATTTATTATTATTTATTTATTTGTCCAATTTATATAGCCTCCCATCTCACAACAAGTGGCTCTGAGCAGCGTACAACAAACTGCACTCTCCTCTCTTTGTTAGATAACTGTTCTGAAACCCTTCCCTTGCTTATAAATCTTGTGCAGTGTTTTTGCTAAGAAGAAAGATGGAGTAACTGTGAGTAAATATTATGTGGATGCTGGAACTAAGCAGGTACTACTGGCTTGGAATGGAGACTCCTTGGAAATCTGTTTAAATAAGATACAAGAAACACTTCTAAAAACAAGTAATTACATTGTCTAGAATCCGACATATCTTCCTCCTCCTCCTCCTCCTCCTCCTCCTCCTCCTCCTCCTCCTCCTCCTCCTCCTCCTCCTCCTCTTCTTCTTCTTCTTCTTCTTCTTCTTCATCATCATCATCATCATCATCATCATCATCATCATCATCATCATCATGTGCCTGGGTCTATATTTTCAATATCAACTCATCTCAGGCCACTGTTTCCCTCTATATAGGAACAGAAATAAGTTTTTTGAAAGTACAAACACAAATCTTTCTTTGAAACTGAAAAAGAAGCAAAAAATTACAAAACTAACTTGTGCATTTTTTCCTCATTTGTCCTAGCATGCACATTTTTGTCCTCCCTGCTTGTGCTACTCCCTGCTGCTAGTGGAGCCACTGACATTGTTTTCTATTTTCTTTGAAGACACAAGAGGCTTCCTTTTTAGATATCCAGGCTTAATAACTGTATTTAAAATTGCAATCTTTCTGCTTCTCTAGAGGAAGGAAGGAAGGAAGGAAGGAAGGGAGGGAGGGAGGGAGGGAGGGAGGGAGGAAGGAAGGAAGGAAGGAAGGAAGGAAGGAAGGAAGGAAGGAAGGAAGGAAGGAAGGAAGGAAGGAAGGAAGGAAGGAAATTGTAGGCTAGATGGCATAAACATTCAGGTGGGATAATAGCAATAATCTATTAGAAACCTGAAATCAACTTTTTGGCAAACAGTTTAAAATATACATGTAAATTTCCTTCTCTCACGACCACCTTCTAGGCAGTGTCTTTTGGCAACTTCCCTGCATCTGCTCTTTGGTCCTGCGATTCCAAGATTTGGTGTAAAGTCTGTGCAGCAACCCAAAAAGAATGTTCTTTTTCTCACAAGGACTGTATTGCTTCTTGTTGTTGTTTATTTCACCTTAGCAGTTAAAACACAAGCTTGTGATGACATCACAGCAGCTGAATCAGTCTTATTTCTAGTAGTTTACATAAGAGATTGCTTAAACCAAGTTTTGAATACAATATGGGGTAAAATGTGCAGTTTATGTATTCTTGTTTATGATACTGACCAAAGTACCAGTCTGAACTCAACCTATAGCCTGGAGCTATTGATTGAAATCAGTCATCACCTTTATTTTAACAACACAAGTACTTCATTCCCTCTTGTAATCCTTGTTAAAAAGTGCTAAAGAAAATAGGCAAGCCAAAAAGTTCTGAAAATTCCCAATATATTTCTCTCATTTTTTTAATGTAATGTCATGTCTCATTTCACAAAGCAGAACACAGGTCTGTCAGGGTACAGAAATCACAGCTTTCATTACTCATCTTAACCCACACATATTTTTTCTGCATTTATAAATAATCCCTGGTATTTTAGTAGCTCTGATCCATTCTATAATTAGGAAATACATTCCCCCCTAATAATGGGGAACCGATTTCAGGACAGACTGGTTCGTTGACATTCCACCACTGATCATTTTACTTTACTGCTTTTGCTCATCTCTAGACTTTCCAGCCAGGAAAGGAATAAGTTTCTTTCTTGATTTATGGAATACAGTAGCTTTACAGTAAGGAATCAGGCTGCTAAATTTAAGTCTCACTGGCCTTTCATTAGCACATCTCTCTCTCTGAAGCCCAAACAACATTGTGTACCTTTTAAGCAGTACGAAGCCATGATCTTTCAAGGCATGCTGATTAATTGCTAAGGACTATGAAGATTTAGCCAGGAAGTTGCTGTATGACAATCTTAGGAAGGCATTCTTGATACAGATTTTCAGTCTCTGGGATTTTTTTTCCTGTTGGCCCTGCTTGGCATTACATCTTGTAAGCTTTTGATGTTAACTGAAAACATCTTTATTCAGCTAAGATTCTACCAGAATCTGTAAAATTGGATCTCTTTCTTTTAATATGTTAAGATGTTGTGATTTTAACCCATAACATGTTTTTAAAAGATGTAGCATTATGTTTTTTAATCTTATTTTGTCCTGATCCCCACTTTAGGATGACTATAGGTATATTGAAAGTAAGTAACCCATTTTATAAACATGGGTTACCTGCTTTCATTATAGTCATCCTAAACATCAGGCATTAGTTCAGTTCAGTTCTTTATTGAAGTCACTGGCCAGAATACAACTAATCAGCAGCAGATGGAACAGAATAAAACAGTCTAGTTTATGGCTAGATCATCAGTGCAATTTTTGATAATAACAGGTGTACATAGAATGGATCAGAATTGCCTGAGTATTTTCTTAAATAAGGAATGATAATATGGACCCTTACAACCTTATTAAAAATGCAATAGAGCAGAACATGGACTATGGATTCAATAGACCCTTCTCCACAAGGACACAGTCTTAGCCCATGTGGGATTTTTCTTTTATCCGCCCTCAAGGACAGCCCTGGGGAAGACATTAAAGCATGCTAAGGTTAGTGCTCTCCAGAGTTGAAGAACAATTCTATTGGTGTAGATATCATGCTGGCCTAAAGAAAGGGGACCAGCTGCTCAAGGAAATGTTCAATATCATGCATTTAAAGAAAAGCATTCCTGCATGGTAGTATAATAGAAACACAAAGAGGAGCTTTCTTTGTTGGAAAGCTAAATTGTACATGAGAAACTCCTATAGGATCTGGATCATGAAAACAAATGGCATCATTGAAGCCAGAGGTCTTAAGCTCACAGCCTGCAGATCATATGTGGCCCTCTAAGGATTTTCTGTGAGCTGCAACGGTGCTTAGGAAGTATAAGGCCTATGGGGTGGGCATCGTTTGGCTAGCAAGGACTATCCCCAAAGAAGGAGCGTCGCTCCCTGCCAACATCAGTGGGGATCACAAGCAAGGTGAGAGCAAACTAGACAGATGGGCTGGCAGAGAGGAAGAGAATTCCAGCTTGCCAGTGGCCCCCAAGAGTAGAAAACATCTCACTCATACCCATAGAAGCAGGAGAGCAACTGTACAACTTGCCAACTTCAGCCAGGCATTCTGGATTCCCCTTCAGGCTGAGAAGAAACAGCTCTGCATTGCCTCCTCCTATCTTCAACTCTCCAGGCATCAGTTCTCAGAGGTGCAGAGGGAGCCAAGCCAAAGAGAGCTTTTCCACGCCCATATCACATTGGTAACATCCAAGAGAAAAGTTAGGGTAGTCTAGCTTTCAAAAAGAGGTCACTGTAAAATGTATATCTCTTGATTAAACACAGATTTCCCGAGAATGTCATGATTTAAAGCTGCCCCTAGATTATTGGTTTTGGTGGACAAATGGCACGTGATGCTGGTGATAAAAAATCACAGTGCAAGTTTATTCAGAATAGATCTCACTGAGTTCAGAAAAGTTTATTTTCATATCCATGTGCTCAGAACTGCAGTCTTAAAGGGGGCCACTGAGATGAAAGTCTATGCAGAAAACCCTCATGAAGATGTCTACCTTAAAACGGTGCAGAGTATCAGGAGAATCAAAGCCAAGTTCTTCTTTCTTTCTTTTGTAAAAAAGGAAGTTGACATTGTTTCACTCAGTGTATTAGGCGGATCACCTCAACTGTGCGAGTAATTGCTACGCAGAAAACGACTCTCCCAGATGGTGCTTATAGAAGTTGCAAGAATCCATTCTTTTGGAAGAACTAGCTGTGGGAGCCGACTGAGTATCAATCCCTCTGACAAGAGATGAGAGTAGCATGAGTAAGTCTTGCTGTGACAATGACCAATATCACCTAGAACCAAGCACCTACAGCATATAGCAATCTGCAAAGTACTTATAAGACCATGTAAGATTACCTGGGGCATTGCAGGAACTGGCTATCATCATAAGAGGTGTCAAATTACAGAACCCAAAAATGTTTCAGCAGTGTGATTGTGTAGTAAGCACTGAAATACTGAACAGATGCTGCTGTTTTTGTAAGACAGCCATCACAGGAATCAAGGTCATTGTGGCCCAATTCATTGGTACATATATGGGTTTAAACTGAGTTTGATCATTAGATTTCTGAAACTTTCAATCATTCCTTAAGGTATTCCATGTTCAAATGAAAACCACAGAAATCAATGTCTGGGAAAACATGTCCTTAAAAAATAAGCATTTTTCTTTCAGCTCCAACTGCAGTAAGGCATTGCTTGACTAGAATGTTGTTAAATGGAGAAGAAAGACACGCAGCACTTCCCCTGCCAGCCTGGTCCAGTATCTGGAACTTCTACATAGAGTTTTCATCTCTTAGAGGACATGTTTAAGGATGATAACTGAGAATTTGGCATATTGCTCAGGTATGATGAATTCTGCTATTTAATACAATGACTGTTTTGGCAGCTACAGTTTTAAAGTTCTTAATACCAGCCATGTTAGAGATGGCACATTACCTAAAAGATCCAGAACAAGTAGCCCACTTTATATATAGCAATGTGGTAGCCCACAACATCAACCATCCCCAATCCAGATTCCTCCAATAACTCCCATGGCTATGGATTATGAAGGTTCCATGGGCATCCATGAGGGCAAATTATAATATGGGTGCAATGATGTCATTACCCAAATGCAGCAACTGATGTACTTGTATCAGACCTTGTGACACAAGTAAATAAGCGCAGCATTTGCATGATGATGTCATCACCACGATCATATCATGTTGATGTCATCCTGGTTTGTTGTACATGCTATTGCTGAACTCCTGAAAGACAGCAGGTTGGTGAATGTTGAGGTTTACAAACCTCAACATTCATGTTGTTTACAAAGATCACATTGTGCACCTTGGGATTACAAATGATGTTAGTTTCTATTCTATTTCTTACAAGGATTTATATTCCTTCCTTCAGTAAATTCCCAAGACAGCTCCGAAGAAATCAAAATCACAATCAGATCAATTTAACATGAAGAAAAAGAAATTGGGCTATGATCACTTAATATAGTAAAATGTTAATAAAATCCATGTTAACATAATCAAAATGTTAAGTTCTCTAAATTTTCATTTCCAACTGGATCCCCATCCAGAGCAATAGCACTCATTTAGTTGAAAACCTGAGTAAATAAATGCACTGTACGGCTTTCTTAAAGCTGACAGTGATGGAGACGGATTGACTCCAGTAGCTGAAACTTTTCACTGACCCCTCTTTCCTCTGCCTGTGTCCCAGATAATATCAGAAAGTCCCACAGCCCTCTGGAGAAAGTTTGGGGGGTTGTAGGGAGAAGCTGTGAATCAGCAGATGGTCAGCCACAGAGACCGTCCTTTCATTGATACCGCCTATTAAAAGCAATCCAACTCAGAAAAGGCGCAGAAAAGCATACATAAAGAGGCCAAATTAGAACATGGGGAGAAGAAGCACAAACATACAAGCCCCTCTAGATACAGTGGCCACCAGTTATATCCATCACGCGCCTCCAAAGCTACGAACAAGCCATGCAATTTACTTGGACGTTGTCATATTCTTTTCAGTAGAAAGGGTTGGGTGGCGGGAATAGAAAGTGTTTTGAAAAGCTAGCAATTGAAGCTGATGATTGCAGGGCTTTTAAGTGGTAAGATACAGGTGACCTCCTTTTCTGCAACGCTTACAGCGTTGTGCCTTATTGTTTTTGGTTCACATGAATACACTGTCCTGTGCCCCCTGAATAGTAATTCCATTTGGGAAACGCTACCAGGAGTTCCAAGGGAGATCCTGCTGAGGTTTTTTTTCCCCGTCTTCTCCTCCATCCTGACTTGATATCCATAGTATCTTTCTCACTTACTATAGGCCAAGTTAATGATGCAGCCGGCATAAATGTGGGACAGGTTCACCTCTTCCTGTCCATGTATTTGATTCTGAGTTGGGTAATGCAGAAGCACTGAGTCAAGCTGCATTCCAGAAGACTGACTTGTTGGGTTACGGGAGCTCCCAGGGCAGAGAGTGTGGAGATTAAAATGTGGTGATGTCTCATATATTAAGCCTTCAAAAAGCCATGAATATGTGGCTCTTCAGGAGAGTGTTTGGGGATGAGTGAAGACCACACTACCTCCAAGATGTAGGTGTGTTGAGGGATGTTATCAGCTGCAGTGTATTTGTTTCTAATTGTTTCAGGGGTTTTTTTTTAAAATTCTACTCTCTATTGGTTTGTTGCATGCCAATCAAAGTCTCTACGACTGGAGCACTATTTAAACCAAAGTGGATAAATATATGCACCTTAAATATGGTGTATTTAGAATTGACTCCTGTTTCGTCCCCAACACAAATCTTCCCTCATGCTCTTATCTACCCGATAACATGATCACCTCAAGTCTTTATTAAGAGACTTGAAGGACCTCCTTTGTCTTCGGGCTTATTTATTTATTTTATTTATTTATATTTCAAATGTGTCACCGCCCATCTCACTACAGAGTAACTCTGGGCGGTTTACAGTAAAAACAGAGTAAACATTAATTAAAATAGATCAATATTAATTAATTAATTAATTAGAATACGCTAAAAAAGCCAAACTTCCTATATGGTACTTCCAAGAGGTTTAGTAGGGCCTTCCTCACAGCCTCATATCCCTGGATGTTTTGTGCTACAACTTTTTTCCTCTGTGTTGGTCATGCTGGCTGAAGTATAAAGGCGATGAAGTCCAACAAAAGCAGAGGCTATTTTGGTGGGACAGGGACGGAACCCTTAAGGCTCAGGGACACTTTCTACAGCCTGGCACAAACTTTCTCAGGAACCCTGTAGCTTTCACAAAGAAGGCAATTAGGCAAATGAGAGCAGGGGAATCCTAAACGGATCTTTAGAAATTACAAAGGGAATCTCTCTAAGTGTGCCAGGAAATGTCAACATGAGAACGGAAGAAATCAATATTTGTCATGTTCGTAGTCAGCTATGTCCTGTGCGTGATGTGGAGAATACGCAAATGGGCAGCGGCGGCAGCAGCAGCTGGGGCAGACCAGGACTGGCATCTGGAAAAATAGTTGTAAAACAACTTCCCAATTAATTTGATAATAATCCTCTCTTACATCAACAAATTCTTTGATCAAAGACGTGGAAGGAAGCCATTTAGCAGAAAACATCAGTAAACATGGATAATGCAAATTCTGGAAAGACAGTTCTCTCAGTGTTTAAACATGTGATCTGGGCTATAATTTGTCATAATTGGAGCATTAATTGTACTAGAAAAACTGAAAAGCTCTTGAAGAATTTGGAAGTTTTTAAGGCTGCAGCCATACACACAATTTCATGGGAGTAAAAAGTCCCGCTAAATATAGTGGAGACTTCCTAATAATTATGTGGCCGTGAAGATACGTTCTGAGGTTAAAATGCAGCAAAGCTTTAGTCTAATATTCAAGTGTAAGGAAAAGGCAGGATTATTTGGGAGGTTTATCTGTGGCAGCCTTTGGAGATGTGTTAGAACTGCAACTCTCAGAGTTGCAATATAAAGTTATAACATAAAAGGAAAAGGAGATGGGGAGGGAAGAAGAAGATGAGCCGACTGAGACAAGCTAGGCAAACTTCAGTTAGCATCAAGATGCACGACACTTGGTGGAGTAAGAACAAAAAGACGTTTTTTGCTCCTAAGAGCTTAACGTAAATGTTAAAGTCTATGTTCGTGACCACGCAGGAAAGGCAAGGGAGGCATGACAGACAGAAAGGGATAAACAAGGACGGGATATGCATGGATTGTGATATTATATCACAGGCATATGATTCAGCAGAGGACATGAATTGTGTTCATGCCAGCGATTTCATGGGAAAAAGAGAGTGCAATACACAAACATCTCATTATTATTTCCTTCTTTTTTTTTTTTAAATACATCCCTCATTGTTTTCAATGGTCAAAGAGGGCAACTCAGTTTTGGCACACTCACCCACTTAAAATCTATTCGTTGATGGAATTTAATCTGGCAATCAGATTGGGAAATTTCTGTTGAAGGCTTTAATTCATTTGCATTCAGTTCAAGTTATGCATTCCCACTTTGACTTTAAGCAAAAATAGCCATTGTCTTACATAACTGTCATAGAAACAAGCACACTTTCTTAATGTGGTGACTTCATTTGTAAGGACTTTCTTTAAAAAAAAGAAAGTTCCACTGACTCAGTACAAAGAATTGCACATTATTTTCAATGTCATTTCAACAGGTCAGATCAGAGCTTGGTAAGAGATTGTCCTATGACCAATTTCCTTCTCTTAATTTTAATTTACAACAGTCTAGGACATGCTGATTATTTGAAAAAATTGTCAGCAATTTCCTCTAGCCCCAATTGTAGCTGCAGAAGAAATGGCCATTTCTTTGGAAAACAAGAATTCTTCTGCCTTTTTAACAGACACATTATCCTAGCCCTTCAAAAAGTTTTTTTTCCCTCTTCCTGGAGCATCAAGCCATTACAAAACTGAGTTTGCTTTCTAAGCTAATATTTAATTGAGTTTTTGCTATTAACATTTGTCGACATTTCAGCATATGAAATGTCAACACCGAGCAGTAACGTCATATAACTTAATGGATGCCTTTTGTCTATATTCTGCTGGAATGCATAGAAGACAGATGACAGCCTTACTTTTAAATTCCCTGCCGTCTAATAGTATTTTTTTTTCTCTTCCCTGGCTTTGCCTCTTGACAGCCTCTCTTTTAGTTGCCGTAAGCGGGTCTCTGATTTGAGACTGTGTGCATCTTTGTAAGTTAAAAATGGTTTCTCTTAAATGGCCTTCAATGGAGCGGAAAGTCAGTCGACTCCAGTTTCATGTCGAGAATTACTGTCAAGCAAGTGGACCCTAGCGCCAATTACCTCGTCCTACAGCTGTTCCATATTCAAATATGAAAGCAGCTTTTCCAGCAATTTTATTTTATGATAAATCTAAAGTTCAATAAAGGTTGTTGTAATAGACTAGTTGGATCGGAGCGAATGGCAGTAGGCCTACGGTTGTACTCTTAGGCACGTTGACAGAACGGCAGTGCTGGGGCAGTCCCAACAAACCAGCCTTCTCACCTGGAGGTGGGGAGACCCCCACCACCACTGCAGCTTCATGGCTGCCTCCTCCCTCTTCCCATACCCAACCAAGCCACCTGGCCCCCTTGGCCAAGCTGGCTTGCTCACCAACCAAGCATCCACCATTGTCAGGATTAGCCCAGGAAACTCCAGGAGACAGTACAGATTCAATTCAGCATGGTTTATTGGCTTCAGTCCCGTTACAGAATCTTCTCAGAGTGAAAGCAATTCCCAGAGTCACCCGACAAACATCCTGCATTCTTCAGGGAGGTGCAAGTCTCATTTTCTTATCTCTACCTCTCTGTTCTGGGGATAAGAGAATGCACTTAACTCTCTCCGCTCTAGCTCTCACAACCATGGCTGTGTCAGTCTTGGCAGCCTCCCTTTCTAATCCAAATCCCTCATCCAGAAGAGACCCCGGAAGAGCAGTGGCTGCGATAGGGCCCCTGTCCACAAGGTCCTGCTCCCACAATCCTTCAGAACAGGCCATTTGGTCCAGGAAAGGAGGGCAAGTAGAACGACCTGTTGGAGTGACTGCCTGGACAGTGGATTAGCAAAAAGCCCAGATAAGGGGCAGCCAGCCAGACTGGTGTGGGTAGCCTGGCAATGGCCACAGTCACAACATAGATCTGGCCACCTTCTGCCTTTCCCTGCCCACTTCCTGAAGGGGCTGTCTGGTAGAGCCAACTCTAGTATTTTTGAACACCCAGAGATACCATTCATCCATTGTTTGGGAGTGGAGAGAATGGCCTTCCTTCCAGGGAAAAACAGAGGCTCCCGAGCCAGATGCCCCAGGGTGGCTATTATGTTAGTTTAAATCCCTACTCATCCAACATGCTGACTGGGTGACTCTGAGCTGGGATCTCTCTCTCTCTTAGTCTAATCACAGATTTCTGGTGAGATGAGAAGAGGGGAGTATATCCACTGCCCTGAGCTCCTTGGAAGGAAGAGGGGATGCAAATGAAAGAAATGAATACGTTGCCTCTTAGCTGATCCCCTTTGAGGTGGCAATGCCAGATACTGAACTTGAGGGCTTCTGGACACACCTTCTGTGTGGCAGCTGCACTATGGCTAACCCTTTCCTTCTTAGTAGATCAGAAAGATCAAGAATAAGTTGCCAAGTTATGTTCACTATGACCTTAAAGGTCCAATATAGGCCCTAGACAGTTTCATCCATCAGCTGTCTTTTCTGTGATACACTAATTCAGCAAGTATGCCAGCACATTTTATTTGTGTTTTTAAAGCAGTTCAGATTAAAAGGCATTCATATTTTCCACTTAAAAGAAGCCTTGTAGCAGTATGTTTAGAACCAGAGAGAAAAATCACATCTTAACCAACTGAACATTCTTCTATTATCAGTTAAGAACTTCCTCTCCAGTTCACACAGGAGCCATTAGCAAAGACTGATTAAATTTCCACCTTAGCAACCGGGGACATAAATGGAATTTTAAAGGGGGAAAACAATCCTGTTACTGAGATTTCTGTCAACTTACCTTATCTTCTTCCAATAAATCTTGGTAAAGAAACGCTTGAAACATCTTGCTCTCTGGGGAGGTGGGGTGGTCAAGAACTTGTGAAGGAGAATGACTTCTACAACACAAATATACCGAGGGAGAAGCAGGCTGCCTGGCTGGAGATACCTCCCTGCCATGCCCAATTTTATTATTTTTAACTCTTACTTTAATTAAAGTATGGTTTTGAATTGTTTTAAACCGTTTTAATGTTTTTAATGCTTGTGTGGTTATTTTACCTTTTGATTTTTTTGGTACCGTTTATGTTTAAATTTTGTAAGCTGCCCCGAGTCATGAATGGGAGATGGGTGGCTACAGAAATTGAATAAACAAACAAACAAACAAATAAATAAAACCAGTTTAAACAGGATGGTAACATGCTGAAATGTATCAGCTCAAGGGGCGTGTTATTTACAAAAAAGCTTCTGAGCCCCACAGACGAATCATGGACATTTTTAGCAAATAAACACAGTGAGTGGCTGCAGCTTAGTGCATTCTTTGGAAGAAACCTTCCTTGCCCAGGGGCGGTGGGGGAAACCCCAAAACCTAAAGGTAAACTGAGGTGGGAAGCTGGATGCTGGATGGTGGGTGAAGAACAGTTGTATCAGTTGGTTTCTGGGAAACAGTGACATTTTGTGGATGTGCAACCCTTGGTATGAGTGACCACAATATACTTTCCGATTCCAAATACTCTCACCAGTACAAAAAGTTTGCTTATGCCTGTGCTATGGATAACTCTTTATAATAAAAGATGAGAATAATCACTGCTATGAGGATGATGGCATGTGCATAAGGCTGTATATCTTCCCTCTCTTCTGCTCTAAGATCTTGCACCTGCACTCTGCCTGAAGGAAATGAGTATTGTTGGCTTGGAATACTGAGAATTGTAGACTAGAACTTCTGGAGGACTCCAAGTCAGGACAATTTCTAGAAAGAGACTCATAATCTAACCCGGTGTTTCTCAGCCTTGACCACTTGGAGGTGTGTGGACTTCAATTCCGAGAATTCATGGCTGGCTGGGGAATTCTAGGAGTTGAAGTCCACACATGTTCAAGTGGCCAAGGTTGAGAAACACTGATGTAACCTGTCCCTCTAGCTAATATTATCAATAGTAACATAGGAGCCTCAATATATCAGCCCCTCCTGAGCTTA
Source organism: Liasis olivaceus (assembly GCA_030867105.1). Taxonomy (NCBI): domain Eukaryota; kingdom Metazoa; phylum Chordata; class Lepidosauria; order Squamata; family Pythonidae; genus Liasis; species Liasis olivaceus. The sequence goes on from CM061349.1 coordinate 146,321,775, forward strand.
ATAGCAATTTAGCAAGATGTAGATTTAGGGGGAAAGGATTAAACAGCTATCCTATGAATGCCAGTTCTGATCTGATCATAGACCTCCCGCAGAATCACTTCTGTTTTGGTCCTGATCAAGGAATGCTTTGAAATTCAGGGACTTCAAGAGAAAAACTGTGGCACATTGTTAGGACATGCAATTGGCACACATTGCATGTCCAAGGTTCAATCCCAAGGAAAGACTCCTGTCTAAAATATTGGGTAATAGTTGCTGATTAACTTAGATTATTATGAGCTTCATACTCCATGTTTGATTCAGAATAGGGTGCCACTGATTCTACCAACCTTTGTTCTTTTATGTGAGACTCTAGACCAGGGCAAAGATTTCAATATTGAAAATGTGTGCATGTTTTAAACAAACATTAATGAATTCAGAGTCATGAAAGCATAAATGAACATGATACTGAAATGCTGGTTAGTTCTGAATGGTAAACAAGCAGAAACAAGAATGTCTATTGGAACACTGATAGTATAGCATGGTCTTTCTGATATTCTCCTGCTGAAGAGTTAGAAACGATTAATATGGTGACTATAAAAAGTGGGTGTTCTCTCTCTCTTCTCCCCGTCTTTTGCAAAATGCAAGAACAGGGCTTGCCTCTGGATCAGTGGTTCTCAGATAATCCCCTCCCACTGGCCATTTGAACATTGGCAGAGATTCCCATAGATCACTTATTCCTTCTTGCTTTACAAATCAAAGCACGTAGGTAACTGTTTTGGTTCTTTCAGGGCTTTCAATAGGACAAGAGGATTTTTTGGAGGCTCCAGGATCCTGTGTGATTGGGTGGGACTCTCTTTTTGCTGGCTATTGATTGAGGGCGGGGGGGATGTGACCACTGATTGAGTCAGTGCCACTGTAGTGTCCTGAGGTCAGCAAGAATGAAGGCAATCAGCAGATCCATTTCAAACTGCTTTAGAGGGAAACTTACTCTGTGGAAATGCTGTAATTTAGATTATAATCTTATATATGCCTAGCTGGAAGAAAGTCTCATTTGAATTAAAGAAGGAGTAGAATCATGTTGCGGGTCACCTCTGCAGGTCGGCAGGTATCAGTGGATCAGTTAGTAGCGACCAGTTGAGAACAGAAAAGATTAAAGTGTGTCAAATGGAGTCTGTCTCTAACTTCCTTCACCTGTAGTAGAAGTTTTGAGAGGGAATTTTCCAGAAAGCAAAGATTCTGTAATTCCTGGGGCTGAGAGCATCTTTCAGTAATGCAGTTAGAGTTCACCCAGGACATATTTTCCCCATTTTAATTACAGGTTTTGATCTGGAAGTCATATTGTTCTCTTGTTCATTTCTGAATCTTAACCGGAAAGACTTTGAAGAAAATTTCTTATGGAAAGTGCATGAAAGTTTACAAAAATATTGGTGGTTCTATAAGGAAAGGGGAGAATAGGCTATTTGATCAAAACTCTTTTTATTCTCCTAAAATATTTCTGCCTATAATTAATCTTTCCAAATGTTTTAGAATAGATTGCTATGGATGCTGAAAGGCTTGATCAGCTTCCCAAGTTTTAGCTTATCAGCTGTGCTTCCAATACTTGGTGTCCATGTTTGCAAACAACAAAAGGAAAGGGAAACGTTCCTGTTTGACCTCATTTTATTCACTTAAGCCACCAGAGGCCAGTAACACTAAAGCATTTTTTAAAACTTTTATAGCTTCAGAGTATTCCACTGACAGTTCACATTGCGTATCTAAGGGAATGAGTTAGAGAAATTAAGGCACAGCTTTAAAATACTTTTTTAAACATGACCATAAAACAAAGAAAAAGTAAATTAAAGAAACATGCATAGGTTTCATTAAAAAAAAAAAAGATATTTAGTGCACGTTGTCCATATACTTACAGTAAAATCCTATGCACTAGAAATAAGATCAACAGCATTTAATGGGACATTTTTCTAGGAATGAGTCTAGAATAACAGTTTAGGAGGTTTAATCTGAGCCAAAACATCTGTGGTTTAGCAGCAGAACTAATGAGAACTATTAAGCTAAACTCTTGCCAAATTCAGTCTTGGGTGTATATGCAGATACATACATGCGAATGAAAGGTCCTGGAGCATAAAGAATGGGGTGGGGTGAAGGAGTGAAAAGACATCTGGATCAGGATGAATCTGTTCTGCAGCTGTGAAGAGACAACATACTGTTATTCATAGACCCAAGCTAGATAGAAACTTTCTCCTATTTTAGAATAAGGAGGCCATGAAAGAGAACCTCAAAGGATTTGGAATCAAATCCATTTGTTGATTCTCTGTCCTCAAATGTAATGCCACTTCCCTGAGAAGGTGGGCAAATCCAGTTGGATTGTGACACTGGAGGACTTGGATAACTCTTCCCCTAATTAACATAATGCCCCCCCCCCAACTTCGTGTATGAGGAAAAACATTGAATTGGATGAGAAAAAGAGAGTGAGTGAACTTATTCCTTCCACAGTGATTTACATGTAGAATTTGTTACACCAATTCTTTGTTTGCATGCTAGGAGATAATCTATTCCTACGCATTCTAGCTTCTGTGTGACAAAGTAAAGTGAGTTTCAGACAAGGGTAGTCAGGTTTTTCCAGCCAGCTAGGAGGATTAGAGCCTAGTAAGGACTTAATAGGACTGCTTAAGATAGCATCACCTATAATACTAATTCTGGGGCTCACTATGGAGTTGTGAAATTGGAAGTCCAATTCTTGTCCTCTCTTGCTTACAACTTCATTTGTCAGAAGGTGGAAGAAAGATCAAAAGAGTATCCTAGACCTAATCCTCACCAACAAGGGCAAATTGGTTAAAGTGAAGATGACTGGGATCTTGGGAGAAAGTCATCGTGATATTACTGTTGAATTTGTATATCCAGAGGAGGAACAATTGAGAAGATTCAGACCCACATACCGGATTTCAAAAGAGAGGATTTTGATGAATTGAGGAAAAGTAGATTGCATCCAGTGGCTTTCAAATCCCCAAAAGAAAAGTGCCCAGAAATGATAAGAAATTTTACAAAATCAGGTACCAAAGGGGATATTGCAAATAATTCTCACAAGATGGTAAAATGGGAAAAATCTAAAAAGATTGCAAGATAGTCTCCAGAAATGGTAGGAACAGTATCAGAAAGACCCAAATGAGTTGAGGTTTTGAGAGACACCTAAACAACAAAACAGGGTTCTTTGGGTATTTTAGAAATCAAAGGAAAACTGAAAAGGGTGTTAGTCCATTGTGAGGGGAAAGTGGTGAATCAATAATGGTGATAGTGAGATGGCAGTATTTCTTCTATTTCATGTCTGTCTCTTCTCAGAAGGGAAATAAAGCTTTAAATGGTTATTGTTTTGCCCCTTGGGGAATGCAAAAATTGCAGCTTAGGACAGAAAAGGAGAGGGTTAGGGAAAACTTAACTAATTTAAAATGAATTTCATGCCATGGCCAGAGTACTGAAGGAACTAGCGGAGGTGATTGCAGAGCTGCTCTTGGTAATCTTGAGAACTCTTGGAGGACTGGTGCGTTTCCAGAAGACTAGAGGAGAGCAAATGTCATCCCCATCTTTAAAAAGAGGGCGAAGGAAGACCCAAGAAACTACAGACCTCTCAGTTTGCGGTCTATATTGAGCAAGAGACGATCAAGCAGCATGTCTGTGAGCATTTGGAGAGGCACGCTACAGTTAACAGCAGCCAGAATTTGTTTCTCACAAGCACATTGTGCCAGACTAACTTTATCTCCTCCTTTGATAGAATTACTAACTTAATAGAGTAAGGGAATGCTGCAGACATAGTGTACTTGGATCGCAGCAAAGCCTTTGACAGAGTGTCTCATGATATTCCCATGAATATGGTCTAGATCAGGGTTTCTTAAACTTTTTTCTCCCAGGACCCCTTCCCACTTTTAAAAATTATGGAGGACCCCAAAAGAGCTTTTGTTTATATGGGTTACATTTATCAATATTTACTACATTAAAAATTTAAATTGATGCATTCACTGCCACTACTGCTTCTCACAATTGTTTGATGGGATTATAATATAATATTATTTTTCAATGTAGCCTGGAAATAATTTTGATTTTGCAGACCCCCTGAGAGGGTCTTGGGGGACCCCCAGGAGTCCTCAGACCACACTTTGAGAAACACTGGTCTAGACGATGCTGCAGTTAGATGGACTCATTGATGTATAACCACATCTGAAGGTCATTAATTGCTCCAGCTTGGAGGTGAAATTCATGTGGAGTACTGCAGGGCTCTGTCCTGGACCCTGTGCTGTTCAACAGTTTTATCAAGGACTTGGATGAAGGAGCTGAGGGTAGGGGAGAGACTTATAAAATTTGCAGATAAAACAAAGGTAGGAGAATTGAATTTCTGTCCTTAAGTTGGTAAAAAATTATGCCAGCATGAAATCTGCTGTTCCCATTGCTGATGTCTATCCTACTAGTCCTTCTAGTCAGATGACATCCCTCCAAAGTAATTTGTGACAAATGTGGGTATCTGCAAGGGAGCAAAGTGACAAACATGGGTATCTGCAAAGGCAAATGATGATATATGTATTATGATGTCATCACACCTGTTGTCATTTTGGCATTGTCACAGCTAGTTATGGATGCCATTAGTGACAAAGCCTGAAAGATTCTGTATATTTTGAAGCTGCCCTTGGACAGAGTTAGAATACAGGAGAAAATATTCTTTAACACCACTGTAGAACTTCAGCTTGTCTCATGGGCTGGGGACGAGTTGAAGGCAAGGTCACTGGGACACAGCAAACAAAAGATTTTGCCAGGGCATATTCTCCATAGAAGAAAAATAAGATGGGAGACTCCAGCAGTTTAGAAAGACTGATTATCCATTGGGAGGGAATGGAAAACTAAGGAGGAGGGGGATAGAATAGAATAGTATAGTCAAGAGTCTGGCTGGCTGGCACGTGCCCTGAACAACATTGCGATACTACACTGCAACATTTTTTTAATCTAATGATCACGCGTAGCACTTTTATTACAGAGAGCAGAGCCTTCTCAAATTGCTGCCTAAAGCAGCATGAAAGCTAAATCAGTAAAACCTCTTGAACCAGAAATCCAAGACTGGGAGAAAGCACTCACTTGAAAAAAAAGCCTCTGTGAAAAAAAAATAATAAAGCCCAAAGGAAAGGTGTGGGGAGGTCTGATCTGGGACTTGTAGAATAAGTGCATTTAGACACTCCCCCTTGAAGAAACACACCACATTCAAGCAAGGCTTGCCCCAGTTTAAATCCAGATTGTCTAGGGAAACTTGCTTGTGGAGGATCAGAAGGTGTCAGGATCACTAAAGTCAAGGGGTACTTAGAAATTAGCTCCCAAAGGCTGGTTCCTTGCCTCTCTTTGGCTTGAACCTCTTGATGGAATTTATGCTGACTAATCAAAAAGGGGCATCTCCACAATTTGTGGCTCTGATCAAGGAAAAGGAACCTTTATCATCTTAATCAAAGGATATGGCACCCCAAGTTGGATCTGTGACATGTCCCTTGGCCTCAGGTGGCTCCTGCATGCTGGAGGTTAAGGGTTTGTTAAAGAATATCAATTTTGATTAAGTGACACACATGGTGTAAAATATCCCCTTTATCCTTATGAGAAGTGAAGGTTAGAGGCCAGACTGTACCTTTTAGTGAGTTTGTAATTAAATTTAATGTCTTAGGTAACAGGATTGATCTTTCAGTGGACCAGTGAATGTGTGTTTGGTAAGATATCACAAAAGCTATCTTCCCTGTGCCAGTACTAATAGGCTGGTTACCCATCATTTTGGAGAAGGACAAATGTTCTCCCCTCCTTTTTCTTCATTTTCTTGATGCAATCGGCAAAGGTCTACACATCCTTCACTCTTTGTGTATTTCAGTCCTTGCCTTTGCCATATCGCTCAGTTAGGCTTTAAGCCATTCATCTTTTTTTTAAAAAGTTGACTTACAGCTACTTAAAGTTCCATGAACTTACTTTAAAGATGAAGGTACTAAAAAACAGACTTAAGAAATATATTTTTAAGCGATATATATTAGAAAGGAAGAGAGAGACTAAATGTCCACATCACAGTAACAAAATGATTTCCATTTACTTTCAAGTCCTTGGTGCTGATTTTGATTTCAAGAAGAATCAGAGAATGGGAAAAGGTAGGGATTGTAAACTGCTAACATTACTAGCTCCATCCTCCCCCCATTTTAGACCCACCCCCATCATTTTTCAACTATGAATGAAAATCTGTGTTATTCTTTGAGAATAACACAGATATTAGCTGAAGGGAGATGGTGTCGTTGAGTGAGTGTAGACTACTGTAATTAAGTTTATTAATTTAAAACTAATAGATTATAGAAAAAATGGATGTTAAGTTGAAATCTTGGAGCAAGAGTTTAATGTATATTTTACTTACATGTGCTATAAAAGAAATCGGAAGTCATTTTTTTTTTTTTGTATTTCTGTTTCTTTGTCTTTATTCTTTCTTTTCTTCTATTCTCTTGCCTGATTATTAGTTTTTGTTAGTTTTTATCTTCCTATTTTTAAAAAATTTACTAAAGTTATTATTTAAAAATTATTAATTTAAATGTCTCAAACATTGAACCAGATTGTAAAGTATTATTATTATAAAAGAGCAACATATTTGTTAGGTTCTTAGTGCTCTCTGAGTGTGGTTGTTTTCCTGTAGAAGTTTCATTACCAGGCTAGGTAACATCACCAGTGCAAAGGAGAGTGGGTTTTTTGGGCTTGTCCTGCCAGTCTTGATGGGGGTGTGGCTTCCTCCTTGATGGTACCTATCTGGTGCTGTTTGGTGCTTATCCCATTCTCCTTCCCACTGATGATGTTACCTAGCCTGGTAGTGAAACAACTAAGCTCAGAGAATAGCAAAAACTAACAAAAATGTTGTGGTGGTATTATAATGATAAACAATTCATCCCTAAGCTACATATAACCTCTTTGATGGATTGATTGATTACATCCTGTCAAGTCGTTGTCAACTCTTAGCCACCACGTAGATAGATTTTTTCCATGGAATTTTTGCTATTGAAACACCATTTTTAAAAATATGCTGTCTTGTAGAAAGTATATTCCTCAGTTTCTTCTGGGATACTGGATTTTTCTTTGCAATCCACTTTTAGATAGATAGCATTGTATTTTGCTTAATGAATTATAAAATGAACTACTCTATGGGAACTGCCTTTGAAGACATTCTCTAATGCTTCCTTTATCAAATGGAGTTTCGCAAGAGGTTGCTAGGGGTTCCATGAGGGGGTCTGTGAAAATAAAGTTTAAATTTTAACTTTGTGTACTGAACAATACTAGCACTCACAATGTTGGAATTCTTATGTGCTGCAACTCATTTGCCAGCCTGCCACTTTGCTAGGTGTTCCACAAGAGATCATTAAAAGAAAAAAAAATTCAAATTCATGTGCTCTGCAATTCTAGCTGTAGTTATAATTTTTATGCAGGGCTTTCCTGAGACCTGAAAATTATTTCAGGGGTTCCTCCAGGGTAAAAAGTTTGAGAAAGGCTGCTCTAATGTATTGTACAAGGAAACTACTGTTAGCATTCTGAAACTGCTAAATCAGAGCCAATATTTTGTCAGTGTTAATCCATCTTTGCTGGCTTCTATTTCCAAGACCAATAGTTTACCTTCAAAGCTTCAGCTGTTAAGATCATCTTCAGTGACTCTTTGTTGTACCTATGATGGGTGACAACAGTATCCCTTGCTATGATTTTTGCCTTGTTCTGTTGCAAAAATAAGAGGGCATCATGTTTCCTTAAACAGTGTTTCTTGCCCCATGGCCAAAAGGATTTCAGCATATGCCCATCAAGACTAAAATAAAGGCTTCTTCCAAGCAAGCTCTACTGCTGCTGACTTTATAGACCTATCTTGACCACAATATAGACGTTTTTGCACCATTGTTTCTTCTGGGATGTTATTTCAGTGTGTTTTACTTGGGGCTACCCTTGAAAAAGGTCTGGTAATTGTAATCAGTGCAAAGGGATACCTGGACAGACTGCGCCGTCAGCTGGTGCCCCCCCCCCCCCCACCGGCACGATTTAAGGGGTTACTGATCTTTAAGTCCTCAGTGGCTTAGGACCAGCTCTCCAAGGTCAGCCCTCCTCCCTCGATGAACCTGCCCCAATCAGCAGGAGAGGAAATGTGGAAGATTCCCTGCTGACTGCCGCAGGACAGCCATCTCTGTGTGGCCCCAGGCTCTGGCATGCACTCTCCCAGGATCTAGGAAAATGACCAAATGCGTTTTTTTTTCATCAAGCTCTTCCCTGTTAATCCTATTCATTTTATTGCAATGATATTAAATGCTCTAAATGTTTTTATTATTTTATTAGCTTCAGGTATTTTATCTAAGAGATGCACTGGCCTGGAAATGCATTCCATATGATTAAATTTTATTACCGTTTGTATTATTTTATCATCATCTTTCAACTGTTGTGTGCTACCTTGAGTGTTTACAAAACACTCGAAAAAGAAAACATGGAAGGAAACCAGCAACTGAAAAAAAGGACGGAGGTCTCATTTTGGCTAAGGTTCGATGGGGAGTGGGAGGTGGAGGGTGCTCTGGCCACATTTCCGGGAGAACTGCCTGGTTGCCTTCTTTGAAATGGGTGCACTGTTCGGTGTGATGGGAGCAAATACGTGATCTGGCATTTGGGTCTCAGGGCCCCCCGTACCTTGGCCTCTTCTTGGTCACTTGTTTCTGACCCTCCTGAGTTTTAACTTTGGGGGCTTGTGCAGAAAACCGGGAGGTCAAAAGAGTCATTTTGTGCTTTGGAGCTCAGAATTCATCTCCATCCTATTGCTGGATTCTTGGATCAATTGTCCTTAGCATTATGAGTTTCCCTTCTTGTAAACTGGCAAGCGTCCTACCAGCAGCCCACTTTGAGAATCTGCAGACTCTTTCTCACAATTCATAATGCGTCCACCAACCCCCAGATGTTGAGATCCTTCATCTAACTTATGCAGTCATTCCTTTTGTATTATTTTACCGCCAGCTGATTTTGTTTGATAGCAATGGATGGGACAAGCAGTATTGGTCATTAGTTACTGTCCACTGTACAAATGATGAACCAGGCTGTGTTCAGTACAAAACGTTGCCAGTATTAAGTCTGTGCAATAAGTCTGCTTCTCTTTTTTGGGTGCCTTCCAGTCAGACTTCACTCCTGGTGACTGCCAGGACAAGACTTTGCAGCTTTCTTGGCAACATTTTCAGAAGTAGTTTGCAATGGCTTCTTTCCAAGAGCTGAGAGAGAGTGACTGGCCCAGAGTCATCCAGCTGGCTTCATGTCTAAGGCCGGGCTAGAACTTACAGTCTTCCGGTTTCTAGTCCACCTCCTTTAACCACTACACCAAACTGGCTCTCATAAGTTTAGCATCCTGTAATTCAGCTTAATAGATATACTGGCATGCAAATACCTTCAGTACCTTAATGGCAGCCTTTCTTAGCCCTGTGCCCTCCAGGTGTGTTGGGGTTAGAATTCCGCATATTCATAGCCAACATAGTCTAGGCCCAGAAGCTACCAAAGGATAGGATTGTCTTCACTTCTTGGCATTTGGGCATTATTTCTAACAATTAAATGGTCACACAGAGGCCTCACACATATATACCACATTGATTTTTAAACTAGAGCTCTTTTCTTGATCCTACTCCACATGGGAAGGCAGACATTAATTCCTTGGAAAGAGATCTCTAGTGGCAACAGAAACCAGTGCCATTGAATTTTCCAGAGCAAAAGCCAAGTGTATTTCCAGCTGTCTCACTGCAGTCCTCGTATATATTCCAGAGCACAAGAAGGCGAGGAATTAGACTTGGCAATGGTTGCGATGTGATTTGAAACCCTGTCTGCCATTGCTTGCTCACCAGCCAGTTGGTTGTGTGGAGGGTGCCTCTACTATGGTTTTGTAGCCAGCCCACCCCTGACAGCTGGAGACCTTGCCCCATGTTCACTTCTGAGGCTTGAGGTGCCTCTTTCATTTATGATGATGAGACAACAATGTCATACTTACCATTTAAAGTATATCCAGTATGTAAAGTACTGTCAGCCAAAGATCTGGGCGTCAGTGAAATTAAAGCAGCAATTGCTTGGCAAGTTTTGGTTTGACCTGAAAAGATTCTTTCCAGCTTGCTGACCTTGCAATTTCCTCCCTCATTTAGGTGAACATGTTTGTACTTTGGATGGTCCTGTAAATCTGAACACTATAAGATGGTCTTTTAAAATCCAAAACTAAACCATAGTCTTTTGTTTGTTTTTAAAATCTGTTTTCTCCCTGGATTATCAAAGAGATAAAAGTGCCTGCACCTACTTCCGATGACAGGAAATATAGACAATTTCAGTCCCAATTACAGTTAATTCCTTGGACCTCAGTTCCATTCCTAGGCATTTAAGGCAAGAATACCCCAGATACAGAGTGATCCTACACCCTTGCTTTATCTGTATAGTTTTCTCTCTCTTTTTTTTGGTGTCTTCAAGACAGTGTTGACTCCTGGTGACCGCCTGCACCAGGTCCTGCAGTTTTCTTGGCAAGGTTTTTCAGAAGTGGTCGGTCACTGCCTCCTTCCCAGGGCTGAGAGAGGGACTGGCCCAAAGTCACCCAGCTGGCTTTGTGCCTAAGGTGGAGCTAGAACTCTAGTTCTAGCCTGGTGCCTTCACCACTACACCAAACTGGCTCTCATATGGTTTCCTAATGGGTTTTATTGTTTCCCCAAAGTGCTTTTTACTTTTGTAATTTTTTTTGTTCTTTTTTGCTTTTTGGTATTTTAATTTTTGTAAGCCATCTACAGTTGCAAATTGCAACTGAGGTGGCTTATAACTTTGATAGATCGATCGATGAATAAATAGTGGCTGTTATTTTTGGTCAGAGCATCTATGTTTGGCTTTAAAATCTCCAAGTAGTACTATTTCAATAGAAAAGCTTATTTACTGGCTACAACATTCCCATAATTTTAATGGGTTCAGCACTTGGGATTTTGTTCTTCGCTTAAGTCTTTCTCTGCAGCTAGAAACTAAACAGTGAAACACGTGGAACTGCTGAGGAGATGAAAATGAATTCCAGGACCGATTCAGAAATATTGGGAGACTCTCTCTTCTCGCAGGAGTAATCGTGTTTCCCATGCAGGTAGAATGATGAGTGTCTTTTCAGCATCCAGCACAACAGTTCTCGTGGCCCCCCATTTCAAAGCAGTAAAAATAAATAAATAAGCCCCCTAAGATAATTCTCATAATGGTTTTATTGTCTCAATTTGCTGTCGCAGTTGTTTATAGTAGCTAATACTGTTTTGGCTTGAGGGTTTTCCAGTTCATCATTTTGGCTTAGTGTGTTTCTTACAGTTGCAGAGCCTGCATAGAGACACATTAAAGTAATCCAGATATAGCTCAGAATGATCTAAAAGCAACAGTTTGAACCACTTTGGGGAAAGGAAGATTTTACCTTAGTGAAATTCAAGCTTCGTAGCAGCCATATGCTACAGCCTGGAAAAACAGTGAGAGCCGTGCTTCTCAAGGTGTGTAGGAGGAATCTTCCTTTTTACAGCTCACTGTCCCTTTACTAGACAAAGCATGAATAAAAATTGCAGACTTTTGCTTTGATGTGACTGGGATCTACTTAACCACACCAGAACTGGAGCAAAGCAGTCTAGCTCACCAAATGCTTGCATGCCCTGAAAGGGGTTACCATCAAGCTTTAATTTTGATCTTCTTCACTGCTTTTTGTTTCTTGTCAACTCCAGCAGACCATCATCGTCGTCGTCATCATCTTCATCTTTGCCAAAGACTGGCTCACATCGATTAAAACTTTCTTAACATGCACAAGGAAGCTCAACTGAATTCCGTACACAAAACCTGCAGCTTCATCAGCTGAAACCGAGCCCAAAAAAGAACCTCATTCCTTCTTTTGCATCTTGGCAAATTGTTTCCTTTCCAACTATGCTGGAGTTTTGTCTCAGGGAGGATGCCGCACTGCAACACCTTAAATGAGTTCCCTCCAAAGCTATAATAATATGGTCATGATTGCCTGGCAGTTTCTGCTCCAGGCAAAAGCTGTGCCTGCTGAGAGCTGAGTGCCCGGGGCACTTTGTCGTCACCCCAGTGGCTTGGGCAGAAAAGAGACAAGTGTTTGTCTGCTGGATTACAAGCCAATCCCAGGCCATCAAGAAGACATTGAAAACTATTGACACTGCACAGCAGTTATATCCGTTGTATAAGGTTAATCAATGGTTCAGTATACTACATTTCTACTCGTCTTTCTGAGTTTTATGATTGGAACTACGGCCTGCAACCAATATCTTACAGAAGCAGGGCCTCCTATGTTTGTGAGCTATATTTCCTTTTTGATGAGATTTCTTGGGAGGGGAAAAGGAGAAATCACGCACCTTTTCTGGATGGTCTAACCTATCCTGTTAATAAAACCATTTAGAAAAGAAGTTAGTGCATTTTAATATTAGTTCTGAAAAAGCAGAGTTCTGTGGTCTTGGACATTTGAGAAGTTTTGGAAGAGGACATGGAATTTGATATTCATATTTGCACTTCAAAGCTTTTATTGCACTGCACTTTTCAGGTGATCCTCTAAAAACCCACTGGTTCAGCAAGTAGGTTCATGTCCAACTCCTCAGCATAGATATATTTTACAGCATCTCAAGTATTTTCCCAAACAAGCACTATATTGGGGTTTTTTAAATATATGAAAGTACAGCAGAGTCTCGTTTAACCAACCTTTGCTTATCCGACATCCCTAAAAAAAACCACAACACGCATAAATCGGCGACGAGAAAAGTGTGCCGCTTGTTTGCAGGCGTGAGTGTACTCTTTCTTGTTGCTCCTGACGGTGCGGCACCGCATCACAAAAATCGATTCCAACAGGCACAGCGGATCGGGTTTTTTTTTTTTACCGCACTCCATCATTACTGTGTGTTATCCGACATTTTCGCTTATCTGACATTCTGCCGGCCTGTTTATGTCAGATAAGCGAGACTCTACTGTGGTTACAATATTCCCTTCCCTTCCCTTCCTTCCCTCCCTTATTTCCTTCCTTCCTTATTCCACTCCATTCCATTCCATTCCATTCCATTCCATTCCATTCCCTATTAGATTGTGTTCGTTTTTATGTTCTTTGTAAAACTTCTAATAAAATTTATTTCTTTAAAAAAGTAGTTACAATATGTAAATAACAGAAATCAGGATGCACAAAATACAGGTGAAACTCAAAAAATTAGAATATCGTGCAAATGTTCATTTATGTCAGTATGGCAACTCAAAAGGTGAAACCAATATATGAGATAGACGCATTACATGCAAAGCGAGATATGTCAAGCCTTACTTTGGTATAATTGTGATGATTATGGCGTACAGCTTATGAAAACCCCAAATTCACAATCTCAGAAAATTAGAATATTACATGACATCAGTAACACAAGGATTGGAAATAGAACAATATCGGACCTCTGCAAAGTAGAAGCATGCATATGTACTCAGTACTTGGTTTGGGCCCCTTTTGCAGCAATGACTGCCGCAATGCGGCGTGGCATGGATGCTATCAGCCTGTGGCACTGCTGAGGTGTTATGGAAGACCAGGATGCTTCAATAGCGGCCTTCAGCTCCGCTGCATTGTTCGGTCTCATGTCCCTCATCTTTCTCTTGGCAATGCCCCATAGATTCTCTATGGGGTTCAGGTCAGGCGAGTTTGCTGGCCAACCAAGCACAGTAATCCCATGGTCATTGAACCAGGTTTTGGTACTTTTGGCAGTGTGGGCAGGTGCCACGTCCTGCTGGAAAATGAAGTCAGCATCCCCATAAAGCTCGTCTGCGGAAGGAAGCATGAAGTGCTCCAAAATCTCCTGGTAGATGGCTGCGTTGACCCTGGACTTAATGAAGCACAGGGGACCAACACCAGCAGTTGACATGGCTCCCCAAATCAACACAGACTGTGGAAACTTCACACTGGACTTCAAGCATCGTTCATTGTGTGCCTCTCCATTCTTCCTCCAGACTCTGGGTCCTTGGTTCCCAAATGAGATGCAAAAGTTGCTCTCATCAGAAAAGAGGACTTTGGACCACTGGGCAACAGACCAGTTCTTTTTTTCTGTAGCCCAGGTAAGACGCTTCTGACGTTGTTTGTTGTTCAGGAGCGGCTTGACAAGAGGAATACGACATTTGAAGCCCGTGTCCAGGATCCGTCTGTGTGGCAGCTCTTGATGCACTAACTCCAGCCTCAGTCCACTCCTTGTGAAAGTCCCCAACACTTTTGAATGGCCTTTTCCTGACAATCCTCTCCAGGCTGCGGTCATCCCTGCTGCTTGTGCACCTTTTTCTACCACACTTTTCCCTTCCACATAACCTTCTATTGATGTGCTTTGATACAGCACTTTGGGAACATCCAACTTCTTTTGCAATTACCTTTTGGGGCTTTCCCTCCTTATGGAGGGTGTCAATGATGGTTTTCTGCACAACTGTCAGGTCAGCAGTCTTTCCCATGCTTGTGATTCCTACTGAACCAGCCTGAGAGACCATTGAAAGGCTCAGGAACCCTTTGCAGGTGTTATGGATTCATTAGCTGATTAGAGGGGGACACTTTGAGCCTAGAATATTGACCCTTTTCACACTATTCTAATTTTCTGAGATTGTGAATTTGGGGTTTTCATAAGCTGTACGCCATAATCATCACAATTATACCAAAGTAAGGCTTGACATATCTCGCTCTGCATGTAATGCGTCTATCTCATATCTTGGTTTCACCTTTTGAGTTGCCATACTGACATAAATGAACATTTGCACGATATTCTAATTTTTCGAGTTTCACCTGTACATTCCACCCTCCCTGCCTCCAGCAGATATTGTGTCCCAGTTTTTACTACTAGTTGGTAATTTCCCATTAAAAGCATCATTGGGATATTGTACCAGAATCCTGATTAATAGTTCAACTTTGCCCTGGGCTTTTCTTTTTACACTACAGTCTATAATTCCAGAAAGCTAACAAAATTGTTTCTGGCCATTTTGAGGCTGTGTGAACTTAAAATAGGTATAGCACACCTTTTTAGAAAAAGGAAGAAGAAAGAATGTTTCTAAAACACTTGCCAAAAACCTAGGGAAAAAAGGGAAAATCTGGTCTTGCCCATGTATGATGTGTCCATACCCAGCTGGCATTCTCATGTAGCTCTAGTTCCCTCAGCACCCCCCCACCCCACCCCAATGCTAACTACTGGCAGTAATTGATTTAACGTTAGAGTGTTTATCATTCTTTACAACCAAAGACACCATTTAGGAATGACTAGGATGAATATCTCAACAAGCTGCCGTTTTAACTATCCAAAGCAACATATATTTATCTTATGCAATATACTATTAGTTTTCATATCACTTAACAATATAAGTATCAAATCAGAAATATCGATAACATACAAGCAAGCCCTCAATTTAAGCCCTCCACAATTAAAAGGATGTTCAAAAATGTCAGTAAGGAGGTTAGCCCCTTCAGTTTGGTAGGAAGCACCACCCAGAGATGAAGCGCAGCTTAATACAGGACTCTAACACAAGTTGCCACCACCTGGGCAATCTCCAGACAAAGCCATCCAGATAGCCACAATATGTGTGTGTGTTGGGAGGTCGGGTGTCATATGGAATGTAGTCTACACCCAAGCCTTGTGAGGCTTTGAAAGTAACAATGAGCATTTTGTGTTTTGCCTAGAAACAAAGTGGAACCCAATGGAATGTTTTCAGCATGTGACCAACCTGGATCTTAAATTCTGTACCAGTTAAACTTTCCAGGCTGGGTACAAAGGCAACTTCAGGTAGGCCCCATTGCAGAATTCAAGAAGGGTGGTTACCAGCCAACATACCACCATTTTAAGGCCATTTTGCTCCCCCAAATAAATAAATAATAAAAGAAGGCTCTGTTGTTGTATTGGCTGTTGCCTAAGCCAGAGCAAGAAAGATCCAGATCTAGAACCACTTCATGCATACTGTACCTGCTCCTTTTTGGGAATGTAACTCATCAGCTCTGCCTTCTGGGACTTATGATCCCTATAATGATTTTGCCTGGATTCACTTTAAAGTCACCATCCTTCATCCAAACCTATTACTAACTGCAGGCAGGCATTCAGAGGAGCCAAGCGTTAGTGGAGATGTCACAGAGAAGCTGTTCAGGACATTATCCACATTTTGATAAGTGGGCTGTGCATCTTTGGGGAATTCTTTGGAAGACATGCTCCAGAGCTTGTACAAGGGCACGCACAGCCCCTCTCTGCCATTCATTAAAGCGGCCCATCTTTTTTCAGGCTCCAAGAGTTGCATTAACTTCAATGAATCGACTCAACAACATTGCAGCATTTTTTCAGATTCACATGCTTTAATGAATAGCAAAGATGTGCTATGCTTGCAAAGTACTTCTCCCTGATCATTTTCAAAGCATTCACAGCCCTCACTGAGAACTTCTAATTCCAAACTTTGGGATGATTTCCCCCAGTGGTTTCAGATGGACTGTAGACAGAGTTGGGCCTTGTGGGTTAGTATGTAGTGATTTCTAGGTCAAGGAACAAATTCCTTCAAGTTACATCATTTAAAATCTATCTGATACAGACTTAATAATTCTGCCATCCTTCAAAGATGCTGGAAAATTACCTCAGATCATTTCCAGTCTAGTTTGCCATCACCACACTCCTACAGTCCCTATATCCAGATCAGAGCAAGCACACCTGCTATTTGATACAGCCAATAAACGTATAATTTGATGTTTATTTATTAAATATCAGCAAGCATTAAAAGAGTTAACTGGCCAAATGAAACAAAGGGCATGCTGGCTGGGGAATTCTGGGAGTTGAAGTCCATTCATCTTAAAGTGGCCAAGTTTGGATAACACTGGACAAAAATATACATTAGTATAATTAACTACGATATCCATATAAAAGTTATGGAACTTTTTAAAGCCACTGGAATAAATACTGTGGGTAATTAGCAAGAGGACTCCCAAAGAGAGCAGCCTTTGGTTATTCCAACTTTATAGACATAGCAGTAGCAGAAGAGAGATGGAAAATATGTCACCAGGTGATTTCTCCTCTTTCATCATTAAAGAAACAATTTGGTGGGTGAGGGTGATTTATATGACAAAATGGGCATTTATAAATTGTGGCACCACTAATTATCTTTTGCCTGGAAAGTTACAAGCCATGTTGGGCAAGGGAAGAAACCCAGTGGAGGAATACACTACTCTCAACCAGCCTATATGTGTTCTCAAGTATCAGATTAAAATTAATCCTATCTGTTTACAAGAAGAGTTCCCAAGTGACCTCTTAAATGATTGCCATGGATACCATGATGCTATCCAGAGACGGCCTGCAGAGATGTTGCTGCAAAAAGCTCATTCAAAACCTCATAACAAGTCAGTGAAGTTTCCACCATCAAATACTGGGAGGAGACAGGTAGGGAAAGTGGCCCTCTCATAACTTGGAGCAATTCAGCAAGCCACAAACTTGCAGATCAAGTTCACACATGAACACCTCCTCTGCGGCCTATTTTGCCATGGCAGAGGTTCTCAAATGGGCCTTTTGTTTTGCATTATCAGAGCTGTTTGAATGGAACTTCTCGCCAGAGTTTGCGTTGCGACCACTTCCCAGGCCACTGCAGACCAGCAACGATGCACTGTCCCTGTGCATTACGATGCCCTATTTCTCATCTATCCGTTGAAACAGCAAGACGAAGATACTGCATGGTATTAACTCTGAACATTATGTCACAATCAAAACATTCACAGAACTGTTTTACATTTTTTTACCCTTATTTGTAAAAACCAATATGCTTCTTTTGATTCTAGGTGGGGGAGGATACAACTATTTACTGCCTCAGATTAATGCTTAAATTTGAGCAAACAAAAGGTTTTTTAAGAGTTGTCACACATCTCCAAATCCATGCATTGCATGTTCAAATGTAATACTGCAGACAGAAAGAAGAAACCTTAGATTTTAACACAGAAAAGGTATTCACAGATCCAGGGTTGCTAAAGATTTTATCTTTTCTGGTTGGGGTTAAACAAAACCTTTGGATTAATTTGCCTGAAATATTAAATCTGTCGCAATTGCATTTTCTGATTATTTTCCATTTCCATGTTTGCTGCATATAGATATTCAGAGTTCATGTTATATATTTGTACACGCACTCTCTATCAGCTTATTTTTAGGTCTGCATTTGACACTGATTATTCTTCTGCTGCTTAACTGACAAAGCAAAGAAAGGAGTGGGCACGCCAAGTGAGGCCGAGTGACAGATGGGATGGCAAAAAACTGAACGGCCTTTGACATCCTGAAACAGAAGGGAGAATAGTCAGTGAAATATAATTAGCTGTAAGCATCAAATCTATTAGGGCCTTAATTCGACTACTCCAATTTCTACTGAATAAATTTCCTTCCAGGTTATATAAAGCTAGACATTCAACTTTTAGGTGCCAGCACTGGTGGACTGATATCAACTAGAAGCTGCCAGAAGAATTTGTAGTATTAGGTTACATCCAGTAGACATGTACTTTTAGGTCATAATCTAAAAGCTACTCAGCAGAGCAGCCCCCCAAACCCACTTGCATGTATTAGTGCCTGCTTGAGAAGAGAGTTTTTCTGAGAGCGTACCACATCAGCCAACTACTGACATTGCAAGAATCACAGATTTTACTTTGTTGATACTTCACTTGTAGAAAGGGTAGCAGAAAATCAAGAAGTGTTGTGCAGCTCTTCCATCTTTTCCTTCTTTGGGGATTCTCTCTCAAAAGAATAAATAATGGAGGTAGCAATGGGAAAAAGACAAAACGAGTGACAAGTAAAGAACGTCTTGTTTTAGCCCAGCACTGTGAAGGCTGGCTCACTCATAAAGCACTTGTACTCGTGCCCTTGGCATGATTTTCCCTTAAGGTTCCACATTTTCCCAGACTGCATTTATGGTATGGCTGTGGGTTGACAACTAGCTTCCACCCACTGTCATGTATATTTCAATTCTTGCCAGCCCAGATGTTTGCTTGTCTTACAGGAAGAACAGCTTCTAAGTCCAGCTGCATAGATGGGAAGATGGATAGAAGCTGTCTGCCAGTCAATGGGGCACCACAGGGCCTTTGAGCACCATGGGGGAGCATGATGAGCCGAAGAGAAGAAAATAAAAGGGAAAGCAGAGAAATCCTTTCACTAATCATGACCATAAACAAAGAATTGATGTCTAAAAAGGGTAATTCAGAAACCCAAGGTGGGAGAGGGGATGCAGAGAGGCGGACAATGACTGATATTCTTAAGCTTTATTCCACAATATGCCTGCAAAAGAATGAAGTTGTGATGAACCACACAGTTTTCTGTCTGTTGACAGGCACGCACAAACTAGAACAGGAGAACTAGAGTGAGGAGTGCTACAGGAGGTACAGTATGGGCTGAGTCGGCTGACCCAGAATCCCAGCAAAGGAAAGTCAAGCTCTGTTTGAAAGAAAGAAGCATGACTAAGTTAATTGGTCAAGCTGATAATTGGGCCTATATAAAAGAAATGGCTTTTGTAGATGGCTACTTGTGGCATCATCATCATCATCATCATCTATTCTTCTTCTTGCCTTTATGTTTGTCCAAGTCAAGGTGGCATAGCTAACGCTCCTGTCTCCTATTTTCCCCACAACCACCACCCTGTGAAGTGAGTTGGGCTGAAAGAAATAGTGTTCTAACTTCCTACCGGTGACTCTGTATGCTCTTGTTTGACTATCTGGAATCTCTGGAAACCAGCTATTCTTGGGTCTTCCTGATCTTCTACAAAACTAAGAAAGCGTGCCTGTTTTCTACACAGAAAGCTTTGAGTTTGCAGCATGCTTTTGTGAAAGATGTAATAAACACTTTTCGGCAGGTGGCTGTTGGTATAACTGGCAGCACAGATCAGCAACCAGGACCCTCTTCCAGGCCAGATTCAGCTGTTCGGTGGCATCCTACTGATCACCAGTCAGTAATTTGCATCATCGATACCTTGAAAGAATATGTTTCTGGCCTTTTCATAATTTAGAGTAAGGAACAACCCAGCTAAGGGTCCGTAAGATGCTAGCTTGGACACTGTAACGTCCCTCTGTGCATTGTTCTCCACAATACAAGGGATAATAGGCCAGTGGGGAAGCACTGGATCTTTAGCCAATAACTGATCATCAACCTCCAGGCCACTTTGGATTACATCTTTGTAATACATATACAAGAATCTTGGGTTCAAAGCAACCATATTACTGGATCACTTATTTTGACTACTGTTCTACAAAACAGCTTTCCAACATCTTAGAAAGTTATTGTCCCAAATGCAATGTGTAGGATGAGATGTTCGTAAGTTCCGCCTCCAGAGTCACAATCCAAGACAAACATTAGAGGAATATAATATACTACAGGAGGAAATTAAACTGGAGGATTCCCACCCCAAGAGAAAAGAGAAGGATGCTCAGAGGTGTCACATTTGCCTCTGACAGCAGCTATCACGTCTACAGACTTCTCAAATGATCAGCAATTCTGCTGCCCTGAATTATGGCTGCCCAAAGGATTAGGGTTAGGCATCTTCTTTTCCTTTTATGTTTCATGTTCATTCAAAGATTGCTTAAAATTTCATTTCAACACAACTGGGTTTTTTTTTCAAAATATCTAAACAAGCTACAATAGGGATCAAGAGGCTAAAGAGAGTACACAGCAGTCTATTCATTAATTTGTTCTTCCACAATTCATAGAAAACTGCTCAGTTGTAGCATCTGGCTGGAAATATCAAATCCGTGGGAGCAACATAGCCTCTCTCTTCTCAAGATTATTTTCAGCGTCCCTGTCAATGACTCTTACTCTTGTCCCTGTCAATGACCCTTACTCTTGGAGGGCAGCAGAGTGTGTTAAAACCCTACAATTTAGTTTTGAAGGAAAGTCACATTCAGAATATTTTGTTCAAGTATTCCAAGAACTTGATTCAAAAGCACAGAGTTTGCTTTCTCTCAAAAGCTTCTTAAATCATAATTAATTTCTGTTAGATTTCTAGTCAATTTCCTACAGAAACATAATTTCTGCTAGATTTCTAGTCAAATGTAGTCACAATCTCTAAATAAATTAACTTTTCTAAGCTATCCTAATCATCTGATTCCAAAAGGCGGCTTTCTCTTAAGATACAATTGCAGCTGCCCCACAACGCCACTTCCTGTATCATGCACACGTCTTAAACTTCTGTAATCAGCATCTACCAGGTGCCATATCGCATTCAGCACACCACATTCAGTCAATACAGACATCCCCAAACACACAGAGGCTGGTTTTGTCAAATGTTTTATTGAGTGTAGACATCTGGAGTACTGTAAAACATGCATTATCTGTAGATTCAAAAAGGAGCAAGCCACATTGTCCTCACTGTCAAACATGTCAGGCTTGGCATATATGATGGAGATTAATGAAGTATCAAGAGAGTAATATGATTCCTGGAAAGCTCCTGCAATTTGGAGTAGTCTTAATCACTTGAAATGCAGAGCTGTTCACATTTAAGTGAACTTGTACATTCACTGGAGGTGTCATGATTTAATTCAAAACAAACACGAGGGATTTAATTTGTGGGGGCTCTTTATTGTTAGAAATACACATCGCATCTTCCACGCCCCCACCCCAAGCCCCATGATATCCCTATCTAAATAAAAACTCATATGCCTTTTTAAGTAATAGAATTTAATTCTGAATAACGAACAGATTGAATATTTATTTTTTCTTCGGCTGCTGAGGTGTGTTAAATTTAAAGAAGATAACATCTCCATCTTCAACGACATAATTTCGGCCTTGCTGTCTGTATTTCCCAGCAGCCTAGGAAACAGAAAAACAGATTATGGCATTAAAATTATGTCTGTATAAAGAGCTGATAATGCTATTTTTTAAACAGCAGCATGAATTTTCAATACAATTCACAAATGCTTGGTAACTTTAAACTTCTTGACTTGAGCAGAATTTGATTGACATAAATAATCATTATTTATTCTCCATCACTGCTATGAAGTTGACTTGTATAAGTAAATGTTAACCATGATTGTGCACCACATCCATAAACATTGATAGATATGATTTAATATTAAAAGTAACTATAGGGAAGAAATGTTTTTGTAATCACCTCCTCCCAATTTTTAAAACTTCCAAAATCTTATTGAATAAAGAAGTCAACACGCTCTTGTATTCTTAGCATACTATGCTGGCCAGACTGCACCAGTTCTGGAGCACTGCACTTAGGAAGAACATTTATGAAACTGGAGCATATTGCGAAACGAGCATCCCAGATGATAAGAGGCCTTGAAAGAAAAGCTTATGAAGAGTGATGGGAGGTGGGACTTCTGGGAAAGAAATGGCCAGCTGAAGATGGCTCTGCTGAGAGCAGAGCTGACAACCGCAGCAGAATGAAGAGCCGGTGAAGGGACCTGCTCTTTGGGATTCCTTTCCAGACAAAAGACTTGAGATCGTCCACAAGTGCTCCAGACAGCAGTCTCCGGGGGTTTAGAGCTCTGGGAGATGAAGGAATAGCCATCTTGCTCAAACCCAGTTGGTGCCTTCAAAAGGACACTGGGTTTGTGTGCTTCCTTTTCTAATCACTTTCGGAAATTACTTGTTAACTGCTTTTCAGCTATTAAGAACCTTTGGAATGACAAGTTTTACAGTACTGGGTGAGTCTCCTTCAATCCTTAGCGAAAGAAGAAAGAATGAAACAGAAATCAAGTTTTAGGACATTATTTGAAGGGATTAAAGATCAAGATTGTTAAAAGTAAAAGGAAGGAATTTAAAGTTGGTTTATATGATCAAGATTAAAATAGATATGTTGTTATCTCTGGTAACCCTTAATGGACTTTTGCTGATCAGGACTGAACTAAGAGGTTTTAAGGATTTGTTTATAGATAAGAGATGAGATACAGGAAGAAGAGATCTTTTGTGGTATTTTAAGAGAAGATTATAAGTTATTAAAATTGTTTATACTTGTGATGAAGGGGGATTTCTTTATATATTTCTTTTCTTTTCCTCACTATATCCCTTTTTCCCCCTTTCTATTTTTCTCTTTTTTCTTTTCTGCTCTATTTTTTTATTCTTTTATTTTTCTTAGTTTGTATTAGTTGTTATCTTTTTAATTGTAATGTTTAATAAAATTACTTTTTAAAAAAGTTCGATGGGAGGCATTGGTTAGATTTGGCCAGGAGAAGGCAAGACTGCATGTTTTTAGGCATCTGAAGGGCTGTCATACAGAATACAGGCAGAAATGTTCAGAGAATGAGACAAGATAATAAAGAATGGGTTCAAATGACAAGGAAGTAGGTTTTGGTTGGATATTGGGAAACACTCCCTAGCTGTAATAGCTGTTCAACAATGGAACATACCACAATCGAAACCGGTGGTCTCTTCTTTATGGGACATGTTTAAACAGAGGCTGGGTCTGTCTGAGGTGCTGTACTGGTGGATTCCTGCAATGGGCAGTGGGTTGGACTAAATGGTCACTCAGATCCCTTCCAACATTTACATTTTATGATTCTAAGACCCAATATGGTCTCGTATGAGAATAACAAAATTTAGAAAGTAGTTTTAGGAAGATGTTTCTTTTTCTCGATCTCCATCAATGAAGCACTATACAATCTAGTAACCATAAACACTCTTCATTTCCCAAACATGCATGTTTATATCAATCACAGTAGTTGGGTTCAGAGAACTAGGAACTACAAAAGAAAATGGCTTTATACTGTTAGGTGATATGTTTTGCTGTTTGTTATATGGTACCCCCCAAAACAAAAAAAGAATAAATGCTGTATTATATAAATGCCAGGGAGTCATATAAAGATTCTGAGAATTAGCTTATACACTTTTACATAAACAGAAGATCTCTTGTAGATCTGAGGTCACATATGTCATTCAAACTTTTTCACCAAGTTTGAAACAGCTTGTTTAGTAATAGAAAAGTACTGTCGTGTGAAAAAGAAAGTACACCCTCTTTGAGTTCTATGGTTTTACGTATCAGGACATAATAAAAATCATCTGGTCCTCAGCAGTTCTCAAAAGTAGGTAAATACAACCTCAGATGAACAACAGCACATGACATATTACAACATGTCATCATTTATTTTACAAAAAGAAAGCCAAAATGGAGAAGCCATGTGTGAAAAACTAAGTACACCTTATGATTCAATAGCTTGTAGAACCACCTTTAGCAGCAATAACTTGAAGTAATTGTTTTCTGTGTGATTTTATCAGTCTCTCACATCGTTGTGGAGGAATCTTGGCCCACTCTTCCTTACAACATTGCTTCAATTCATTGAGGTTTGCGGGCATTTGTTTATGCACAGCTCTCTTGAGGCCCCGCCACAGCATTTCAATCGGGTTGAGGTCTGGACTTTGGCCGGGCCATTGCAACACCTTGATTCTTTTCTTTTTCAGCCATTCTGTTGTAGATTTGCTGGTGTGCTTGGGATCATTGTCCTGTTGTGTGACCCAATGTCAGCCAAGCTTCAGCTCCTGGACAGATGGCCTCACATTTAATTCTAGAATATTTTGGTATACAGATGAGTACATGGTCAACTCAATGACTGCAAGGTGCCCAGGTCCTGTGGCTGCAAAACAAGCCCAAATCATCACCCCTCCACCACTGTGCTTGACAGTTGGTATGAGATGTTTGTGCTGATATGCTGTGTTTGATTTTCGTCAAATGTGGCACTGTGCATTATGGCCAAACATCTCCACTTTGGTCTTGTCTGTCCAAAGGACAGTGTTCCAGAAGTCTTGTGATTTGTTCAGATGCAACTTTGCAAACCTAAGCTGTGCTGCCATGTTCTTTTTAAAGAAGAGGCTTTCTCCTGGCAACCCTTCCAAACAAACCATACTTGTTCAGTCTTTTTCTAATTGTACTGTCATGAACTTTAACATTTAACATGCTAACTGAGGCCTGTAGAGTCTGAGATGTAACTCTTGGATTTTTTGCAATTTCTCTGAGCATTGCACAGTCTGACCTTGGGGTGAATTTGCTGGGACATCCACTCCTGGGAAGATTGGCAACTGTCTTGAACGTTTTCCACTTGTGAATAATCTTCCTCACTGTAGAATGATGGACTTTAAATTGTTTGGAAATGGCCTTATAACCCTTCCCAGATTGATGGGCAGCAACAATTGCTTCTCTAAGATCATTGCTGATGTCTTTACTCTTTGGCATTGTGTTAAAACACCCCCCTCCCCTCCCCTCCCCTCCCCTCCCCTCCCCTCCCCTCCCCTCCCCTCCCCTCCCCTCCCCTCCCCCCCCCCCAATGCTTGAGACCAGCAAACTCCTAAAACTTCAGCTTTTATAGAGGTAATCACACTTGCTGATGATCAGTTGATCAAGGGCATTTGATTAGCAGCACCTGGCTGCTACTTAGCCTCTTCATACCTATGGAAGCAGTAAGGGTGTACTTAGTTTTTCACACATGGCTTCTCCATTTTGGCTTTCTTTTTGTAAAATAAACGATGACATGTTGTAATATGTCATATGTTGTTGTTCATCTGAGGTTGTATTTACCTACTTTTGAGAACTGCTAAGGACAGATGATTTTTATTAAGTCCTGATACGTAAAAGCACAGAACTCAAAGAGGGTGTACTTTCTTTTTCACACAACTGTATATTTTTGATATTTCACAATCCAAGGTAGGAAAGTAAAAGCATACTGGTTAAAATCACCTCCTTAGCCTCACATAAACAGTATAGCATTCAAATGGAGTAAACGTCCCTTATCCTTATTCATGTTTCCAGTACTCAAAACAACTGAATGCACAGCAAGAATCAGGAAGTAAAAACTGATAGAGGAAAGCTGTTATAAGTAGATGTAAGCAAGACAGCCAAAACAAAATGCTAGCATTTAATATTTCTATAAAGTACAGGGCAGATTTAAGAACAGAAGAACAGAATAAATATCTCAGTGTAATTGTTTGGAGAAGTGCAAATGGGGCCTAGCTTGTATTTCTAACTACCTTTCAAAAGAATAGGATGTCACGTGAACAGATCACACCATTCAGAAATATAGAACAGATATCTATATTCCTTACTTCTTAGAAGTTAATTTGTTATGTAGGACTGATAGGTCTGCTCTGCATGACCAACTTCAGAGAAAACAGGAACCAGGCCAATTCAGATAAAGATGGAATGCAAGATTGTATGATTAACTTATTAAGGTTGTGTTCACTTGGAAATGATTTAGAAGAAGCACCTCCGGTATTACTTGAGTGCAAGGTTGTATGATTAACATACATACATACATACATACATAATTAAGGTTCTGTTCACTTGGAAATGATTTAGAAGAAGCACTTCCGCTATTACTTGAGTGCAAATATAGCACCTCTCTGCTATTCATTAAGACAGCCCAAGTTTTTTCAACATAGATGCTGCTGCTTTGAGGAGTCAACTCATTGACATTAAACTCTTAAAGCAGCCACAACATTTTCAGGCTTGTGCAAAGGCCTAAAAAAGAGGGATTGCTTTAAAGAATAGCAGAGGTGGTCATACAAGTTCTGAAGCACTCCTTCCAAATCATTTTTGTAGTGTGCACAGCCCTATTCTCTATAAAATATAGGAACAAGAGCTAAGATAGCAACAAAACTGTTCTATAATTCAATTTTCAAAGGCGCTTTTAAGATACTTTATGGGAAAGACATTGATTATGCAGTTTACTAAGCAGCTAGAATAGATGTAGTGGTATTACTAACATTGAGACCAGTTTCTTCAACAATAGCATCTTTGCCATACCAGCTCTTTCCCCTACATTAATGAAATGTATTATGAGAACAGCCTGACATGTTCTCACACTGTATCTCAAACACACATTAAGCTTCACTGGATTTCTTTTCGTTTATATTATATAATTAAATCAAAACGGAAAACTGTTAATATGTGTGCTTTCCAGAATGTGTTTAATACTCATCCTTTTCTGCCACTTTAGCATTACAGTTTGGTACAGCATCCTTGGGGAGCTCTTTGAGTGCTTCCTCCAAGGTTTTGGGGGTTTCCTATAGATTTTCTTGATTGTGTTGCTTCTTTATTTTCACATTCCTCCACTCCTTTTCCCTTCTCGGTTTCTGGCATCATTTGCATTTCAAAGCATAGGATGTTTAAAATAGGCCATCTCAACTTTCTGAGGTGGCAACCAAGAGGAAGAGGTAGCAGGTCTGGATGAAGTAACAGCTGTGCACAAGTAGCCCAGAGGAGGAGGTAATATATTCATAGCCATCCGTGCTCTATGGTGCCAATCATTTCCTTCTTTTCTGTATGGTTAGAAGGAGGGGACAAGAAAAAGGAGTAACTGTTGCCATCTTTGACAGTTTAGTACTCTTCCAGATAGCTGGTGATTCTGGGCGGTGCAATCTCAGTAAATCTGGCAGCTGAAGAAAGCCGAACCAGTGGAAGGAGGGAAGAGTGAAACAGAAAAGCAGCAGCAACAGGACTTGTGGGCAGCCAGCTCTGAGACTAACTAGCTGCTGGCCAGCAAATGGCATCATTTCTGTGGCAGAAAGACTGGGTGATACTTGCTTAATGAGCTGCTATCTCAGAATAGTCTGTTTCATTCATTCAAAGTGGCCAAATTTATTGTTTCCACGAAGTGGGCATAATCACTTTTAATTAAATACATTCTGACATAGTACTACAATATTATGTATTTTAGCTACCAGTTCACAATTAATTAAAAAAGACTGTGTTCCTTTAAATTCCCTAGATGCCATTTAATCCATTTTCACTGCTATCAGAAACACTGGCTGGAAAAAAAAAATCAATACCCATTTGTGAATCTTGAGTATGTATTAAACAAGACACATCTAACCAGTTCATTTGCACTTGAAAGCAGCCATCTGTAGAAGCCAGCTTTGCCTAAGCAGATATGATTGCTAATAATGTGATATCCCTGTAGACTACAAAGCCCACACAGAGCTATTCAGTGTATAGTTCACAGCACTGGCATTAAATTAGTTACGCTGTACTAGTGTTAAGACACATACAAAATAAACTTAAAATTTATCTGCTTTATAACACAGAGCGTGGCCAGCGCTGATGGCCACTGGTGTCTCAATGAACCTGGAAATTCCAAAAATTAGCTCAAGAGCATAAACAGAAATAACTAGTGATTTATATTGCTTACATTATTAATTAGTTCCAATATGCAGTCCATGCAATGTTTGGCTTTTCTAACTCCATAATTGCTTTGAATTCTGCATTTTTATAAAAAGTAAGTTGCTTTATACATACAGTACATTGGCTTAAACATTCTAATGTCCAGGTTGCATTACATTACTCAGAGCAAAGCATCTAGAAATACTGCAAGTAAATGTTTATCACTACAATAGAGTTTTTACAAAATATGATACCATTCTTGACATTATGTATGATTTGACAAATGAACAAGCTTTTTGCCTAAAGGAAAAAGAATACAAGTTTCCCATATGGTTATTGTTGTTTCTCCTTCACAAGATGCCACCACAAACCAACTAGGAGATTCTTCCCCCTCCTCTCTCTCTCTCTCACACACACACATACATACACACCTCTTTGCACACACTTCGTGGGGTTCAAACAGACCTATTAAAACCCTGCTGCTCAGTACAATCTTCTTTAGTGATGCAGCTGAGAATAACCTACATTTGAAATTGCATTATTGCATACTATACAAGCTATCAAGTAGAAGACAATAAGATACAATTTTGAAAAACCTTTTAATGCATTTGGCAGCATGCTCTGAATATTGGACTATGTTAAATTTAACTCCTTTTTATATTTATAATGCGTAAGAAACAAAAAGACAGCATGATGGTATGCTAAGGACTGAATTCCTGCTTCTTCAGATTTCAAACATCCAGAAAGAATGTTCTTGTGAAAAGAGGAACCCCAATTTCAGTTCAGGCCATGGGATCCTTTCTCTCCAGATTTCATACAAATCTAAATCTGGCTGAACTGGCTGCGATCTAATCGCAACACAGGAAACAGCTGGGCACAACTCTGGGCACCTAATCTGCCTCTGCCCTCTAGTGTTTAGAAAGAAGATCAAACTCCCCATCTTCATTAAGGCAAAGCTCCCCTCCATCTATTAGAATAAGTGCTTTGCCTTTTTCTTAATTTCTGTAGCAATAATAAGAGAACAACATCTCAACGGTTACACTCAGAAAATCCTGATACTGTCACAACTTGTTTGCGTACGTTTTTAACAAGAGGCATGTTTTCTGAAATCTACAAATAGGCGAATACTTTTACAATTAAGTGTACAATAAAGCATTTTCTTAAAATATTTGCCATTTTCACCCCCTGAAAAAGTCTTTTAAATTCTAAATTCTTTTAAAAAGAATGAATGGCTACTATGCATTCTATTTCTGAAATAATCTGAAAATGGCATATCATTCTTTCATATAATTACCTTTAATCAGTACAGTCAGCAGCGCTAGACAGTACTACTGCCAACATAAAAATTTAATTTTGTGCTGGCTCACAATTGCTCACATTTGTTATACCTTAAAACAGCATTTTCCAGTACATCTGTATACTTTGCCAAAACGTAAAACAACAATAGATTTGATCTCTACGATTAGCCCTGACTGTCAGATTCACTTATTTTCATTGAACGAAGTCTTGAAATAAAGAAGAGATTTGGAAAGGAAAGGAAAGCTTACCTTGACAGCCGCTTCTGAGCCTCCTTCTTTAAAATCTTCAAATTTCATTACTTCAGCCATAATGAATCCCTTTTCAAAATCAGTGTGAATCTTTCCAGCTGCCTGAGGAGCCTTGGTCCCCTTCTGTCAAACCAAGGGAAAATTAACTGTATTTAGGAAGACTGATTGTACAACAGAGATTTCTCTATTGTGCAATGTTTTCAGAATCTTCTGAAACTTAGTTTCATATCAGTTAAAAGGTCAAGAAACAAAATGGTTGATTTTCAATACTGGGTCATAGATGGACATTTCTAGAAAAAATAAACAAGTATTAAAGAACAACGTCTGCCTGTTCTATTCTAATGCATATCAACAACTGTATTGATTTTGGACACAGTGTACTTTGTACAGGAATCTGATCTTCACAGTAAAAGGAAATAAGCATGTTCAATAACTTTTAAAACTGTACAGTCTTGGTCCTTGGTACAAATTCTCATAATTTTTGTAGAACTCAATAAAAATAATTCATGTATGACACAAACATTACGAATCCCCAGAACAGGCATATACATGCGTACAACAAAAGCTGCAGCAAATGCATGTTTAAAGGCATTAAACTGCATATTTACAAAGCAATACAACAACCATAAACTATCCATGGCCACTTATATACATGCAAATGATTCAGACACATTAAACGATGAAGAATGCATTACAATTGCTTCATGGGTTGATCTACAAGGGCATCTATTCTATGCACACACAAGCATGGAAAGGAATTTGAGAAATAAGGGTGACCTAAAAGGCTGCTTAACAAACCATGTTAAAGTGCTAAGAAGTCTGACACTGCAAAGCACAGTTTTTATAATAAAAGATGTATTGGGTTAATATGGCTACTCACTGATGCTTCCCTGACTAAATATCTCAGCACATTAAATCAGAGATACTTACAATCAGTCTTAAGATAAACCAGCTTTCAGATTTCTAGGGAGGGAAAACATCTGCTCCTGAGTGCAGAAAGGTCTTTGAAGTCACTATTCTGAGCTCAGTCCAAGTATGATAGGAAACTAAA
The DNA here is from genome assembly GCA_030867105.1 of Liasis olivaceus. Lineage (NCBI taxonomy): Eukaryota > Metazoa > Chordata > Lepidosauria > Squamata > Pythonidae > Liasis > Liasis olivaceus. The sequence continues at coordinate 146,352,444 of CM061349.1, forward strand.
CGCACTTTTAAAATTTAGCATACTGTTGAAAGAGCTAGACATCTGTAGGGTTATTTTAAAGTGAAACTGACTGAAAATTGCATCGACTGAGACAAATTATTCAAAGAAGATGTAGAAGCAGCACCAGTAATACTTGTATAGCTAAAATAACTGAAGCAAGAACAGATTAAGAGAGAAAATGTTGTGTTTGCTCTCTTGAAGAATTGATACAGTTTCATCAGAGTCAGTACGGACATTGTCATTACATGCATCTGAAAACAATACTCGCTTCTATATTAAAATATATTTACATTAAAAAAGCGAACCATTATACAGCTCAGCTTTTACTGTCCACCGGGAATAAATTAGCTACTCTGACTGTAATCAGTCTACATCAACATACAATTTGTAGGCATATGCAGGGACCGGTTATAGTGCACACACAAAACCATTAAAATAAACTACTCCTAAACATTCAAGTCTGTTTAAAAAAAAAAAAAAAAAGGCAGAATCACGTGCCTGTAAGGAGCATAATCATGTTATATTGCTTTTATTGCTGAAAATGTAATCCAGGCAAAGCAAAGGAGAAAAGATCCCCCTGCCACCCAAACAAACTTAGCAAATACAAAATGAAAAGCAACATCAATTTCATTGCAGACAAACCCAGTCACACAGATTAAGCAAGTACAATACTGGTATGTCTTATCTCTGACCACAGGAGGAGGGCAGACAGATTCTACAGGATGAAGAAATTCAGACTATGTAATAGGCAGAATCAATTGTTACCTGCCTCAATCAATGCAGCTCCACTTTCACTGTTCAGCAGCTCACAAATAATTAAAGTTATCCTGGACAAAAACCCTCATCTGTAATGACTAGCTAACCGCCACCATGACAAACTTCAAAGTCAGTGATATCAATCTGAATTCAATAGTGTGGAACTGGATAGAGCTGATGAATAAGTATGAATCTTACCCTGATGGTCCATGCACGCACTTCATCGGGGCCTGCAGTGAAAAAGTATTCTAGCTGGAGTGCTGCATAGCCAGCCTTAATGATCTTTGGTAAAGCACTAAAAGAAAATGAAACAAGGCCGTTCAACTTATGCACAAGGAGAAAAAAAGGCTCTGAATGCCTCAGGCATTCCATTTCTTGGAGAGAATATTACTGAATCTTCCTTCTCATTACTACTTGTATGCATGCTGGTAATTGCAATAGGTGCCTAATAAAAGCTCTCCTGGGAATGAGAATATATTAGAAGACAAGCACGGGAATCGTGGGTTGATGTGGTTTGCAATTTTGGCAAATGCAGAAAGGATTATTTCAGATTCCATAACAATTCTTTTCAGGAGCCCTATGTTTTGAGATCACCATTCTTTGACCAAGTTAAAATATTGAAATAACCCATGGCTGTTTCTCAGAGGATGCACTACAACAATAAGAGCAGCATTTTCCTTTTCAGCCTCCTTCTGATGGAAGATGACCACAGAATTTGGTGATCATTTCTTTGAAAAAAACATATACAACTAAATATCTATGTTATAATTAAAACACTGTACCGAGATGACAGATGACAGTTAAAAACTTAATTTCAAATAAATCTTTTCACTCTGTCTCATGGTAAAGAAAGGAGAAGATTCCCTCTTTATAATGGTAATTACTCTGTCATTTATTATTCTATCAGCACAAGCAATTAAATTACTGCAAGGAAATAGTTGATAATAAAGTGTAGGGAAAATGAATGCTAATTAACCTTTGTGTCATGTTCTCTTCCAGATACTTCTGCTTCTCTTCAGCACTCATTTCTTGCAACTTGAGTTCCAAGGCCCCACTAAAAGGAATGACCAAGGCACCCGGGTCATGCTTGTCCACCCACTCTTTAATTTTTATCAACCTGCAGACAAAAAAGGGCACAACATTATCTTGTAGTGCATGCATGACTGTACCACATTCATTATGATCAGGTAGCACATACATATTCATAAGACTTGCACGGTTTTATGATGCCATCTTTTTGTGTATTGCTTCCCAAGGTCAAGGCATTAACAGGCAGCAATTGCTTCAGGTGTACTCCATTAATATTTCACCGTTATCTGCTTTTATTCTCACACATTATAAACTGCGGGAAACATGAACAGACTTTTAAACCGACTTAAAATTAGGCTGGAGTTTAAAACGAGTGCACATTAGAGAGGCTTGCTTGCAATAGACATGGAGAGTGTTCAAACTTTGGACTTCTTGCCTTTGCAAAAAGTGAAACTTTTCCAAGTCATCATTAGAGGAAAGAAAACCACAAAAAGGCGACTTTCGATCAATTGTCTTTTCATTACTCTGGCAGCCCCCAGTCAGAAGCATGGAAGCAGTAAGAATGAACTAATGCACTATTGAGCAAATAACACCTGCATTCTGTCACATTTATTATACAATTGCTAATAAATTCCAGGTCACACAGTTCTCCTGCAACTGCCTGCCCATCTATTATCTCTACATAGCAAATCCCTTTAAGAGTAGTTCTATAACAGTCCCATGTGTCAAAGAATTATTCTCAAAAATATCATTTTAGTAATTCTTTTAGTAACGATAGCATATACATTATTACTTGTAGTGAGCAATTCTGACAAGCTCTCTCTTATAAAGTTACACACAGCACTTGCAACAAAACGTTGCAACTTGTGGACTATACCTACACAGGATCAACAAGCTAATCATACTTTATTCCAAGTTTCTCTCTTCCATTTTCTCACCCTGGGACTACTAAATCAGGGCTGCAAAAATCTAGACAACTGATACATTAAAAAAAAACCACCTATTTGCTGACATCTGGTGGTGGTTCAGATGTTTGCCAGGCATGGCACCTCTCCCCCACCCTCATGCTTCTGTTGTCCTTTTTAATAATTAAGTACACATCCATTTGCTTTTGAGCATATTCAGCCCATATGGGGCTGATTTGGGGAGCATTTTTTTTATTACAGTACATCTGACATAATACCTCCCTCCGACTGGCTACGGAAGGATCCACACCATGAGAATGAGTTTGCTATTAGTAAACAGGAGTATTTTAAAGTAATAGCGTATGCCTGCACGTTTTATAAAATCTTTTCAAACATCAAAATATATTTATCCACAGCTATGGTCGTGCATGACAGAGTAAACAAAAATAGTCAAGATTAGCACACTAAAACATACATAGAAAAGTAAATGTACAGAAACATGTTTGCGTACAACAATTTTTGTTTATTATTACTATAGTAGTTCAAAAGAGCAAGTTAAGATATTTTCTGATGTTCTCCTAACGATGGCACACAATTAATCTTCTTAGACACACTTCATTCTTCTCCAAACAAAGGCATCCAACATAAAAACCCAAGCAGGTCCATAGCTGCAATCAGATCTGAGAATATTCTATGAGCAATACACACTTCTGCTTGAAAACTGTTCTGCTTATATATAAACCTGATACTAGAACAAGTCAACATAGATGGCAGAAAGTAATCACATCACTCTGACTTCTTGTAAATAGACGTTTTGTCACAGGTCACGCTCTCCATAGTGTCCATTTTGCGAGAGCACCCATAATGTGATTTCCAAAATCCCAATGTGTTAACTAGTCCAGGAAGGTGTTACCCACGATTTTAAGCACTGAAAACGGATGGCTAGAACATTTCGAGCATACTTATGGACAAAGGAATGCCTGTACAATTTGCGGTAACCTGGACAACAGCTTTGGACAATAGGCAAATCTTAACAGGAAACAAGCATCAGCACTGGCCAGTGTGGTAAATCACAGCTGGTGGTCACTGAGTGCTGATGGAAAAAACTGGGGTCCTACTGCCCTTACTAATATTATGCTGCAATGGCAGAGGCAATTTGACCCAGAGCATTCAGTATTCAAGGTCTAGCACTGGTCACTGAAGTCCATACTTATGCTAGTGATTCTGATCAGGAAGTAGTTGCTGAAGTAACCATTTCTGTTTCTTCTTCATATTGTGTGATTACCACAGCTCAAGATGCTATTGCAAACAATTTACTGGGTGATTTTAGAGTCATTACATTATACACAAAGTGCTATAGCTTTTGTTTGCTACACTGTGAAAAATAGCTATTTGTTCATCATATACTGGTTGAACTCTACAGGAAAAGAGAAGAATATAGAAAATCACAACATACGTCGCATTTTCAAACACAGACCACTTACTATTCAAAGTCAATCTATGTTTAACTGAAATACAGCTGTAACCAGGCCCTTTCTACATGCTACACATTGATTTGAGATTACCACCCTCCTTGCAGGGCCCTAAGATGCTGTGGGGCTTCTGGTCATCCTGAAAAGCTGAGTCAATTAATTCTACAAATTAATCAGCCCAGCCCTCAATCCAGAGGAAATTCTGCTAGGACCATTGTACAGGGCTTCTCTGGAACTGGAGGGAGGGGAGAGGCAAGCCAGACGCTGCATGGAAAGGACCTCACTTAGACATGGTAATGTTTTCTGTAGTTTTTATGTTTTATATATTTATTGTTGTAATAAATGGCCAGAGTCCCCCATTAAGGGGAGATGGGCGGAGATAAATTCGATAGATAGATAGATAGATAGAGAGAGAGAGAGAGAGAGAGAGAGAGAGAGAGAGAGAGAAAGAAAGAAAGAAAGAAAGAAAGAAGGAAAGAAGGAAAGAAGGAAAGAAGGAAAGAAGGAAAGAAGGAAAGAAGGAAAGAAGGAAAGAAGGAAAGAAGGAAAGAAATACAGACCTGGGATCTATGAATGATACAAAACTGCAGGCAATATGTAATATATGAATTTAAGGTGTTGTATTTCAATTTTTAAACCTTTCATTTTCTGGGTTTCAGACCATGGCTTTAAAGCTATTTTGGCAATATGAATTGAAACTTTGGCACACAATTCTTTAAATAATCAATGCAAACGTCAAAATAAATGAAACTATGAGTACATCAACTCTCATTTGTCAAAGGGAATAGCAGGGGATCAAAGCTATTATGAGATTAATTGTATGCCCGCTGAGTAGGGTTTAGATTGGACTAAGAATACAAAGTTCTTTCAAGAGTTTTCTGTTTCATGGTTGTGTTACATAACTCTGCGCAAAAGATTAAAACCATGGTTTTCGTTTCAATGGTCCTTGTACCATATTCCCCCCACAAAATCCACAGTTGCTACAATTATTTTAATTCACGCATATACAGTTAGTAGATAACATTAATTTGATATTGAAATTATGTATCCCTTTTGTCCCCAGCCACATTATGTCTACATGCTCAGAATCTGGGCATCACAAGTTAAGATTATCTGTGCCTTCCCTGGAAATATATACAGAAGCCTGTTGTTCCCAAGGGTGTTACAAACTGCCAGAAAATACCTTGCACTCTGGAGCCCTAGGAGAGTACATACTGCTCACTACTCCAGAGAAGATGTACCAGGGTTAGTTTAAGAATAGATATGCCAGTCGTAGTGCTGAATGGCCTAGCAGCAGCATGTAATAGTTGGTTCCCATCCCCCCCGCTTTTAAATTTATTGCTTTTAAAATAACAGAAAAAGAAAAAAAGGGAACAAATACAAAAATACATACATTGTCAAATAAAAATACATTACAAGTGCTTTAAAAAAAGTAAGGTGGTTGGTTCCCATGCTAGTATACGTTTAGGAGACTTTCATATAAAAGGCCAGATGCAAAGTTTTCTGTTACAGTAAAAAGACTCACCTCCTCACAGATCATAGGAAGCCTGTTAGAAAGAAAACTGAAAGTCTGCACTCTGATGAACAAAGGGATGAACTGGTTCTAAGTGGGAAATGGTTCAGGTGCTGAAATTCTTGTAACCCCATTCCTCTCTATGAGAACCTTGTGTGTAAAGGGTTACTTTAGGTTTTAGCCAGCTGCCAGAGAGGCTGACCATGATGCAGCGTGGTAGAGGTCTGCTTCATGCAACTGTTCCCTATTTGAGGGGGGGCAGGATTTCGATGAGTTACCGGACTGCTTTTCTTCTGAAAAATCCCTTAAAATCTATTCAACTATGCAGGTGTATGTTGCAACTAAAAGCAAAAGATCTATCTATCTATCTATCTATCTATCTATCTATCTATCTAATAGGTATGTATACTTATAAATAAGTATAGGTATCAATAGGTATAATAGGTATATATACCGACGAATAAAAAGACTAAGTGGGATAATGTCCTAGACTGTATCTAAAACAAAGCACAAAGCACATTAAATAAATACAAAAATACAAAAGCAGTTTTAGAATATTTCTAAAATCCAACGCAGGTTTTTATTTTTCTAAAAAAAAAAAAGGAAAAAAATATGGTCACCATAACTAAAACCAAGAATGCTGTGAAACAAGATAAGAAATAATTACTTTGGCTAAAACACCAATTCCGAATAATAATAGTGCTACACTCATTTTAAGGGCTTTTCTGTTGAGTCCTTAGAGAGATTATTTGCATTCCTCAGGTATTCTATTGTACAATTCAGATGAATAAAGACTTACAAATCATTCCTCCACTGCCAGTGAGAGACTTTGATCCAGTGAATACACTATTGTACTTTAACTATAATTGGCAAAAAAACCTGACAGTGTGTAGAGCATCACAAGCTTAATAACAAAGGAGAATATCTCAGAGTGTTGACAGATGATCTTCATAATGCAGAAGCAGAGCGGGTACATTTAAGCAGTAAATGAGCATGGAGGTCTAAAGGTCTCTGAAGTGACTGACATCAGACCTGCCAGCAGCTAAGTATACAACTAGGGTACCCCATCGTCCCCGTAAAGGCAGGTTCTACGCTTGCCTGTCTCACTTGACTCTCAATATGATTTCTCTAGTACAAATGACTCCATTTCCATAATACCGATACCGATAAAAATAGAGAAACACAATTCAAGATGAAAAACTCGATTTCTAATTAATCGTCGTTCTCTGCAGAACAGGCTATACCTAAAAATACGTGAACACCAATACCATGCCAAATAATGCCTAGTCTAAATGTAACTGAACTGGCCCAAGCAAGGCAGCTAACTAAATGGTCATTTAACCAAATCTAGTCCTGGACGTGGTTTGGCTTATTTTATTTTTTATTTATCTGCTTATTTAAACTGCCCAATAGCAGAGGGTCTCTGGGTGGTTCACAATAAAACACACTAAAAATACAATCTGAATAAAAACAGATAAAATCAAATCAAATACAAAATAAAAACATAATGTAAGCTAGGCAGCAGCATGGTGGTCATTCAGAAACTAAGAATTAAAAGTCAATTAAAAGTCAATTCCCTAAGAGAACCCTTTAACTCTAAGGGTGTCTTAATGCTGCCCTTGGTCAGTGCATCCAATGATCTTCCATAAAAATCCCTTACGAAGGAAAATACAACTATGGCCCAGAGAGGAAAAGAAAAACAATCCAAAGGGCCACTGAAATTGAGAGAGAGAGAGAGAGAGAGAGAGAGAGAGAGATGTAGCCTATGCAGAGCGAAGCATTTCTTGCCCTAGGTTACAGCACTTGCAAAGTCCACTGTTTGTTAAAATGAATTCCTGCCTTTTTGCATTTGAAATCTTTACCAGATCTTATCCAAAAAATGCTAGCACCAACCTTATTGCCATTTCATCTTCAAGCACTCTTCAGTGTCCTTGGTGGTCACTTTCCTACCAATGGCCAGTGATTTTCACTATAACCTCTAAAAGTGCTTTGCTTGTTTGCTCCTAACATGAAAATGCTCCAGCAACCTCTTTTTTCTGCCATGTCCTTTTGCCCTTGCCTTCATCTCATCCCCAGCCTATTCCTGAGGCAGCTTAAAGTAGTCCTTAGCCATTCCGGTTTTAAAGTAGTGTTTTCTCCCTTGTTCCAACACAGTTTTTGCCACGGACACAATCTGCCGTATTTCATTTATCATTTGACTACTAAAGTGGTTAGGGACTGGGATCTCCCCAGTTCCTCCCAGCCACGTTAGCTGGTTGCAGACATGCCCCTTCTCTTCCAGCGCCATAATGGCTTGGGTTTAGCACTTTTCCTAAAGATCTGTTTTCTTTAAGTATGGGTTTAGCAGTCGTCTGAAAGAGCACTAATCCTACACTGCATAGAAAGTCCATTTAAAGCAGGAAAGAAGAACTAGATTCTGACAGCTGTGCATTGATAGTTCTGTCAACAGAGGGTATATAACAGGTTTCCCACTGCTTCATATGGGAATTTTTTAAATAGTGCTATTATTTTTGAGGACTTCTGCAGGAGTGCTGCTACTCCCGACTGAGCCAAAACTCCCAAGACCACCCTCAAGCAGCTGCACTGTGCAATGCACTATGTCTACTTATTTCTTTATTTATTTCATTGGATTTCTCCGCCACCCATCTCCCCCATAACAGGGGACTCTGGGCGACTCACAAAAAACATTAAAACTATAAATACATCCAAAATTTAAAACAATACACATAAAACATCCAAAATTTAAAACAATACTAAAGAAAGGAAGATCCAAGCAGATGGAAAATCAGGCCGCGGAGAGCTGGCCACTACGGGGCTAGTCATCCCCCTGCTTGAAGTATTCCCTCCCCACCCCAGGCCAAGTGGCAGAACCAGGTCTTCAAGGCCCTTCGGAAGGGGGCCAATCGCACCTCCAGGGGCAGAATGTTCCAAAGAGCGGGGGCCCTCTTGAAGTTAGCATGGCACCATTTCACCCACTCCATTCTGTCTTTGGCAGCATTAAGAGCCATAATGATCACTGTTATTGTGTTAACCAATCCCAATTGCATAATGCCAGAGGTCTATTGTACTGTGTCAATTCCCTGACTACTGTACTTCTGTGTGCTGCCTCCATGAGGTCTGAATTGAAGTCCTTGGTTATCCATTGCCAGCACACCATTTGCTTATAGCACCAGTCAGAGGTGATGCTTGTTTGCCATCAGTGATGCCTTCAGAACTTCTTTCTTCTTCATTCCTTTGCTTCATGCCACACCCCTCTGCCAACTGGTAGTTCGGCAACTTGATAGGAGGCTAAACCACCATTCCAATCAATTGTCTAAACTTGGCCTACCCCACCACATCCCATCCTACATTAGGGAGAGTGAGTGGTGGTTGTTTTCCTGCTGGCAAGTGATGCTTTGGAGGCAGAGAAATACAGCCAGGGCAATCCACCAATCCTGGTCTCTAACTTGCCCCATAATAAGTGACAGCTCTATTTGCAGGCTCCATTACTGTAGCAGGATAGGGATTAGCAATGAGGTATCACAGTTCTTTAACTCAGCCATTAAGAAGAGTCTGGAGACCTTGGCTAGGAAGATCACAACCAACTCATTTCTATGGACATAGATCTAATAGTTTTTTTCAAGATAAATTTACAACGTGAACCAGAGAGGGCCTGGAAAAGTAAATGTTGAGGTCTCTTCTTATCAAAGGAATGTCATCTCTTGCAATTTTTGCTATAGCAGTCTGTGCAGTATTTGCCTTACTGAATGGATACTTTGAAATATAGGACTGGGCACAAAAAAAAAGTCCTCTTGGGATTTCACAATTTGATACACAAATGCTTTCCCCAAGCACTGTCTTCCCCATTGTTCTATGACAATGATTCCAAAGGGAAAATCTTCCCTACTTGTTCCTGAAGGGTATACTGCTAGTAGTAGTATTGCGTTCCACTGTAAAAAACTGATTAACTCCAGTGTAAGCTGGTAAACTCCAGTGTAAACTGAACTAATGTTCAAAACCTAGATGGCCTTTGGTGGACCCCATAGGGATGTCAAGGAATTATTGATGTACTACTTTATAAACAGGAATTTTTCAAATGTATACAGTGAGGGGCTATGTAGCCTGAGGACATCTTTTGGTTCAGCTTAGGCTTGTCTCCAGTATATTCTGGAATTGACCCAGAACATTTATTTTTATTTTATTGCTTTAATATACAAAATAGAAAGAAAAAGCCTCAAAGACAAATAAAGGGAATGGGAAGGAAACAACAAAAACCTAGCATGTTATATACAGGAAATCATTCAGCCTAATTCTTAAACACATCATTAAACTTTACCTTTATGCAATAATATTGATCAATCTTTCCATCACAACAATAGGAAGCCGGTAAACAGAAAGCAAACATATATTGGCAATCCAAGAGTGCAAATATGGGGTCACACTGTTTTTCCAACATTTTTTTTTCTGCACCTCATGCTCAATAACTCCAGAATTCTTCATTATACTGATAAATTCCAAGTTCTTGGTATATAATTCAAAAGTACATTCTCATCTTTAAACCATATTCATCCAACATGTTAACCAACTTGTGGATACTAAAATAAAAGAGGGCGCTAGTGAGACAGGCTCATGTTATATGAGTTAATGCCTCTTCATAGGTGATCCAGAACACATTGGATCTTTCATATTCACTTACAGAATATGGGTAAATTTAATACTATCCCCAGAAGTACTGTGCATTAACTTCATAGGTTCCCCCCCCCCCCGGATGGGTGGCACGAAGCACTCATATGCATATTCATTCATCTAATACTCCTCTGCCCTTATCGCGTCCGCAGAATGCCGCCCGGCAGCCCTGTTAAGGATCACTAGGTCCCCCCTTGGCAAGAGGGATGTGGGGGTTCATTTGCAGGGCCGTGCGGAGGAATTTTCAGAGCATCTGCAGGACAAAGTTGCTCAGATTTGTTCCAAGTTAGACTCCGAGCATGGGGCAGGGTCTGGGGAGATACTGGGGGACCGTTCTTACCCAGTTATCTGGGAACAGTTTGATCCTGTTGCTCCTGAGGAAGTGGACAGGATCCTGGGGACGGTGAAGGCCACCACTTGCCATCTTGACCCATGCCCCTCCTGGCTGGTGAAAGCAGCTTAGGAGGTGACATGTGGTTGGATCCAGGCAATGGTTACTACATCCTTGCAGGAGGGAGTGTTTCCAGCTGCCTTTAAGAGGCGTTGGTGCACCCCCTCCTCAAGAAACCCTTCCTGGATCCTACTGTCCTGGACAATTTTCATCCAGTCTCCCACCTCCCCTTTTTGGGGAAGGTGGTTGAGAAAGTGGTGGCATCACAGCTCCAAAGGGTTCTGGAGGAAATGGATTATCTGGATCCCTTCCAGTCAGGTTTCAGGCCCAGTTATGGAACGGAAATGGCATTGGTCGCACTTATGGATGATCTCTGGCGTGAGTTGGATGGTGGAAGTGCGACCATCCTTGCTCTCCTTGATCTCTCAGCGGCTTTTGATACCGTTGACCACAGTATCCTGTTGGGATGACTCAGAGAACTGGGGGTGGGTGGCACAGTATTGTGCTGGTTCACCTCCTTTCTTCAGGGCCAATCCCAATCGGTAGTGATAGGGAGCGAGAGGTCCCATCCTCGGCCCTCCTTTATGGGGTGCCGCAGGGTTTGGTTCTCTCTTAGCTCCTTTTCAACATCCACATGAAACCGCTGGGCGAGATCATCCACCATCATGGGATGAGGTATCATCAGTATGCTGATGATTTGCAATTATACATCTCCATCCCAGGTGAAGTAAGTGATGCCGTGACCGCCCTTTCGCGGTGCCTGGAGGCTGTAAGGGTCTGGATGGGGAACAACAAGCTTCAGCTGAACCCTGGTAAGATGGAGTGGCTGTGGGTACAGGGAGCCTCAAGATCCAGGAGTTTATCATCTTTGGTGCTGGATGGGATAGCACTGCCCCAGACAGACCCAGTGCGTAATCTGGGGGTCCTCCTAGACTCACGGCTCCTGCTTGAAGAGCAGGTGGCAGCCGTGGCAAGGAGGGCCTTTGCACAACATTGCACGACTACTGCAATGCGCTCTACATGGGGCTACCCTTGAAGGGTATCCGGAAGCTACAGCTGGTCCAGAATGCAGCCGTGCAGGCTATTTGAGCCCCAAGGAGGCCCCATGTAACACCACTGCTCCGTGAGCTGCATTGGAGACCAGTTTGCTTCCAGGTCCAATTCAAGGTGTTGGTTATCACCTTTAAAGCCCTACATGGCATGGGACCAGGTTACCTAAGGGACCGCCTCTCCCCCATGAATTCAACCCGTCCCACCCGATCACACAGAGAGGGCATGCTTCGGACCCCCTCAGTAAAAGAACTCCGATTAGTGGGGTTCAGAAGGTGGGCCTTCTCTGCGGTAGCCCCCGCTCTTTGGAACATCCTGCCCCCAGGGGTGCGATTGGCCCCCTCACTCCTGGCCTTCCATTGGGCTTTGAAGACCTGGTTCTGCCACTTGGCCTGGGGTGCGGGGGGGAATACTTCAAGCGTGGGGATGGCTAGCCCCATAGAGGCCTGCTGTCTTCAGCCCCAGATTCTTCATTTTCTTGGACTCTCCTTTTCTTTTTTTAGTAATGTTTTTAAATTGATGTTTTATGTATTTATATATATTTATGGTTTTAATGTTTTGTGTGAGTCGCCCAGAGTTCCCCCATTGGGGGGAGATGGGTGGGGGAGAAATTTAATAAATAAAATAAATAAAATAAAATAATAACCAGGTTATAGGGGATACATGGTATCTTTCAAGGTAGAAGATTGATTATGAAATCTGATTATGAAAAAAGATCCAGATAGTTTGTTTGAACTTACATCCCTTTGCCAACAAAAATCTCTTGGATTTCTGATATCTCCTCTACTGTTCTAAAGGGCCCCCCATCCCCTGATCAACTAATTTGGGTTTAGGGAAATGGCTGAAAATTGTATTCTTTCCTGGTCTGCTGTGGGAAACTTCTGTTGGATCAAAGGGCATTATATCACACAGATATTCTAATATAGTTGATATTTTCTCAAGGCAATCCCTTAAACCACAGAAATATTTCAAAATGTCAACCTTTCTGGGCCAGTAGAGCATGTTCTAGAGAATATATTGTGAGCGCATGCAATAACACAGATACCATGGCTTGTTTAGTCACAAAATATTTGCCATGATGGGTGTAGTCAGTCACAAAATGCTCATTAATAGGAGAAAATACTCTACACACTCTTTCAAACCCTGCAGAAAACTAACTACCACTCTAATTTACCACTCTAAGAGTCCCCCATTGGGGGGAGATGGGCGGGGAGAAAATAAATAAGTAAGTAAGTAAGTAAGTAAGTAAGTAAGCAAGTAAGTAAATAAATAAATAAATAAATAAATAAATATTTTTAACTTTTATGTTTTTTTCTGGTTAGATGAGCATGGCTCTAGCTATTCTTTTTGGAGAATTCTACAGGTGTTCTTGGAAACAAAGATGTTAGAGGCTGGTAATTGCTTTGCTCAATGACACAACCTTATTTATTTATTTAAAATACAGTTATTTAATTTTAAAAAAATGTAAGATGGGTCCCAGAGGAGGGGTGTGAGGGCTCACTGGTGGCTACAGGCAGGTACTTTGCCATAAACTGAAGATTAACACCTAGAGAGCGATAAATAGTTCAATATCTTCTACAGAAAAATGAACTATTTTAACATTATACATCTAAAGGTTTCCCAAAAGCATCATAAGGGGAAAAAAGTGTAATAAAAGTAGTTCAGGACTAGGATACAAACAGAAGCCTTGTAGTAGGTTTTTTTTTTTTTTTTCTTTTCACATAAGCAAATGCTCATTAAAAAATTGCAGAGGACAGTATCTTACACAACTTTCACCAAGTTAGCTACACTAAGAACCAACCCACCTTGGATCTTTATGTTTCCCCAGTATGGAAGATAAAATTCTGCATTCAAATTTCACTTCTCATAAGAGAGAGATAAAAGCTTACTACCTATTGAAATAAGCATACTTTATTTTGGTAATGAATGGGATATTTGTGTAGGAGGAAGGAGGAATTAAGCAATGGCAGAAATGTGTGGGAAGTCTTTTATTTCAGAAAATTAAAGTTGTTTAGCAGTACTTTCATATGCAGTTCAGAGCTGTGACTCTTGTACTTCACAATCTGGAATGGATCTGTAATTTCATATGCAACATTCAGTATGCCACCAAATCTTCTAAAAAGTGGGTCTGTGGAAACATTCTGGATGATATATAAAGGATTTTTTCAAAATTTAAGAACTGTTCTCTTTGAACATTACTTCAGATCTGTTTATGCAAACATGTCAATGTCAGAAGATGATAGAAAAGCAACCACTTCTTAAAAGTTAGACTAGATTGCATTGTAGCATTAAAAAAGCACATTCCGATTAGAGACTGTTGCCAAACTGAGTGGGATTTGTTCAATTCAAAACTGACATCAAAAAGAATATCAAATACCTGGCATTCCTAATTTTACTGTAACAAGATGTCATAAAAGAATCACAATCCCAGGAAAAAAGGTTGATTTGTAGTTCAGAAGCTGAACTATAGTTTGCACTGTGGCCTTCTGGACATGCAGGTAAGGAGTTGTAGTCAGGACAATGATTATCATTTTTTGCTGATATATGAATTGCAAAGAGATTTTTGCATGACTAAAACTTATGCAGTATACACAGCTCAACTACTGTAATGAAACACACACACACACATACACACAGAGACTCACACAGGAATAAGACACATGAGGATCATTAATGCCAGAAGCATGACACATCAATGCTACAGGTAGCTTAATCTATTGATTCCCAGGTTTCCAATCTAATTTCAAATTGTTGGTTTTTCCTTTTAAAACTCCATGGAATCTGGATCTAGCACACCCATGGAAACTCCTCCCAAATGCAGTTTTCCAGTCACTGAAATCCAGTAATGAATCTCTGATGAAAGTGCCACTTACTTTGGAAAATTGCCTTTGACAATTCATTCAGTATTTTCTACTGCAACTCTGTATTTATAAAACATTGTCAATTTAGTCAAGATTCTGATCCACTTTCATGAACTATTAACTTTAATTTCCTCATGAGCCAGAATTTAGTTGCTTCAATGTTAAGATAATGCTATCAATTTAGTTCATATTTTTAACTTATTTTAATGTCATAGTTTTCCACTCTGAAAACCCATTTTAACTGATAAAAAGAAAGATTATCTTATGAGAGCATAAAAATTCTATAGTAAACATCCTTTAATCCTAATTTTAATCAATAGAACCTAGGTGTATAGAAAATGAATAGCAGAGAACCAAGGAAGCAATGCCTCTATAATTAAAGTAATTATAGTTTACTTTAAATCATTTGATCTGATTTTAACCCAGGCAACTCATGGATGGACACACATACACACTGTGTGTGTGTATGTGTGTATATGTGTGTGTGTATATATGTAATATTGTCCTCAATTGTGGACATAATGGTTTGAAAGGCAATTAAGTAGCCAGGTTTTAACAAGAAGATGGAGTTAGATTACAACTCTGGTCATTACCAAGTCGGAAGGCTACAAGTATCTACAGAAATATAGCAAAGAATAGGAGAGGAATAATCAGGAGAGATGCTAACCAACTATGCCAGTAAATCTGGAGAACACCAGATTGGAAGAGGTCAGTGCATATACCAATATCAAAGAAAGGAGACTTAACCAAGTATGCAAATATTGTGCAACAGCCTCAATTTTACATGTTAGCAAAATAATGCTTAGGATCATCCAATGCAGATTAGAACCCTACATGGAAAGGGAGATGCCACATGTTCAAGTTGGCTTTAGAAAGGCCTCAGAACAAGACACATTATTTTTGATGCACACTTGAAAGTGAGAAAGCCAAAGAATACCAAAAAGAAGTCAATATGTGCTTCACTGATTACAGAAGGCCTTTGATTGTGTCAACCATGTCAAACTGTGGAAAGTTCTTAGGAAAATAGGAATACCAGGACATTTCATTGTCCTCATGTGAAACCCATACACAGGACAGGAAGCCACACTCCAGACGGAACATGGTGAAACAGACTGGCTCCAGGCTATAACTCTCTCCTTATTTATTCAACCTATTATGTTGACAATATAGTGCGGGAGGCTGGACTGGAAGAAGATGAGCATAGTTTTAATGATGACGCTACTTTGATAGCTAAAAATGCAAATAATCTGCAAATTTTATTGATTTATTTAATTATATTTCAAATTTAGATACCGCCCATCTCACGAAAAAGTAATTCACAATAACACAACAATAAGTGATTCACAATAAAACAACAATAAATATTAATTAAAATACAATTAATTAAAATAGAATAAAATCAGACACATACGCAAATAATTCTAATAATATAACTAAAGGATTAAGTAATCTAACTGATTAAGATGTAATCTAACTCTAATCTAATCTGATTCAGTTGCAATTAATCTAAACTGTAGATTAAGTTGTAATCTAACTCCATCTTCCTGCTAAAACCTGCCTACTTAAAATTCTAACAATATAATAAAAGGAGCACTAAATAAATGGGACTAAGTTTATATACTATAAAGACCAAACTAATGACAACAAGTACAACAACAAGCCTTAGAATTGACAATGAAGATAGTGAAGTGTGGACAGCTTCTGCATTTTAGGATCATCTACCAACAGTAAAGGAACCACTAATCAAGAAATATGCCACCGACTAGCACTTGATAACATAGGAATGAAAGCCCTGGAAAAAATATTAAGATCCCATGATGTGTCTATATCTACAAAGATCAGAATAGTGCAAGCAATGGTATTCCCAGTGACACTCTATGGAAGCAAAAGGATTTTGGTGTTTATGAATTTTGGTGTGGATAAGATTCCTGAGAATACCATGGATAGCCAAGAAAAAAACCGGATGGATTATAGAACAAAATCCAGAGCTCTCACTAGGGGCACAAATGACCAGGCTCAAATCGCCATATTCTGTAAGAGGCAGTTTGGTGTAGTGCTTAAGGTATCAGACTAAATACTGGGAGACTCTAAACTGTAGTCCCACCTTAGGCACAAAGCTAGCTAGGTGACCTTGGGCCAGTCACTCTCTCTCAGCCCTAAGAAGGAAGCAGTTGCAAACCACTTCTGAAATCCTGCCAAGAAAACTGCAGGGACTAGTCCAGGCAGTCACTAGGAGTCCACACTGACTTGAAGGTACAAAAAACAAAACAAAAAAACCCTATATTGTGCAAAGACCTAGTTCTCTATAACAGTCTATAATGCTGGGAAAGATGGAAGGAAAGAAAAGAAGAGGACCACCAGCAAGCTGAATGGACTCAATTATAGCAGCAATGAATAAACTGTAGGAAGACTTGAAAGTTGGGGACAGTTCATCCTAGACAAAGTCTATCTTTGTGTTTACTCAAAATCAGAAATACATAGATAGAAAGATATAGATAGAAAAATACATGAAAAGGACATCATGGGAATGACAAAGCAGTTGTATGCCAGGAAAAATTGCGTGCTGGTGAAACGATGACCCAGGATAGCAAAATGGACAGCATAAGCCTACGTTCTCTGAATAAGCAAGAGACAAAAATGTTAACCAAAAAGTTAAACTAATCTAACTAAAAAAATTAACCAACTATGGAAAATTACTGTGTTGACTCAAGAACTTTAATGACAAACTCTGAACCCTAAAACTCTGAATTCTCTCTTTGATCACCACTATTGGTCTCAAATGATCAACTAGTACATTCAGTGCAGCCCACTGCAAGGTACTAGATTGGAATCAGTAAGCTCACATATGATCTCTAACATATTGAAATAGATGTTTTATTACCAGTGAAAGCTATTTTTTTCTTTAGGTGCAGAAAGGTAAGCTGTTCTCCTGGGACAATAAAGCAATTCATTAAAAAGAGCACTCTGACATTTTGGGCTAGGTCTAGAGAATAAAGATCCTAGTAAGAAGGGCTCATAAGAAATAGTTTGGGGAGACTAAGCAAACCATAGGTTAATATTAGAACTGAGCTAAATGCACAAATGTACTGGGAGCCTAGACAAACAAAAAACACACACAAGCCCCCCCCCCCCCCCCACTGGTGCCTAAACTTCAGGGCAATTATACATTTTAAACCAAAGGACTTAATGATTCTGAGACTATATTCAAAACAGGACAGACTAAAGGACTCAATTTGTCCTCATGTATTAGCAGGTTGCTCCTTAATTTGGTATCAGATCAACAGACAGAAAAAAATCCCTTTGCAGGCTTTTCAATCCTTTTGTTCTGCTGTATTTTCTAGAGACAGAGTGTAAGAGTCCTATCAATTAAAAAACAACAACAACAAAGTAGTATACCAAAAATGAGACCTAGCATGCAACCCTAGCTTTTATCTTTGCTTGCAGCCTCATACAAGGATCACAACTGTTGAAAGCTTCAGTGGAAAGTTTTACCTTTTCCTGCTCTAGCTTAGTAGGAATAAGCTACACAATAATAGATTACAGGAAGATCTCCATTAGTGTGGTTAATGAATCCCATGAAATGGTCACATTATTTGAACTTGCACTATTCAAAGTGATACTTTTAATATGTTTATTAATGAAATAATGTATAACAGTAAGAGGATAAGCCTATATCCAAAGCATGCCTGCTATCTCCTGTATTATGCTGTAGTTCTTCAAAATGAGCCTCTCCTTTTTTGAGCTTTCCTCAAACGGGATCTTCCTTTTCTCCAGTTTGCACAAACAATGATTAGCGTCTAAAACCGCAACAGCAAGTGTGCATGTGCTAGCCTCAACCATGAGTGTACTAGCCTTGCACTAATTGAATTTTGGCTCGCATTAAATGCAATTTTGGTATCAACATATAAATCACACCAAATCAAGTTTCACACTTTTCAAACTTGCACTAATCACGACCTACCTAAATATGCTATCCAGAATTCCATCAGCAGATACTCCATTCAATGATTCAGCCTATTCTTACTTAATTCTCATCATTCCTTATAGCTCACAAACCTCCCAAGAATAAAAAGAAGAAGAAGAAGAAGAAGACAACTGAACAACTTGTTCAGTATGTAAAAATAATACAAATTGCAAAGCAATGTATCAATAAAGGGAACACCATGCCCAACACCTTATTATTCCTTTTAGATATACATTAATAATATTGTTCTTGGGGCTCCTCTGTTGCTTACTGGCTTGTTTCGTAAGCAAAGGCATTTCTTGTGTATTGTAGTCTTCGCAATAAGCATGTTAAACATTCAGTTCTCCCTTTGCACGCCAGTATCACTTTTTCTGAAAGTATCAGAGTTCACATTAGGGATGGCCCTGATTCTTATATTATTATCAGAATCATGAGCTGATAAAAGACCAGCACAAGCTCTTTATTTTCCCCTAACTTTTGGGGTAGGGTGGGGTATCTACATAAATACTCTAATTTACTTTTCTTCTCCATCATATTCAATTAATTTCCATATAGTGACAAGCCAGAGGTTAGCAGATGGTTTAAATTTCAATTCCCACCACTGGCTATTTCAGGTAGAACTGAGGGAATTCCAGGAGGGCACCTATTTGCCTATTGCTGTAAGAAGTCAATGAACCTTACATAGGAAGTTTCAGATCACGTCTTCGAGAAGTCATAAACTATGTCTCAAGGACTGTCAGGCCATACCAGTACTTGGGACACTCAGCTAAATACAACATCCTTGCCTGGGGACTGGAAATCAAGCAGGTTAGTACCAGAAATGTAAGTCTGACAGTTTCAAATTTATAGTTTGCTTTTCAAGCAATCGTTTCTTTAAAAATGAGGTAAGCTAAAAGTACATTGCAGTGAATTTATTTTATCGACTATTGCACCATGTTATTTGTGAGACTATGAATACTAAGAGAAAAGGATAATCTGAAACGTACTTCTTTGCATACATTTTTTTCTGGAAAATTTTCCAGAGAACACACATATCTAGTTAGTACTTGGAATCCACTAAGAAATCCCAGGTAGTTTTAATGCTTTAACTTTTCCTTAATTAGTTAAAGGATGTGATGGGATGAGGATAGTTAAATAATGTTATGAAGGAAACACATTTAAAACTCCTTGTATGGCTCCTCAACTCCAGACAGAAATTGTGCTGGAAATATACAAAATTTCTATTCACTTAAAAAACAACCCTTAAGAATAAAAATATTGTAACTGAACAGTGCCATTAACTGTTTTCTTACTTGAGAAGATGGTCACATTTTAAATCTTTTGAACTAGACCTTAAAATAAGTTGTGAAGAGGGGGGAAAAAAATCTATAGCCTTTCCTATTCATAAGGCTAATATTTCTGCTTGTTATCTACAGTTAAATGCATATGCATGTTTTAAATATATATTTACTGAAAATATACAAATTTAAAAAACAAGCAGTATTTGCATAATAGGCTAAAAACAATACAAATTTAAACAAAAATCTGCTGTAAGTTCACTTAATTACTAAAAGATTAATTTTAGACAGAAATTAAAGCATATCAGGCATATACAATAATACACATATCCCAGGATAATTATATTATAAAAGTAAGTCCACTGTAAAGGTATTGATGGTGCCTAATAAAGCACAAATTACGCATACATTACCCTCACCTCACCCATACACACACATAAACTGCTGATAATTTATGGATGCCTATAAATAATAGAAAGGAATATTTAAAAACCTGATGAGACTAGAATTACACCCAAAGCAGACACAAAATTTAAAACATACAGTTAACACTTTTTTCCTCTTAGAGCTTTCAAGAAATTATATCTTCCCACTGGTATGAACATCAGCAAGGCTTTCCAATAAATAAGAACACTAAAAAAGTAGAGCTCATATGTTATTCTAATATTTCTGGCAATTTTACCTAGTGGTGTAAAACATTGTAAAATATATAACTGCATTTGTTTTATTTGCAAGCACACACAAAAAAATGCTTTCTCTTTTTGAGAATCTCATTAACATCTTATTAACACGTGCTTGACATGGGGATGCCCTTGAAGGCCACTCGGAAGCTACACCTGGTCCAGAATGCAGTGGCGCACGCAGCATTGGGTATTCCTAGGTTCACCCATGTTACACGTCTGTTGCGTGAGCTATACTAGCTCCCAATTTCCTTCTGGGAGCAATTCAAAGTGCTGATTAACACCTTGAAAGCCCCATATGGCACGGGACTTGGTTATTTGTAGGACTGCTTCTCCCTGAGAGTATCTGCCCACCCTTCCAGATCAGATAGGGTAGACATGCTCCTGAAAACGTGCCACCTAGCGGGACCTCGGACGTGTGCCGTTTCCGTGGCTGCCCCTACCTTATGGAACACCCTCTCCTGGTGAATCTCCACCCACCCTTTCGGAAGGCCAACAAGACCTGGCTTTTTACCCAGGCACTGGGACGGAATGAGGATATCTGGAGCAGGTTGTGGGGCATCCCAAGGGGATGACTGACATGCCATGTTTTTGTCTGCTTTTTGATTTTATGGTTTGTGATTTTATAGTTATTGGGTTTTATTGTTGCAAGCTGCCCAGAGTTGTGTTTAAGATGGGTGGCCATGAACAATTAAAAAAAAAAATTAAATTAATAAACTCCATCCAAACACTATCCAGTTCATTAGCAGCCCAAATCAAATACAACAAAAAATAATAGGCATCAACAGGAAATGAGTTTTATGGAAACCAGAGGAATGGATTTTTTAAAAAAGGAGAAGAAATTGTGGAAAGATATAAAGAAGAGGAAAAAATAAAAGAAGAAAGTCAAAATCACACAGGACAAAAGAAAGTTGGGAACCATCAAGTAACTCCTAAAATCCACAATGCTGACTACAGAATGGACTCCAAAGCAGAATCAGCCTTAGATTTTAAAACCAAATTTCCCTCAAATGTTACACCTGCATTTCTTTATCCCCCAGGAACGTTCTTTTGAACATTTATTACTGTTTATTCTCTGTTGCATTTAAAGTGTTTTTTCCCCACTCTCTCTCTCTCTCCCCCTGCTTTATATTTCACAGAAGAAAAAAGCAACTGTGTTAAGAGAACTGTACACTAAAAAAAAAAACCCCTTCTGAATTAAAAACAAAAGCCCAAAAGCCCAATTTGGGCTTAAAAGCAACTCAAGCCGGGATGTGTCTCATTAACTGGCATTTTAGTCCCCATCAGCATTTGGGACATTCTGCATCAGCTAACTAGGATGGCCTTGCTTGGGCTAAGGAAACCAAGGAGGGTCAGGCCTGATTAGTAATTAGATAAGGACCATCAGAAAATTCCAAGTAAAACAAAATCTTAGAAGAAGGAAATGGCACAAATCACGTCCACGTTGTTGCCAAGAAATCTAATGGACACATTCATACAATCATCAGAGTCAAGCTTGATGCGAAGGAGACTTTATATTTCCCAAGTCCAGCTTGCACGTCATTAGGTCAAAGATCACGGAGGTCACGTCAGACAGGGTGATAGTCCTTCAGTCATAATGCAACATATAACCAACCTCACACCCACGTTAAGTCGTGTCAGTGAGGCTTACTTCTGAATAGGTATGTATACGAGTGTTCTATCAGACAAAACAAAAATAAAATAATACCATATAATATTCATTCTATTTTCCATAGGACTGCTGTATTGGGAATTTTAAATAAGTAGAATACCTTATGCTATAGTGATATAACTGATCTATAATCTCTAAAATTAGTCAAAGTTTGGTTGACCAAAATATAAATACTTTCTATCCTGCTGAACCTAACCCTCAGACTTATAAAAACTAAAGGTACAATTCAATGCAATGATTCCTAGTTTTGCTAATAGAAGGATTCAGCAGTTTTCAATCAAGACCTTTATTCCTTCTCTGAATAAATGATGCCTGAAATTTTTATTCTTGTTCTAATGGAATTTCAATGGCCTTCACTGCAAATCTACTGGAAATTTTCGCATATTAAGTGGAAAAAATTAAATGATGTTAACTACATTTTAATGTGATTAAGTCTGACAGGGTCATTATTTCTGCTAATCATTCAGTTTAAAGAGCTCAAACAAAAGTTTATAACAGACAAGATTTTTAATTGTGTATTGACTGTACTAGAGAATGTAAGGCCACTGAAATAAATTAAATGCATTTCCTATGTATACACACAGTAATCCCCTGCTTCTTCAACTTGTACATAAATGACTTTGTGATAGTACTTTCAAATTATCTTTAAAATAACATACATACTTTATGTTTTCATTCTTCTATATTTAAGTCCTTTCTCTTTCTATAACACTTTTTTTTAAAATTGGCAACAGCTTTAACAGCTATTCAGTTGATTCTGAGATACCTCATTTGTTCTTAGCATTTTGGTTATTTATTTGATTTACATCCTAACATACATTCAGGACCTCAATGAATCTGCTCTTTCAGAGGGATGATAGTCCTCTCCAAAATACATTGAATATCAATCTCCTACTTTCTCCCCAAAACAACCCTATGAAATAGGATGGGCTGAGAAAGAATGACTGACCCAAAGTCTCTCAGTATGTATACCACAGCTAACCTTGGCTGGTCTCCTCAAAAAGATAAGCAGAGTTGAGCTTGGATAGTACTTGAATAGAACTATACTAGATTTAGGCTAGTTTGGGAAGTCAAAAAGACAACCCAGAAGAAGAAAACAGCAAACTACTTTCATTTTATTGCCAGCACAAAAAAAGGACAGGACTGGAACCTTTAAAGAGATTTCTCCTGCAGATCTCAACAGCCAGTTAGGTTCATAAGAGAGGTGGTTCCTTAGCAAGTCAGGCCTTAAACCATTTAGGGCTTTAAATTGTGTCCCATAAGCTATTACCCACCATTACAGATCATTCAAAAGGTCTTCTTTGATCAAGCCACTGCATTTTACTTGCATTACAGCTACAGTATTAGTCATGTTTCAAGGATGCCTCTATAGAGAACATGTTGCCATAGTTCTAACAGGATGGAACCAAGAACATAGATAACGATTGCCAACTGCAACTGGGCCTGGAAAGCTTGCACCTGACACACCATACATAACTAAGCAAAAGTGTTTCCCCAACAGCTGCCACCTATGAATCCAATGACAAATGAAGATCATGGAGCACTCCCAAACTGGGAATCTATTCTTTCAGAGGTAGGGTAACCTTGTCCAAAATAAGTTGAACATCAACCTCCAAGTCTAGTTTCCTGTATACCCACAACATTTCTGTCTTGTCTGGCTTAATTTCCGCTTTCTCTCACCCAACCAATTGAATTTAGGCAATATTCAAGAGTATACTGCTTTCTTAGAAGTAGTTTCATGCAAATGTTGAGCAGCATGAAGGATTATGTAGAATTCTATGGGACACTTCCATACAAGCCTAGGTAGCAGTAATCCCCAATAGCAATATTGAGGTTTCAATATTTTGGATGAAACCTGATTGAAATGGATTCAGATAATCAATTTCTGTCATAGTTTCTTTCTCAGGCTGGTGACAGATCTGGCAGGACACATTTGGCTCTTACTAGAAATTAATCTCTTATGTAAGTATATACAAAATAAACTTTCTTACATACCCAAAATGTTATTTGCGTCACTTTTAAGCCTTATCCTGTTTCCAGAAATTTGCTCAGCTTTTAACTTTGAATCTCTCTCTCTCTCTGCATTTACCAACATCATTTATTTTGTCCAAACAATGAGTTCTTCACTTCACACCTTCTGTTCTCATGCCTTCTTTACTATCTATCTCTTGTTTAAATTTTCTTTACTCTTTTACTGCTTCACTGCTTAACTCTTATGCCTTATTACTTTATTATTCCTTCTACTCACCACCCCTTTCTCCCTAGAGTTACTTGTCAGCTAGTCTCTAGCATCTTCTTCCAGGTGTCTGGGCACTGAGGTCAGTTGTTCTCAACAGGACTGCTGTGGCCTGTCATCTGTCTCTGAATCAACACATCTTCCTCCTAATCTTCACTCTTTGCCCAAGGAATTCTCCTCCATCTCTGGTCTCTGTTATGCCTTCTTCTCCCTCACTGCTCTTGTGAATTCTGTTCAGCTGCTTTCTAGTTCCCTTTTTCTGGCAGTTGTCACCACTCTTGACTGCATAACAAAGCATAGGGAAACAAAAAGACTGCCCTGCCTTCTTCTTCTCCTTTCCAAGAACTTTAGAGGCTAGTGATCTGCTGGACCACTTATTAGAGTTTCTCTACTCCTGTTTTACCTTACACCCCCAATAGCAATCTCCTTGCCTCACCTTACCACTTTGTCCACTTTGAGAGGTCTTCTTAGGAGTTTAACATTACATTAATTGATGCTTCTTGTCTGTTTTCATTTCCTTTTCTTCCCTCTTTCCTTTGCACCACAGCAACTGCTTCCCTCTTCTTTCCCAAACATTTGGCTCTTCCATATTGTCCCGTCCTATATAATACCACTCAGTTCCACCTCTCTTTTTTTTTTAAGTTGCTTGCATACATGACTGACATGCTATTCAAGTGACGAATAGACGCACATGGCTACCATGGCCATCCTAATCACTGAAATGCATCTGGATCTGCAGTGCTTCCCCTTCTTGATCATCTTTCCCAGAAGTAGAATGTTCAAGGCTTGCCTATAATTGTACAGATATCTTAGAAATACTTCTTCAGTAGAAATATTATATCTCCCTCTTTTATTCAGGGGAAACACTTCTATCACCAGGCACTGACCACATCCATTAAGCTTGGGACTATTTAATGATTTAGTGAGTCAGTAAGAATAAGGATTGAGTAAGCAGGTGATAACCTTCATCCTTCCACATACTTGTCCACATCCTTCAGATTTACAAGATAAAAAGAATCCAAAATACTAGAACAAGCTGTTGTCAAGATAACATCCTTATAAGCTGTCCCAACAGCAGAATCCAAGTTGATATGAATGATATCAACTTCTTTGTCAAAGCACAATGCAAATTGCTCACAGCAAGCCACTGGCTGTTCCAACTACCTCATCACCAACATTCTCCTCACCATGGTCATGTGGTTCAGAAGGCCAACACATGATGTGGGAAGGTCCCCATATATTTAAGAAGCCATCCAGATCTATCTGGATTAGAGCTTTCTATCACCTCTCAATCTAACACTAATTAATAACAAGTCATGAATACAAGTCATGAGGCTTCTCCAATTTCAGAATATTTACTCCATCCAAACAAAATACCACATTTGCTTCTTTGAGACTACCTTTTCCTGTTAGCATCTGGAAGAGAGGCTTTCCTCTGAATCGCTACTTCCAAGGAATGCTTTCATCAGAGACCATGGGAGGGGTCTCTTTTGTCATTGCCCCCCTCCCCTGGGGGGAGACATTCCAGAGACATCAGGCTATCTCTAACCGTTAGGCTTTCAAAAAGCCATGAAAACCTAACTTTTCATAGATCCTTTGAGGATTGATTCAAATTTATTCTCTCAAATATCTGGTTGTTCTTAGGCACTGTCTATGATATTATAGGATTATATATAGACCACCCGTACATTCTAAAGTAATTAATCTCATAACTTAAATAAGTACTACATATGTATTTCTTTTGGGACCTGAATCAACTTGCCTTAAAGTATAATGTTCTTGCTATACAATTCATAATGCACCAGCATCTTGGTTGTTTTTGCTTTTCTTTACATTCTTGGGTTTTTTTGTTTAATCAATTCCCATCCTTTTAATTCTTTTTTGTTCCAGCTCTAATTACACAGTTATAGATTTCTGAGACAGTATGAAACAAATATGAAAATACTTCACATAAAAACTCACATGTACTCAACTTGTTGCTTTGCAGATGCAATCACCTTCTAGAATACCTAACCAGTATGACCATCTGCTATTCTGCCTGGCAATTCAGGGTATTGGTCCAACATAGCTGGAGGGCACGAATTTGAGATGACTGCTGTAACCACTCCCAACAGTAAAATTAACTTTTTCATAACAGCAGCATACATTGTCTTGGAGAAAATCTATCTATGTGGTCGCTAGGAGTCAAAACCGACTTGCTGGCACATAATCAATCAATCAATCAGCATGCTGAGCCTGTATTTCATCATCTGAATAATTAATGTCATTTACAAGCTTGTCTGCCTACCTATTTATCCCAAAGTCCAAGCCATTTATTATCAGATTAATTTTTTTCTAGGTTCCTTTATCAATTCCCTCATATTCACTTCTCAAATGATAGCCAGGCACTAGAATAAGGGCTGATAATTTCACCTGATTTGGAGCAGATTAGGATGTAGTTCATTTGGTGCAATCTTGACAACCAAATTCAAGTAGATATCCAAATTAATAAGGAAAAAAATGACCTTCCTATAAGACAGGGTTAAGCAACTCTTTGGGCTAGAGAACACACTTGGATTTTAAGAATGTTTAAGTACATGATCAGTCACAAAACCTTTTACCAAGAGACAAACTGACAAGGTTGCTGACTGCCTCTGCAGGACACTCCGTAGTGCTCCATCTTTGGACACATTCCTAAGCAAAGCACTGACTAAGTTTACTGTATTTTCTAAGGAAGTCTATGGGACCTTTGTGGACCTCAGAAAAACCCCTGAGAATAGATAATGGTGTTTGCTTTGCAGCCTGCCAATTTTGCATTAAAAAAAAACGTTAAAAATATTATTCAAGAAATAGTAAAATCAAATTTGGCAGAAATCTTTGCAAGCATCAAAGACGTTTATAAGCACTGTTCTGCCTATCCCCATCTAAAAATAATAGAAATGTTCCACAGCATTTTCAAAAATAATTCACCATTATGATCAGTGACATCCAAAGCGACAGAAAAGTCTAGCAGTAAAATACAATGCTTCTTCTATATGATCTCAAAGCATGTAACTGAATCACAGTATCATTCTTGTAGAACTAAACTAAAATGATTTGTTTATCCAAATCAACATTACATAAGTAATTTCACCCTTGAGTAATCTTGCTGGAAAGGACAAGATAAGGAAGTTTTAATGACTACCTAAGAATTTTCGTTAGGAGTACACTTTTGAGGCAGGAACCAAACTACTGCTTATTTAGCACCATTAAGCAACTTCCTCTCAGCTGAATAACATTGAGAAAATTCAGTTTGTATGACTGTCTTTCACTAGATTGCCCTGTGTGAGTCCAACTTGCAAGTGGACACCATTCAAGCTCTTAAATATATGCTTCAATGAAGAGCTGAGCTAAAAACAATTCAAACAAATAGAAAACACTGGGCTTCCATACAGCTGAATTTAATTTTTTTTCTCTTAAATAGTGCAAGAAAGAGGCAGTGGAAGAGCTAACATCTCTGTAATAAATAACTTTATTGCAATCATTAACCAGCACAAGGAAATTGGCATTCAAATATCCAAAATATCCAAAAGTAAATTGACAATTTATTTTTTTTATTTATTATTAAATTTATATGCCACCCATCTCCCCTAGAGGGTGACTCCAGGCAGCTTACAATTAAACAATATCAGGATAATTAGAAAAAGTACATATGGAGGAAGAATTCTGGCTAAAAGACAATACTAAATCAAAATATGCTACAGGGCTTGCTCAGGCTACACATATGCAACAAGAAAAAAAGAGATTAAAATTAGCAATCTGGGTAATATAAACTTTGAAACAGCAATATAAAATACAAATACAACACACACACACACACACACACACACACACATACACACAACATCTCTATGACAAGGGTAGAACAAGGCTGTGTGGCCTGGAAGTTGGAAACAATAAGTATATATACCTATATTGAAAAGGGGTTATGCAAGAGAATGCACATATTAATAAGCAATTCTACTACCTGCTCTCACAAGAAAAGCTTTGTTTAAAATCTTACAAAACAGTACCACACATAGAAAGAAAAATGACAAATGTGCTGATTTCAAAAAAGGCAGAGGGACCCGACATCTGATAACTACCAGAAGATGGATATGGGGGGGGGGGGGGGGGGGCAGAAAGAACAAGGTTTACCTTTGCTTTACTGATTAGAGCAAGGCCTATGATTGTGCAGATGATGTCAAAAACTGGAACACATTTAAGCTAACTTGGTTATTCTTCTGAGGAATCATTACAATGAACAATAAACTATCGTTAAGAAATGAATGTAGAAAAATAGAATGGTTCAAGTTAGGGATGGATGGATGGATGGATGGATGGATGGATGGATGGATGGATGGATGATTCACAAGTATTAAATTTACACACCAAAAATATTAACTGCAGGATTGGAAGAGATAACAGCTAGAATAAAATGTCAAGATAATGTCAGCAGACTGAATGAATTCACAGTTGATGGTAAAGAAGTGGGGATGTTGTATACTTTCTTTTCCTGGGTTCAAGAATAGATTAAAATAAACAATGGGCTAAAGAAATAAACAGAAGAATAACCGTAGAGAAAAAGGCAATGGCAAATTTAGACTAGATGACGAAGAATGATATTTCAATGACTACAAAGATCAGAATAGTTATATCAGTGATTTTTCCAGTGGATATCTATGACTATGAAAGGTGAACGCTAAGAAGCAGCAAGGGAAAGAAGATGGACAGCTTCTGGTTATAGACTTGGAGATGCTTCCCAGGAGTACTGTGGACTGCTAGAAGTATCACTCCACCAGTCTGACTGCTCTCTTGAGGCAATGACTGTAAGCAAAAACTTGCATAGTTTTAACATGCAATGCAAATAGATGATGGACTAGAAAAAGTATTACACTTGGCAAGGCTGAGAAGAGTAGAAGGGGGAAAGCAATGGACAAAGTGAGTGGGCAGAATTAAAAAGAATGCAAGAATATCTTTGGAAGAACTCTATCTTTTTACTAAAGACATGTCCAGATGGTGACCATTTGCCCATATAGTTACTGGGAACTTAACCTAACGGCACAACACAGGCAAAGCTTCATGAAACAAATAAAATAGCCATTACCAGATAAATCCTTGTATCAAGAATGGTCATGTTCCAATCCTGCAAGACAATCTATTTAAACTAAAGCCTATTTACACTGTTCTCTCTCTTCCCACCTGACCAGAACTTGCCTGATCAGAACCCACCACTGCCTCATTACAATATTTCTGTATATGCCAATTGTGTGAGGTAATGCCCCAGTAAGCAACTTCTATACCATTGGTGAAGTGGCTTTAAATCATTCATTTAAATTTTACAACTTATCCCTCTGTCATCTATTCTGGACAGTTTCTTCTGGTGCATACTGGTCACCTGGAAGTATATCAGAAGCTTCTCCTTACTTTTAAAACCTTACTTCTTAAGTAATGTGTTGCCTTCGAAGACCCCTGTTGAATTTCAATCTATCTGTTTTAATTTGGAAAAGTTAATTATATGTGGATACCAGCTAAGTACCAGATAAATAAACACAGGCAGCAAGTGGAGCACAAAGGCTTATCATCTGGCAAGGTAAGATGTCAAGATGTGTAAAGATAGGTTAAAGACAGGTCTCAGGCAAGTGTCTACTAAATTATATGCCATATAAAATAATTGCTGTAAGATTTAATAACAATGTACACCAACTTATTGCATCTATTCTTTAAAACAATTAAATATTGAAAAATGAAAAATACCTGTGGTCCTAAACTGGGAATAAAATAGAAGAACAAGGCTTTTCTTCTAATTGAAACCAACCAATAATTACACTCCCACCTCTAAAGAAGTGCCATTTATATACAGTACTGCCATGAAAGATTAATAGCGAGTTCATAGCTCCCACAATTTTCTAACATTCTAGTATACAACATGCATAAGCATTTTCATACAAGTTGCTGCTAGATGCACCAATAGCAAATAATTATTGAAATATATATTGTTTTATGCTTTTCAAGCAGATTTCATCATCTTTAAGAACTTATTCCACAAGTACTTTTTGCTCAAAAGCGATCTTTGATGCAAGATTTTAAGGAAGATAAAATTACATATTGAGGTCATGGATGGGGGCGTCATTTAAAGGAATTCAAGAATATCTGGCTACTTCCTCAAAATGTAATATGTTCCTGAACATACTGAAAGATATATCACCCAAACAATAAATATAAATTTCATGCAATTTATGTGAAAACTCAAATGATGGAGAGGATATATAACCCAGGTACATAAATATACTTAACGCAACACATGTATTGAGAAAAGCCATAACAGCTGTTCAAGGAATCACACATACCGATGGTCAATAAAACACGATTAAAATAAACTTTCAATTTATCTTTCACAAACTTTGAGCGATTGTATCAGTTATCCCTCCTGCAGCACAAAGGAGCAAAAACATGCAAGTACTTTAACTTTCATTCAATACAGAAACACTGCAAAAAATTATGGCAAAGTAAATAATTTTAAAAGTATTTTGCATACTTTCTGTTGAGATAAATGAAAACCATACTTACCACTAACCAATTCTTGTGATTAATACATTAACACAGCTGAATGTTATCAGTAAAATGAAAACAGATTTCTAGCAACAAGCACGCTTCTTTTAAAATACAATTTATTGAAAGATTTTACAAGGCTCTTCTCCAATATACAAAAATTACTATTAGCGATACTGCAATCCTCTACGTTATAACAAAGAAAATATGTCTGAACTACATCATGCCCTCTAGACCCTGAAGGTACAATTTCAATATTAATACATCTTTCTCATTTCTCTTCCATTAGAAAAAATATAGTTGAACTTATTGCTGTATTGTATCATTGCTATAGCAATTAATAGTCCTTCAAATCTACCAAGTTTTTGGAGCTTGTACAAAAACAGTTCTTGCAGAACGTCCTAATGCATCTTATTGTGAGTCCTCCACAAATAAAACTTCATGTATGAGCTCATGATGTGCTTTGCTGCTGGAAAGTCACAGGCTCTGTGGGAAGCTCTTTATCTTCCCAGCAGTTAGTTTCCTGAGAACATCAGTGCAGCTACTGTAGTTACCTGTAGATTACTTGTATTTTCTCACATCTGTGTCCAGCAATCTAAACCATGATGATAAAGGGTCATTAGGTTTTGAGTGAGGAAGGGGACGGACAGGACAATTTGCTCTGATAAGCTCCTTGTTGTGAGCTCCAGTTTAGAATGTGAAATGCTAGGTATGTATGCCATAACCTGGAACAAGGACATAACATTTTCCTAACACCAATTAAACTTATTCTATTTAATCATTTCTAAGCACTAGGACACAAGTTAGAATAGATATTTTTATTTTGCAATTAAATACTAAAGGGTTCTGTCACGAGAAAAGGACATCAGTGGTCTATTAGCCACAAAAGAATTCAGGTACAATTACTAAGATAACTGCTGTTTGGAGCACAGCAAAGCAATTTCCCACTGTGGGACTTACAGTTCAATTTACCAGTTGGGCAAATATTTTGTGCTCTGTAGTGGTCTAGAGAGTTAACAGTTAAAGGTAATATTTGAGCTGTGTTATACTTGGGGAGAAAACTTTCTTCAATCCAAATAGATTATTTAGATCTCAATGACTACCATTTTACTTACAAGTAAGTTCCATCCATATCAAAGAAATGTACTCTTAACAAAATGAGCCTTGATTCTAACTTGAGATTAACACAAATGCTTGATAAGTTGTGTAGATATCAAAGCTACTTTTGTACCTCATATCCTACAGCATGTAACATTTGAAGTTGTTTTTTGTTACCAGCAAAATCATTTTGCCAGAAACAAGTGTATGTTTTATAAAAGAAAATGTATTTCCCACAAAAATAAAAATCTAGATGCAAAATAAACATGTTTATTTGGATCAGTTTATTTAGCAGTAACAGTATTGATGTGAAACAACAAAAATTGACTTTGAATTACAGTATATACAGTATTTTTAAATTAATTAAAAACATCCTGTTGCTAAGATCTTTTGAAAGTAAGTCTGTAATAATTTCCACTATTACAATGTATTTTACACAATCACTTTAAAGCTGGATGGTGACATCAACAAAATGGAGAAACTAAGAATTCCCAATCCCACTTGCAGCCTCTTACACATCTTAAAATTTGGTTCAAATGGTAGGAGACCTTCTGGAGTGGAATTTTGCTTGAATGATGTTTCATCTAGAAATCCTACTGTAGTAGATGCAAACGTATACTTCTATGAACTTACTTATTCTATAGAAAATGCTTCCTCAGAATATTTTTTTTTAAAAATGACACACCTATATCTTGTCTGACCATGAATACAGAATTCAAAATTTAAGTCTTTCTTTGGAAGCTTCATGGTTAAATCATCTTTCTTTTCTGAGCAAGCAGCTACTTCAGAAGACTTTGGGCAGAATCCAACTAGTTTCCCTAAACTAGCAGAAGGCTTCCATCAGCCACATAGGTAAAGATGAAACTGTTTAACATTTCCATTCACTAATATTTCCTGCTTGTTGAAAATGTGTTGAGACTCTCCCAAAGAGCCAAAGTAGCCTTGGAGTCAGGGGCAGGGGAAAGAAAGCCTTTTCCATCATGGCACCCACCCTTTGGAATATCATTGCCCCAGAGATTAAATTGGCTCCAACCCTGTCAGCCTTTCACAAGGCCTTAAAGGCTTGATTCGTCAATGGGCCTGGGGATCGGGATGTGGGGCAGAGCCCATGCAATGGTTATTTGGATTTTCTTTTGGTGGTTTTCTTTTTACCTTGGCTGCAGTTTATATGTGTTTTGTTGTTTTTATTGTTCTATTTTTATGTTGTTTTTAATTGTTGTTAGCCGCCCAGAGTCATGAATTTGAGATGGGCAACCATATAAATTGAGTAAGTGATTTAGTAAGTAAGTAAGTAAGTAAATTAATTAATTAATACAATGAATACAGAAAGGGGTTTATAGCTGGAAATTATTATCTGTTTACCTACTGGATTAATAAGGCTGCCTAATTGTCAAGCATCTCTCCATCATGTTAGCAGACAGAAATTAGTTGAATCCTACCAAAGCTGCTATATAGAATGGTGAGTTTTTAAATGTCAGTAGACACCATATTGAAGACTAATTTATTACTTCATATTCTTTTGTAGGAATTATTAAAGTTTTTAGATAACTTAGCCTAAAGAACATGAAACTTAGAGCTTACTTGCTTTGCTATTTTTATTGTTTCTTGCTTTGTTTTCTTCAATTTTGTGGGAGAAGTAAGGCACTAGCCTCCTATAATACATTGTTAAATTCAATTCCTGATAAATTACCATCTTTCAAATAACTCAAATCTTTATTTTTTCAAAGTAGACACTTATTTATATTAGTTTAACAGCATGAAGGTATCTAGTATAGTTCTACAAAAAATTTCAAGATTTCCATTATGCATTTCACGATTACTGCTACTTCTCTATAATCCTTAACTGAAGGCAAAATTCAATAAATAAAACTCATTTTAACATTAATAGTGAATAATGTCTTAAGATAAAAATCCACAAAATATTCACACACTAAGCAATGATAAGCTGAAGTCATGTTAGAAGACCTGAATGTGTCAAGAAGTTTGATGATTACGACTACAGCCAGGAAACTGTAGCACTACAGAATTTCTTATGAATTTCTCCAGTTACTTTTTATAAATGCTGTCTTAGATGACAGCTTAATGTGTACCACATGCAATATTTATTCTTCTTTAGTGTCAGACTGTCTAGCCATCCAGAGGAATACAAAGAATGTCACTTATTAGGATAAAAGCACAAGGAAGGTAATCAAGGACATATGTAACATCAGCCAATCATGTCGTATTTCAACATTCTATTCCATTCATAACAGTTCAACAATTATTTGCTTACTAATAACTTGCTTTCAAAGCCTGTTTGTGTTCCCCATAATGGTGGTTTGCATTTATTTTGCTCTTTAGAATTGGACACTTGCTGTGCCATGCATGTTTGTCAAAACTTTGTATCATGTCAGAAAAAGCTTAGCATATCAAATCATTTTGATCTGCTGCAGACCATGAATAGAACAAGCCAGTTACTCTCACTATTATCAGAGCAATGAAATAGCTGGATATTAAAATCACTCCCAAGTATATATAATGCAATGCTTTTAAAAAGGGGAAAATACTCAAGAAATAAGGAAGGCAAAATGTAGGAAGGTGTAGCCAATTAAAAAATTGTCCTAATAAACATGTATACCAATATTGCCATTTGAATGATTTACTTTACATATTTTTATTTAATAACAGAATGCAGAGAAAATGCTTATTCACATTCATTCAACCACTCAATCTGTTAAACAGCTATACATTACAGAAAATCAAAAGTTTGGAAAGTCAAATGATATAGGTATAAGGGGAACCAAAGACAAACATTTCTCGTACCAAATGTTTTTATTAAGAAGTCAAAAGCATAATTTAAGCAGCACCCTTGTATTCTGTTTTTTATATTGTTTTTAACTGTTGTAAGCCATCCAGAATCATGTATTTGAGATAGGCGGTTATATAAATCAAAACAATGCATGCATGCATACATACACACATACATACCATGTTAACTGGCAAATTAACTCCTAGATGTCATATTAACTGGAAATGCTATACACTTCTGTTTCTGTGCAGAATTCAAGATTATGCAATCATTTGGTATTAAGCCTGTTTATGAAGCCTCTATATCCAGTGATGCAGAATTACAGATATAGATATAAATATCCTCTATAGGTCATTCTGTTGTATGAAGCTCAAAGAACATTATTATTTTTACCAATTAGCAACACTGCTCTTGATTAAATTTCTAGCCTGCTCCTTCTTGAATATTCAGGAAAGTATCAAAAGAAGCCACACAAATAATCAATATTATATCCAGCCAAACAGATGTTGCTCATATCCATTTAAGCCTGGCAATTTAAAGCAGATCCAGAGAGTGAAGTCTGTATCTCTATATTCAAGCTCCAGAATTTTACCATCCTCTGGGAGAAAGGAGTCAGCGAGCCATGAGTCCTTTTTGAATCTAGAAGATGTGCTCACAAGCACCTGCGCATGTCTTAAATTAGCGGCTAGAGTATGACAATGCAGAGGAGACTCTGAAGTGGTGATAAAGAACCATTAGATATGCTGCAGAATTGACTTGGGTTCTTTATAAGCTCTCCCAGTCTCAGTAGAGAGGCAGTCCATTGTTTTGGGCACAATGTTAAATTAGACATTACAAAGCATACACACCTCTATTGCAAATGTTTTTAAAAATAGACTTGTGCCCCAGAATATCCTTTTTCTCAATTAGCATTGATCATTTAATCTGTTTTTCCGGTTATGAAGAAGGGAAGTAGAGAACGTTTAGGATTTTGCACTGGCATACCCAACACTAAATGCCAATTTATAATATAAACTTCACATGTATTTAGGAAATACAAAGGCACTTGGTAAAGATGATCAGTCAGACCACTAGTACAACCATACAAACACTGAAGCCAGAAGTAGTCCCTACCTATAATGAAAGTTTAATTATTTTATTTATTTAATTATTTTATGTAATTACTTTACTGGTCTAAATAGTTCCTATAGTAGAAAAACACAATCCATTTTCCATATAAAAATGGTCAAATACTGCCATTTTAAACATACATATGCTTAAATCAGCTTTAAGTAAAGACTGCTGGTCATTTATATTATATTTTATGTATTTTTAATTGCATTTTAATTAACATTCTTAAACACCTAACAAGCTTGTGCTTATGTCTTTATTTTTGCTTTAGGAACCTCAAGAAAAAATAATAACAAAAGTCAGATGCCGATAGGAAATTTCTACAGTAAGCAAATGGAAATACAGATATTACTCTTGGAAAGCTTTTCATTTAGCCGTTTATAATAAACCTACATAAATTGGTAGATCTAATCCAAATATTTTCAAACAGAATACAATGGACAAAAGTGAAGTGCAGCAATGGAATTTCAAATAGCAACTCTCTTACTGTCCACATCTAAAAGCTATTTACTCAGAAGTTCTTCTGAATGCAACAGGACTTACTCCAAAGTACAATTATCTCCATAAAAACAGAGATAATCTCAGATGCGCCAACGTACAGAAGGTAATACAAATGGAACACAATGGTCCTCTAGCTACTTTAACCCCACACAGCTTCTAGTTATTCTTCAACAATAAATGAAATAATATCTGTACCTGATAAAACTGAATTCCAAAATGCTGGAAAAGCAGCCCACTCACCTTATGCCCACTAACAGTTCAGGAAACAAACCAGATGTTTAGTATGTTTCTAAACATTTTAGTGTTTCTATGTGCTATATGAAGAAATATTACTGAGACCTTTGAGGTAAAATTAGTAGAAAATAGAGAGCAATCTATGTTCTGAAGTACTGTGATCGTTTCACATTTATTGGCTTACTTGTAGAGTCTAAAATATTTAAGATATAAAGAAGAAAAAAACAGGGCTAATTTAGCTAAGGGAGGTGAAAACCTTAGGTAAGCGATGGAAAGAAGAGTTTCCAAAATTGTTGAACAGGGATTCTCCCACTTCCATGATGTGAGCAAAAGATAGTTGGGATAGTATCTTCTACTCTTGCTAGCGCCATAGGAGGCTATTTTGCTAGCATATCACATATCTCAAAAGAATGCACAGAACCAGAAAATTTGGTCTGGATTTGTTTCCATTTTTTAAAGAATTAAACTTAGATTTCATTTAACTAGTCAGTATCCCACTATCCCTTAACTGTTGTATTGGTCCAAATCCTTATTATTATAAACCATATCTGTTTAAGACTCACCAATGAGCTGCCCCCCATATTCTTCTCTTTATAAATACACTGTTTATTATTTAAGGTATTTCTACCCCAATTTTCCCTTCCCCAAAATTACAGTTCTCAAAGTGGCTTACAAAAATAGAAAAAAAATAAACATAATGAAACTTTGCAATACCGTTGTTTATTTATTTCTTAGATTTATATCCCTCCTTTCATATAGGAATCCACAGCAACAGAATTTTTTTTAAAAAAAATCAGTAGATAAAATCAAACTGAAATGCTTTCTAGAAAGGAAACGTCTTCATTTGCTAAAGGAATACGGATCAGGATCACTTAGGCTCTTGGCACACACTTTCACATACAACCCCTCCCACTGAAAAAACCTTCTTGTATGCTGTCACTAATTCTGCCTCTGAAGGCAAGAGCCCGTGCTGATCTTAACAGCTGATCTTATAGAACAGGCAGGTTCACAAGCAAAGAGACAATTTTAGCTGTTTGGGGACCTAAATGGTTAGGCATACCACCTTGCTCTGCACTAAGAAAGAGACTGGCAGCCAGTGCAGCTGATACCATAAAGATGTCACATGACCTCAAAATTTTCCCCAGTCTTAATTCTAGCAACTGCATTCTTCAATAGTTTTAAGTTTCTGAACACCTTTCAGAGGAAACCTCAAGTTCAGCATATACATAATTGCTGCACCAGTCAACATTGAACAAAATCTTTGCAACCAATGCATGAACATGCAATGAGAGTTACATTTAAGTATCTCCCTAGCCAGCAATTTCTCTGCCTTATCCAAATTTAATTTCAAGTTGTTCACTTCCATTCACTTCATTTCAAACACCATTTTTCAACCTCCTTGGCTTCCCCAGAATATGACAGACAGCAGATTCAGAGCTGTATATCATCAACTCCATCCCTGCATCATTTTTTTCCTGACAGTTTCTCTTAGGATAGGGTATAAAACTGAACTGTTGCAAGTTACCACAGACCAGCAACAGAATTCCTAATCCTGTGAATGTGGCTCATTCAACCAGCAGTAAAAGTCCTTCTCCATCTTCCCCTCTCCCAAACCTCACTATAGTCCAGTTGTTCACCCCCACAATATGCTGAAGGCACAAGGCTGAAACTATGGTCCCTCAAACCAACTTTCTATATGAGGAGTTTCCATCATACAACCAACCTGTCTACTTTCTATTGGCTTTACCAGCTCATGAGGGGCAACAATCAAACAATTTCATAAATGCAATGACACTGACTGTATTCTAAGGCAGAACAAAATAAAATAAAACCTGATTGTGGGAAATAATGACAATTTCCTCTTCTGTGAGGATTATCTTGAAAATATTTCTCTATGGTTTTTTTAAAGCAAAAATAGATATTGGGGCAGAAGTCTCATCCATTAGCTGAAGATCTTCCCTCCAAAATCCTGTGTAGGCAAAAATTTCTGTGCACAGCAATAATCACTTCAGACATTCACCAGAAATCATGATGTCTTAAACTATGTAGAATAGGCTACATATATTGACTCTGCTCCATGTCCTCTGTGAAATATACCTTATCCCTGGACCTTGCATATGGATCATGAGGCTAATTCTACTTGCATGCAAATAAATGAGACCAAGGTCTGCAACTGAAGGGGTACATATCCCATTGCTGAATACAGCTTAATCCACAATAATTTAGGCTAATGTCTGAACAGAAAGAGAATGCTTTAATGTATATTCAGGAACATCCCATGTGGCACATCTGCTGCCTAACGCCATTGTTGAAGAAAGATTCAAGTCCTCCTCCAGAATATTTCTGTACATGGAAAGGGGAAGACCGCATCTTCTCTATCACTTCAGCTAGCAAAATGTTTGGGACCATTTTTGTATATTTTGCATACAGAGACCATTGTCAGAATCAAGCCATCAACCCATTTTTCAAATAGGTCCCAAATATCAGATCAAAAATGTTAAAAGTCAATGCTTTCTTAGAAGAAAAACTATTATTTAAATATTATGGTCTTCATCAGTGGAAATATCTATTTGCCCAGTGCCTAAAATATATATTTAAAAATCATAAAAGTCCATTTCAGACTTAGATGATTCATATAAGACCTGGCTCTACCGACTGGCATGGGGCAAATAAAAGGGCAACCAACCCTGGGGGTGGCTAGCACCTTGAAGATGCTCCCATATGTTAACATCTTACTGACCATCAACATCTTGGAAGATATTATTTGTGTATGTGTTTGGTTTTTATTCTATTTTTATTGTATTTTAGATTGTCACTTTTTGTGAGATGGGCGGCATCTAAATTTGAAATATAAATAAATATATATATATATATATATGCCAAGTCATTAATTATACTGTAATTAATTAAGAAACTATAATTGTCTACTATTCAATAATACTTACCTTAAACTGTTCCTTTATATTAAATTGGAATATTGAACCATCTTTTCATTTGAAAATGTACTTTTCTATTAGAAAACTCAATATGTTATAATAGTATCCTGTTTTATAAAATTACTATAAATGTGATAGTTATATAATTATTCCAAAAGAAGACTGGTATCCTGCATAGTTTACTGGGCAGCACTTTTAACAGCAGATTAGAAACAATCCCAGTACTAATTTTTAACCTTAATGTACTTAATGAAGAATTTCTTTTCTGCATTCTTTATACAAGAATGCTCTAACTTGGTTTAAAGAATAGTAATATTTTAAATGTTACAACTGATGCTTCTATAGATCTTGATTAGTGCTATTTGATCATAATGTAAGCACAAGCAACACAGCTGCTCTGTCAGCTTTTCTTCAGAAATAAAGTCTTAATCATATATCAACTGAATGACTAATTTAATTGTATTAATACTTGCAGTAGGATCTTGAAGGCATTCCAGGTTTTATATCTTTCAAAGGTCAGTATACCTCTTCAATTACCCCAAAGTACTATGATTCTCTGTTTTCTTCTCCCCTAGCACTGCACAATGTCATCCTATCATTAAAATGTTACTGTGATTTTATCAGTAATTAAAAATTTTCCTTTGTTTAAAAAGGATAAGCTACAAATGCACATTCTAGAAGTTCTGCTTATGCCCACATGCTTCAAGTAGCCTCTTGATATTGCTGCTAATCCTTATGAAAGATCTGTGAAAATGTTTACTGCTGCATTCTTCCTGAATTAGCATTAACTCTGTACAGCACAAAACTAACAAATCTTTTTTTTGTTAACCAAACAACTAACAGTTTTCCGAGGTTGAGAACATGAAGCAAAAGTCACCAATTAAAACGTAAGACTAACAACATATATTCTAATCACTTGCATTTACTTATACGACCAAAAGTACTAACAAAAGGCACCTCATAACATACTTCAAAATAAAATATATTATGTATTTTAATGCAAAAATCTACTGCATAAAAAGAGGATTTCAAGAGCAAACCCTCTGCCAGGATGAAGGAAAAATGGCCATCATTCTGTCTTCAGGCAATGCCATTCCATATCACACAATGTTTCGCACTCATAAATACATGACAAATACTTCCTCAATCATTTTTTACAAGCAGGGATGCACAGGGGGTTGTCAATGGCTAGCTTGAGGGAAAATAGGAACAGCAGGCGGCAGAAGCTGTACTGAAAATGGTTATGTGGTAAATTCTCTTCTGTAACATCACTCAGCTATCCCACCCTTTGATATTTCAGCTGCAATTACACGAACATCCCAAAAACCTGGATTAAAAGAACACTACAACCATCACTTGTATGTGAACACAATACTATTTCTAATATTAGTTCATAATATAAATATAATATTTACACATTTTTAAAAACAGTTTATATGGTACATTTTCTAGTCAGTCTTTACCACAGTCAGTTGCATATCCACAAAAGACAAACAGGGTGACTGGTGTCAGAGAAATCACAGACTGGTGTGTCCCAAATATTAAGAAACTTAATGTCTAATGACTAGTCTTTATTGTACAATAATCTCTACCTGGGATCACCCAAATACCGAAGTGATTATCCCTTCAACCTTGCCCATTTTCAAATAAATGTTGATATATACTGTCATTGCAGCCCTCGAAAAACTTTTCCACTAGCATGTACATCACCCTAAATTCATATTTGTGTGAAACTGGAAAATGACTTCTGGAGCACAGTATTTTGCAGCTCAGCAACAAAATCTTCAAAGTTTTCTGAAGTTTGGATTTAATTTTAAATAATCCATTAGGAATAGAAAAACTTGCCAAGTTTGTATTCTGAATC
This sequence comes from Liasis olivaceus, assembly GCA_030867105.1. Taxonomy (NCBI): domain Eukaryota; kingdom Metazoa; phylum Chordata; class Lepidosauria; order Squamata; family Pythonidae; genus Liasis; species Liasis olivaceus. The sequence continues at coordinate 146,393,995 of CM061349.1, forward strand.
ATTCACTACAAAAGTTCAACTATTTTTTAGAATATAGCTGCATTATAACATTAGGAACAGAACAGTTCTTAGCTGAAATAATTTCACAGAATATATCCTATAACTTATTGGAGTTAACCATCTGACATTAATTATTGTTTTGGCTTCTAGTCTGTGAATGTTTATTTTTCAGTTTAAAGTCTTCTCGCTCTTTGATACCATATGGAAATGAGAATGTTTAATGGAAAATTGAAACCATGTGCACCTAAGTACTTAATGAAGTACAGGGAGAATAAGAAGGTATGTTTTAAAAGAATTCTGATACAGTACACTGTTCTGGATACTTTTACAAAACAAATACAACAATAGCTTAAATTTTTTTTGTAACTTAGCACACAATTGCATTTGTAACACAAAATTTAAAAACACTGCTTTAATTGACGTTTTATTTTAATGCAATAAATCAAGCATCTACTGTCTACAAAGTCTCATCTCAAACTTTTTCAGGAGAAGTTAAAGCATAGTTCTCAGACATGAGAACTCTATCATCATGCTCTGGGATTAAATCTTGATCCCAGTCACTGCTTGACAGATAGCATATTCAACAGCCATTCCATTTATCAGTATTATGAAAGTTTATGACCTGAACTGGACAAAGTGCATGAAATATTTCAGTTCCTAACTTTTAAGGATCGAGAAACAAAGATGGATTTTGTAAAGCAGCTAATGTTGCTATAAACAATATGGAACATACATACATACATACATACATCTTGCCTAGAGTCAATGGGAGTCAGGCGGCATATAAATTTAATAAATTATTATATACATTTTTAGCAGCTTCCTGTCCTCTTTTGTCTTTCAAAGTTGAAAAAATAGGAAAATGTGCATAAAAATGAACATATTTCTAACTGGTATTGAAGCCTTTCTGCATAGTTTTCCTTCAGTGCTCTACTGCCCCCCCCCCCGCAAAAGCACAAAATTGTAAGAAGGTAAATTGATTTAGCAATTTTTTAGGAAAGTTTTCATTTTTACTGTATTCCAACAAGCAAGGTATATTACTAAAATTAGCATTAAGTTATACAGTAAAGAACAGAACACAGTAATAATATTTAACAAATACTAAGAACCCTTTGGAAATTATAATTAAAAATAAATAAATTCAACTTCAGAAAACTCACCATTTGTTTTTCTTTCTAATGTAATCTTTTTCGGAGAGGTTAATCAAATAGATCATTGGTTTAGAAGTTAAAAACAAATGTTTGTTCAGCACATCAATCTAAAAGATAGCAAATAAAAATTATGTAAAATATGCAACATTGTAGTCTTGCCCCCCCACACACACACACATATGTGCGAATGAAAAAATAATAGTATATTCATGGTTTGTAGAGGAAGGTGATATCAATTTACTGGAGTTAAATTAAAAGGTTTAAATAAAAATCTGGTGCCCATTTGTACCTCTGTGTGTGAGTTTTAATAGGAAGACACGAGACTTAGTAGATGAAGTAATAGTTATAAACTTGCCTCTTTGTCATTCCAATCATGATAGAAACGGACTGGCTTTTTTTCATCTATTACCCAGCTTTTGATTTTGCACATTATGTCCTGGTGGGATTAAAAAGAAACAAAAGACATTTAAATACAATATATTCTGCTATTTGCAGGACTGTTATTTCTCATGACAGAGTTATTTTAACTGGCAAAATATTAAGAATCTTCTGAAATTTTATATATCTATATTTGAATGCTAAAGCACAGAAGTCTTATTAAGCATAGAGTAGATATGCATGGGAAAAATACAAGTTATACTCTTCTCTCCCCAATGGAATAAAAATTTTTATAAATACATTTAAAACTGCTTTCCAAAACTCCAGATTGGCAAAATAATTAAGCATCCCATGGGAGCAATCACATCCAACCCAAAGGCACGTATGCAAAGGTGACATTAAAAGAAAAACAACTGGTAGCAAAAGAAATTGAGATGATTATTGAAGATCCACCCGTCAAGGTATTCAAATTGACCATTCAAATGTCCAAAGGCCATCATCTTCTACATTAATTTTTTGCCCACACCTCATCTCCTCCAAAAAGTGAATCCTGCCAAAGCTTTCATTACACAATGGCAAGAGCCTTGCACTGGTGACCTCCAACCAGCTGCATTCACTTTCAGAGCATCTCTCCCTGCAGGAAATCTAACGGCCTTTTAGTTAGCAAGCTAGTGTGCATTCAGGAGGAGTAACTGCAGGAAGAGCCCAATGTGCTTTGTTTCTCTGGCCTTTCTTCACAGAAAGATTAATCATCTGTGAAATGGAAACGGCAAACAGCAAGTGACACAAACTGAACCCTTCAAGCCTTTCCTCATCAGTTTTGTGGTTCTGCATCTGAAAGCTGCGTGTGGCAAGGTTTGCCTTACAGGCAGGTGTTAATAAAAACCTCTTAGGTCTGAAAGGTCAAACTAAGCTCTTCGAGAAGTAGCATGTTTTTTTGTCAGACATAATTTATGGCCGTGTTCTAAATGCTACATTTCAGGAAAATTAACTTGAATATGATATTCCATTAAAGAATTTAACACCAATTTCTAGTTGCCAAATTTTCTTTAAGGCGCACATCAATAAATAGGTCAAACACATATAAATATATGACCTTAGTATTTAGTATACTAGTATCCCCAATCATGCAATTGCTTCAGGTGGAAAAACAAGACGAAAGCTCTTCTAAATCTCAGTTCCTGATTTGTAACTCTCCAGGAACAGGACTTCCCACAGATTTTAACAAGAAAGGGGCAAGCTGAAAACTTTTAATGAAATATAACATGTTCTGCCTAAGAATAATCACTTTTACTCTCCTATAACTGATTTTCACTCATAAATGTTTTTAAAGTGGCTAATGTAACACCATTTCCTACAAGGAGAAGATCAAAGTGCTATATTACAAATGCATTATGATTAAAAAAAGCACTGTGCAGCCTTGCTATTAAATGTTCTTTAAACCCTAAAAGGCTTCCCATAGATATCACTTGGCACTGCATATACAACCTTTGACAAGTAATGTAGACCATTTTTATTCATTGCCTAAAATTGTAGGCAATTATGTGCGTCACACTGGCCACCTGCAAGTTCTGAATGCCTGCTCCAGTTGTCAGAGCTAAAAACTAATGTCGGAGGGGATTAATCTAAGGGGAGAGAGTCCTCTTTAATGGCTACAGCAGGTGAAATGGCCCAGCTGGTTACTATGATGAGTGGCCAGAACAGCTTATGTAGAGACATGCAACAAGATTACACATTTAAAAATAAAATAAAGTAAGTAGCAGAACTATGTTATCTTTGGCGCTTATTCATGTTTTATTTGATCAGTAAATAATTCACTTAAGTTTAAAAATATGCATTGTGTAGCCTTAGCCTTTTCTTCATTATTAGAATAATTCCTCCAGTAACCCTGCTTAACTAGTGGAGGAATTTTATACTGATTCAACTTTAAAACAGACACTTACATAAAAATAACAGTTGAGAGTCTAAATTCAACAGGATAAATAATAAAAATTTGTCTTGTATATTCAGTTTTGGGTTTTTTTTCTCCACAGACAAAAAGTTGTAAAAGTAACAATACTGCCCCCCTTCCGTACCCAAATTTGATTCAGCAGAGCAAACATCCTTTATACTTGGTCTCTAAACTCACACTTTTGAGAAATGATCAGAACAATATTTAAGAGTAGCGAAATGTAATCTTACAACTATTGTGCATACTATTTAAGTCTATGTTTCAAGCATGAAAGAAGTCTATTTTCCTCATGTTTCCCACTTTACGCAATTCATTTCCAATCTACGGCAGAATCATCATCATCAACAACACTTACCACATGTGATCCAAATCCACAATACTGAAATGCAAGAACAATACCAAGATAATTTTCCAGGAACAAGCATTTGCTTATCTGAAAAAAAACCCAATTTGGCAGGTGTGGTTGAACCAGGCTTTCCTATTACGACCCCAGGCCAAGACCAAGACCTTACGGTATTTAGAAATAATGCTACCAAATCATTCATTTGTTTTTATAGCATATGTACAATTCCAGTGTGATAAAACATAATGCTCCCATTTCTTCATGATGACAACTATTTAATGAAACTTTTAACAGTTTACAAGTTCTGTTTACATATATCTGAAAACAACTGACATAAGCATATGATGGGACAATAGGCTCATATAAGCTCATCTATCTCTTCTCCTTACTGAGTCAGCTTATCTCTACTTAAGCAGCATGTTTAAACTAATGAATGTAGACCTATAACATAAGATTCTTATCCAATAAAGTTCGGGAGGAGAAATAAAGATTAGGCATTATCAGGTTTATATGGAATATGTCCAACATAACCAAGCATGCTGCTTGTATTTTAAGATCTGGTGTTGTATTTCTTCATGTTTTTAAAAAATATTTTTATATCTCTTTTTAAAAAATCCATATAAACTTATTTAAAAATGCATCCATTTGAAATCCACAAGTATGCCATATCAAGTGCACCTGCTATGTAAAATACCTAATTCATTTTTTAAAAAAGTAATTCAATTGAAACATCTGAGTGATGAAGAGAAATGGATGTGAAAGGGACACTGAAAATTTCTATCTTCAGAGATAGATAAATATATGTGCTTTCTCGAAAAAGGAACCTAACAATTTATATGCATTGCACCTTCCCAATCTGGCCTACGGTATCATCATTCATTACCTAATTAATTAATTTCATGAGACAACACAATCCTAAAACAGAAATATTCTAGTGTGCTGAATTTCCTAAGACATATTATCAAAGTCTCTGTGGCAAGCTAGCAGAATCAAGATAGGAAGTATGAATGCTGCCACTCAGGTATCATCATTTACCATAGCAAAGCCTTTATGGGGATCTAAAAAATCAACAGCAAGCCATTTCCCTCTTGATTTGCAGGTGTGTTTCATCAACTACAGCAAGCAAGACTCTCAGTATTCCAGCAGAAGTTGAACAGAAAGAAAATGATGAAATATTTGTATTTATAAACACATATCCTGGTCTGCAAAATGATCACTCACTTCATCACATTGACCGTAACGGCCAACAGGATTCCTAGAGGAAATCTCTTTCAAATAAGGGGGTTTCAAGATGGAGAAGCCTTTCGTGCTTCTCAAGCACAGAAAGTGAAGTATGATGGGCTTTAGGGTACAGGTGGCCATTTGCATTTTCCCAATGTCCTGGAATTTTAAGCACACGGACCACGGGGGCAGAATTGTCATCATTTAACAAGCTTTTTTTTTTAAGCTATTTATGGGGGGGGGGGATAATTATAAGGCTTGCTCAGTTCTAAAAGTGACATTTTTAATATAAATGTTTTAACACTTTTAATTTACTGCCAGCTATGACTTTAACATTTAGGTCATTAATGCATAGATTTCTGACACTTAACAACAAAATCATTTTACTTAGCTGGCATGCAACATGACACAAAATCACATTTGTGACTCAAAGATATTTAATGCAGGAATTCCACTTTACCTTCATGAAAATTAATTAATAGTACAGTATCATTGTATTTATTTATTAATTCATTCAGTTTCCAGCCTTTTATAAAAAATATGCCAGGATGGATAACAACACGATGAAGATGGACAAGTGCAAAATATTGATAAACCCAGTAAAGTGGAACTCGGGAAGAATGTCCAGGCTGTATTCCATTCATTACAGTGGATTTAAGCCTCATATTAAAATGTAAATAGTATTAAGGCAACACATACCCCCCCTCAGGAAAAAACCACAGTCTACAACAGTTCTATCTTCTAATTTTCATTTCATTTAAGGGTGCTCTAAATACACTCCATTACTGAGCGGGAGTAACTATGAAGCAGAAAGTGACGGACGCCTATGAGAAACAGCAACTGGACAGGTTTCCCCAGGCCCATTAAAAGTTGGCCCAAAGAAATTGTCCTTCCCTAAATGTCTAGAGACATAAATATACTACATCTTTGTAGTATCCCCGCGCACAGAGGACAAACTGTATAATACAACTCTCAAATGTAAAGAGAAAGCATTTTTTCCTTCAGGAGAACTGGTGTTTATTTTCACAAGAGGAGGAAGGACAGTCAAGGTGATGGACTGTTCCTGTCTTCCACTCAGCCTCAAAGCCCTGGGATTAGGAGATATGTCGTCAGAATCATCCATCTACTTATACCTAAAAAATAATCACTGCATATACAGTAAACCACAATAAACCATTTATGTAATGGATTAATGTTCATTACAGCCAAATGTCTGCTAAATTGTAAATGGGATTCTATTCCTGTGGAAAATGTACAAAATGATAGTATAATGTTCATAATCTAACTAAAATGTACATAATATGTATGGACATTTTGTGGATTGATTTGCCAAAATCTGTTGGCTGAGGCAAAATCCAAGCTCAGATTTTATCTATTACAGTATATCCAAAGCCTACTAAATTGAGGCCCCCAAAATCTAGGGTTTTCTGTATTTCAATTTTTTCCTCCCCCCACCTTTTCTTACCTTCCCTCCCATTGCTTTCAAAGTTTACAAAAAATTCTGCAACTCTAAATGTATCCCCCCACTTGTCTCTAAAGCTGTTCTATTCTCTTTCTCCATATTGTTATAAAACAAAGAATGATTCATTCAGGAAATTTGCATATGCTGATTTCTTAAAGTCATACATTGGTGGAATGTTAAAATTTGGTTGGAGAGCAATTTACTAGTAATACTACTCTTATCAACAGTAATTTCTTCTGCTAATGTAGAAATTGTGTTTTCTATGTCTGGAGTAAATCATTCAAAATTGAGAAAAATTTGGGAAAGCTCGTTTTCTTTTTTAAACTCTGAATGATGAGGAAGAAACAAATGAAATATAAATTTATCACTCAGCTAATGATGCGTTTTGTGCTGACTTAACTGAAATTGCTTTTTTGTTAAAATATTGTTTATAAATAAGAAAGTTATTTCAAAAATAATCATTCTGAAACTTGTTAAAAAAAACTAGCAACAAGCAAGATTATTAGCATTATTTAAAAGCTGGAGATGACCTAGTATATCATTATATAAATATCCTCCAAGCAATCACACCTATTAGATTGGACAGGATTTGATTTGATTTGATTCAGTGCAAAAGACTTCACAAATATATATCTGCTTGCTTAATATTAAGATCGTGCTATTTTTAATAATAGTATGATATAAAAATGAAATGTACTGAAAATATGGAATTCAAGTTGTATCAAGCAAGAAGAATGCATTTTATAAGCCACTATGATTACAGAATCTTCCTAAACTAATAAATAATGATTTCAGTGATTAAATCGTGTCTTTATGGCTAGTGATTTAAATCAATTTTCTCAAATCAAATCCTGCTTGTTTCTTTATTCTTGCAGTCAAGGACAGTTAGTTGCAACCTATTGTAGATAAAACCTGAAGCTATTACAGGATTTGACACAGTCTAATTCTAAATGTCTGAAACCACCTCTATTTCTTATTAAAACTGTAACCGTATGCTTATTCCATGCTGTTCAACAGCAGCCATTCCTTCTTTTCAGTCTTCATTTTTGTTCTGATCACTATTTTGTCTATTATGAGTTTTGGAGAATTTGAGCATTTGCATACTCTAAGAACACTAAGTTTGTCTAATACAGATGCTTTGTTTTTACTTGTTATTACATTCATATAACGCCTATCCTTTGAAATTATTCCAAAATTTGGAATGGCAAAATTCCAGGCCATATACATGGAGTGGGGAGGGGTCAGTTGTCATCTGATTCCCACTATACAGTGAGATGAAATCCAGTATGGTGTAGTGGTCATGTGCTAGACTAGTACAGGTGCAAGAACCAGGTTCTAATCTCCCATTAGGTATGAAAGCTGGCTGGCTTGGAACTTGTCGTTTTCTCTCAGATCTAGACTAGGAAGTCAAAAACCATCTACCTCCCAACCCACATTGGACCAGGGTGGTAGATTAAGGTCTATAACCTTCAGTGAAGAAGCCTTCATCCTGCAGTGGATTGGTTTGTGCTGATAACAATAACAATAAGATAAATTAAACTCAAAGAATATCCCAGATTTATCCAATGGGCCCACAGTTGAGCAGGACCTGAACCTAGGTCTCCCTGATCCAAATCATCATTACCACACATTGGTTCTCATATTTCTTCTTATGGCCAAATGACAATGTATGCGTCATCTTCCCCACACCATCCCTCAAGTTGCAAAGCTGTAATACTGATTGCCATCTTCCAACTAGTCTTCTGTTCCCAACCACTGATTTATTACTGGTTTGTTTGTTAGGTCACTGGAGGCAGGCAGAAAGGCAATTCAAAGAAGGTGCTCAGATGCTTGCATTTGAAACGACTCTGCTGCACTGAAGCTAAACAAGGTCAGAATTGCTTAAGAACCACAATTTGGTCACCAAACAGTATTAATAATCTGTGTGGAAATGGAAGGGATTTTTCAATCCTAGTTGTGATCCCTTCTGATTGACAAATGCTTGCTAACCACACAGCAGAGACTGCTAAGTATAGCACTGTTAACAATCCCTGCAGAAAAAAGGAATACACTAATAGAAAAAAGGAATAGTAAAGGATCCAGAACTTTCAAGTATAGTATGAATTTGTTTGACAGATTTTAAATATTTTATTTCTTGGAAAGTGCATACAGGCATGCAGAGCTTACACATTCTCTGTTAAATTACAAATAGTAACATCTTCACCACTGTAGTTCTCTTAGCAAAAAAAAATAAATCTATTTATGCAATTACATAAATATAAAACTAAAATTAAAGTAACAAGTTACTGCAATGTGATATGTACTGGTAGAATATTTTAAGTTGAAAAGAAACCAGCACCTTTTTTCCAGGGCAGTAAAACCTGATGCTGATCATTATGACAATCCTGCTTGTTAAAAATTAAATCCCACATTTCAAAAAATAAATCTTAAAAATGGAACATTTTCTTACTTACATATTCAGGTTTTAATTTCTTGTCACCTCCTCGTACAGCCACTTTTTCTAATTTGTCTATAATGGGCATGATCATTTCCTCATCTTTGAGTCTAAGTTCTTCATGTATTATTTCAATGTCACGAACTGGCTCCACACTTCCTTCAACATGTGTGATATCATCATCATCAAACGACCCTTTGTGGAAACAAAATTTGGTTGTTAAAACAATATTCTTAGTTAACAACAATATACATTATTCAAAGTACCTAAAAGGTCACACACAAACATAACAGACACGGGCACAGACACACACAAAACAAACCCAGGATACAGGTAAAAAGGAGACAAAGCACAAGCCAGCAGTCATGGCTACAAGGGTATTTAAATACAATAAAATACAATAAAATTAAAATACAATAGTATTTTAAATTTTCCAGGGTACTTTTTCAGGTCAGAGTCAATATCATCTCATAATGTCTTAGAGCTGGTTTAGACAAATTGTCTTTATATATCATTTAATAAATGCAGTGTCTTAGAATAAAGTAAACATTAAAACTGTCAGGAAGTTCTGTCAAAGAATGGTGAAGTTCTCTAGTATAGTAATGGGTTTCCAAGGGAAACAGAATTTACGAAACGAAAGGGGGGAAAGGGCCTGAAATCATCTGGCAGACCTCTTCTCTGCTTCCAACTACTTTATCACTATGGTTCTGACGGTGATTAGATAATGAACCACTCAGACACACAATTTACACAGCAGCTAATTTCATCGGTCTGATTTGAGGGTATGGTTTTTAGGGGGCCATCAAAGAAGCAGATGAAGGTGCATTTGTCATATATGAGTGACAACCATTCACACTATCTCAACAAAATGGTGCTGGCCCTTATTAGAAACACATGCTATTATCACATATTTAAAGTGCAGCTGAAGCCATAATTTCAAATTGCCAACTGGAAACATAAGGGTAAAACAACCAGATATTACTGAAGCATGTGTACTGACTTTATGCCCTTCTGAAGACATAATGTGGCAACATAATTCAACTGGGATACTCTTGAGTTATCAATAAAAGAATCGTATGAAAACAAAAATTAAACATATTTATTAATAGCAAACTATAATTTAAATTGTAGGCTTATTCATGAATAATTCATGACATAATTTTTTGACACTATGTAATAGCAGAACCAACCCACTAACTTCAGGCACAATGCTTTAAACACATTTTAGCATGGTTACAAACATTTTTAGTGTTGCCAACTATAATAACTTCCTGATAAAAAAATCTTATGACCCAATTCTTTTTTCTACTTGAATCTGGAACATGAAATTTAATGCTTTAAAATACTGTACTCTGAAACACCTAGGCTGCATGAAAACAAAACCTCCCATGTATTTCTGAAAAGATGTCAGCAACATGTCAGGCCAATTCATATGTCACCTTCTCCTTGTGAGAAGAATGTCACTATGTCTTCATTTTGAAAACTATGCATGGTAAAACTAATCCATTTTTCCTTCTAATTATACAAGGGAAAATACAGACAGCAGCTTGTCATCTGATATATTTTTTCCTAAAAACATTGTGAGATACAATTTTTTCCTGACATTGCTCAGTTCAGTTCAAGTGGCCACATATGCCTTCACAGGTCAACACTAATCCTTTGAAGTGTTTGTTTAAAAAATAAAATAAAATGGAAGCACGTAAAGATCTTTTAATGCTTGCAACCAGCACTGGTTGATCTGGCTATGTTATTCTGCAATAACAGCTTTTTCAAACTATCTAAAAAGAGTTCCATCATGTACAACAGTCAGATCTGAATATCGCTAGATGACGATGATGATTTGCATTCCCCACCTTGATCCTACTTCACAGGAGTAGTTGACCATTTCCTTCCTTCCCAAGCTCTAGCTTGTATTTTCATTACCTGATGACCTTGATAATTAGTAAAAGAATATTTAGGTGTATACGTCACTTTATCTTCTCATTTATTCCTCCTATCATCCTATGCCTGATTTTTTTTTTTAATCTCTGTGCTTTTATCCCTTAAATATTTGAGATTTTTTAGACTTAACTTTTATTCCCACTTTCTATGGGTTTACATTTAACGTTTTAATCATTCAAAGCTTTGGCTGTTGGGACTTAGCCTAAATTTAAGGTAGTGCTCTTTCTTTACAGTCTGGTCTTCACAGAGCTTACCCTGCTGGAAGTAAGGCCAGAACTTTAAAAGAATTTCAAAGAAAAATAGAGAGTTGCCAAAAATTATATAAGCAGAGACACTTGACTGACTACAGGAAATTAATTAAAGCACTTAAATTAATTAACAGAGCTGTTTTTTGATATTCTCAATTCCAGTTTTTAAATTTTTATTTATTTAATTTTAATTTAGGATTAGTTATGTTCAACTTGCCATTTAGAAGCAAACTTTATTCATAGAATTTAGTAGACTCCACTTAATGAATGAAATTGTTTGAAATATATTTTATAAATATGACTTCAAATCAATAATCACTTATCACCTAGCCAATAAAGATTAAAAAAGGCTTTTTTTCTTAACATTCAATTAAAATCTGCCTTCTTATAACCCAAATCCATTATTCCATGTCCCCTATCACTCTGGAATAATAGAGGAAGACTCCAGACCTTCTGTGTAACAACCTTTAAGATACTTACTTAAAGAGATCAATTATATCCCCTTTCCTCTTTCCTTTCCCATCTCTTTTCTCTTTTCAGGTATAAACATTCCCAAGTCTTTCAAACTCTTTTCGTAAGACAATTTCTAGTGCCAACTGCTTCCCTTCACTAAACCTATTAGTTTGTGTGAAAGCTTACTTAAGCAAACACAAGATCAAAATACACATTCAACTCACTTAGATAGGAACTGTTATTAAACTGTTATTTAAAATAAAATTTTAAACTGATCAATCAGATTTTGCTTACAGTGACTAGTAATAGTGACTGGATTGAGAACTATGATCTCTCTGAAAAAAGCTAGAGATTTACTTTAAACACCTAAAATTTCACTATTCACATATAAAAAAGGGAAAATGAATCTACCATCATCTTGAAAAAATAATCACTATGATTTTAGCTTTTAACACACCCAGGAGTACAGTTCCAGTTACTGATCAGATAGAAATTACATTTGCAACATCTAGCTGCCTACACTGCCTTCCATCCATACAGAATTCTCTAGATATGATGCTCTTCCCAGTATCATATAACAACATGGCACTATAATGCTGTTATCTTATTTACTATTTAATTTTTTTATTCACTTTTATAACAAATGGCTCTCATAGAGGTTTGCCTCGGAAAATTCTCTTAAATACGTGTTCCCTTAAATATGAGTACAATTGTACACACAGTTTTACTTGTATTTTTAAAAACAAAATATAACTTAAAGGATTGATAATGAAGATTTCAGAAGAGATACCACAGGATAGCTTCAGCACAACATGTTAAGCTTAAATGTTAAGCTTTACAAAATCATCCTCTAGTGTACATGCCTTCATAAGACAGAGCCAGAGAGTCTCTAGATTGTGAGTCAAATATCAAATAATGGCTCGTGAGTTTCTTTACCTAGCCACTTACTATTATTATAAGATTTTTATCCCGCCTCTTTTTTCTCTAGACCTCATTCCTTTCCTCAGTCCTTGTCAGCTGATTTCTACTGTGCATCAATTTAGAAATGAGCTCTTTTTCTTTTATCAGCCAGAGAAGGGAGCTTCTGCATGAATCAACTGAGGAGATGGAGCTGGGAAGAGTGATAGTGAGAGCATGAGAGCAAGAATGAACATGGAAGACACCTGCCAGTAGTTGCCCAGATCAATGTCAATTTGATCTTTGGGCCAAAAACATACAATTCCCTCTGTTTTATAGAGCTGACACATTGTCTTCTCCCTCTTGTCTGCAATTACAGAAAAGTGTTATGAAACATCTAACCTAAAAGTAGGAAAATTCATATACAATAACCAACTGAACAGGGTAGCTGCTACACAGGATACAAGGTGCATTTGACAACACAGAAGACACTGGGTTATGGAAGCAAATGTTTCTCAAGAGAGCTTATCATAATCTGTTTTTACTACACTGAATTAAACTAAGCTTCTGCTAAAAGGCTTAATATGATTAAAATGCAAGTACATTCCTTAAAAATGAGATCTGAAACAAAATACTGCCTTGCAGAATGCTCATTTTCTATATTCTACCCATATTTTTTCAGGATGTACTTCTCCATTTGTTTCCTTCCCCAAAACTCAGCATTCTGTGCTCATCAAGCATTATTTCATCCTTCCTGGACTGGAGTTCTGAAGAGGCTCTTCCAACCTTGTGGGTGAAGGAAGCCAACTTTTTTGAGCCTGAGGAGATGCGGGGAGGGAAGGGTTAAGTGTGTCATCCAACACACTTAACACACAGGGAAAGAAAAATCACACTATTGACACTTAGCCACAATCTGAATGATGTTCTTGGAGCTGCAAAATGGGGCCTGTCCTACACCACAGCAGACTGCTTGTTTTGCTTCACTGTCAGGAACACCTATTTTCTATGGGTGTTCCTGTTTCTATAACATCTAATTCCAGTTCTGTCTATAACTTTACTGCTTCGTTTTTTAGCATCTAAAACAGCATCTCCTTCAACCTCTCCTAATTCAAATAGCTCTAAAATGGTTCCAAATAATCTACAATAAATTTTCCTTTGTACTGTATATTTTTTGTTTGCTCTTTCAACAACTCTCTTTTGAGGGCCATTTCACAGCCTTAAAGACCACTCCCATCAGCTATACCTGTTTCACCTCAACAGCCTGGATATGATTTTCCTATAACACAATAAAAGCAGCATGGCCTTTGCAGGTATTTATGTATTCTACCCTGCTTCTTCCCATATTTTAACATAATAAATTCTATCTATATTTTATAGGCACCCTTTAAATTATAAGTTGCCTTGATATTATTCTACAATATGCACATACTTCTTCCATTTCTTACACCGTCCATATGACAATTATTTCAAAACATCCAGAGATTTTGCCAATGCTTATGTTATACCTGTCAAGATCTGATGACTCTATGTTATGTATTCCTCTGAACAGAACCACTACACTTAGTTACAGGCTATCATCAACCAATTCATTCTCTTGCTAAAATCAAGTCATCCAATTACTCCTTGACTAATCAAGGCTGTTTTGGCTTTTTCTTTTTTCAAAAGGTACTCAACAGCATAAACAGTTCACTTACAAGAAATGGAAAGGGGCTAATCAGCAGAATTATTGTTTTGCTGCTACAATTTGCAGTATTTAAATGCAGTTGCTGATTGGACTGAAAGTTTTATGATACAGCAAAGGAAACTAGTTTGACTTAAATATGAAGCTGCCTACGTCTTGCCTATTGAGGGAAAGAAATGCAGAAAACTAGAATTTCTGCAGCAATTCACTTTTTATATTTATGTATCTAAACAAACATTGTTAAAATATATAAAACAGATATGAGTGCTCATAATTTTCTAGACATGTCCTTATCTTTCCATCACTTCTAATTTTCTGATTTTACTTTTACATTTTCACTAGTAACAGTCTCTCCCTTTTGTTTCTAACACATTGTAGCTCAGAATTTAAAAATTCAAGTACTACTGCAACAGTTAACTTATTGATTAGTCATTTGACCATATCAAGAAACCGTAAAAACAATACTACAACAAGGTAGAACATATTTTTCTATCATCTTCCCTGTAATCAAACCCAAACTGTTCTAAGTGACCCATCCTCTTCCGGATGGTCTTTGATATAAAAGATGCAGTCCTTCAAGTAATGTGCAAGCTCATTCCCTACAAACGTACAATTTATTCTGAGTGTCCCAGTATATCCTAGATTTCAAAAAAGGACCTAGGCAATCAGTCCTTATAATAACACAGAGTATAGTTTACAATCAAACAAGTTATGTACAATGTCTTCACAGTTACATATGCCACACATGCACAATCTTTCTGCAAAAGGAACTCCATGAAACTTCTCATACCTTACCACAGAATCAAGTTTTTCAAACCATGCTCTAGAGAAAACTCTTTTAAGGTCTTGAGGCATTTTAAATTGTCAAATATGTTTCAGTCTGGAAAAGTGGTTTACTTTGTGCCAGCCACTTCAAGGATTAGCACATTCAAGAGATGCTGTCATCTTGGGTAGCAACATCCAGGACCCTTTGTTTGAAGTTTTTCCTGGCCTTCAGGTAGGTTTGAACTGGGAACAGAAATCCATATTGTACAATAATGTTTGTAATTTGAACAGCCCAAGTGTGAGAGGATTTGTTGAAAGTCTGCTCTTCAAAACACAGCTTTGGTAGTCTACATCCACTGACAAAATCTTCAGGCAGTAATTAAATACCTCGTGAGATGACTTTATATGGAGGGTGGGAGTCATATTCTCAGCTCTGCCCTAACTGAGGAAAATGGAGTGGATTTATCCACCCGCATGATACATTTGTTGTTCAGTCATTAAGTCGTGTCCGACTCTTCGTGACCCCATGAACCATATTGCGCCAGGCCTTCCTGTATGATACATTTGAGGATGGTACAAATGCCTTCAGGCATCTCTGCTCAAAAGCTTGAAAGCCTGTGAAGATAAGCCTGAGGTTATCCTGTTTCTTAGGAGAAGCTGCTTGCCTGGTGAATTTTAACTCTTTCTGTAATGCCTAAATCAGGGTTCTCTGAAGTGGTCAATACTGACCACCAAGGGTCGATGGGACTATCCAAAGGGTTGATGTTGCTGTTGTTGTTGTTATTTGTAGTACTATTAAAATAGTATTTATTATTTTCATATAATAAATGTTTGGGGGTCGATGAGCAATCTAAAACTTCATGAAGGGATCAATGAGCTGAAGAGTTTGGGAACCCCTGGCTTAAATAGTCCCTCTCTCTCTTTTCTTCCTTTCCTATCCAGTTACCTCCTCCTCTTCTGCACCCAGTTCTGTTTTCCTCTATTTCCATCTTTCCCAGTACAGTTACTCTGAAATACACTTTATCAGTTGCACTTTGTACTAGTTACACTGGAAGAATGGCATGTTTGCTGCTCTCATGCAAGCACCTACATAAATAGAAACATAAAGAGCTGCACTGCTCCACAATATTAATTGGTCCTGAATGTCATGAATGTGATTCAAATGACTCTGCATTCTCTAAATAAGACAGATGCCCAAAAGTTTAAAGAAGATACACCAGCAAAAAAAATGTACCAACTAGATAACATATATTAGTATTAGACAGTTCAGTGAACTTGTAAGATGATATGCACCGATACATTCCTAAAATGAAAGGACAGATTAAAAAGTATTGGGAAAGAAGGACCACTCATCTATGATTGATATGATCTACCCAAAATAGATATCTAGTCTTGATTAGACTAAAACTACCTGGAGAGCTTTGAAAGATGCTTCTTTTCGTTTTCCTTTTTCCCCTAGAGCATTGGGCCAATAGTTAGATGAGCTTTTTTTTTTTTTTTTAAGGAGTTTAATTGTGCAGATAGGTGAGTAGCCTTTGACGTGATGTCTTTTTAGTTTTTCTTTACATTTCTTTTGTCTCTTGCTTTTAACAAGATGTTAGCTGGAAGATTTGCCCCTGCAAGTTGGGCAGCCATATACATTAAATAAATGAACCATTGGAATGGGGGGGGGGGGGCTCTCTCTCCTTCCTTAATTGAGGCTCAAATGACCAAGCTCAAATTATCCTACATTATGCAAAGACTGAGCCTTCTGGAGGGAGCTCTAATGCTGGGAAGGAAAAAGAAGAGGATGATCAGCAGCAAGGTCAATGAACTCAGTTATAGTGGCAATGGATACATCATTCAAAGACCTAAAAAACCAGGTTAGGGACAGATCATCAAGTATGTAACATATTCCATTCTGAACCTTGGAATTAGCCATACTACCTGGGATCTTCAAATCCAGATAATTTGAATCTGTAACTGATAACTGGGATACCTGGAAGTAAAACTGATGGTGGAATTTTCACTTGTGATACAGGAAACTAGGGTTCAATTCTTCATCAATACAGCATCATAATTTTTCTCTCAAATAGCAAAATTATCAGTTGCAAAATCTGAGTTTCCAAGTGCGATAGGAAAATATATTAGGTCCAGCTAATGACAAAACATCACCACAGTCCAGAATTTAATTGAAATTTAGGAAGGAATCCAAAATATTAAAAGTTGTATGGCTATTAGAAAAATTGATAATTTCTACCAAAAATAATATACCATATTTTTCCGACTATAAGACAATACTTTTTTCTAAAATCCTTATCCTAAAAATTGAAGGGCGTCTTATTCAAGGAAGTCAGCCGGGGAGAGAACCGCGTGGTGGCAAAACTGCCCATACTTTGTCTCTGCAGGCAGGCTTCCTCCTATTGCTAGCCTCCAATCACGAGTGAAATAGCTTGTCTCCCAAACAGACTTCCTCCAATCACGAGCCTTATGTAACTGACGTCAGCTGATGCTGAACAAACCAATTAGAGGAAGGCTGTTTGCAGAGAGAAGCTATCGGCAGTTTCACTCGGCAGTTTCACTCGTGCTTGAATGTAATCAGTTATGCAAAAGAGCATGGAAATAGAGCTGCAGAGAGACGGTTTGGACCTCCTCCCACCGAGTGTATCAGGTCAATGTTACCTAATTACTAAATAAAAATGTGTTCTGCACTATCTTTAAAATATTGATTTCTTAATTTTGGGTTGGAAAAATGGGGGTCGTCTTGTACATGGGGGTGTCTTACTGACAGAAAAATACGGTAGTTCTACAAATGACAAAATATTAAAGCTTTGTGTTGGTTTGTTCTATGACCTGGAACAGCTTATATCATCATCAGAGATTAAATAAAAAATAATTTTTTAAAAACCAAAATACATGCAGTTGACAAAGCTGGCACTACAAGGATAAGGAACAAAATGGGGGTTACATACTAGTCAAACCTCAGTTACTGTAATTTCAAATCATTCTGCTTTTTGAAGAAGTTTGCTTCTTCTGACATCTATTTTTTAACAGTCCCCTCTATTTTGAAAAGTTACCTTTGTTGTAGGCAAAAAGGTCTGTGTTGGACTCTGTTGGCACTTTCCTATTTGCATGTTTGCTAAATATAATCATATTATGGATTGCTTTTTCCTATTGTTTCCACAAGAGTTATATCTCATATCCGATTAGGGTCACTTTTTAAGACTGACTCTATGGTGGCCTCTCCCTGATTAGTTCCAAGTCCAATTATTCTAAAGCATAATCATTTAGGGACCTAAACATTCTGGTTTCCAGGTCATGGCCTAACCATGAATGTATCCAATCTACATAAGGGTAATTAAAGTCCCTTAATATTACAAAAACCTCTCTGCATGTCCCCCCGATTTCCCGAGGGTTCAGTTTAAAAGCTACTGTCTTGTTTTTGATGTTATATGCTAGGAGCCAGGTTACAAGTAGAGCCTGTCTCTTGTATAAGTTTGGCTTACCCAATAAAGTTCCCCAGTGTCTAACAAATCTAACCCTTCTACCTGACATCACTACCTCATCTATGTATTGAGACCTTGAGCGTTATCTGTCTAGCTGGCTGTGTGTGTAGAGCAGGTAGCATTTCTAAGGCAGCTACCTTCAGCAATACTGGACTTTCAGTCTGCTACCTAGCAGCCTAAATATGTCTCCAATGATTGATCAGCTGTTTTTCCCCATATTGTTGTGCTAACATAGACCATGATTGCTGCTTCCATGCCAGTACTACCCAACAGCTTATCCATCTAGATATCTACAACCTCACACCAGGCAATCTACATGCCCATAACCAACCCATCTGTCTCTGTTTCTAATAACTCAATCACCCACAGCCAAAGCCTTCTACCTCCAGAGTATCCTCAGTATGACAGCTTATGGGTTCATCACTTTCCTACATGAACATCTCTTTTACCCTTGAATCATGTCCTCCTCCTCCAAGACCCTCATTCTTCTTGACAGTATGGAAGCTGCATTCCTGGGAGTGGGATGAAACTATCACATCCCAGAAGATCTACATATCTCTCTGGCTAGTTAACTATCTCCAGTTCAGCCACCTTAGTTTCAAGGGAATGGACTTGCTCTCAAAGATCCAGGAGTTCATTACACTGAGCACATATAAAACCTTATATGTGAAACTTAATAATAACCAATAAAGAATAAATACCATGAGAAGGAGTGCTGTGAACTTTACTGTATGATGGTTAACACTGAAGTTAGAATGTCAACTTTTCATGTTGTGACAATACATACATATGGAAGGAAGATGGCATGCCAAAATGTGGCAATCTGCACAAGGTATTATAAGAGTAGTTTTTGCAGCTAGACTAGTCAACAATCTAAATTTAAATTAAACATATAGTGAAAAATGAAAGTCATAGTGCTTCATAAAACATTAACTAGTTGTAATCATTTGCAATGTAATTGTGGACATTTATATGCTTTTCTTATGCACAGAACATAGCTATTAGAGCTGAATGGTGATGGTGTGAAGTATAGGTTAGATTGGGTGAAATTAAAGCAAATTACTCAGGGATGTGGAATTCTGAAAATAGAAACAGTCAATGATTTGCAACCCTCTTGATGATCAGCTTCACAGAACCCTAAATGGCAAGAACTTACATATTTTAAAGTTAACTAGTTTTTTTTTTTAATATTATGTATAAATATAGTTTGAAAGGAAGTACTGACTTTGAAAATTATTATTTTCTTTGGTTCATAAGTCCTCTTCAGCTTAAGATTTTTTTCCACTAAACATTTTTATATTCTTAGGGTTTGATCAAAAAAGCAGATAATGAAAAATTGTGTAGCAACATTTTAATGTAAATGGTTCATATACAGATTTTTACACATATGCTCTAACATAATATAGCATTAACTGGATTTCCAACAGACCTGCCCAATAGCTAACAATAAGTAAGCAAAAACTAAGACAGAAAAGTGGTTTTACTAACAATTTCAATATATTGAAATTTAATACTGATAATTGACAAAAGAAGTCTAGTAATCCATATTAACATTAGCAAGGATCCATTTTCTGCAATATGTCCCATCTACATCAGGTGGAGGATTAATGAAATATTTATGTCAGAACTGTCCCTCTGAGGACTGAGATGAACTCAAGCTCTGTAATAACTGTCCTAATTGTCATATACTTTTCAGAAAATGTTGACAAGAGTCAGGAAAGTTGACCTCTCTGTTGTTATAACAACATCTCCAAAAGCTCTATTCCTACAGGTAGTGACTGGCCTGGTAAACCTCAGCTACCTCAACCTGAATCACAGTTAAGTTCTTCAGATTTCAATTAGAGGAAGTCCTCATTTAGTGACCATTCGTAATTATGACAGTGATGAAAAAGTAACTTTACAATCAATCCTCATATTTAGGACCTCTGCAGGTCTGTAAAGCAAAGGAAAACTGAAGAACATAAGCACAGCCATGGTTTCACTTAGTGACCGCTTTGCTTAATGACCAATTTGCCAGTCCCAATTATGGTTGCTAAATGAGGACTGCCTGATTATCTTAATTCACTTTTCAGCTAAAATGGGTTGTAAGGAGCATGACCAGAATCTGGCAATTCACCTAAAGAGTCATTAACGTAAAATATAAAAGATGCTGGCTTAGACCCTAAATAAATGAACAAAAGAATGTGAATAAAGTTTTTTCATCTCTTCCTTCTGCCTGTAAACATCTGTGTTCATTTCAGTATCTCCAGAGAGCTGGTACATACATACTTTTTGAATAATACAAGGCAGGAAAACTATAATCCAAGAACAGTAAATAGATCTGTTTGATTTTGGATAAGTCCACGTTATCAGTAGCCCCCACACCTAACAAAATAGTTGATTCAAAGCAATTACCCGAGAGGGAGAAGATAGAAACCCTTTTTTCCTAGTCACTGTGTTTAATATTGTTCAGTGCAAATTGCTACCACCATCCAACGTGAAAAAGGAACTGAGATGAAGATAACCTACTTGCTCTTCAAGGAATCAAGATTTCTCTTTTTTGGAACTGCAAACTAGAATTTTTATTGTCTGAAATTGCTAGGAAAATGTCCAATGAATGTCATTAACAATAAAGTGACAAAACCAACCCTGCTTAGTTTTGACTTGGATCAATGACCAACTGGGAATATCAAGGTGGTTAGCTAGTCTGAGAAGTCCAAAAACATCCCAGAAGAAAGCAAAGGAAAAACATTTCTGTAATGCTGCTAAGAAAATTGCATTGATACAGTCATCAGGAACCAAACTCAAGTCAAAGGTATTTTTACATTTTTAATACTGAGATTGTTGTTAACCCCCAAAATGCGTCAATCAGCTATAATTCTAAAAATGGTAAAGAAATTTGTCTATGTATTTATTCAAGACTAAAAACATGAGACATCAATATAAAAATGTGTCTGCTTATCTGAGAACCCTGAGTATGATCTAATACCAAAGCTCAGAAGGTATGAGTCGTATCGGTGATACAAACGGCTTTACATTTCTTTACAGGAAAAGCTCAAAAGATGGTAATAAACAAAATCTGAGCAACATTGACAAATTTACTGAAAGGGATAGTAGAATTGTTTAAGATATTTCTACTGAACTAGAAATGGATTGTTTATTAATTTACTTATACGGTTATTTATATGTCATAGACTTCATCTATTTTACTTATCTCATTAAACATACAGGCATTTCCAAATTGCTCCGATACTTTGCCATTAATAAAGCATTAAAATCAGATAACTGATTAGCCTAACACACTGAAAATCCCCCCCCCAAAAAAACCCTCAACGATGATATCTGAACTTCTCTTTCTTAATACTACTCAAACAATAAGAGTCAGGTTGAAAAGTCTGTGGGCCAGTAGTGTTGCTGAGTTACAACTCCCAGCAGCTTCTGCCTGCATTTCAAGGGAGAAGCCAACATATAATATGTCCAAGCTATTCACACAAGCTAAATAAAATTTCAAAATATTTAACTGAAGGCTCAAGAGTCCCTCATATCAGAGACCATTCAAAGTATGCTTGCATAATCTTAAGCTTCATCTACATAAAATCACTTTTAGGGGTCATTTTTTAAAAACTTTATGATTATGAATTATTTCATACACCAACCACTTCAAAAGAAAATGAAATTTTATGCCATACTAAATGGAAGCTAGAAAGCTATTTATCACCTGTATAATATCACATCAATCACAGAGCAACATTTTTGTTTTTAAAAGGCTTCCCACTGAAGTACTTGTTCTCTTTTCCATTTAGTGACTATTTTTACAAGCGCCACACTAACAAACTAGGATTCAGAAGTCATCTCATGCATATTGCTGTTGTCCCACATCATTCAGAATAAACCTTTTTAGATCGTTAACTACCACAGGGTTGCTGATTACACAGCCTTCAGCAATTTCCTAACCAATGACCACCTGAACAATGATGTGTTCAGCTTCTCAGACCCTGAAGCCTTTCAAAGGTGAATCATTTCACAGTTTGGAACTAGATCGCCATAGCAACTTCCCTTTGAGGGTTTTAGAATCACCATCCAGTAATTCTATGATCATCAAGCTCAACCATTCCCAATGGTTCTTTTCACAGCAGATGGAAAAGGAAGCCTTGAAATTTTACAGCCTATTTCAAGCAATTTGGGCAGCCCATTAGAATTCAAAATATTTCGACCTTCAGTCACAAAGCACGTTATCTGAAGCTGTGGTGATCTCAAGTCAAGACAAGCAGACATTTAGGTCTAATCATCCATGATGACAAGAGACAAAAAAAATCTTAATTCAGCCACTATCAAAATGCTTACTTTACTGCATGCAAGTCTTTCCACAGGCAATGAAAACACACCATGCAATGTTTTTATCACAATCATCTGTTCAGAGGAAATATGAATTCTGAATACTGACATGAATCTTCACACTAAACCAGCAAAAAGGCTGAATATATAGTGTTCTGCAAAATGCACAGAAACCAAACTATTAAATTTTCTATACATTACATCTAAAATACCTAAAATTGGTATTTTTAAAAAGTGGATTGTATCTGAAAATTGCAATCTGTGTGCATTCTAAGAAAACCTGAATACAGTACAAGAGTTTAAATATAAATGCTAGTAATATTTGAAAGCAATAGCATCATCTAAAGCTCCTCAGTTATTTTAAATACAGAACAAAATTTGTCTCTCAATTACTGTAATCAGCCTCTGAATTATTATTAATGCAAGGTATCAGACTTTTAAAAACCTTAAAATCAGAATTAGCATTGGATTAGCATTCAATAAAACTTACAAAATAAATTTTGTAAGATTTGGCGTACATATTCTGAATACTACATCTACATGGTTTAACATCTTTCTGAATAAATCCTTCAAACTAAGACTAACAGCCAGCAGCGTATAAGCAGACTTCTAGTCACTCAAACTACAGTATTCCTTCTCCTATCCTTCAACGCACTGAATCTGTTCTGAAGAATCCCCAAGTCTGAAGCAGATCTGAAGGGGCACAGGGGATGGAACATTTCTCCCTTTAACTGCAGGAGAGGGGTTTGGTTTTTGTTTAACTGAGCTGTGATCTATACTTTCTTCAGCCTGCAAGTATTATAAGGGACATGATGACGACATAGTAACATGATAACAATACCAGGAAATGCAGCAAAAACATTTGATTTTTTAAAAAAACTTGGAAGGGGGCTGTAGAGAGTTTCTTAAAAACTCAACTTGGGACATTCAGCTTATTACAAGCTTCATGTAGCTGTTTTATTTACTTATAACTCCAATATCAGAGCTTTTTTCATTAAATGTTTATTTTTGTTAAAATTTTATTTTCCCAGAATTTTCATTTGCAGAATGTTTTAACCCCTTTCATCTTGGAACTGCTGCCTCATGTCATTGTTAATCTATGGTTCTGCTATACATTTTAGTACTGAATGATCATCATTTATTATTAGAAATCTGCCAGTCACTGGTCTTGACTTTATTGGATGACGAAGCAGCACAGAATTATTACATAAATAAATGTCATATACCAAAAATTTCTTTTCTTAGTTTCCTTTCAGCGATTACTCAATAAACCTTATTTGGTAGCATTAAAGAATATGCATAATAACAATTAAAATAAAATGAACAAGTATAATAACATAAGCATCAATGTGAGAATAAATAAATAACAATAAATGAGAATAAATTATCCAGGGAAATATTATCTTTGTAATGTAGTGAATTATTTACATTCTATCTTCCATTTTAGTAAATATAATTTGGCAAGATATTTTTTTACATTTCTGTCCAATATCATGACAGTAATCAAATATATCCTAAGTTACAGTTACAGGATTAGATAACTTTTTCCTGTTTTCACCATTGTTATTTATTTGAATATATAAGTCTTACAGGCCATTCCAATCAGAACTGGCTCTTTACTCATGCAGGACATATGAAAGACATTTTACACATTTGCAATTAGTATACTATTTTCTGTGTATCACCTGCTACAGGACGTTTTGTCATTCAACTTATAGTAAGTCTAAAAGCCAGCCATGTTCAACAGGTGAAGGACTGTTACTGTCTGAAAATATATGTGAGAGTTACATTATGTCTGGGTTGCTATAATACACTCTGTAATGCTACCTATTAAAATGTCTGAACAACACAACTGATTCAGAATGTAACAGCCTGGTTGTTGACAGAAGGAGCAAATGCTTCCATGTTCACAGAGAACTGTACTTGCTTCCCACAGCTCCTGGGCCCAACTCAATCTGCAGGTGATGACCCTGACAGCCCTTCACAGTTTAGACCAATGTAGTTGAAAACCAACTTTTTTTCTGGATGAGGTTATCTAAAATAATCCTTATCCTATAATGAAAATTCCCAGAAATATTGGCTGAGAACAGGGAGAAAATCTTTAAAATGGCTGTAAAGGTTTAAAGATCTTATATGTATTCGAGCTTTAACTTTTTATCCCTGGATGTTTTAATGGCTGCCTTGAATCTTCTAGTATTCTCCTGCTTTTTGTAATTTACCTATTTTGAATTTGTTTTTAAATATTGTTAGCTGTCTTGAGCCTTTAAAAAAAACGAACAGGATATATGTGAAATGAATAAACAAGTGCTCTATTCAGGAACTGAAAACAGTTTTCTAGAAAAACTGTTCTGTTGAACTCCATAATTGGGGAGCAAACATGGACTGCTAAGAAGGGTTTGATGGGAGAATTCAGATTCCTAAAAAACCTCTCCTGAAGTTGACAGCGTGCTCTTGGCTAACCTGAGAGCATGAGAAAAGAGAGAGAGGAAAAGAACGCTTCCCTGCTGATGTTGAGATACAGAAATGAAGATTAATAAACATAACTCTGCAGCCATGGCCTGTAATGACTGTCATGTTTGTGTTCCCACCTGAAAACAATCTCGCATATTCTTGCAGCAAGTGCAGGGGTACAGTGGTGCTTACAGAAAACATCCAAGGACTGGAGCAGTGATCTCTGACTGATGAAACAGAATGAATTTTCACCAGCTCTAGCAAAGAAGGTGATACAACATGAACCAAAGAAGAAAGAGGAAGCAACCTTGGTAAGAAAAACAAAAGCAAAAGCCCAACAGATTAACAGCCAAAAACAAGAGGCATAAAAGATGCTCTGTGTAACCTGAATGCAAAATCAACTTTCAGGCTACTGCAGATGAAAGAAACTCTTGAGCCTTAAGGGGAAGAAAAGAGACACTGCAGAACAGAAGACAGGCTGCTGGTTTCCTGAAGGACAGAAGGAAGAGAGCTGTACTCTGCAAGATCATAAGAAGAATGATTGTAGTTAGTGACTGACTACAGGGAAACAAATCTGTGCCAAGCAGACATACTGGCTATCTGACAGGAGCATGGATGAGAGACATAAGAAAACTGCTTCCAAGACTTGACAAGTCCACTGATAATTATTCCATGTGGGAGTTTATTCATAGATGAAGGGACCGGTTCAAAGAGAAAACCAATGTTCACTGATTTCTTTTATTGTTGTATTGGCTTCTCCTAACCAAAAGAAACAAACTTTGGTAACAAAGGTCCAAACTCACTGCAGCCCACCAAAGAGAGAGACACACACACACAGAGTATCTACTTGTAACCACAAGAAGTAGAAAATGAGTCATGGTATCTACTGTTTTTTTATGCAACTTTTATGTATTTTGATATAAGTAGATTGAATATTAGAGACTGTATTAGCAAAGAGAACTATGAATTAGAAATAAAGAACACAAGTCATTAAAAACTGATGTTAAAATGTAAACAGTTCTATCTATCAACAGTTATGATCTATATATCATAATAAGATAAAAAGAATGTGGACTATTGTGACTTTTCCTTCACATTACTGATTCTTCTAAACCTAGGGTAGGCTATTCTTAATCTCAGGCGAAGGGCTTTTATTTGGGGATTTACTGTCTTCATACCACAATGCTCAAGGCTTCAGTCTTAAACATTCTGGCGAGTTACAAGTTCCTGGAAAAGGCATACCCCACTTAAGTTTCTCCAAGCAGATCAGCAGGAGGCATAAATGACAGGAGACCAGGGTGCTGAAAATCTGGATGTATTTCAAAACTAGCTGGGAGAAGATGCTTGCCTGGTGAGTTTTAACTCTATTTGCAACACCTAGGACATCTCTTCTCTCCTTTTCTTCTCTTCTCATCTCTTTCCTTCACTGTTGAATTATCGCTTTCCCTTGCCTTATTTCCATCCAGTTTTGGGCTCCCTCTGTTTTTCCCTCTTTTCTCAGTGCAACTATCCCTTTTTATTATCCAGGCATCCAAGGGTTTTTCCCCTTTTTGCTGTTTTAAAAATGATTAATTTTAATCACACACATACACATATATAATACACACACATGTGTCATACACAATCATAAAGGGGAGAAGTAATCACTAGGAATGAATTCAGCTGGAGCTGAAAGCCCTAGATTGACAAGATGGAGAAGCAGGGTATTGCATACAATTTTTTTCAGTATTTATAATTTTATTTTTGTCTACCTTTCCATTGTGGTGGGGAAATGCAATCTTCTTTTCAAGTAAGTATGGTGTATCTTTTCTCTGAATCTCTCACAGCCTAAAATTGAGCAAAATCACATTTCCTTTTACCACAGATATAACTAACGTGCTTTCAAATAACCAGACCTTACTTTTTAGAAGGTGTTGCCATATTCAGTGGAGCAACTAGTCATTTTGGGGAAAACAACACAGCTTTAACAAACATAAAAAATCAAGTTAAAACAAGTTCCTGAGGCTACTTTTTTTCTAAAGAAAGGTATGCATGTAAAAAAGGTCTCCAAAATTTTAAAATATAATTATAGAAATACTATTGTAGTCCTGCCACACAAACTATCACTAGCAATTCTGTGTATCATGCCTCATAATTTTTCTTTCTCCACCAAATTTGCTAGCATCCACTGATTTTAAATGACACCTCCATCTTCGTAGTTGACACAGTACAAATAAAAGAGAAAAAACTATAAAAAATAGTGCTCACAAATGCCTAAAACATCCAACTAGCTTCAGGTTGTCATTTAAAAAACAATCAAAACAAGTAGTAAATCTTGTTTGCATGTTCCTTTTTAAATTCTAATAACTGAAATCCTGTAGAGTTCTAGTGAACAATTCACTGCAGGGGTTGTCAGGTCAATTCAGTTTGAAGGTGTACCTTTACCTTACTAAATGTTCTTACACTGTAGTTTTCGCCTGTAACAATAGCTTTAGAGAAGTCTAAGAGCAATACTTTAAAAGGTTTCTTTAAAAATCAACAATAATTTGCTTGAAGATAGCAATTCTATTCCATTAACATTCAAAACCATTGTAGGTTTAAAATATAAAATAAAAATGTAGTCTACCAGTTCTACATCTTTTCTGGCAACCAGCACCACCCTCATAGTTCCTGAGTAGTTTAATGGGTTAATTTAGTAAGCAGCAGTTTGGGGACCAGATTTAATGAGTAATGCCTGCCATTTTTTAAGCATTAGCTGTGCCATTAGACCTATTCAATCAAAAGGAAAGGCCTCACATTCTTTTAACCATTATCACTCCCTTTGAACTAACCCTGATTGGAAGATGCCACTCTTCTTGCTTAAAGCCATTTCTTAAATGTCTTGCTGTACTTTTGCAGTGTTTCAGTTGTTTTTATGGACTGTCATCTGAACAAGTTAAGGAATAGACAAGCAATAGAAATACAGAAAACTATCAAACAAGGAAATGCAATATTTGCAATGGCAGTATTATAAAACAAATTCAGTAGCAATTCAAGTTGCTTTCTTTGACATAATTTACAGTATACAGGAAGGACTGGTTTATAATTAAGTGATAAATATCTTCAAATCTGGCAGAAGGACAGAGCTGGTCTCAGCTTAAATTTTTAAATATGTGCCAGCTGGAGTTGTATGCAACACTAAGGAAAATTCTTTAGAATAATTTTGGATTATTTTGAGCAAGCAAGCATGTTGATGCATATGTTCAATCAATCCTGCTTGGCTTATCCGGCCAGGACAAGTTCTAAACAAACCAGGAAGGCACAACTGTGGTTTGTTTACCTTTATGTGATGATGTCCCTGATTTATTTTCTACTAGGCCAAATTCTAAAGCCAAAATTTGCTCTTGGATTCCAATTCAATTCAGTGCAGTCATAATTTATTAGTTCAGGCAACAGGACTTCCAACAATTTGTACTGATACTCAGAAATCACATCTAAAATTCCTACATTAATGAAGGACAGCTGCTTTTTCAACTCATTTTACTCTAGATTATCAACTTTCTTCAAAAACATTTCATTTGTTTTACAACCAAGTGCCTTTTGATAGGTTAAGAATCACAGACTTTAGAGGTGAATCTTGAGTGTCAGCACAGATTCCAGCAGATCCAATTTTTGGACAACCAAGCACATGGCTACAGCTGTGTTTATATAACATATCAAGTCACAAACAAGCCATACTTTTTTTTTTTTTTGCCTAATGTATTGTGTGAACTCAACGAGCATGGTTAGTTTATGGTTCTGTCTCATGCAAACCAGAAAATTTGGACTGAGTAAATCACGGTTAAATCATGGTTAGGTATGTGGTTTGAAGACAGCCTATATGTATGACAAGGTTTCACTGGGGCTAAGTAGAATAAAGATAAATAATCCTACAATATCATAAAATGAACATGCTGGGCTGGGGGGGTGTTGGTTTGTGAGTTAAGTGGCAAATTGCCTTCCAGCTAAACTGTGTCAGACCTACATTTTGTTACCCAACTGCAATAGTAGCAGCAATAACTCTGCTACAAGCCATTCATTTCAACAGGTATTTCCAGATATATTTATTGCACAGTAAACATGGTTAAGACAGATAAACATAAGCAGAGTTGATCTACTGGCATGCATAGAGTCACTCCAGAGGACAGCAGGAGATCTTATAAGAAACATCTGGTGAAGTCTTTCAAGCTGGAGAGATAGAAAGAGAAGGCAAAGAGAGAGAGAAGCCCTGTAGAGGAAGAAAGAATGGCATTGGGGACAGGAGGAAGATCCACTTCCAAGGCAATGGTCACATAAATTGGGGCTGAGTCTGGGACAAGAATGTAATGTGAGTAAACATCTCAGACAATGCCTTCCCTAGTTCACATGAAGATAAGGGAGGGAGAGGGAAGTGCATTCAGACTTGCAAGATTCTGTTACTCCAGCTTTACAATAAAAGTAGTACTGACCTACATGGCATTGGTTTCTTAGTCTGGTCTACTTGGTAGGACTGACAAGCCCTCACTTAAATTATATTATTGTCCTAGTATGAAAATATACAGAGATAAATCTATGTGAGATATGGATGTATATATAACCACTTTTTATGATAAATGCTTATATTTATTTGCCAAGTTTGGCGTTAAAGTGACAATCATTTCCACAGAGTTACACCTGTCACACTGGAATCCACTGCTGTAAGTTACTAACTCAGTGATAGTATTAAACACTAGAATTGGTAACTACATTATGAAACATTATACAATCTCCCTTGATATAAATTATTTCACATTAAGTTAAATCTCAAGAGCACTTTAAATGCCCTAAACTTGCTATTTTAAAAACTAATGAATAAAAGGCTAATCATAAAATAAATGAACTTTTTAATGAGCATGAAAAGCTTTCCCTACCAGAAGAAAAAAACACTTTCCCAAGAGACCTGTCATGTTAAAGCAGTAGTCAATAGCGGCATGCAATCAGTAAACAAATTCAGCTCCATGAAAAAAAGAACTACATCAACGTTTAGTGGTTGCAATTTAGATTATTCTAGCGTGTAATACTTTAATTGTATAAAACAAAGCTGGTGTCACAAACACAAAAGAACTTCTTGCAAAGCAAGCACCACAAGTAATTTTTATGCTGCCACTGAAGGCTGACAAGTGATGAGCACTTTGTTCAAATTTATACACTTATGCATCTAAGGCAACAGGTGGCTGGTAAAAAGAAACACTGAAAAAGGATTTTTAACCCTTTAAAAGGAGTGTTTTTATTTATTCAATCTTCTATTTCCAGTATAGGAAAATGTTAAACATTCATGTGATATATTTAGAATATAATGCAAAATTATTTCAAATGAAACCAATACAATGCTGTCAAATCAGGCGTAGGGTCTGAATGTACTACCTTTAGATACGTAATGCTAACATTAAAAAAAAAATCATTGAGATGAAATTCATAGTATGCATAATAAAGTAAAAACCATAATATTGTGGGTAGGAGTGTTTATGTGGATATGCTTATGCACGTGTATGTGTGAGAAAAAGGGAGCAGACACATGAAATTAGGGCATAGGCAATTTAACTAAATAGGTCAGCAAAAGTTAAGGTGCCTTTGAATGTTTACTATACCAATAACTATTTGAAACATACCATTGAAACACTTCTTAAAATAAGCTATTTGAATTTTGGTTTGTCAATATTATCACATTTTGTTGGTTTTTAAATTAGCTAGAGTCTAGCAAGCTTAAAGACTCTTACCTACATTCCCATGGATAAAAACCAGCCATATTCCTTCTTTCTTTCTTTATTTTTCAAATTTATATATGCCACCCATCTCACTGTACAAGTAAGTGCATGCTTTCCACTTTCCCCCATTTAAAAAAAATCTGTCAATTTCACTATTTAGATCAAATAAGTATAACCTGCATGATTCTAATCTCACTGAAAATGCTCACAAATAGACTACCTAATATGAAGCCAAATATGCCCTTGATAGAAAGTTCACAATTACATGCTGATTTTTTTTAATGATAAGGAATCAGAACTATCCAGTTGGTATATAAAGCCAGACCTTGACATTATGGGTTGCTTGCAGACATTCACTAGTAGTCATTCGGAGATATTCTCAAGCTTCTGTTTTATAGCCTGATCTCACTTGTCTGGGGGATTATCAACACCGCAAAGGACTGCTATACTAAATGTACAGAAGGTAGGTAGATTCCTGGAAAAACAAATGCACTGTATATTTTTGCTGAATTCAGTGAAAAAATTTA
This sequence comes from Liasis olivaceus, assembly GCA_030867105.1. NCBI lineage: Eukaryota > Metazoa > Chordata > Lepidosauria > Squamata > Pythonidae > Liasis > Liasis olivaceus. Next base: position 146,425,417 of record CM061349.1, read on the forward strand.
AAGATAAGAGGCAGCGAAAAAAAAACAAGGCATAGGAAAGAGTTAGTGAGAAAAGACATTAATATATAGAATGTGAAGAGAAAGTAATAAAAATACAGACAAACTTACTTACAATAGTGTTAGTAAAAAGAAAGAATATGTAACAATTTAAAGAACATCCCCATGTATTGAGTGTGAAACAGAGTAAAAAATTTACAGTCACTGCAGAAACAGTGGGCACCAGAGTACAAAAACTGGAATAGATTAAAATAATGGACTGTAGAATTCTAAAAGGAAAAGTAATTTAATGAAGAAGCCAGAAAGAAAATTCAAAGTTGAAAACCGTAACAAAACTTTATTGAACATTTATGTAATAAGTAACCAAAGTGGTACTCTTGATATAAGCTAATGCCCATTTTTCTTTCAGGCATATAATTATTATGGGTATCTATTTGGGAAATAAATTCACTACCACTAATAGTTACCTGGGCTTGTCAGTTACATATATACCATATTTATCTCAAAGGAAAGTGATGCTGAATGTAGGATGATTCACCCAAAAGGAAGTATCAGAAAATGGAATGTGAGAATAACCTTGGGGGCTGGGGGGAAGAGATGCTGCCTAGGGAATGATCAGATAAAAGAGGGAGAGGCCTGCAACTGAGTAACAGGCAGAGAAAGAAACTTAGAAAGGATCTGCCTTATCAGGCAGTAAAAAGAGATGGCGGGAGATTTATATTTTCAGACTTGCGGGATTCTGTTAATGTAACCTTACAATAAAGTAGAATTAGTTCATCTGGTCATATTTCCTGTGTGGTCTACTTGGGAGGCTGACAGAAAAGGAACACTTGGGCAGACAAAAAAAAATCCGTGCGATCTCCAGCTTCCCGAGCTTGATAACCCTGGATTTCTAAAACCAGCTAAAAATATCACCAACCAAAACATGGTGCATGTGACACACTTGGATGTGTGTGTACATTATCTGTCTAAAACTACAAGCCAAAATAGTGTTGGGCCAAGACAACTCCACCCCCAATATTAATTGAATTAATAGCTACTGATTAAAATTAATTGCCTACATCTCATTTATAAAACTAACTGATCCCCATCTACATTCTCTCTCCCACACAAACATACCACACACACACAAACAGAAATACATAAGTATATTAGACAGAAAAAAAGATAGAAAAATAGAACTGATATAAGGTGGCAAGAGGGGATAGCTGAACTGGGAAAGGAAATTAACAGAAATGGGGGAGGAACACTATAGATCAGTGTTTCTTAAACTTTTTTCTCTCAGGACCCTTTCCTAGTTTTAAAAGTTATGGAGGACCCCAAAAGAGCTTTTGTTTGTACAGATTATTTATTATATATAAATATAGAAAATTAAAATTGACGCACTTGCTGCAGCTACCACTTCTCACAATTGTTTGATGGAATTTTAATACTGTATTATTTTTCAACTTAGGCTGGTAAATAATTTTGATTTTGTGGACCCCTGAGAGGGTCTTGGGGGAACCCCAGGGGTCCAAGGGCCACCCTTTAAGAAACACTGATCTAGATGAAGAGGGAGGGAGGGAAGGAGGAAGGAAGAAAGGAGCAAGCCCTGCTTAGGTATTGCAAAAAAAGGTTAAAATTCACCGAGCAAGCAGCCCTACCCCACTAAACATTAGCAACAAAGATTCTATGCTTTTGAGCAGAGATGTCTACAGCCATTTGTACATTCTTCTTGATTTTCAACACCATATTTTATTCCCAGCAAATGTAAAATGACCTTCCCTGCCCCAAGAGAAAATACATTATCTTATTATTGAGGAAATGTGCGTAAATATAATGCAGCCTTTTAATAGTTTTTGAAACATCATCCCACAAATATAGCTTGGAATGGTCCTTTCTAACTGCCAATTTCTTTTTTGACATAAACTGTCAGATATAATATCAACTATTTTGGGATACAATTTGTATTCTCATTTCCAGAGAAAAAATAAATGAATCTATCAGACATTTCGAGAAATTTGGAAATATTCATTACATACATTTCAAACATCAGTTCGTGCATTTATGCATGTATGTGAGAGTGCATACACATGCGTGCCTACATGGGCAAGTTTTTGATTTTTTCCAATTCCCCCTTCCCACTACAACACTCCACCAGATATTCTAGGCCTTTCCTTAGGATTCCTTCAATCTCAGAAGAGGTTTTTCAGGCTAAGAATTTCCAGTGTATTAGTACTTTATTCAATATAACCTATACAAAAACATATTCTCCAAACATATGCTTATACATGCATATTCACACATTTTCAGCCTTATGAGGTAGAGCAGACAGGAAACACGACCAGATGAGCTATTTCTACCTTATTATAAAGCTACATTAACAGAATTTTGCAAGTCTGAAAGTATATCTCTCTCCCCATCTCCTTTACAGCCCAAGAAATTAGGGAGGGTCTTTTCTGAGCCTCTTGCCCTACCCACATTCCTGCTGCAGGCTAAGTTGCCTTTTATCTGACCGTTCCCTTGGCTGCGTCTCTTTGCCCTGTCTCCCAAGGTCATTCCCACATACCATTACATCCATAAAGGTAACTGTGATTAACTATTTATTTAAATTGATACACAGAACATAGGAATGTTTGCAGTTCAATTTGTTAAAAATAATCTCCCATCCTTCTATATGAAGAACACCACTCACCAATGCCTGAACTGAATCCATTGTAATGCAATCCTTTAGAATCTCTAGATATCTGTACTGATCTTCTACTATTCTAGTTTCCCTCTTGCCAAATGTTAATATTAAATTTTCTTGTAAAATTCAGGATTATAATAATATTATAATCCATAGGACACAACCTTAGGGGTTGGATCTTTATTGTTTGGCAGCAATGTCCTGACTTTCTTTCTCTCTTTACAGCCTTGTGATAATCTTGGGAACATTTCATATTTGCTATAGATCATGTGTATACAGAATGAGTGAGAAAATAAAAATACCCCAATAGATCATTGGGATTAAAATCATACAGTCCTTAAAAACAGCTACAAATATTCCTATGGAACTGGAAGTCACAACTAAAAACATTAACAATAATAAAAGGAAATCCAATTTCCCAAATGAAGAAACTACAGCAATCCAGCCCCCCCGACTTGATGGAACCACCAGGTTTTCACCAGCTTCCTAAAAGCCAGAAGGAAAGAGGCCAATCACGCTTCAGGATGAATACAACTCTAGGGAGGGGAGGAGGGCAGCAATAGAAAAGATGTGATTACACCTGAAGATAACAGTTTCTGAGAGGACCCATAGATCTTATTGGGCAGGCAGATGTTACACAAAGAGGGCAGTCTTGCACATACCCAGACCCTGAACCATGAAAGGCTTTAAAGGTGACAACCAGCACTTTGAATTGCACCTGTAAGCCAAACGGCAGCCAGTGTAGCTTTTGAAGTTAAAAAGTTATAAGGCCTCTAGGTACATCCATCACTACCCAGCCTACTGAATTCTGGACCAGCTGCAGATTCTGGATGTTCTTCATGGCCGGCCATACATAGAGTGCATTGCAATAGTCCAATCTAAATGATTGGTGGCACAGTGGTATGCTACTAAATGTTTAAGAACTAGCTCTGCTAACTCCATTGCTGCTGTCACACCACACCACTAGCTGCAAAACACCTGACTGGCGCAATAGGCATCAAGGCTTACCTCTGCTGTCAACCAGCTCACAAAATTCCAGGAAATGTTAACAATCTGCTCTCGCAAACTAGTGCAGGCTACCACTGCTTAGGTGAGAATAACAGTGAATAATGCCTGCTGTTCCAAGAAAGGTTGCAACTGATGGAGCTGAGCCAATATCCAAGCCCATTACAAAATTTCTGTTCAAAAAATATTAGCTGAAAAAATGAATTTCAGGTCTTAAGAAATCATTAATATAGTGTTCTTCAACCTGGGGAAATCTATCTATATGGTCGCTAAGAGCTGATACTGACTTGATGGCACATAATCAATATAATGTCCTTGGATCTCTGCTGACTAACAATTAGCATCTGTTCAATTCTAAGTAATGGAATTATCCTTCTAAGGTACGGACCCATTCTATCTGAAGGAATATTTATTTCCACAGATTCTACTCATTTAATATCAGCAATAACGGCTCTGCACTGAATTCCCTCTTTCATCTAGTAGAGATTTCTCAGTTGCAGAGTTTGTTTTATGTAATATCCTTCTAATGATATACAGAACTTAGAAAAAAATACTATATATATATATACAGAGAGAGAGAGAGAGAGAGAGAGAGAGAAATATTTTAAGTAGGTCTTCCAGTATTAGAACTGATTTCAGTTATTACTGAACTAAACTTACATTTATTTTAAGCATTTTAATTTTTTAAATTGAAATGCTTTCTAGTTATTGAAGTAGAAAATTCTATGTATATATACTATACCAAACTAATTTATTTATATATATATAGTATTGTATACTAGTAAGTATAGTATACTATATATATATATAGTATTCAACCAATCTATCAGAACAGAAAGCTTATGACTGTAATTAACAATGTATAAATTCTATGCATAAATTCACCAACACTGTTAGCTACGTAAAAGAAAAACTAAAACCATAGGAAAAAGCAAAGATAACAAAACACATATTAATGATGTCAACAAGTCGATCAATTACATAAAAAGGCATTGTTTAAAAAAGTGGGGGGACCCTATTATGGTCATTTCAGTTTTTGCAAGATTGATTCTTTTCTGTCAATGCACAACTACCAGGGAACAAATCTTATTTATAAGAAAGTATTTTTTTTTAAATTAACATTAGAATCATATGATCATGCATGGAAAGCCCAGTAAAGATATCTGGTAATTTTTCAAAATGTGTCCAACTTTTAAGCTTTTAGTTACCTACTATGATTTCCATTTTAAGAATGTTAAATTTGAAAATTCAATTCAAAAGAAACCATTCATGGAATAGTAATCCTTCCTAGGAAAACATTACTCCTTGAGTATTTTGGCGCAGTTTATTAGAAAAATATTGATCTATCACTTGAAATAGTGACAAAAATTATCCTTTTGCTCAGCTGACAGCTCTCTTGTTTCTAGCCTACTGTGTCAGATTCCCAAGTCCTGTTAAGGAAAGTTGTATCTATAAATTGTTAAAACCAGAAGCCCTTCAGATAGGGATGCTTTCTGATTTTTCTACTTTATAAGTATGGAGATGCTCAATATTTCTTAATCTAAATGCGATACTAGAATAGAACACTGCATAGATACACCATATATATAGCGCCCTCTACCTCAAAGGGCCTTAAGGACCTGGCTATTCGCCCAGGTCTTTAGTGAGGATGGCTGACACCCCTTTTTTCCTTTCAGTTCCCCCCAGGTTTGTTTTCTTAGTCACCACTGTTCTTTTGTGCTGTTTTTGTATTGTTCTTTGATTTTACAACTGTAAACTGTCCAGAGCCGCTGGGAATCAGGCAGCATATACATTTAATAAATTATTAGGCTATATTACAATCTGCAGTAGTATAAGGGTTACTATCAAGAATGTCACTATGTCCAAGCCTTAAAAATGCTGACAAAGGAGAAATTAGAATATCACAGTAAGATTACATTTCATATTTTTACAAGGCAAAATACAAAGCAAAACATGAGCTCTCATTCTCACACAGAAGCTATTACAAGCTCTGGACACCATCTCTATCCCAAAAATATTTCCCTCCAACATCACCATTACTCATACCTTATTTTTTATTTTCCAGCCCTAAAGCTGTCCGTCAGAATAGTTTTTCCAGCGGTTAAGAGTATCTGCTGTCACAGTCATAGCATGCTTCCAACTGACTATGTTTCTATCAGAAAGAAGAATGGAAAAACTGGGAAAGGAGAAAAATGACCCGCAGTCGTCTCCTTCAGACACAGAAGGCTTTACACCAATCCCGAATCAGTGATGGAATGGCAGTGATGACAATTCAGATAGGAGGACAAATGAGAAAGGAAAGGAATTCTCTGTCACTCAGACAATTGTTGCTGCCAGAACTTTTTCATTCCTCTGCTAAGGTATTTCAGAATCTCTCAACTCTGACAGCTGAGAAAATATAACCAGCACATCTGCCGTATGGCTCACATTCTAGTCATTTAAACCCTTTGAAAACATACTATGCTATCCATGTGCCTACCTCAGAATAGTACAGCTTTTCCAATGTTAAAACAGGCCCCTACTACCTGGTTATAACCTCTTTCAATTCATGGAAAAGGAAAATAAACTTTAAGCAATGATGGTTCTCATACTTGATAGTGCTATGATCTTTCATTTTGCAAGGTAAGATTTTTCAGGAAACAAAGCTTTTGTTATTGGGGACTGTATATTGCCTGTAAAATGGTTTCAATCTCTTCCAAACAGGGACAAACTCATTCATATAAGGAGATTTTGGAGTATCTGCTCAGTAGGAGTACTCACTGACAGTAACATTTTATGCCGCGCCCAAAGAAAGTGCTTCCTCGGCCTGAGGGAGGCGAGAGATATGAAATATTTGGCCAGTGCCCAAATCACGTTCCAACTCAGGTTCTGCTGGTATCTGTATCCTGTTAACCATGAACCATGATTTGTATCCTGTTAACCATGAAAAGTGTCTGACCTTTTCATAGCCCAGGGTAAGAAGGAACCCAGCTGAAAGACCATAAGATGTCAGCTTGGATTCTATAGTACACCTCCAGCTTGAAATTCCTACATGCTGATACATCTTAAATTCATCTCCAAACAAATGTTGACATCTAAGTTCCAAATTTCTGGAGTGAGTTCAAATGCAATAAAGGTGTCAAAACCTAAGTACAGCTGCACAAAGGAAAACCATACATGCTGAGGGAATGAGAGGTGGCACTGGCTTTGTTCACTCAGACGCTGGTGCAATGAAGCGTAGCAACACAGTATCATCACGTATCTCTCCCTCCTGCAAGCCGTTTCCAGCAATATCCATCGGCAGGGATGATTTCTACTTTTTCAGATCATAAAAATACAACATGGGAAAAGAACAGAACTTGCCAAGGGGGTGGGTGGTAGGTGGGAGATATGGCAAATACAATATCCAAGTCCTATTAAGCACCTTCCGAAAACCTACAATATGTACCATTTTGCAAGTTTTTAAAAATAAAATTATGTCAATGGGCTTAAATAAGTTATTGAGGACCATGATCATTAAAAATTTATTACACATTTACTAATATGGCATGGACCCAGAACACAAGCTATTTTGAATGTTTTTACAAAAGCAGTAACAGTCTCATAATTCAAATGCATTCATATTATAACAATGTCAAAAATTAATGACTGAACAAGATCCAGAATGGAAGCTGACCTTAGTTTTCTGTATGCCATTGTGCTAAATTAAAATTTGTAGCAAAACTCATTCTGGGTAAGTCAAATGCCTTCTGGAGAAAAATGCAGGCAAACACCTTAAAAAGATGAGCCAATTCATAATATAGGTATTCTTCATGTTCCCAAGAGAAGAGACCAACCATCATCCTTGCTGTCACACTCTAGTCAAGTGTGTGGTCTGGGGACTCCTTGGGATCCCCAAAACCCTTTCAGGGGGTCCATGAAGTAAAATAAATAAATATTTTGGAATTGCTCAGTTTTAATTTCTAATACACTAAATATTGATTGATATAACCCACATAAACCAAAGCTCTTTGGGGTCCTCAATCATTTTTAAGAATGTAAAGGGGTCCCAAGACCAAAATGTTTGAGAACCATTGCTCTAGACAATACTTATAATCTCTGAAGACTCTTGAAAGATTAAAAAAGCTATACGAAGTATAAATGTTGCCTTCAGTTCTGGTTAGAGAAACAAATAAGTCTTTTAAAATAAAAAAATAAAAAAATTAGGTACAACAATATAAATGCAGTAAAGAGGAGATACCAATATTGCCCCATAAGCTGCCCTGAAGAAAATGTCAAATGACAATTGTTTACTAATTGATGCTTTGCCTCAAGCTTGCTTTCTGCAGCCAAGACCAGTCAAAACTGAATTTGAAGTAGGTTCACAACAAGAGTTGTCTAGATAAAATGTTACTGTTGCTTTATAATGTACTGACATTGAAAAAAATAGTTTTAGTTCTCTATTTTAAATTTGCTTAGCAGAAAGTCATTTTTTAATTTTTTAATCTATTTATATTCATGAATTTATAAACAACTTCCACTGAAATACTAAGTGATGTAAAGCCAATACAACAGTAAAATAATTCAGCAATATACAATTAAGCCTAGTGCATCATAACACAGTTAATCACAGAGTGATAACAGTTCCATTCCTGGTACTGGAAGCTCCACAACACGCAGGGGCTTCTAGAACAACTGAGTTTTTACAAGCTTCTGGAAGGTCATGAGAATGGAAGCGATCCTTGCCCCAAGGATCCAACTGTTCCACAAGAGAGAAGCCTCCACAGAGAATTCCCATTTTTGGGTACCCTCCCATCACATCTCCTGGTAAGTGGAAACCTCCTGCAGACATTGTTTATTCACAACATTCTTATCCATTCAGAACTGTTATTAATTTTTTTACCAAAAATAAACTTAACACACATATAACTTATTCTCAGTGTTGAAAGCAAAATAAATATACATCTATAACAATGTGAAATTATCCCCTTAGTCTTTCCATCTGAGGCACTCTACTTATTCTCAGCTAGATTTGATATTGATACTATCCTAATCTTTAGGAGAGCATTTCAGGAGCCCCAAGACTGGCCTTCTCCAGTGTAGGATGGGCATCTGGAATCTAGTATTAGCCCCCTTTCCTTTTTATGGCTGATTTTTTCCACTCTCAGAAAATTGAAACCTCACTGTGCAAAGGATAGGAGAAGAGGAATTTTGGATCTGCTTCCTAGTCCAGAATACTGATGTGTATGGAAATATTTAGATCAACTCAACAGCTAATCTACCACATTCGGAGATTCACTCATGCACTAGTCACTTCCCAGCTTGACTACTGCAATGTGCTCTACGTGGGGCTACCCTTGAAGACCATCTAGAAGCTTCAATGGGTCCAGAATGCAGTGGCACAGTGATGGGCGTGCCTCAATATGCCCATGTAACACCTCTGCTCTGAGAGCTGCACTGCTTGCCAGTTTGCTTCTGGGTGTGATTCAAGGTGCTGGTTGTTACCTACAAAGCCCTACATGGCGTAGAACCTGGCTACTTGAGGGACTGCCTATTACCATTAGTATCTCCCCAGGCACTTCAATCCGGTAGGGTCTGCACACTCCAGGTTCCTTCAATTAAACAATGCTATCTATCAGGACCCTGGAAACATGCCGTCTGTGTCGCAGCACCTGCCCTCGGGAATGGAGTCCCCATGAGATGCAGGTTGCTCCCACCCTACTGACCTTGAAGATCTGGCTCATTGCCCAGACCTTGCTAGGATGCATGTAGCCCCACTTGAGGAGTGGATGTGTTTGTTGCTGCGCAGTTTTGCCATCTTTGCTTCTTTTATTCTTGTTGTTTTATTGTTTTATACTTCTCATGTATTTTGTGAACTGCCCAGAATTGTTGGGAGTCAGGTGACATACAAACTTAATTTACTGATTAAAATTAACATTATTTTTAATTAATTGATTAAAATGAGATCTTTTTTAAAAAGCAGACATGGGTAGAGAGATGCAAATGCCTTCACTCCTGGAATACCAGCTTAATTCTACTTTTTATATTTAAATTAATCCAAGTTTCCATAGTCTAAGGAGACCGTACATTGGCACACAACAAACAACTTGTCCCACTTGATTTTTTACATTAAAAACACAAAGAAATTGGAATACTGCAAAGCATGGTGTAACCCTACAGCATCTCTTTAATTCCAAGATGCCTCTGGCTTTCCATAAGTTTCTTTAGGAATAAAAAGAAGGAGTTGCTATAACCCAGGGCTAGCTTTGGAACTATGCCCAACAACCCAGAAAAAAATGCAGATATAGAGAGGTAATACAGAGCATCCTGAATCTAAGGGAGTAAGAGGTAGCATTCTGGTAAATCAAAGTTTTCTGAATGTGCCCCCCAAACTGGATTTAAGAGGATCCCTGCTCCCCATTCATGAATGGACTGCTTTTTTGCTAAAAGTCCAAAATAATATGAAATTTATAGTTCAACATCTCTAAAAACAGTTATTCTTCATGATCTATTAATTAATAGAAATTTCTATACAAACTGTACATATCATAGAAGAGCAACACATTATAACAGGGACATAACAAATCGTATCTAACTATCAATCTGCCAGTGGAGCAGACACAACTGGTGGATGGGATTCATCAATCACATATGGAAATACTTCAGCTATCTCATCAACTAATCTACTCTGAAACAAAATTGAGTGACACACTGAGGTTGGGAGCAAAAGATACCCAGTACATGAAGAAAAGAAAATTATACATGTAATTTTGGATAGAGCACACTGTGTCAGATAAATTATGAATGGGAACAGGGACTATCTTAACAATGCACCTTACCTGGACAATTTCCAACCGAACATGAAGGTTGTGTATCTGCCTCCCAATACCACCTCCCTCCTGCAGCAGATGGACCAGGGAGTGATAGCAACCTTCAAAAAATACTATCTTCAGCGCATGTTTAGGCAGGCAGCCCAGACAACCAAAGTGGACTCACAGATGACCTTGCACCAGTTTTGGAAGTCCTACAACATCTACAAGGCCATCAAGAACATTGCTATAGCCTGGCGCGAGGTTACCCTGCGAACATGAGTGGGGTGTGGAAACGTCTGTGCCCTCAGTTCGTTCAAGGCTCTTGTGGGCTTGAGGTGGCAGAAAGGGAGTCACAGGCTGTTATCAGCAACTTGGCTGCCCTCAGCAAGGGCAAGCTTAAGCTCCTTGTAGGAGGAGCGGGACTTTCATGAGCTGCTAGCTGCACAGACAGAGGACCTCTCCAATGAAGACCTCATGGAGTTGCAGGAGCAGCAAAAACAAGAGGAAGAGGAAGAGACTGAACCACCAAAACAATTCCAGACCAAGCTGATGGCACCAGGATTCAGTTTAATTGAGAAAGGGCTATCACTGTTTGAGATGCAGGACCCTAACGTGGAGCACTTCACCAAGGTGTCTGCAGCTGTCCATGATGCAATCCACTGCCACAGTGCCATTTATGAGAAGAGGAAGACCACCACCCAAAGTTCACTGGACCGCTTCTTCAGGAAGGTGGAAAAGAGTACTGTTTCAACTACAGGGGACGAGCCTACTCCACCTCTGCAAGCGCCTACACCATCTCCGCAAGCACCTACAGTATGTCAACGCTGCCACTTACGTAAGGTGAGAACTATGCGTGTTTTTTTGCTTGTTGGACTTACGAACAGCCTTTCGGAACATAACCCGTTCATAAGTAGGGGACTGTCTGTATTATATAATAAATTAAAAAGGACTTCTTATCTTGGCAATAAATAAAAATAATAATAATATACACAATATAGTAATTAAAACCTTAAGTTGCTTACGGAGTAGATGAAAGATTCCATCACAGGCACTAATATGCGACAAAAAGGCATTTCCTAGTCCCTGTCCAGCATGGGCTCCTTTCACAAGTCCAGCAATATCCACTACATTCAGAAAGGCTGGAATTTTGCTAAAAAAAAATTCAAAATGTTAGTCATTAACATTATAGCAATGTTACCGTAAACTTGCAATTATCTACAATGTATAATGGACAGCATGAGTGGGGAAGATTCTGGAATGGAGCTTCAAGGTTGTCAGGAGGGGGAGAGAGACATTCCAGGACAAGCACCTCCCCAGCCCTGTGGGAAAACGAAGAGAATGCGGCTGGTCATGGAGTATATTCTCTAGCAGCTGTAGATAAGTTTAGTCTGGCGAGATTCTGTCTAACAGGTAATAGTCAATAAAGGAACTGTACTGCACTGGATGGCCTTGTTGTGGTTCTTGGGCTGAACCTGACACAATGATACTCAGAAGACTATAAAGTAGTAGCTACCCGTACAGCATCTATGGACATCACAGGACAAAACTATTAGATGGTGCCCATTATCTTCAATGTTTAAAAAATTAAAAATGACAAAATTTCAGAGGATGACCTACTGTTATCATAATTAGGTTTTCTCTCACATCTAATGAAAATCTGAGCATATTAAAATATTCTCACAGAGATTATTGTTAAAAAAAATGTATTTTATTTTTTAGCACCAGTAAAATCACATTGATGGTGCTCACTACTTGGAAAAGATTCTGACCCTTACTCTAAATTTACTTTTTCTACAGTGCCAAATAAACAACTGAGCAATAAACTAAGACAGTAAAAAGCACCTTATATACCATTTTAAATCACACTGATAACAACGCAACTAAATTAAATTCTGTATATTTTCCACAACTGTTTTTTACTGTAATTTTTATTGAAGAAAATTTTTACAACATAAAAACAATACAAATATTAGAAAATAAACAAAGAAAATAAGAATAGTGAACAAGAAAGAAAGAAAATAGAAAAAAAGGAAGGAAGGAAGGAAGGAAGGAAGGAAGGAAGGAAGGAAGGAAGGAAGGAAGGAAGGAGCTTCCAATCTTTTTGACAGTGGTTATAAATGCATTTCTATTCTATCCTCTCTCTCTAAGGTTACATCATAATTTCCTCTTTCCATAAGTTACCCTTTCTAATTCTCAAACCCATAAATCATAAGTTCATTTTTTTCTTTTTTTTTAGCAAAAAGTCCATAAGGTGTTTCCAGTCACTGATAAAGGTAGTTGTTGATCTTTCTCTAAGCAACAAGTTAATTTTGCCATCTCTACTAGTTCTGTCATCTTCACCAACCATTTCTCCATTGTGGGTATTTCAGAGTCTTTCCATTTTTGTGCATATAATAGTCTTGCAGCAGTAATCATATATAAAAATAACATTCCATGGTTCTTTTCTAATTGACTGTCCATTAATCCCACCAAGAAAAGTTCTGGTTTCAATTGAATGCTGATATTTAAAATTCTTTGTATCATTATGTGTATTTGAACCCAGGAATTTCTGGCTTTTTTACAAGTCCATGAGGCATGATAAAATAACCCTTCCTGTTCCGCACATTTCCGATATAAATTTGAAGTACTTTTATATATTCTAAACAATTTTTCTGGAATCATATACTAATGGTACATCATTTTATAAAAGTTCTCTTTTAGGTTATAACATGTATTTCCCACAACTGTGATTACAAGATTGTTATGATTTGGAGGGAAAGGGAAACTCAACATAAAATTTGTGATATTACACAGAATCTCACACACTCTCAATTATGATGATACAATATATCAAGAAGCAGAATGGGATGGAGAAGAAACAGATGAGATGTTTATGTGCTTTTAGAATAGTCAAGTCTGTTCATGGTCAATTCTCCTGCTCTCTGTTCACTAAAAATGCTAAACTGTCTATGTTTTAAATCAGTTTTAATTATAAACAAAACCTTTAAACAATTAATTACTTTAAGGATACAATTACTTGTTTATAGTTTCAATAAAGAATGGAAAATACACAGGGAAGATTAGTACTTTTCAACTGAAGCAAAAAAACTCAGGGTATAGTAACTCATGCCCTCAAAAGATAAAATTATGTTCAAAACTTGCCTTATTTCTTATTAACAGCACATCTTTCATTAACTATACCAGTGAGCACTTTACACACACACACACACAGATTTATACGTATGTATAAAAGCTTCCCAAATACATTACTCTTGAAAAATAATCCAAATTTCAAAATATCCTAGATAGTAAAGACACTATTATAAAACTTTTAATGTTCCTCAAATACAGTTGCAGAATTAAAACCTATTAAACAGTGATACTGAGAAATGTAGGCTTTTAATGAGAAACAAACAGTTGATGACACTTCACATATTTACCTCGGAGGCTTATGGTACTGACAAAGAAATTCATATCGATCATCTGGCACAGGCACTCGACTCTCATTTGGATCAATAGTGCAGAAGGGAAAGTTTTCTGCTGCAGCTTGACTCTTGGTTAATACATTGAAAAATGTAGATTTCCTTTAAAAAAAGAGTTGCCACATTTGAGACTGGTTACTCATTAAATGACATATAAAGACTACTATGGCTGTGCAGTAATTCAGGATCAAAGTCAAAAGGGGGATCTGAAGGGTGCTGAGTCTCAAACATAACACCTGTCCTGACTAAAGCAACTGTATGATTCCAGGAAGAGACACGGCTGCTTAAGAAGTGGAGAACAGGTACTATGTTTATGTTTTCATGTGATCCAATGCACTTCTCTGCCTTCAAATCCAAAATATTACATAGTCCTAATTATTACTGGATACTGAACACCACAAACATCTTTTGATAGTGCCAGGTTTTTACACCTCTTTTACACAGAAAGGATGAGAACTCAAAAAAAAAAAAAAGGATTTCCATATTTCTACAAAAACCTTTTCTAATTTGTCTGAACTGCATTAATGCATTTCCAGTTTCTGACAGATCTCTTAGCAGCTCTCAAAAATTAGCATAAATCCCATTTTCAAGATACATGTTTGAACGCATGTTTCAAATTTCACATTTGGTAGGAGTATTTATGATTAGGTCAAGTCTTCAAACAGCTGTGTACAAAACATTCAGATTTTCTTCAACACATCAGAAGAGCCAAACCAAATTAGCTCTAGCATTCCTTTTCCTACAATGACACATCAGATGCCACTCAAAAGTCTATCAATGAGCCTAGAAATTCTCTCTCACTCCTTTTTTTTTTTTGCAGCATCTGGCCAAGAGTAATATTGACCACAAAGTTTTTTTCAGGAAACCAACACTGAGCTTAAAGTAATTATTTTTGAAATAAAAAATAATTTGGTAGAAAGGTGTGCTGAAAGTTCAAATAGGGTTGTGGTTAAAGTGTTGGGCCAGGATGGGAAGACTGAGGCTCAAGTCCATACTTGACAACAGTTCACAGAGTGACTTTCAGCCAGTCACTGTCATTCAACCCAATATTCCCACATATGCTATATTTAACTCTCTGACAAAAGATGGGATATAAATACAAGCAATAAATAAATAAAGCATAGTAAAGCAGAGTTTCTGAGAATTCTGGATTACCACAAATGAACCAATATGCCAATACACCAAACTCAACCACTCCTATTTTGTTCCTCCTGCTAGTAAGAGTAGCTTAACAAAGTATGGACAATGTGTTATCCAAACTTGGATCTGACTTGTCTCTCCCAAACTGGCCTACAATCAGAAACCAAGAACAAATTATAACTTCCAACTTTAAGAAAGTACGAAAAAAGAATTCTAGATTCTAAGGTAAATATATTTAATGTATATCCTGTCTTTATTTTGTACAACTTAAAGCAGCATACATAATGCTCCCTCCTCCTATTTGTCCCACAACCACCCTGTAAGGGAGGTTGGACTGAGAGAGTGACTCGCCCAAAGTGACCCAGTTGTCTTCCATGCTTAAGGGAGAACTAGAACTCACATTCTCCCTATTGGTCAGCCCTACTAGGTAGACCCAGACCAGGAAATCAAGTCCACAGGAAGGCTAAAACTACTTTTATTGGTACTGGCTATAAAAGCAGAATCTTGCAAGTCTGAATATGCTGCACTTCCTTTTCCTTCATATACTTCAGTAAATTAGTGAGGTATCTGCCTAAGCTACTTCTGAATATTATCTCATTCTGAAATTTTAAAAATGTTTCACTCCTCTTTGCCTAGGTAACAGTTCCTGCATATTTCCATCAAGGTCATCTTTTTTACTCTCTACAGTTTCTAGTCCAGCACCTTAACCACTACACAAACTCTCAAGCCTATAGGAATTCAAACCAGCAATGTCTGGGTTACAAGGCAAAGGTTATCTGACCCTACTATTGTAATAACAAATATATTATCTGTGTTCGTTTTCTATTCTCAAGAGTGAAAATTCAACAGTTTGCCACAACATTCTAATTTAACATATAAACAATTCTGTGGGGGTCCACATTTACAAACTCAAAGCACTTATCTGCAACTTCTGAAGCAAACTCCAAAATAAACAGAAGAACAGAATATCCGTGATAACTATCCTATTAAACTTTATGACAGTGGATTGTATTACATATGATGGAAGCAAATAATTAGTATTTTACTACTATCTCATTTTTTTCAATCAATCAATAAACACCAATCTTTATTCTTATTATATCTACAATGTAATATCTCTCTCCTCCTCTGAATGCCACCTCCTTAGTTTCAGTTAATTGAAATTGAAATAATTTTCTTCTGTATTATCAAATCTTTCTTCTTTTTCTTTCCAAAATATTTTGAGCAAAGCTTTTACCCAACTATCCTAACATTACATTCTTAGCAACTCTACTGCTATCCAATCATTTTTCAGTATTTAGCAGACTGAATAGTATATCTTTGGGTCTTCTCTTCCACTCCTAATACAGACTTCACAAACTCTTAACAGGGGAAGTGTCACCAGCTGAAGGTATAAATTATATCTGATAGTAAGTATAAACTCTATTTTCCTCAGATATACTCTTGATAAAGATAATTATTTTGTGAATAGAAAAAGCAGAATGATAGAATTCTTCATTTTTCCCCTTCAGAACTTAATGTTCTGCACAAATCAGTGTGAGATAAGTTAGAAGATATACATAATATACTTTCCAGTAATTATTTTTGCTAATAAAACTTTACATTTCCCTTACTGTTTCACATATTTAAAAAATTATCTAGCTAAATAAAATAAAGCATATCTTTTATGCAACGTTTTCAATTAAATGTAACAATTCTTTTTATTTTTAAAAATGAAGCATCTTTAAGGCTGAAACTTTCAGAAGAAAATGCCAAATTAATAAAAGCTATTATTTAACACATAAAAAGTTAATTTAATGAACTGCTACTTTAAGACAGCAACTTCAGGACATCTGACATTTTCAAATTCAAAAACAACATGTAAGAACATCCATTCTCGTTCATAAATTACCTAAATAAAATATAATTATGAATGCCAGATTAGAAATCCTTATCTCAGACCAACAGTTTTACATAATGTATATTTTGCAGCACAACTCTAACTTGATTAATTCAAGACGGCCTACAAGCTTTGGGATGACTAAGCAAAGTTTAGTGACTTGAATCACTTACCCAACGTTTGGCAAACCAACAATGCCAATTTTCAAGGATGTCCCAAATCTTCCAATGATTGGATGTGGTTTAATTCCATCACCTCCCTTTTTGGGGGGCATCTGAAATTAGAAATAGAAACCACTTAATAGCCTTATATCCCAAACGCCTTTTCCTACTTCCTAGAATTCCAAAAGCAACACATATTCTAACAAATAAGAGTAATACAAATGTGCATTTTACTGATTACGGTATGTCAAATACCTTCTTGGGAGCCATAACAGCCACACATAGCAAGGCTTTGGGGATGCCCAAGAGACAGGAATAGGGGCAGTAGCCAGGCAGCAGCCAGGAATACAACTGTACATGGCACCCTTCCTGTGCCACAGCTGAATCTGAATCTGCTGCAGCTTCTGCAAAGCTCCTGGAAATGCTGAGCTAAAAATAACCATCTCAGAGCCCAAGAAGGGACTGAAATTCAGCACCGCCGATCGCTCCTGACGTTTTCGGCTCTGAGTGGCAGCTGCGATGACTTCCCAGACAAGTCAAACGAGCAGGCGGGAGGACTCTACAGAGCAGGATTTGAACTCCTCCCTCGGGACGTATTGGGAACCTGTCTCCCAACTGAGGGGGAGGGTACCCGAAAACACAGAAAGCACCAGCTGCATCCCTAAATCACGCCTCGTGCAAGGGGGGTGGCTAGCTGGCCGCTGCTTGCCATCTCTGCCTTAGCACCTTCCCAGTCCGGCAAGCATTTCTCTTCTAGCGACAAGTGACCATCTTTCAGACTCATCAAAACAGCAAGCCGGGGCCACCAGCATTCCCTCCTATCAGCTTCACAAACCAGGATAGGGCACCTTCATTCATCCGGGCAAACCCACAACACCCCGAGTCGCGCGCTGTGGCATCCACCATTCGGGGCGCCCCACCAGCCCTCGTTGCCCGCACGCATCAGCCACTTTGGGGAGTCCCGCTTGGGCTACAGCTGCACCGAAAGCAGGCGGGCTAAGCAGAGCCGCAACCTCCGTCCCCGCCTCCCCTGACGGACAGCAGGCAGGCAGGCAGGCAGGCAGGCAGGCCTCTGCTCGCACGCCTGTTTCCCACCTTCCGCGTGGCAGCTGCCGCTAGGAGCTCCTCGCCTCCTTTCCCCTACTCGCACAAAACCGTGGAGAAGAGGCGGAGGGGAGGGACGCAAGCCCCCGAGGCCAGGCTGGGAGCTGGGGAGGAGCTGCAGACCCCGGGCCTCCTCCAGCAGCACCCCGCCGCCGCAGCACGCGACGCAGAACGGACCGCGGAGCCCTCCCGAGCCCGCGCCGCAACCCCGCTCCCCGCGCGCCGTCACCTTGCTGCCGGGCAAGCAGGAGCGCACCACGGGCTGGAGAAGCGGCAGGAAAAGCGGAACGCCTCGCGCGCGGCCACGCTCCTGCCCAGGCAAAAGCAGCCGGCGGAACGGGAGGGACGGGCTTCCCTCTGGGGCGGAGACTGGCGGAGGGCAAAGGTCACGGGGAGAGAGAAGCGGGGTGCGTGGAGCTGCGCGAGGAAGGGAGCCGCCGGGAGGGGGTGCTTCTTCCCACGGAGCTGCTCTTCGGGGTCCCCGCCCGGCAGGTCCAGGGCGCCCCGCGTGCGCCGGTGACCCTTGCTCGGCAGCCTTGCTCAGCCTGTGATTGGGCCTCCTAGGGTGCCGCCGCCTGCGCGGATCTCACTGTGAGGACCTGCTTCGAGATAAAATCGCAATCCGTCTCTCTTTCCTCCACCCTGAGTGTTTGGCTGAGGGGCGGAGGTTCCTCTGGATAAAGGATGGGCGGCCTCGGTTGCCAGGACGAGTGATATTTACTAAGCTGATTCTGGAGCAACAGCTAACTACAGGAACACAGTTTTGTCCAAGTCAAATTGCTCTAAGGCTTTCTGCACAAGACTGCCCTTTTTAAAATTTATTTAATTTATACATACACAATTAACAAAACAATCTTTAATCTTAAAAGAAAAGAATTGCTTTTTTTTTAATTATAGTACAGACTAAAAATGCAAACTAAGAAGGAAAAGAAAAAAAATCTATGTACTTACCAATAGTTACTGGTTTACTAATGAATTCGCTGCTGTAATATGAACAAGATAATACCGTATCACAAAACCTCTGCCTTAGTAACACATACTGCTGCATTCTTTGATTGGTAGAAAATACTGCATTTTCCAAACATAAATCACACACTTCTAACAATCATTCCTTGACATCTGGAATACAGGTAGTCCTTGCTTACCAAAGGTAATTGGGACCAGGAAGCCTGTCGCTAAGCAACACGGTCATAAGGCGCAACGTCACGGGACCGTGCTGACTTACGGCAACAGTTTCAGCAGTCCCAGTTGCCATCATTAGACAAATCCTGTGTGGTCGCAGCATCTTCTGGTCACATGATCACCATTTGCAACCTCCTGACAGCTTCCCCATTGACTTTGCTTGCCAGAAGCAGCAGTGAAGATCACAAATGGCGATCAATGACCACAAGACACTGGAATGCCATAACTGCAGGCTAGTTGCCAAGTGCTGAATCATGATCATGTGACCATGGGGACGCTGCCACGGCCACAACTACAAGGACCCATCATAAGTACCCCTTGTTCAGCACCGTTGTAACTTCGAATGGTCACTGAACAGGCAAACATTAACCAGGACTGCCTGTGATATCACTTTTCCAATTTCTTAATATAATTCTTTTAGCCACTCTCCCCATGCCTGATACAACCATAATTCCTGACAAAAGAGTCAAATTTCAAAGCTTTGATAAATAATTCAACATTACATTAACATCTTTAATATTTAAAGATTTTCCCATAAATCTGCTTAAATACTTTAATATACCATCCCCCCAAAATACTAAATGATCACATGACCATATCATATGGGTTGGTGAGCCCTCAAATGTTTTACACCTCCAGCATAAAAAAATCTGATGTCCATCCTTTCAACTACATTCTTTGGAGAGTCCAATATACCAAAAAAACACACAATTTTTTGATGAATCAACCTTAATCTCAAATCATTTTAACATTTTTAAGGACATGAATCCATTAACTGAGCTTTATTGGGAATTCCAGTTTTTTAGTCCATGCTTGAAATATCCCAGAAATGTCCACTTTAAAAATATTCTTGAGTTTTGATAGAGATATGTTATCGATTTTAATGCTGTCATGGATTCCATGAAGTAAGAAAGCAACTCAGGTGCTTTTGAGGCAGCCAAAGCGTCTGGTCCACACTGTTTCGTTAGAACATGCTTAAGGTGGAGTTACCTCCACTGTTGCAAACTGGGAAGACCAAATTCAATTTGAAGTCAGGAAAAATCCTTAAAATAGTCATTACATAGTAGTTGATTTAAAGTCATGATCCCAGCTTCTGCTCAAACTTTCTAGTAGAATTATTTACCATCAGCTTGAAAGTAGAATTTTTCCAAAGAATTAGATATTCATGAGACTCATTATCAAAACTCAGTTTATGTCCCATGATGGCCCAATGATTTCTCACCACTCATGCTCCTGGAAATAAAACACCTTTTCTGCTATATGCTGTTCCAAACACTTGCTACGATTTTAAAAGAAATAGATAATAATAACTTTCCAACTTAACCCATTAGGGATAATATTCAATTACATTTTTATTCCACCAGCAGAGAGCTGATAAAATATTGGCCCAATGATATTTTTGCAAGTCAGATAGATTAAAGCCACCTTCCTCAAATGATAATGTCAGTGTAGCCAAGGAAAACTTTGGTGGTCCACTATCCCAAATAAATTTCCTAAATAATTTATCAATCTAAAGGAAATAGTTATTTGCTATTAACATAGGAATATCTTTAAGAACATAAACGAGGGACAATATCCATTTTAATTTTGTCCCACATTAAAGGAATTTTAACCCATCTATTAACATCCACTTCAACCCTTTCTAAAAGTTTCAACATTTATTTCCACATATTTAGAAACAGGTTTGGGTATATAAAACCCCAGATGTTTAATATAATCAGTAGAAATCACAAAATCCATCTCTTTATATAACTGTATTCATATGTTAGTGCCCAAGGGAAGTAAACAAGATTTATCCTAATTTATCTTATAATCAGAATACTTTTCAAAATATTGTACAACCTTTACAAAATTAGGCAAAGAAGTAGAGTACTGATCCAAAATTGCCAAAATAACATCACATACAGAAATAATTTACACTCACACCCTGCCAATGTAATAGCCTTAATACCTAAGATTGCCTTACCAAGGTTCGAGAAACAAATATCAAGGGCAAAAGTGGGCAGCCCAGCCGCATATCACATTGTAACTGAAAAGAGTGTGAAATCATTTGATTTGTTATAGCTCTGGCACAGGGTTGCAGATGATAAATCCCAATCCACTGGATAAAATCCTGTAGAAAGCCATATCTAATCATCACTTGCTTTAAAAATTTAATCCCAACCAAATCAGAGGCTTTTTCTGCATCTAAAGATACTAATACTGCAGAGTCCATTCCATCCTCGGCTATATCCATTATATCAAATAGTAACTGTAAATTATCTGATGCCTGACAATTTTGGATAAACCCAGACTGGAAGGGATGAATTATATCTGGTAAGACCTTCCACAAGTGTCTAGCCAGTATGATAATTAAGAACTTGGATGCACATTAATAAGTGAAATAGACCTATATCTAGCACAAAATTTAGGATACTTACCTGATTTTAAAATTAATCTTACATATGCCTCATAGAATGATGATGGTAATTTACCATCCTTAAAAAATTCATTATACACATCTAAAAGCATTGGGGCCAACAGAACTGTAAATGCCTTAGATCATTCCAGTGAATACCATCTGGACCAGAAGCTTTTCCATTCTGCAACAATTGAATAGAATCTAATACTTTCTGGAGTGACAGAGGAGCTTTCAGCATGTCAATAGTTTCTAATGATAATTCTCTTCTATTGATAACAATTGAATATTCATCTGACTCAGCACTTGATCAATCTCATGACAGTCCCTCTTCTCATGCAACTATAAATTGACTTATAAAAAAGTAAAAACTGATTATTAATAGCAACAGAATAAAAAACAGTCTGGCCATCCTTAGTAACTATTTCAAAAATTAAACTCTGCTGATTTTGTTGCTTCAAATGATGTTCCAGCAACTTACCAGGTCTTTCACTAGATTCTCAATACTTTAATTGTAATCTACTCAGTGAAAATTTAACCTTCTCAGCATAGAAATCCCTAACTGTAACTTGGCTAACACAAATGTTTTATAAGCTTGCTCTGTGGGCTCTTTTGCATAATCTAACAGTCTTTCTTTGACCAAAGTTTCTGTTGATGCATAAGACTTTTTTCTTACTTTCTGCTAAAAGCATAGGCTATAACATAACCTGGCATACAAGCCTTTTAAGAATCCCATACATTCTGAAGAGTGGATGAATTAGGATTGATTTTTAAAAAATTGTGAAGTTAATTGTCTAATAACTTTAAAAAACCCTCCTCTTGTAGCAAAGAAGGAGTCACTTGTTTTGTGAGATGGGCAGCTATATAAATTTGAGGGAGGGAGGGAGGAGAAAATACCACCTTCTATAGACTGGCTATGAAAGGTTATGGTAACAAGAGCATGGTCTGATACAACAATTGAATGAATAAAAGAGTCTAAGACATATTCCATTAAGGAAGATGAGAAAAAAAAATCCTAGAACACATTCTATGAGCATAGGAAGGAAGTGTATAATTCCTAAAAAGGGGATGAAGTGAATGTCACACATCTATCAATTGAAATTCTTGCTTATAAATCTGGAATACTTTCTAATTTTAATTATAACTCTACTTTTTAGGAGAAGTATTCCTGTGCATTTCAACATCCATCAAAAGATTTAGGTCCCCCCCTAAAGTCAGATAGTCAAATACTAAATCACGTATTCTTGCCACATGTCTAGGAAATAATTCCAGATCATTTTTATAGGCCTGTATAGACTGCAGTTGGCACAGAATAAAGAAGCCAGAATCTTTATGATAACTATGTTCTCAGATCATAAAGCATTAGCAGACCAGGTGTGATATCAGATCTACAGAAGAACCAAATTCTGTTCTCTGCAATCTGCAATAGCATAGATGGGCATAGTAGGCTCCAGCTTCTTCTTACTATTATGGTGAGTCTTTGGAAACAAGAACCTGGTATGATTCAATGCAAAACCTGCCCATTGCATGGAAGACGCAATTGAAAGCATCCTGTAACAGTCTGTGGGACTATCCTTGAGACACAGGAAGAGGAAGAGCCGCAGCGAGGGCAACAGTCAGATAAGAGACATCTCAGCCCACTGAAGATATGGAGGCATGGAAAGTGTCTCAGAAGGAACCCTCCCAGTTCCCTGGAAAGTAAAGGTGGGGGGGGGGGGGGGAAGAGATGTGCTTTCAGACTTGCAAGATCTGTCACTGTAGCTTTACAGTAAAGGTAGTGTCAGTACTCATGGTTTTGGTTTCTTCTCTGGACTACCTTGGAGGGCTGACACATTCATTAATAGCATAATTGGGAAGGGGGTTCAATATACTTTCTGTGGAAATGTTAAACTATGTCTGATAAGGCTATGTTGGCCTATTCTTCAGTTTCAGCTCCCTGTTTGTTTCCAGGCCAAAACATGGCACTGGTTTTAGCCATTAAAACCTGATTTACTTTGGGGCTGAGTTCTCAAAGAACCATCTATGTTTTTATGAGCTAGCCCAAAATTAAAATTAGAGGTTATTTTGCTAGGGGACCTGTGACAACTTAGAGCAGAGCGGTGATTCCCACTCATTTTTCACATTTCTTGAGTTTTAGGACAATAGTGGCCCTGCACACTTTAGACTGAGAAATGAGGCTTTTCAGTGGTGACTCTAGTAGGTTAAAATTTAAAATTTCATCACCGTTGACTTTTTCAAAATCCACAAAGACACGCTAGTTTTTGTCTTTGTATGGTACTTTAAAAATATAAAGAACGGGACTGCGAGTCACAAAAATGTAAGTAATAATTAGCCCATAAGGTGCAACAAGATTGCTGTGTTTTGCCATGACAGAGTAAAGAGCAAGCTTTTTTAGCCCATAGATTTGGCTGATTGGTTTGTGTTAAAAAAGGAGAAAGGAGTGCTTCTGTGAAAGATACCTTACACATACTGTAAATCTAACTCTTTGCACACCGAATGGGAGAAAACCAGTGGTTAAGGTGATGGACAACGTTTTGGGGGTTCACTCAGTGGCCAGCTGACTTCATAAAGCTGTGAGGACAAAACAAGGAGAACTCCATTGCTATCATGAATTGCAAGGGTACAAGTGAGACATAAATGTGATAATAAAGTTTATTTG
This sequence comes from Liasis olivaceus, assembly GCA_030867105.1. Lineage (NCBI taxonomy): Eukaryota > Metazoa > Chordata > Lepidosauria > Squamata > Pythonidae > Liasis > Liasis olivaceus. Next base: position 146,449,841 of record CM061349.1, read on the forward strand.
AGTGGGCAGGAATTTGGTGAAGAAATTACATATAAATCTTAATTATAAGAGACAAGGGGAAAGCTATTACACCAGCAGAGAAAAGCATATGGATAATGCCATCTCATGTAAGTATATATAAAACTGCAGCCAAATCTAAAATAAAACTAAGTAATCAAACATAAGTAGTCAAACATATTAACTGGTTGACTTCTGAATGGGGACACTTTGAATTCCTTCCTATTATGACTTTCTTTTTGTAATGTTGCCTGAGCATCTTTAAGTCTTAATTGGTCTTGCAGTGAAGTGTTTGATTTGAGAATTCTGATCTGAAATTACTTACACAGTTATTTGCCTATCTGTGTTAACATTTTCCATTTCTCACAGATTCTTGCATTCATACACAAACCTTTGAGGCCAGGAGAATTAAAATGGATCACACAAGCACTGATCAATATGACATCTTACTAAAAAAATAAATCGGTATGAAAGTATCAGTTCAATATTTCACTAGGTGAACTTCCTCAGAAAAATTCTTGGAAGTTACAACGTGCAATAGAAAAAGGAATAATTTTGCATCTTGTCCCAGTTTAGGCTATATATCTCTCTAAATATAAAAGGCTCCACAGGTGTTTTTTTTTTAAATTCATATTATAGCCTCAAGATTTGTGAGAACTGTGTTCAAGGTAGACAGTGCTACCTTAGAAGTATAATTGTTCTGTTTCTATATAAAACAGCTACTTTGCATCAAAATGATTATGTTTCTTTCCCAGCTCTGCTTTCCAGCAGCTTTGACTGACTGATTGATTATGTGCCATCACAGATAGACCTTCTCCTGGATGATTTGTTGTTAACCTGACCCTTCAGGTGTCCCAATGGTGCACCCATGTAATGGACTGTACAAGTAACCTTGAGGAACAGGAGGAAGAGTCGCAATCAAGACAATGGTCCGACAAAAGAAATTTGAGTCCAAGGCAGAAATGTAATTTGAGAAAGCATCTCAGACAAGACCCTCCCTAGTTCTCTTGACGATAAAGGGAGGGAGGGGGGAAGCACATTCAGTCTTTCAAGATTCTGTTACTGTAGCCTTATAATAAAAGTAGTATTAGCATTCATAACTTTGATTTCCTAGTATGGTCTACCTTGAAGGACTGACATCCATTTCCACTGTAATTGAGTCCATCCACCTTGCCCCTGATCATCCTCTTCTCTCTCTATCTCTTCCAGCATTATGGACTTCTCAAGGGATCTTGGGTGCTTAATCACCATTAATTATAGACAGGAGAATATCCCATACAAAAGACTGAGCAAGGGATTTCATTTAGTCATCCTGACATACTGCCTTTAAGTGTATGTCATAATTAACTCATAAGCACCATACAATTTTTCAAAGTCTATTCACTTGATATTACAGCTGTAATAATACTTTGTAGAACAGAATGTTTGAACAACAGAACCCCATTCAAGCCATAGGCCCAGCATATCTAGAAGTGTGTCTGCAGATCAGCACCAATATACATACGTGTACGGTGGACACCTGCTAACAAGAAAAGCATTAATGGCAAAACTTGTGCTTTCCCCGATATCCACTTTGAACAATAATCAGTTCTAAAAATAACAAAACCTAGCGCTGGCAGTTTGACACACAGAAATGACAGCTAAAATATCAAAGATCCCACTTCATTGTCACTTTCTAGGTACCATCAGCAATTTAAAACGTTCTGTACAAATGGGAAGAAAACAGGTTACTGGGTAATTTGGGATGACAGGAAGTCCTATAGGCTACATCCCATGTATTTTGTTTTGATAACTAATCATATTTAAGCCTGAGATGTCAACCAAAGCCCCAAGGCTATAGCCAGTCCTCCTGGGCTTCTTTACGTGACCACTGCACCCTGGTTGATTCCACACATTTCTATTATTTTCATGGCCACAAAGTTAAAGCTCCAAGTAGAGCAAAGGATTGCAAAAATCCCTTGCACCTTCTTGTTAATGTACATTGTGGCTTGACAGGTGGAAGCAAAAATATATTATATGTAGTGTGAATATGTTTCAAGCTTTGTCTATTCATACCAGACATGCTTCTTTATTTTGCTCCTATTTTCACTGTAGCTTGTTTCACCTTCTCAGTACATTCCTCTGCTATTTTTTTGCATATTTGTGTTTTACAAGGTTCTCCAGAAGGTATTGCTGCTGCCAGGTTGCACAAGGCAGTCAGCTGATGAGGAGAGAAAGGAGTGATGAGAATGGATAAAAGAGAACTTCAAAGTCCTATGAAGCCTGTTGGGATTCTCCCTGGCTGGGACAGCCTATGACTAAAAGGACTGGGATTGGCCAGAAGAATTCCTAGAGAAAGGGAGAGATTAACATCATCAGCCAGGCTGATTTGGCATCACCATATTTTGATAGTGTGGGAGTTGCATCTAGATTCTCCTGTATGTACAATGTGAGATTTTCTATCCAGATGGGGCTCCTCCTGCAATCCTTGTCTGCAATCCAAGACTCAGTGGATACTTCTTGAGGTAGGAGAAGCAGAGAATGACTCTAGGAATTTTTGTTGAGGTTTGTTGCCCTTGTGTCTATTTGTGGCCTTTTTAGGGGCAACCGCATGGCTACCTGGGGGAAAAGATGATGAACTAGAAAGGCCAGCAAGAAGGGGAAGTAATCTGGGTACAAAATAGTCATGTGATCCTCCCTTTCAGTGCCATCAGAATATGGAATAACATGTTTAGAACATAGAATATTGTATTATATATACAGGTGAAACTCGAAAAATTAGAATATTGTGCAAATGTTCATTTATGTCAGTATGGCAACTCAAAAGGTGAAACCGATATATGAGATAGACGCATTACATGCAAAGCGAGATATGTCAAGCCTTACTTTGGTATAATTGTGATGATTATGGCGTACAGCTTATGAAAACCCCAAATTTACAATCTCAGAAAATTAGAATATTACATGACATCAATAACACAAGGATTGGAAATAGAACAATATCGGACCTCTGCAAAGTATAAGCATGCATATGTACTCAGTACTTGGTTTGGGCCCCTTTTGCAGCAATGACTGCCGCAATGCGGCGTGGCATGGATGCTATCAGCCTGTGGCACTGCTGAGGTGTTATGGAAGACCAGGATGCTTCAATAGCAGCCTTCAGCTCTGCTGCATTGTTCGGTCTCATGTCCCTCATCTTTCTCTTGGCAATGCCCCATAGATTCTCTATGGGGTTCAGGTCAGGCGAGTTTGCTGGCCAACCAAGCACAGTAATCCCATGGTCATTGAACCAGGTTTTGGTACTTTTGGCAGTGTGGGCAGGTGCCACATCCTGCTGGAAAATGAAGTCAGCATCCCCATAAAGCTCGTCTGCGGAAGGAAGCATGAAGTGCTCCAAAATCTCCTGGTAGACGGCTGCGTTGACCCTGGACTTAATGAAGCACAGTGGACCAACACCAGCAGATGACATGGCTCCCCAAATCAACACAGACTGTGGAAACTTCACACTGGACTTCAAGCATCGTGCATTGTGTGCCTCTCCATTCTTCCTCCAGACTCTGGGTCCTTGGTTCCCAAATGAGATGCAAAAGTTGCTCTCATCAGAAAAGAGGACTTTGGACCACTGGGAAACAGACCAGTTCTTTTTTTCTGTAGCCCAGGTAAGACGCTTCTGACGTTGTTTGTTGTTCAGGAGCGGCTTGACAAGAGGAATATGACATTTGAAGCCCAAGTCCAGGATCCGTCTGTGTGTGGTGGCTCTTGATGCACTAACTCCAGCCTCAGTCCACTCCTTGTGAAAGTCCCCAACACTTTTGAATGGCCTTTTCCTGACAATCCTCTCCAGGCTGCGGTCATCCCTGCTGCTTGTGCACCTTTTTCTACCACACTTTTCCCTTCCACATAACCTTCTATTGATGTGCTTTGATACAGCACTTTGGGAACATCCAACTTCTTTTGCAATTACCTTTTGGGGCTTTCCCTCCTTATGGAGGGTGTCAATGATGGTTTTCTGCACAACTGTCAGCTCAGCAGTCTTTCCCATGCTTGTGATTCCTACTGAACCAGCCTGAGAGACCATTGAAAGGCTCAGGAACCCTTTGCAGGTGTTATGGATTCATTAGCTGATTAGAGGGGGACACTTTGAGCCTAGAATATTGACCCTTTTCACACTATTCTAATTTTCTGAGATTGTGAATTTGGGGTTTTCATAAGCTGTACGCCATAATCATCACAATTATACCAAAGTAAGGCTTGACATATCTCGCTTTGCATGTAATGCGTCTATCTCATATATCGGTTTCACCTTTTGAGTTGCCATACTGACATAAATGAACATTTGCACAATATTCTAATTTTTCAAGTTTCACCTGTAGTTAAGAAAATAAATGTATTCAATACCTTAGTCCTACTAAAAACTATTATCTGTCCCTGTCTACAGCCCTCAGACAAAGCTGCCATCCACAGCAACCATGCAATCCTCTGAAAAATTGCAGATAGGTGCTATATTCACACGCTCACATGGTCCAAAGCATCTTTTTGGAATTGATTCCACAACATCGAATAAGCTGTGTTAAAAAAGATGAACCGGTATGAGTGAGATCTTCTGCCCTGAAGATCCTTAAGGAACTTCATCCTCTTCACCCCCCTTTGATCCCTCTGCTTTGATCTGATCCAGCAAGTTTGTCTTTATGTTATTTTGCCAGTTTGTTCTGAAATGAATCTTGCTAAACTCAACTGAGCTTATTGTCAAGAAAAAGATTTAAAATTAACTTCATAAAATGGTTAGCACAAATTTTTAAAAATGCCTAAGAATCACTTCAGAATCAAAATCTGAGTCCATGGTCTGTAGTAATAGCCAAAATAATCTACAAGTAATTCACAAATTATCGCAAGAAAACAACATCCAAAATTAATCTAAACACCAGATAGACCAAGGCTATAGAGTTTTGCTGTACTCAGGCAACTTTTTCTCTTTCCCATTTCCTGTAAAAGTCAGTTGCTTGTTCTAAGTTGTGAGGATTTCGCCTGTTTTTCCTTCAGAAATTCCTGCCTTTGGCTGACAGACTGAGCCCATTTTTCAAGCTAACTCCTAGACCAGCCACTTCTGCAACCTCTAATCATCTGAAAACCAAACAATCCCACCCATTTTTTAATGGAATAAATGCAAATTAACCTGCTACTGAACAATGAGTTTAAGCTATTCCATTTGGTTTGCACACAAACTAAGTATACAATTCACATAAATCATGGTTGTCAAACTAATTAATGGTGCCTAGTACTTTCTAGTTTTCCCAAATTTGGGATCCTTCAAATGCGTTCGACAAGTTTCTAGCTAGCATGGACAACACTTACATTACCTGACACATCAGGAAATGACGTTGTGTTTATACACAATTTTCTACACAGGATTGAGAAAGCATTAACACTCTCTTCCATGCAGGGAGAGATGACAACAGTTTGCATGGAGAAGCCTACTCTGGCATCTGAACTGCCTTCTTTTCAGTAATGCAGAATAACTGTTCTAATTCATATCTTTTTTTTACTACAGAGCAAATTACTTTCTCTCAGCTGAACCTATCTCACAAAGTTGTGGAGAAAAGTGGGAAAGGGGAGTATGATGTACACCATCCTGAGCCCTTGAATGAAAGCTAATATCTAAATCTAATAAATAAATTTTATGCACAATGACTGCACCAATCTGCATTCTTGTCAGCCCTTTGAGATAGGCCAGGTCAGGAAATAAACACTGCAAATATGTGGGATTGCTACTTTATTGTTGTAGGGGATAATAACACAATCTAGTTTCCTTCTGCCTCCTTTTATGCCAAATATAATCAAGGCAGGATTATTCTGAGTTTCCTTCTCATGCTTCCAAGACCGAGTTGTTGCTTTTCTCCCTTCTTCATCAAGGCTATCTCCACCTTCCTCTACAACTTCTTTGTTTCTACAACCCTGCAGGAGTTTGTATCATGCTTATAAACTAAGCAGATTAATTTTGACTCAGGCATTATTCCAGAGATTGCACTGCAAAATCATTTGAGTGATTTCCTTTGGTTGCTCGCTGGTGAGAATTCCCACTTGTCCCACCTCCCTTGTCTTCAGAATTCGCCTATCCTTGCGAAGCCAAGGCATCTTGGCACTCTTCCCTAGGACCTTCCTGGATGTTCTGGCCAGCTAGAAGTTGCACAAGTCACTTCAATGGCCAGAGAGGGAGGACAATAATTGGGACACCGAAGTGGCAGTTGAGGGTATGAGGGACAATGCTTGTGCCCCCATGGAAATGTCCCTAGTCTTGGATAAGGGTAAAGCTGAATTTCTTCCAATATACTTTTATCTTTTGGGTCAGCTATGATTAAAGCAGCATAAACTAATCAGGGAAAAGTTTCAATCTAAATAAATATTTTGAATGCATCCTCTGAAAAATAAAGGAATATATTTTGCTATTTGTTAAACTAGCATTTTCTCTTTAACATAAAATGGTCACAAAACACATTAAGTTGCTGGAAGCTTCATTGCAAGAGGTCAAATCTTTGTAGAGAAGTGTAAAGATAATAGCAGAATACCTTTCCACATCATAAGGAAGATTCAAGCAGGGAACAAGTGACGAAGGAAAGTTAGAATGAAGCAGCAAGTTTGTCAGAAAATGGAACAAAGCTTAGGAAGGGGCTGGAGAGAAAACAACACTGAAGGACAAAGTGGCTGGCTGACAAAAAGAGAAGGCTGTTGAGAAACATATCAGAAGAGATAAATAATTCAGAGTCTTTTCTCCAGGAAGCATTGTGAAAGATTAAGGTAAGAGCCCCTATGAAACTTTTTTTCCTTGAAAGAGATTTTTTTTTTTAAATCCTTTAGGCAAGACAAGTGTCCAGAGATCTTGTTCTGGGCAAGAGTCACACAGCATTGTGTCAATGTGAAGAAAGTTATATTCCAAAAAAGAACCCTCTGAGGACTTTCTTCAAATCAGCCCATTATAGAGGTTCAGTGGTGGCAAAAGTCTTCTCAGGGAAGCCCTCCAACACTGCCTCTGATACATTCATTGGTACTGGAGAAAGCAGTTCTTTTAAAAACCTAGTTCTTTAAACTCTCTGAACTGCGGTGTTGAACCTCTGCTGGCATTTGTTCTGCTTGGCTGCCTTGCTTCTGGCTGCACAATCGTGCAACCCGTGCTTTTCATGCAGAAATTTCCAGCTATCTTTTGGGGGAGAGGGGAAGATTCCTTCCGAAAATTCTGTAGAGCCGCTGCAGACAATACTGGGTTAAATAGACCAGTGATCTGATCCAGTGGAAAACTATAAATGCTCCCAACTCTTTTAACCTACTCCCTTTTTTAAAATCATCTCTGAGAAATCATTTTTCAAGAGGCCCTTGGGAAATACAAGTACTGAGAGTAGAGAATAAAACATGTAATTAATTTGATAGAGGAGTGGGTAAAATGTAATTCCCAACATTACATACACATCAAGCTGTAAATACAGTTACTTGCTTATATTAATGGGTGGGCAAAAGTCTGTCAGGATTCACCCACAGATCGTAAGGTCCAATTGAGCTTTGTCCTATGAACATATCTTAGTCTTCCCAATTTTGTGATTACGTATATTAGACTGTCTAGATGAGTGAGAGTAATACAAACCCTGATGGGATCATGATATATCTTTGGGAACTGGGGGGACTTCCAGGGAAGGTATGGTGAACTTAAGATGCCTCCGCAAAAGCGGAGCCAACAACCGCAGCAAAGACCAAGGAACCAATGAGTAGACTGGTCCCTTGGAGCCTCTCCAGACAAGAAGATGGGAGCTTGTCCACATGTGCTCTGAATGGCTCCTCCTTGCAAGGAGACCACAAGACAGCAGTTTTCCATGGGATTGAGCACCAGGAGACAAAGGGATCGATCTTGTTGCTCACAACAATGGCAGAGCCTTTTAAAGGACACTAAATTTGCAAACTGCACTTTCTAATCACTTTCAGAAATTGTCTACAGGTAGCCCTCACTTAACAGCCATTCCTTTAGCAACTGTTCAAAATTACAATAGAGCTAAAAAAAAAGCTACTTACAACCAGTCCTCGCATATACAACTGGTGCAGCATCCCCATGGTCATGTGATCAAAATTGAGGCATTGGCAACCAGCATGTATTTATGAAGGTTGCAGCATCCCGAGGTCACATGATCGCTGTTTGCCACCTTCCCAGCTGACCTCTGGCAAGCAAAATCAATGGGGAACCTTAATGACCGCACTGATTTGCTTAATAACCATGTGATTCGCTTAACGACTGCCACAAAAAAGTCATAAAATCAGGTGTAGTCACATGATGTCTTGCTTAATGACCGCCCTGCTCAACAGTGAATATTCCGGTCCCTACTTAATTTTAATAATGTCTGCCTCTAAAGATAGATTGTGTCTAAAAGATGTTATGGAAGACGAACAAGTTCTACTTGACAAGATTGAGACTGAGTTGAAAGTGGATTTAAAAATGACAGGTTACAAGAATGACATGGAAAAAGATGTTACGCTGGACATACAAAAGAAACTGGTTGCTATGTTAATTAAAAAGGATATACAAACAACAAACAAACATTATAACATCAGAAATATTAAAGGAGATCTTTAAAGAATGGAGCCAGAAATTAATAACTACAATATCAACACTTTCAGTAATTATGTCTGCTTCTATGGATAGACTATGTCTAAAAGGTGTTAATGAAGGAATGACAGATGTGGAACAAATTTTATCTGACAAGACAGAGAAAGTACCAAAAGTGGAACTACAAATGACAGGCCAAGAGAACGATTTGGAAAAAGATGCTTGACTGGATATACAAAAGAAACTGGCTGAAGTTTTAAAATTTAAAAGGGAAATACAAATGATAAACCAAGAGAATGACCTGGAAAAATTTTTTCTTATTGGATCTACAAAAGAGGCTTGTTAAAGCCTTGAAGAAATCTGTGTGATAGGATAAAAAAGAATTGAAGAGAAATCAAATCTTATGATAACATTTGATTGAATTAAAAATTAAGACTGTTAGAAATAAAAGGAAGGAATATAAAGTTGGTTTATTTGATCAAGATTAAAATAAGATTTTATTTATTTATTTATTTATTTTGCAGTTCTGGCCACCATTTATGGACTTTTTGCTGATACCAGGATTGAAAAGTTGATGTTTTATGGATTTGCTTATAGATAAGGGAAGGGATATGGGATGAAGAGATATCTGTTTAACCTTACAGGGGGTGAAGAATTACTAAATTTGTTTATACTTGTTCATCACAAGTTATGGAAGTCACTTCTTTATATATTTCTTTTCTTTTTCTTTATTATATTCTTTCTTTCTTTTTTCTTACACTTTTTATTCTTTTTTTCTATTCTATTCTCTTTCTCTAAGTTTACTTTGTATTAGTTTTTACTATTGTAATCAAAATTCTTAATAAAAATTATATTTAAATTATATTTTAAAAAAAGGAATTGGGCATTGGAGGGAAGATTTAAACCAGAAGATGGCTAGGAAAAGGACACTGGATCTCTACATACCCTTTCCCCCCTTCTCTGAAAAAAAAATTGCTATTTTTCCTATTTTTCTTTGGGGAGGTTAAGCTTTCCCTCAATGCCTGAGTCAGTTTTGCAGCTGAAGGATTCCTGCCATGCAGGGAACTGTTCTTGTCAGACTGGTTTGCCAGCGTCTCTTACAGTTTGGTCCTGAAGCATTACAGAGACCTACAATACACTGATTCAATAAGAAAACAGGGTAAGCATTCACACCAGAAATAGCATTCTCCCATTTCATACCCCTTCCATTTCTGGAGTCCAGGAGAAGCTGCCTCCAGTCCAAATTGTTTCAGGATGACAACTTCTTTCTGACTTTGCTAAATTCCTTCCAAAATACCTCCTCCAAAACATGCATATTTCTGCATTCTTTGGATTCTCTGTATATTTTTAGAGTATTTGATTTAAGAAGAAAATGGCTTCAGTTTTGATTCTCAGTTCATATGTCATGTCCTTCAGAGAATATGCCAAGTAAAATAAGCGCTCAGCAAGTAAACAACAATTCTTTCCACGTAAATTGGCCCTGTCAAAATACATGATGCTATTATTTAGGACATCCTTCTATCTAGACTTTTTCAGCCACTGTGATCTCCAAAAGCTTTTTGAGATGATTACTGCCTGTAAGGAAACAGCGAACAACAGCCTAGACACTTTGGGAAACAATAACTTAAATGAAAAGGAAATGTCAGGGCCAGGTAACCTAGAGAGAAATATTGCATGCCACCAAGTGAGAAATACACTGCCATGTTCCTTTTGTTTTGCAGTCTGCGATATCTCTGAAGTACAGCTGAAAAGTAGCTTACGTTATAATTCTGGAAAAGTTGGACTCAGCAGCAGGACTCTTAAACTCATTTAAAGAAAGCTGGACTGGTGCTCCTGCCTATAACAGGAGTATCCTATATTTTGGGACCAAAAGAGAAAAAAATGTGATAGGAGAGATTTTTATTATTCAGAAAGAATTCCAAGATATGTGGGAAAATCCTGGGTTGTTTTTTTTTTTTTTTTAAGGATAGAAACCAAGAACCATGCAGAATTTCCACCCCTCTGCTTCAAGGAAGGATAGATACTTGTGCCAGAGAATATACACCCTGTGGTGCATAATCTCCAAATTCAATTCTGCTCTATATAGGAGATTTTAAATCAGGGGTATGCAATATTTTTCAGAGTAAGAGCTGTATAGGGTCTTTGAGTAGCATGGCTACAATGGGAACAAGCAGGACAAAATTTATATCCAGTTCCATGTAAACCAAAAGGAAATGTAAGGGGATCAAATTCACCTAGTTTCCCATGAATTCAATCATTTCCCTCTTCTAGTGTATTAGAAATTACAGCTCAACTATGGGGTTTTGGGGGGAGGGTGTTCCTGGCAGCTATATCTAGGACTTCAGAGGGCTTCTTATGTTGAAGGGCCACAGATCATATGCCTCTGCCTTAGACTGAGAAGTTTAAAAATTGTGGTGGGCTTTTTTTTCCCTGCAAATATTAAAGCACAGGATGAGTAGCCGTCATCTGTCAGGGATGTGGTGCCTGCATCCCGCATTGCAGGGCCAGAATAAGGAAATGGTTGGACTATAGGATGTCTCAAGTCTCTTTCAATCTTCTGATGCAAAGACAGATGAAGATGCAGCAGTAATGCTGGGCTCCCTTGCACTTGGTGGAGGTAATGCATCAGAGACTCCCAAATTAAGCAGAGTTAAGGAGAATTACCCCTAAATCAGTTTAAATCTATACGGGGAATAGCAAATTCAGCTGCCTAACTTAACATGTGCATTACATTATTAGGGAACTTTTACTTTTATTTTTTGATAAAATGTAAATCCTGAATGTTCTCCTCTCCTCCACCACCACCAGCCCCATCATATTGTGCATTACAACTTTATGTCTATATGTTTTCTCTTAGCCTTTGAAACCCAGTCCATGGCCTTATTCTGTCCATAACATTTTCTGATCAAACAACAAAAAGGAAGAAGAAAGAAGAGCAGGAAAGAAGGAAAATCAGTCAATCAATCAAGATAGATAGATAGAGATAGATTCAGATCCTCAAAGATAAGATTCTGATAGATTAGATTAAAAAATTAATTTTCTCTCTCTCTCTCTCTCTCTCTCATGTTTCAGTAGTCAACAACATGAGCCATTTTCTGAGCCTATCCAAGTGGAAGAAACTAAACATATCACTGATATTAGGAGGAATGGTAAAATGCCAGTCCAGATGGTTTTCCTATAGATTGATATACAGCCCACACAGATCTTTTGGCTTCTAAATATTTACATATTTATCAGAATGTGATATTTTGTTACGTGCTCCTCTACCAACTTCTCTTACTGGATCAGATGGGGAAGAAGCATGGCTTGCTTCAGGATTGCACAGAAAACACTAATAAGTTTAAGAACGTTCTACTCAAGCGGGATTTATATGTCATAGAAAAGGGGATGAACATGTGAGACTCATCACTCTTGTAGATCTAAAGAACATTAAGATGGATTTTGCTATAATTATTCCATTAGATGCAGAGAAGATCTTTGATCAAATCTATTGGCAACCCCTGTCTGTCAACATTTTCTTTTCCTCAGGAGCTATTTAAACTGATTTCACTTGTTATTCTTTTCCAAAGGTCCAGGGGAAGATCAAAGGGTTTTTTAATCTGTCTTTTTATTGGGGAGATACATGCGGCAGGATTGTCCTGTCTCTCCATTATTGTCCGATGTGTATTTGGAACCTTTAAGCAGCAAGAGGCATGGTTTAATGAAATGAGTTCAAGAATATAAAGTAATCCCCTTTGCAGATGATACGTTGCCTTTCATTGACAAATCTGAATCTTCCATATCCAAATTAATAAAATTAATGGGTGGTTTGGGGGCCCTTTCAGTGCACAATATTAATTGGTGTAAATCTAAAAGAATGATTTTAAGCAGTAGTGAGTGTCAAAATCAGAATTTTATGGACAGTTTTAGTGGAGTCTTGACGAAATCATTCTTTGGCATGGAAATTATCATCTGAGATGTATATTTATGCAAATTGATTGTAAATGTAGTAATATCAGAATCAGTAACAGATTTGGGTAATGGACCTCATTTAGACTGAGCATTTGGGATAAAATTAATACTTTAAAAATGAATGCTTTCCCAAAGTAATTCATACCATATGCTGTATTCTTCTATGTGCTCCTAAAGTGTATTTTCAAAAACTTAATGTATTGTTTAGGTTGTTTATTTAGGGAAAAAGTCTCCCTTGTTTTCCAATTAGAAAAGTTCATCTGTTAGCTTAGACAGTAAGATGGATCTTCTTTCTCTTATTAATAATGGAATTTTTTCCTTATTGGAAACTGTCCTTATTGGCTATCATGGAATAAGTATATTGGACACAGGGAGGAGGTTAGGATCCAACTACCTTGGAAAGTATGGAATTCTCCCTCCTTCTATATAAGTTCCTAGGACAGTATGATACATAACATCATAGCTCCAGCTTCATCCTTACAATCATGCGATGTTATAGGGAATCCAACTCTAAGAAATCTGTTGAAAAACCTGAGAAGAGAGTCTTCAAATATCTAATAGGAATAGGTAATGAATTTCTTATTGAGAAGTAGTTGCTGAGAAGAACTAAGTAGCAATATCTTCACCTAAACCTCTTTTGATGTTTAGATGTGGACTGGCACCCTTAACTATTTTACAGCCTTCTCTAGAATTAGAAGATTCTTGTCCTTAATAAAGTAACCCCACACCAACATTCTGTATGCAACAGGCACACTCTCTCAAACCACCTTTCCACTTGGGATCCAAGTAGCTGCACATCCCTAGTCCTCAGCCCTTGGCCAAGAGCTGCAAGGTGGCAGGCGCTAGCAGTGCCAAAGTCAGACTGGTGTTCAGATTCCAGCAAGCAATCCACATCCGGGGTTCAAAGGGTCAGTCCAGAGGTCACATAGCCAGGCACGAGATAGACTGCTGTGGGATTAAGTTATCACTGAAGCTGTTCCAGCAACACATTTGCCTTCTGAAGCCACCTTAAATACCCAGGTCCTCTGCAGTCCCCATCCAGGAGCAGCCAAAGCTATGCAGCCTTGAGTTTGCTAGGATCTAGTTCTGTAAAGCTTATGTTGTCCTCAGAAGCCTTCTCTGCCTGGTGGCCACTGATTTGCCTGGCTGACTTCTGACTCTCCATCTACTGCCCCATAAGGACCAGGGAGCCTTGCATCCAGTTCTTGGTCAAAAGTCTGGGGTGGGAGTAACAGAGCCTGTGTCTGGTCAGTGCTGTCATGGGACTTGGTTTCTCAGAATCTGAAATGCCAGATTGATTGATTGATTGATTGAATTTATATTCATCAGTTTGATCTACTTCTGCGGAAGATAACATATCTGGATGGGCACTAACAACGTTCCTTTGTTTCTTTCCTTTTTACAAAACATTTTAAACAATTAGAAAGGGAGAAGGGAAAGAAAGCAAACATGAACAAAAAGATACAAGAAGAAAAAATGAAAAATAAAGAAAAAGGGGAGAAGGAAAACAAATGGAGATATCTTTTAAAGCATTGCGGAGTAAACAGAGGCTCTAGTATCAACATAAGATTACAGCAAGAAAACAGTTCTGTTTTAGTTTTTATCCTTTTTATTCTTCTCTGTTTCATTTTTAAAAAGAACCAAGTTCCTTTGTGAATTCTATCTGCCCAGCTGCACAGAACTGAACTTCCTTCTGCACATTTTCCCTCTTTAAAAATGTGTCCAGCTGCACATTAGAATAAACTCCAATCTGCTTTCAGTGGAATGAATGCTTAGTAAATCCATCTTGAGCCAGAAAAAAAGTCAGGCTGTCTCAGAGCAAGGCCGTCTCCTCCTGCATCTTGCTCCCCAGAGCGGCCAATCAGAAGCTAATGGAAATCCCCAAGCCGGACAGGAGAGCAAAATCATCCACAGCATGTTTTCTTTGGAAAGCAGCACGGTTCACATTGATCACATCAATGTTCAGATGCGCTCCTGATAGAGTTCTGATTTAGCCTGGCAGTCTCCGATTCGCCTAAATTAGTATGAAAGGTGCCTTCGGGTATGGGTCTCCTTTGTTAGATGGGGCAGAGAAGCACTAACTGGGGTTTCAGAGAGCAAGGGCAATAGAAAAAGAAAAATGCTTATTTTAGCCTGCTGTTTCTTTGGGTTGAGGTTTTCAGACACATACAGCACATATGTTAAAAGTGATAATACAAATGAGAATGATGAGAAAACGTTACTCAATGTGTGTGTGTGTGTGTGTGTGTGTGTGTGTGAAATAATTACAAATAATTATTAGCAATATTAAAGAACTGAAAAGGATTCTTCTCAAAACCATTTGAGAAGAAACAGTTTTGTGAAATGGCTTCTCCCCTGTTGCCAAATTCATTTAGCCAGTTCTTCTACATATTAATCTGGGAGTTCAATCCCACAGAACTGAATGGGGCTTACAAGCAGAGGACGTGCGTGTAATCGCATTGGCAATCTCCATTCCCCACCACCACCTCCACCATCTTATGCCGCATTTTAAACGTTGGATTCTGCTTTCAAAGAAGCACCTTTTGGTTTTTGCAAGACGTTCTTATTTTCCCCATCCCTGAAAAAAACCAGCTGCTTGAAGCTACCCATTTGGATGTGAGGGAAACAGTTTTGACCTCATCATTATCATTTCGGGATACTTATCTTTCATTGTTTTTCTGCACCTATCAGCAGCATTCTGCAAAGATCAAAACTGCGGAATGTCATGGCATACATCTGGTATATCTTTATGTTTTTATATTTTTAAGGAGGTATTACACTCCGCGTATGGAATTATACTTGAGGATACTGAATATGTTTATAGCTCTTTATAATTGTCTTACAACTGCAAAAAAAAAGCTTCCCATTAGACAGGAAAATGGAAGGTAACTGTATTCCCGTGATTTTAATATCATATTTCATAGAGCATTAAGCTTAATTTTTCTCGTCCTGATGTGTTTTTATTGTAAATGTATGTTTTACCAAAAGTACTCTATTTTCAGCCTTTGTTCTAGCTCTTCCAAACTCTCTGCTTAACCCAAATATGTTATTACTTGCTCTACATAATAGATATGTATGCAAATACAGATACACTATGGCAAAGTTTGTCCATAAAATCTTTGTTTTGTTCCCAGGTATGTTTAGATTGAAATTCTAATACAACAAATTTAGTGTATTTAATATGTCATGCAGCTTTCTTTACTTATCTGTCATTATCCACTGATCATCTGCAAAGCATAGTCAATTTACTTCCTTCCCATTTTATTGATTTCATTCTCTATAAATATGTTAAATGATGCAGGGAACAGCAAGCACCCTTGACAGACCTCTCTCCTAATTTTGGCTCTTTGTTCAATATAATTTACTCTAATAATAGCTTCCTATTATTAGATTCTTCTGTCCTAGTAATCTGTTCCCATTTCTGCAATATACTGAACATTTTATTCCAGCTGAGTTTATCAGTGCATAACTTCTAGGCATCAAATGTCAAAAATTAGCAATGGGTCAGAGGGGACGAATTAAGATGTAATCTATGCTTACTTCTTTGAGAGTAAGCCCCACTGAACTCTATAGGTCTTGGTTCTGATCAAGCAAGTGTACAGTCAAGCTGCTCCTCGTAATCCAGTTTAGGTATCTTATCTGAGTAAACCTGCGTAGCTTTGAAGTGAAGTCATAACCATAACAATGCAAATGGTTCCCATAACTATGTTAAGTCCAAGGTAAGATCCCCCACATCAAGGCCTTCAAGTCCAGAGACTAAAATTAGCCAACCATATCATGATCTAAACACATCAGCTAGGACATACAAGCCATTGGGGGGGAGAGGATTATGTGCTTACTATTCTGCATCTCCATTAGTGGACAGGCACCAACATACACACTGTAAGAGGAATGCATATGATTTACTGGTAGCAGTCAGCTGACTGATACACATGTTAATATGCATCAGATGTTATTTAGTCTTTAGAGTCATGCCATTCGAGGAACAAAAACACAACACTATCATCACACGAAATATGAGCCACATAAAGCCCAATTGTTTGATTTCATATTTTTTTCAACTCATGTTAAGATGAGTTTAAGATGCTTGCCATTTTTATTCATCCTTCAAAAAACGAAAATTGTAATTTGAAGTAGCCGTTTTAAGTTCTCTGCCTTGTAAGCTGTAAATACTTTGATCGGCCTTATATAGGATGATGCTTTTACAAATTATGTTAGAATCGTAAGAGTTGAAAGAGGCTGTTTAGGCCACTGAGTCCAAAGTCTTGCTCAGTGCAGGAATCCAAACTAAGGGATCCAAGACAGATGGTTGTCTAGTCTCTGCTTGAACACATTCAGTAAAGGGTGTACACACCACCTCTCTGAATCATTGATCTGATTGTCAAACTGTTCTTCCTATTACAAAGTTTTTTATTTAACATTCAGCTGGAATCTGCCTTGCTGTAACTTAAAACCATTATTTGATGTCCTGAACCCTGGAATGAGAGAAATTAGGTCTTGATCTTCTTCTGTGTGACATCCTTTCAGTTATTTAAAGAGTGTTATCATATCCCACCTCAATTGTATTTTCTCAAGGATTTTTTCAATCTTAAGGACTTGGTTTCTATTCTTCTGATCATCCATGTTGCCTTTCTCTGAAACTGTTTTATTTTCTCAGAATTCTTCTTAAAATATAGTGCCTTAAATTTAACACAGTACTCAAGATGGAGTCTGATCAAAACAGAATAAAATAGAATGATTGCTTCCTGTGATTTGGAAAATATATTTCTGTTGATGCAGCCTCATTTGCTTTACTTGCAGTTATATCACATTGCTGGTTCATATTCAGTTTGCAGATAATGCAAGTTGGGGAATAGCAAAAGCTCCATGGGATAGTCTCAAGATTCAGGAGCATCTTCAGGAGGATGCAGCTACAATATTGGGCAATACCCAGAAAAATTACTTTAAACTGAGAGAAATGTGAAATTAAATTTTGGGTAGGGAAAGTGAAATACCTGGGTATATGATGGGAGGGACACTAGGCAGCAATACCTGAGAAAAGATCTGGAGTCTTAATGGATTGCAACTGAACATGAGCCACCAGTGTGATGCAGTTGCCAAAAAAAAATGCAAATATAGGCCTAGATGAACAAAAGTACAGTATCAAGACCAAAAGAAGCCATCATTCCTCTCTATTTTGCATTGGTTGGACGCTTCTTTAAATACTTCCAATAATGCAAATGTGAATACATCCATAAAATGAATGGCCATCAGTTGGGGATTCCAGCACTGGACAGAGGGTTAGACCACCCAATTTTGTGCTATCTGCAAATTTGTTAATAATTCCCATCACTTTTTCATCCAAGTAATCAATAAAAATATTGAAGAATAGAAGATCCAGGAGTAATCCTTGATACTTCTCTGCTTTGATAAGGAATTATTAATGAGTGCTCTTTAAGTACAATTTTCAAGAAGTAATATATCAGCTTAGTTCTCATGCCATTCAGTCCACATTTTAGCAGTTTGCTAATAAGCATGTCATGCGGTATTTTGTTAAATGCTTTGCTGAGATCAAGATGTATTATGTCTACAGCATTTCCACAATCCACTAAGAAAGTTACCCAATCAAAACCTGGAATAGGGTTAGTCTGGTAAGCTTTTTTCTTGATAAAAATATTTTTTTCTTGACTTCTGATTATTATTACATTGTTTTCCAAGGTGCTTGCAGATCAAGCTCTTTATGTTTTGCTCTAGAGTCTTCCCAGATATAAGTGGCAGACTGACTGGTTAGTAATGTGTCGTTTCTTCCTTTTGCCTTCTTTTGACAATAGGGACAACATATGCAGTCCACCAGTCATCCAGCAGTTCACTTTTTCATGATTTCTCAATGTAACACATAAGGGTTTGGCTAGCCTATCAGTTAATTCCTTGAATATCATAGAATGCAATTAATCTCATCCTGCAAATTTAAAGAGGTACTGTATACCATGACTATGTTTCTATTAGTCTCAAGCTTCAATCCTGTCTTCATCTTGTTCTTCACAATTTGTTGATGAAATACATATTTATTTGTAATTAGCAATGCTAATCTCAACTCATTCTGAACTTTTGCTTTCCTAACTCAGACTACTTGTCTTTATTGTGCCTTTATGACCTGGGCCTCTTTCTATTTCCTGCATGTATCCTTTTTCCTTTTAGATCCTATGTCTTTTGGGTAGCCATGTTGGCGTCATCTGCTGTCCTCTATTGTTCCTTTTAGTATCAACTTCTTTAGGAATTCCCATTCATCTTAAGTAACTTTTCCCATTAGCATCTCTTGCCATGGGCTCCTACTTAATATTGCTCTGAGATTATTATTTGATCTGCTTATTTGAAGTCCAAGATATTGTTTAAGTAAGCTCAGTATTCTGACCTCACGAGATAGGGACTGAAATCTTATTTACTGGACAACATTAAACTCATTTCATTCCAATGTTTTTCTAAATGTCCAGGATAAGCTCAGCTATATTATATGGAAGACAAATGGTATGGGCTTTGACTCAAAATGCAGAAGAAATGCAAACCTCCTCAGTCCAGTACAGCTGCAAGTTGCTTCAGATGAAGAGATAGTCAAGAGTTGGTAAAATTGCAAGAAATGGTAAAGATAAAAGAATTTGTAGCTTAGCTGGTGCAGATAGCTAGTAACGCCTGGCAATCCCATCTTAATAATGGAGCATTCCCGAATGTCTAGTCTCTGGGATCTCTTTAGTTCTGGTTACACCACAAACTGACTAAGCTCTAGAGTACTTTAGGTTTTCAAATCAAATCAAATCAAATCAAATCAAATCAAATCAAATCTTTATTACGGTCAAAGACCAGCATAACTTTAGGTTTTAAATAGCTCTGGAATGAATGGTCTGCAGCCATTTGCATGAACAGGGTAATTGATATTGTTTTATAGTCCACAGTGGCTTTTCATCTGGTTTTGTTTTAATACTTTGTGGTAAGCTTTCTGTCCTATTATTGTTACTGACTTTCATTCTGATACTAATTGTTGCACTGCTTAATCCTGCACGTCAGTTTTGTCACTCTTTTGGATTCTTAATCTGCAGGATCCTAGGAGTTCTATAAAATTATGCCATTGAAATTAAGCAGTAAAACAACCTCCTCCTCCTCCTCCTCCTCCTCCTCCTCCTCCTCCTCCTCCTCCTCCTCCTCCTCCTCTTGCTTTTTCAATGTAGCAATCCAACTACCACCGAAATCTGGGGAAAAATTGTCAGAAATTCCAGCCCTATTCTTTTTGGTGATGTCATTGTATCACTGTCATGTCTCCTCCAACCCTAACCCAAAGATTGCCCTAAAGTGTTTTAAATAAAATACAATTGAGCTTTCGTCTAAGAATATTTGTTAACTACTCTGGAAATAATGTATGAATACATGCTAGAAAAATGCAACTATAATTGAACATGAGACACAATAGTAGATTTGAAATGCAGGACTTCTGATTTAGCTATACATTATGGTTACTTGTGGTTTAATGGGAAAGTGTTGGATTAAGACCAGCTTTCCAATCCTTAGCCACAAAGCTAACTAGGTGATCTGGGGCCATTCACTCTTCCTTAGCCTTATTTACCTTAAAGGGTTAAGCTGGGACAGGGAATCATCTGATTTCCCTTAAACACTGTGAACTATGGATGGGGCAAAGAGGGACTACACATCGCCTTCCCCTTCCCTCAAAATGAACAATTGCTATTACTTTTATGAAAATATTGGTGTAATTTGGCCTGAGATTGCCATCATGGAATAATTGTAGCCTGAATTTGTTAGGATCATCCATTAAACACCACCTGTAATTTTTCATCAATCACATACTTGAGAGATTTATTATGAATTAACTATGGTTACATATCTACAGTATATATCTTCACGTAGGATTTCAACTGCATCTGATACCTCACAGTGGGATCCATTTCAAATTAAATGCTGGTGCATCTGTGGGCTTTTTATACTAAATAATACAAATTCAGTCTCCAGATTTATGCCCATGGATAATGTATTCTCTGGCTATATTCTATCTTTGACAACTGCACAAACAATTTTCCTGACAATTCTGTTTCATAGCTTTAAACTAGGCCATACTATAAGAATAGTTTTTTTAGAGATTTGTGTCCCTCAATTTTCTTAGCAGGCAAATGGTTCAGAAAAACCCAAACCTACATTTTTGAAACTTAAAAACAAACAAACAAACCTATAGCTAGCTGTATTGGTCCATGGGGGGTGCATAAGAAGAGAAATCACAGTTGGAAAATATTTTATTAGGACCCTATCAAAGTATCATTAAAGAATGTGTGAGTTTTCTGGTTCTCTGTCACTCTTAATTGGGCTAGATGGTACAAAAGCCAAGGAAAGGCAGAAGAATCAGAAAGATCAAAAATTCAGGTCAAATGTTGTTGCTATGATTTCATACTTTTAGATGGAATTTATAGAAGTGGACTGAATAAATTAGTCACTGCTAGCCTGCCATTAGGAATGTGAAAGCCTTCCACATCTAGTGGCAATCTGAAGCACTAAGTGGGCGTATGGAGCATAGGTAAAATCAAGTGAACAGGTAGGGACTGATAGCAGGAGTGAGGAGAAAGAGAGGACTATGACCAGAAAGTACCTGAAAGCCACATTCCGAGGGCTCCATTCAAGATCTAACTAGCCACCTGATCCTGCTTGACTTCTAAGCCTGGACAAGGTCAGAATACCTATAGTTAATGAGACAGAGCTATAAGGGGTGTTGAGCCATGAGGAATGAAAACGCCATCTCCTGAATAGCTGCTGATTGGCATGGATGTCTCCTGAGAGCTGCTGATGATTGCCCAGTGGAGGTGACTGAGTAACTCCTTCCTGCAATGTAAGAGGAATAGAAGGCAGCCAGGTTCCAGGGAGCAAGCAAAAAGCTAATAAGAGTTTGCCAGCAGCATTTGCTGGGAGAGTTTAAGGAGTCCCTAGCAATTTTTCCCTCTAAGACAAAATGTTGTATCTGGTTAATATGAAAGCCTGAGAAAGGGACAGGAAGGAATATAAATCTATTAGTGGTGCCCTAAGATGCAAGAGTAACAATGAATGGATTGGAGTCTGCCATTCAGATCTGCAGTGCTTGTGGTATGTTTGCTTCCTGCTGGAAAACAGCTATCACATATTTGCAGTAAGTGAATTGGAAAACAAAAGTCAAAGTCCTGGAGAAGCAAATGGCCACATTTCATGAGAAAGGCCTAAGTTTTACCAATTCAGAAAAGAGAGGCTCTACAGCAGAAGCTGACAGTGGAAGCAACTCTTCTGTTTTGTTTAAAATAATGTTGATTTCAAATGATTTCCAGAGGAATGGTATTATATATGATCTACAATGGAGCAGTGGTTGCACCCACGTCTTCAATACATTGCACAATACTTTGATTTCAGTTTCCAAAAGGCGTTTCACTCCTGCACTCTGAAGCACTTTTTCTGAATTGTTTCTGAAGCACTGCACAGCCTTAGTATACAGCACTATATCTAAAAATTCAGAAATGGAAATGTTCAACTTGTTGCAGAAGTTAAGAAAATGATATTGTGGCTCAAGAGGATGATCTGAAGGCCAATGTTGGTCTCCGGAGCAGCAACAGAGACAAAGCTTACTGCGCATGCTGAAGTCACTGTCTTTTAGCAATTCAGCCTCTATTAAAAGCAATGTTTAAGGCAGCAGAGTATTACTGTAAAAACAAGAACAACAACAAAACCTTGTGGTTTATGTCACCAACACAGTTTTTGCCTTCTTCTAGACAGAAGTCAGTTTCTTTGCTCCAAAATCAACAGTGAAATAAGTTTGCTGTGTTTTTTGAGGATTTACAAGATGATAGAAGAAGACTGGGTCCCCAGGATGATCATTATTATAGCCAGCTGGGAGACATAAGGCAGGAAAGAAAGGTGACCTTTCACTAGATGGTAGCTGCCTGATAATATAAGTTAGAGTTAGAATTCTGAACACACTTGTCCTGAAATTGGCATTAAACAGACCTAGAATCCAGCTATAAGGCCATAGTTGTACTAAACAAAACAAACAAATCTCATAATGACTTGTGCCATGTGTGAATCCAGTCTGTAAAAGATGGCCCTTTAGGACTCAACAATTAGGTTGCTTTGAAATCCCAAACAGAGCATGGCCTTGGAGATACAGGAGTGAGTGATCTGGGGCACTCCAGGTGTCATTAGATGACAACTTCAATCAATCCCAACCAGGATAGCCAATGATCAGAGAAGATAGGAATTGTTGTCCAGCAACATCTGGAGAATCTCAATGGTCCCTTTGTCCACTAAAGTGAGAGCAAGGGAAAGAAAACAGGCTGAGAGTGGAGCAGCTAAATTCTGATTGAATACTAAGCCACTCCCATTCCAGTAATTTTCATTAACTGTTTGGCTTCACACATCACACTCAGCCATAATGTGGTTTTTGATGAATTTTGATTGGCATATTATGTGAATTAACAAAATAACTGAGCAGAATAAACACCAGTCCTCAAAAATCAAGTTTATAGCTTAGCATGTTATGTGAATCTAGCCATTGTAGTATGTTCAATAAACCATGGTGAAACATACTGTGACTTAGCATCAGGCCCTGTTTCCAAATAAATCTTTCTATTTTTAATATTTCATCCATTTATTTCACTTTCTGAAATAGATGCAATAAATCCATGCAATATTCAGTTAAGCTTATAGACTGATAGGCTAGGCCAATCCAGTGCACTGTAACTTTAACATTAGTATCTGTTAATTATAAGATATTTCATTTCTCACAGAGACTTTGATTACTGTTTGGACATGCTGTTCAATGACAGAGGTAAAAATGCACTTGAAAACAGTACAAGATTCAGCACATCCTGAACTGACTCCCATCCCAAATACTAGAAAACTTTCAAAGTCCCAGAGTAGATGAATCCCATTTTTGGATTTTCTGCAAGACCTTGGTCAGCTTTATTAGGCACCTCCTAAGGCTCCTAGGCCAGTAGGGACTCTCACTGCTGACCCTGAAGCCTTCCTGCCCTGTTGCTAGTGTCTCCCTCAAACCTAGGCCAGACATGTTATTCTGATACCGGTTTCCACAAAATGGAAATTCTAGGCCCTAAAAAGGTAATTATGATCAATCCAACCACTAACAATCTGCTGCCCTTCCATCAGCATTCAAATTCAGATCCCCCACTTTTGCAAAGAGTTATTGGATCAGGTCAAGAACCATTACGGAAGAGTTAGGCTATAAATCAATCAAAAAATAAAAGTGTTGTCTTGTTTTTGTGACACAGCTGATATGTTTGTGGATCAGAAAACAGAAAAAAAGATAATTGGTCTGAGAATTAATGAAAGGGTTGAGTAAAAGAAACTGATGTCCATAGTTAAAATGAATGATACAGATATTTCATTATTTCAGAAGTATAGCTTTCCTCATAAAAAGGGCAATAAAATATTGGAGGTTTCATGTTGTGAATTAAAAAGATGCTTTAGTTACCATTTAAAGGAAGTATAAAACTATAGTTGGTACAAAATATATAATGCGATACAAATTATATCAAGTACTGAAATAATCACAACAGCAAGAGCTACAACAAAAGCTTTTTTAAAATGCTTAAGAAGTGGCCATATAACTTTGATTTGTAATATAAAGTTGTAGTTCTCAGAGCTGGGGTGAATCTGAGAAAAGAAATGAATACAAACCAGAGCTGGCAAAGGAACGTCCTTCAAAAAGGCCGATTTGAATTTGATAAGATCTGAAACGGGCTGGGGCTTTCTATAAGTCTGCCAGAGCTCTTCCTAGATTGCCACAGCTGCGCTGCTTAAAATATAGCACTTTCCACAATAATGATGGAGACAAAAACTGGCTGGGTGCTATCGGAGGTCAGCCTAGTGCACTTAAAGGAGCCAGCAACACATTTTGGTAGCCTTACTCATTAGAGCAGCAAAGAGTCTCATGAAAGGAGGAGGGCAGCGGGCAGACGAGTTGACGTCCAGATGGAGAAATTCCAGTGAGGAACAGAAGGGGAAGGCTGTTGAAAGTGGAAGGACTCTGAGGTGGGGATCATCCCCAGGAAGCCTCGTCTCACAGGCAAGTATTTTGTTAGGAAATCTGGTGATTGCTCAATTCAATGGGCCATTTTCTTCATTAAAAAATAGAAAGGATTAATGCACTATGAGTGCATTAATGCACAAGGTGAGTCAATAGCTTTTCTATGCTGGTGATAGTAGAAAATGCTCTCCCCCTTCCCTCCATCTTTGGTGCTTCTTGGGTAGAGGACAGTTTTCTTATTGTTATTGGGGCTGTCTCCTGCTGGATATACATTCAAGGGTCTTTGTATGCAGAGCATCACCTCTCCTTCCCTTCTTAATTCATATTGGCTCAGGAAACTGTGGAAGTAATAGCACATAAGTACGAGAAAGTTCAGGAACCCAAGCCTGCTTACTTCAGAGGGCGTCAGACTGGGAGAAGGTAATCTAAGTTGTCACCTCTCACAGGATCATGGAAATGTGC
This sequence comes from Liasis olivaceus, assembly GCA_030867105.1. Lineage (NCBI taxonomy): Eukaryota > Metazoa > Chordata > Lepidosauria > Squamata > Pythonidae > Liasis > Liasis olivaceus. The sequence continues at coordinate 146,474,845 of CM061349.1, forward strand.
CCTTAGAAATGAATATGGTAGTACTTCCAGGTCATGAATTTTCCTCTCATACACAAATAAACTACTATTGGATTAAAAATGAGAAGCTCCATCTTTCATTTCTCCAAATTACTTTCCCCTTTATTAGATAGAAGCCAATACAAATTACAGAAGGGTGAAGGTTAGCCATCTTGTGGTTAAGGAATATATATATAGAGAGAGACAGATAGACAGACAGATAGATACACATACACACGCACACACACACACAGAGACAGCTTCCTTTCTGCCTTTACCTTTCGAGTCATATAGTGTAATTACAGATATCATCAAACGTCTTTGAAAGCTTGACGACCTATTGACATAGTTCCTCAGTGATAGTTGGGGGAGCTAATTAAGCAATTTTGTCACCAATGTTCATCAGGATGACTGCATTTACTCACCTCCATAAAATACTTACTTGACCTAATTCATTTGACTCTTCTGTAGAAGACAAGATGTATTCTTGCCCTATCCTTCTGGGTGAGTTTTTAAGCTCTGGACAACTAGAAGTTGAATTCCAGCAAGACAGACAGTGTGTTCAGTCCACCTAAATACTCAATTATTTCAGTCCAGCTGTTCCTTTATATAAAAATTCAAAATAGAATACATATTTAGGGGAATGTGTTTTCACAGATATGGTGAATGAGGTTTTAAAAGGGAAAATGTTCGCCATTTCCAAATACTTTCACAAACTGCAAACTAAGACCCAAGGGGACACTATATAGTATTATTTATTATTTTTATTAAACAAATATTTATATACCACTTCTGATAACATCTGAAAGCAATTTACACTCAGGTGTTCTGAGTATGTGTGTCAGTGTACTGTACGTACCTCCTAGCTGCTGGGATGAAGGCAACAGTTTGTTGGCTTGCAAGGTAGTCTCTAGTCTAGATTAGAGATTCTGGCCTGTGCAGATTAGCATGAACATGATGGAGGTAAAACTGGGCTTTGGTTGTCATGTGCCATACTGGCCAAAATGTGCAAAAGTAACTGGTAGTGCTTTTATTGTTAACACAAAATGATGCATGTGTGCAACTAAAGCTGGTAATTTTGTCTAAACCTATATCTTACTAAAATCATTACGTGAACTGACCAAACCCATGATATGTTGTGATGGTCAATATTTATGAGCCCATCTGGTGATGATCATAGCATATGCAAGATTGCAGCTGGGAATGCAAGAGGAGTCAATGGTAAAGAGCATGCCAATGAATGAAATGAAAGGGGGGGGGGGAGTCTTGCGTACCTGTGAAATTAATAGAAAGGGGAAGGATATAGTACATCTGAATGAGGATGACCTGATATTATGGAGTGAAGTTGATGAATACTTGCAAAAAGTGAATGTCACCTAGATTTTTGTAGGTGCTAGTGAAAGTAGGAACACATAAGATAGTGATATTTGCATGTTGCATGCCAGTAAATAGTATAATGAAACAATCAGAGATGAGTTGTGGGGGAGAGGATGTAACTGGGAGAAAAGAAAATTCATTAGGTGACATGAATTAATGGATAGGAATGAGATAAGACAGTACAGAAAAAGTAATTGAACCATTCAGAGATCCAAGAATGGTGACTGTTTCAGAGTATCTGCTTAGAAAAAGATCTGTTAATTTCAAATATGTGGTTTAACCATCATAAGTTTATTCATATGTACACATGGAAAAGGAATGAATCCAAAAGTGTAACTGATGTGATAATTTATTATGAAACACTGAGAGAATTAGTGAGGAATATAAGGATGATGAGAGGTTCTGAATGTGGAACAAACCATAATTTTGTAGTGTCAAGAATGAATCTTGGGCAAAAATGGACATGGAAAAACAGAAGTGAAAGAAAGAGCATGAATGTAAAACAAAGGCAGGAAGAAAAATTAAAAGTCCTGTATGAAAAAGTATTAGAAGATAGATTAATCTCCCAAAAGAATGAATAGAAAATTATCTTTAAAAGGATATGGAAGCTGCTTGGAAACGAATGAAAAGAATTAAATTACAGTGTGTCACAGAAGTATGGGGAGTTCCATGAACAGGAAGTATGAAAAAGAATGCTTGGTGGAGTGATGAAGTAAAATACTGTGGATGAGGAAAAAATCATAAAGAATAATGACTGCTGCAAAATTTAATTTGTACAGAAATAAAAAGATAGTTTCAAAGAATGTATTCAAAGAGAGCACAGAATGGTTAAGATTAAAGAGGAAGAGAAAATGCTACTGGTTTTGCTGGAGAGAGAAAGAGAGACAGAGAGAGAGAGAGAGATTGATTAGAAGTGGGTAAAATGTGTTGCAGGTGCAAATCCAGAAGTGCTGTCTCTTCAGTACCTCTGGACCTACTACCCTGGACCAGGGACAGTAGAATGAAGATAAAAAGTTAAGGATTTACTCTTTGTTTATCACTCTGCCTGCTGTTTGCCTAAAACAACTGCTTGATCTGATATCACTTCCTTTCTTTCCAGGCCCATGTTGCACAGAACACATGTTCTTTGACTCTTCTTCTGGTAGGAGGTACATAGCATGGTTTGCTTTGCCCATCCTAATACTGTTCTGCTGTACAAAGGTAAAGTGGGCAAGAGAGAATGCAAAAACCACGGGAGGATTAATCTGTTAAGTGTTCCTGGAAAGGTGTTTGGCAGAATTCTAAGTGAAAGGATATGAGAGGCATAAATGAACATTTGAGAAGGGTGGTTCAGCTATATGCCAGGCAGAGGGTGTGCAGATCAGAATTTTGTTCTTCAGCAACTCATCAAAAAATGTATGGATGTGAGAAAGTTTATCATACATTTGTTGATTTAGCAAAACATATAGTAAGGTGAATAGGCTTGGATTATGAAATGCTTTGAGCAAATATGGAGTTGAAGGTTGATTGCTGAATATGATAAGAGTAGTGTGGATAATGGAAATGAAACATAGGTGAGAAGAAATAGAACACTCAGGAAATGGTTCAACATTGGGCAGGAGATAAGACAAGAATGTTGTCCCTTGGATGTTTAATATATTTATGGATAAATGTATAAAGAATGCTTGTGGAGATATTAGAGATGTGTAGTTTGGAAACATGAATCAGTATGTACTTTTGTATGCAGACAATGCCATGTCGTTGACTAAGAATCTGTCAGGTTCAGCCCAAGAACCACAACGAGACAGTCCAGGAACAGCTCAGTTACTTTATTAGCTTACACCTACTAGACAGAATTTTGCCAGACTAACTCTAACCCCTAACAACAACAACTATAACCCTGAATCCCTTAGGGAGGGGCCAGTCTCCTTCTCTTCACTTTCACACGCTCCAGCTGGGGGTTGAGGAGATGCTTGAAATGTCTCTCCCCCTCCCTGCAACCTTGAAGCTTCATTCCAGGATCCTCCTTGCTCATGCCTTCCATCACAGAATCTGAACAATTTGCAATGAATGTTAGATAAGTTGTATAATGCACCAAGAAGTATAAATAAAGATGATGCTACAGGCTATTCTTTGCTTTGTGGCATGGCAATTTCCCCATTTTAAAAAATATCCCAAGTGAACGGTTTGCACAGGCTCATTGGTGCCTATAGGAACAATGTTACCTACCCCAACCTTAGATAAAAGCAGATTAAATTTCAGCACCTTGGACAGTGTTGCAAAAATACCAGTTTGGACAGGCTCTCTCTCATGCACAGAGTTTCATAGTTGACCTAAAATTTAGACTCTGGTTTAAGTGTTTTGCATTTGGAAGGATCCAAAGAAGTAAGTAGCTGCTGAACAATAGCATAAAGGAACCTCTGGAAGTTTCTCAGTTTTGACTTAAACCTTTCTTAATCAGATTATAGAAGAAATATTAAGTTGTTCCTCTTTGTCGAAGAAGCACTAATTAATCTGGACATTTTGAGTGATGGCAGACACATCCAAATGATGATTGGCTTACTTAAGCCAATGTCTGGGAAATGACAAGTCAAGAATGTATCTAAGTGTAAGTAAGTAAGAAAGCAAAAATTAGGATGCTACCATTAGTATAAATTTATGAAAAGCAGTGTAATCCAGATAGAGGATTGACAACTCTAAGCATCAACATTAGTTGTGGTATTTAGGGTTGATGGCACCTATGGTTCAAAATATCTGGATGCATCCAACTGGCTATCTCTACATTAAAGCAACTAAAGTTACCACAAGAAAACATGATCAGGTTTGAAATCTTAGGAATTAAAGTAAAGCCTCCTTCATGCTGAGATCAACACCTTTTATTGGATCTGGGACTATAGGTGGCCTTTTAGTAGCATGCTGCAGGCCAAAAAGTTGCTGGAGCCTTGAGAAAGTAGTGGATGGGACCAAGACAATTAAAAAAAAAATAAATTTAATGAAATTTAAACTCAAATTTTAATTAAATTAGATTTTAAATTAAAGCAATTGTCACATTTACTTCACATGCATTTTTACAATTCCATGGCCTCTTTCACACTTTGAATTCTACAATTAAGGGGCAAGTTTACTAGTGCTTTGGGAGCCACGCTCACAAAAGTTTAGAGAGGGATGAGTGAATCCATGAAGCTGAACCACAGGTTGTGTACCCCTGTGCTAAAACTATATAAGATCATCTTAAAACCTCATACTGTTTGCAGAAAGGCAGAATATGGCTCCAACTAGAATAAAATCATCCAAACACATACATATACAGATAATAACTCCTCCATTTCCTGCCTCTTCCCATCTTGTCTGCAGCAGTTGGAGTGGGAAGAGGTTGGACTGGAAACCGGTGATTATTTTTTCTCCCATTTACCTCCGGGATTTATGTTGTAATTGTTTATAAGCTTGCTTGTAGCTATGAAAGGATGTGCGTATGAGTGTGTGTCTGCATATGCGTGCACACATACACACAAGGACCCTTCATTTTCTTGATGGTCTTGTGATCCAATCTGCAATCTATTTAAAAGAAAACGTCTCTTCTTTCCACTTTGTGCTAGCAGCCATTTGGAGTTCTATTTCAGCTTCATTAATATTGATGGGCCCAGTCTCCTGACTTATTTGGCAGTAGATTTGTTGAAATTAATCTTCCGCAGTTGGTCGGGTGATTTGTTTCAGAGTTCGGCTTCAGCTTCTCTCATTCAACTCTTCTCTGCTTAATTTTGTTTTTCTGTTTGTGTAGACTTGCGATGACTGCTGTCTCCTGTTTGTATTCGCAGGGAATGCTGCAGCCTCTAAGGGATCTCTGTTTTGTCTAGCCCTGTCGCTGTCATTTTCCATCATCATGGACCTCTTGAATAAAAATGTAGCCCTTGTTTCTGACAAAATTCATGTTTCTTTTTCTTCTCTGTGATTTTCCATCATCAAAGTGCTTAAATTTCTTGAATAATGACATATGCTATGAACAAGTGGAGGCAGCAATAACAGCTTTATCAGCGTCTTCTAACATACACACCCCAGACACCTCAGAACATGTAACACTGTTACACTCTGTTCTGTGTATTTCAGAGTAGTGCCATGTATGTATTTAAAACAACAACAGCAACCGTAACTATAGTACTTGTAATATCAAGCATTAGTTATTTAAGCCTCCTTTCTGTTACTTTGGATCCTGGTTCCAAAAACAGAACTTAGTTTAGCACAAAAGATTTAAAGAAAAATAAGAAATATACCAAGGATGAAGCATGGACAGACCAGCTTCACGCAGATGCAATTAGACCTTACAATAAAGATCAACCTTTACAGAATCCTAGCATCTAGCATCTTCTATATGCATAACCCCAGATTTTAAACCCTGCATTTCCTTCTCTCCCCTTTACATTGTCAAGGCTGATAGTCACTCTTTTCTCAGACCTTTTGTTATATTTACCTGAGATGGTTATCAAAACAGCTTTCTCTCTTCCCAGAGGTTCTGCTTCCAACCTTGTCAGCTTCCTCCCAAACACGGCTCATATGAAAAGTTGGCCGGTTAGTCAGTGATTTCCTAGGCCACAATGAAAGTTTCTTACGTTTTGTTTTGAACTTCAGCCTCGACCTTGGAATCCTAGACCACCATAGGTTACCCTCTGTGCCTCGTTGCAGAATTGCTGAGAAAGCAAAGAGCCTTCAGTTGAATGCCCTACCAAGTTTTACAGTTGGGAACAAACAGGGGACAGGAAGCAAAAGTAACCCTTGGGATAATGGTGAGAACGGAATGTATTTAATTATATATTATCTTACTATTTAGTCAAGATGAAAAATCTACACCAAATCAGCAATTTAAGAGGGAGTCCTTAGGGCTCCACAAAAATCTCTGGGGTTGAATAGAGGCCATGACTGCCTCTTTCTGGGCAATGGTTAGGACCCATCCAAGAAGTGCCCTTTCCTCTCTTCTTACTAAAGCGATTAACAACTGTTTTTCCATTAGAGAGCTTCCTTTTCCATAGCCTATGTAGTTATCTGGTATGAATGAAAGTATGTGTGAGAGACAAACATCTACTTGCAGCTGGAAGAGCAACAAAGGGAGCTGCGCTTGTGGAAATTTCATGCACATAGGTCAGTGTTGTCCAAACTTGGCCACTTTAAGATGAGTGGACTTCATCTCCCAGAATTCCCCAGCCAGCCATGGGAATGAGCAAGTGCCACATGTGTTCCAGATGGCTGCTCCTCAAGAGGAGACCACAAGACAGTGGGTTTCCATGGGTTTGAGCACCAGAAGATGATGGGATCAGTCATCTTGCTCCCCATGCTGGCTGGGGAATTCTGGGAGTTGAAGTCCACTCATCTTAAAGTGGCCAAGTTTGGACAACACTGACATAGGTGGTGCAGATCTCTTGGGGGAGCTGATAAAAGATATCATATCTGCCGCCTTGCCAAACTCTCTGTTTTCTTCCATGTATGTTCTCTTTGTATGTTTGTAAATACCACAAAATGCCATTAGTCATCAGCAGTCTATAGCACTGCTTTCTCTTGGGTCTTCTTACCATTGAGGAAATTGGGAACAGTGGACCCAATCCAACTTACTCAACAGTTTGAGTTATGCTTGGTCTCCAACAACAGCATTGTGATGGTTGTCTTATTAAATGATAAGTGAGTAAAGCCACAATCCTAGTTTATGCCCACTTACCTCAGAGAGATCCAACTGAAATTAATGGAGCTTACTTCTAAATCAGTGTTTTAGATTTTGTCATAAGCATGTGGAAATGAACCAAAACAACTCTCTATAAATACTGATCTAAAATGATCTGCAATAGTTTCAAAAGCCCTTAGAAGCCATGCCCTTTTCACCCTTGTTTTTCAGCATTGCAATGAGGAATATTTTTCTATGGTTTCTTCATCATCATAGGATACAATATGAAACTCCCTCAAGCAGGAAGATTCTTGCAGTTGACTTCAACCGAAGACTGATTTCTGTTGAAAGATTAAAAGAAGGGTTCGTGCTATAATGAGTATTAAATATTTTGTGAAAAGTATAAATGCCATCATTAAAATTCATTTCATCCATTCCAGGAAAACTGTCCAGAATTCTGGGAAGGGAAAGAACCATATCTAAAATACTCATCTCAAAATATGTTGCCCATTGATGTAGCTATGCACCAAAGTTGCACAATCCTTTTGGGAATCAAGGGCTAGATTTAACTTTCCATAATTTGCTGGAGACTGCATTTCTTGCAGATTAGCAAGAAACAGAATAAAGAAGTGATTGGCACCAAGACAGCTATTTATGATTTAAATATAAATGTAATTAAAATTATATCTGATTACATTCAGGTAATCTAATTATTCCCAATGTATTTGATAGCTTCCCTTTCCTTTCAAAGTTACAATTTGCTGGCTACTCTGGAAGGGTATAGCACATTTGGGGTTTCAGGTCGTGCTGTAGACAGCACTGAGCCATATGAACTAACAGTATGATTTGCTGATAATCCCATTCATTCATTCATGGAACACTTCAAATGTTTTAAATCTTTTGGTTTCACCAAAAGCACATCAGCACTAAAGTGTCCCTGAGAAATAAAATGGAGCCTGTTTCTAACTGTACATAGAATCATAAACTTTTAAAATAATCAAGGGATTCAGCTCTTATCCTGATACATAACACATTGTTTGCTTTTGTATCTCACTGAATTAGAATGGGTAAGCCCAGTCTTCTTGGACTCATTAGTTACTTAGTCATGGATTAAGCATTCAATGTGTGTCTGTATTTGCATACAAAACTTCATTCTGAAAATCCAATAAGGCTTGGAACATCATCACAATGGAGATGGGGGCCTATATCTTGCCACATGAGCAGAATACTGTTTTTACATGCTTGCTAGCCCAAAACAAATATAATTACAGGTATTCCTCCTTTAGCAGCCACAATTGGCCCAGCGACTTGGTCATTAAGTAAAGCGGTCACTAAGTGAAACCATGATTGTGCTTATGATGTTACTTCAGCTTTCCTTTGCTTTATAGACCTACAATGGTCATTAATGCAAGGACTGGTCATGAAGTTACTTTTTCATCATTGTTGTAACTATGAATGGTCACTAAATGAGGCAGTCACCAAACAAGGACTACCTGTATGATTATAGAGTTTAAATCCTTTACTGTTCATCCTAACTTTAACATATAAAGTGACCTCTCTCTCTCTCTCTGTTTTTTTTTTATTTGCATACAAACAAGATTCTCCTAGCCACAGGTTTAGTAGTGTTATAACACTTTTAATATAAAAATATACTAAGGTTTTTCTGCAGTCAGTATTACTTCCATTTTAAAAAAAATCTCTCAATCTAACCCCCAAACGTCTGTCCCAGCCAGAGATAATGATCCACCAGTCAATTTTCCATTTTAAAGCAAACTTTGGGCTCCACGCTTTTTTGGAGGTAATATAATGCTTCTTTGGCTAGGACTGCTGCCAGATCAAAACTTTTAAAATAATGGACTATACACTGTAGATCTTGCAATATTTCATTCAGTACAAGGTTTCCATTCAGTGAAATTCTATGGAACTGAACTACCTGACATTTGGTAACAATACTGATTACAGAACATCTGGCAAATCTTCCCACATGGGGGATGATAAAAAAATGAAAGGGAGCTGCCTTCCCCGTTCATTTCCAAGTAGTCACTAACCCTGGCTCCTAGACAGAGTAGCAGGCATGCGGGGGTGGGGGGGATGCTGGACCAAATTATCTACATAACGAAGCCAGTGTGCTCTCCAAATAGGAATGATCCCTACAAGAACTGTTGGCAGAGGAGCATTATTTGACTTTTATTAGTAATGGATGGCCATTAGTCCACTTAGCAATGCATTGCAGCATGGAACACACCTGAATGTGCCATTGAATGAATAATGGGCAGGAGGAATAAGAGTTCAAGAATATGATATGTAAAACAGTAGAAAAATCCAAGTAACTGGTCCAAGAAGACTTCTGTTAGGGGGATGGAAGGAAGATGGAAGGGGAGTTAGGCAAAAACTTGGTTGGGAAAGGAAAAGAGGGGAGAAGGAGAAGGAGAAGGGAGAAGAAAGGAGACATTGGGGAAATGAGAGAAAAGCATTGTCTGTCAAGGAGAAGGCAAATTGTCATCCTAGTTGAAACATTCAACCAAATCTCCCACCAGACTGATATGAGACAAAACAACTATGAGCAGCAGATAAAACTGGGGAAAAGATAGATTATGTTTAGCATCTTAAAAATATAAAGCCTGCTCATTTATCTTGAGTGGATCTCATCATTTCCATCTCTGTTTATACATGCTAATCAAACTATAGTTCTTTGAAGGAAACCAAGACAATTGAAATCAGCATAAATGTGTTGTAAATGTGATCCTGTTTGGGGTTCTAGAGCAACTCCCACTATTTGGTGGGACAGAAGAATAACCATGTTTTTCTACCGTATATTAATCCTGTTAGTCCATTCACAGTGGCCACAAGGAGATTGGGAAACAAGTTATCTTTCTCTTGGGTTGAAGATAAGATACTTCAACACAAGATTTTTGCATAGCTTCAAAATCAGCTGTCCAGCTGAGTGGTTCCACACTATTGTTGTGTTCATCAGCTGACCCTATTTATTTTGGGTTCAGCCATACTGCATCCAAGTGCAGAAACACTGCAGCGCTCGTAAGTGGGCCTTCTCCCATTGGCAGGAATCTTGCCTCACCCCACCACCTGGGCTCAGGTCAGCCTTTCTCCCCTCCCTATAAAGATTCAGTCATCATACTATTACTTCACAAATCTTTTAAAGCAGTGTTCCTCAACCTCAGCAACTTTAAGATGGGTGGACTTCAACTCCCATGGCTGGCTGGGGAATTCTGGGAGTTGTAGTCCACACATCTTAAAGTTGCTGAGGTTGAGGAACACTGTTTTTAAGTATAGTGCCTTGGTGACTTTGCAGCTCCCCCTCACCAGGCAAATGCACACGACATGAACTAAAAGCATGAGTGGTGGATAAACATGGAGTGAATGGCCTTTTTTTTTTTTTTGCCTTTTCCTTTTGATCACCTGGAGGAACCTCACAAGGTATTTTCAGTGTTTTGAGACTGGCAGCAAAGAAGATAACTATGGGCAGCTTCAAGCTGCTTTTGAGGGACTGGGGAGTGAAAACAGGTCACGTGGAAGTGCCCATAATTTCCTGTTTACTGTCTTATTGCCAGACATCCAGTGGAAGCATTTTTTAAAAAATTATTACTCCACTTACAGTCTCCCTGTGAGTATCATTTGCTATCAATATATTGACTGCTCATGTACAAGAATAATTCAGATCATAGATCCACAGTAGTTTGAACTATTTACAAGCAGCATCTGGTGAAAAGATCTCAGTGACACCAGGGCATTCGTTAAATTCAAACTGCAGCCTTCAGAGGTCCATTTTAATAGCAGGGCAGATGTGGGCCAATTCATGGACACAGACCATAGACACAAGGCACTGTTTGTGGGTGTGTTCCCCTGAGCTGCTTAGTTAAGGCAGTATAGTAGCAGTTCCTGTTGGGAAAGAGCAGTTGACTTCATTCTGCTGGATCAGGCTTCAGAACTAGCTGCGTGTTATTAATGTTAGCAACTCCACTGTTTTCATCCCTAAACTGTTGCGTCATCTTATAGAGGCAATTGCCAGAGCTCAGAGGAAGAAATACATTTCTGCAAGATGGCATAAAACCTAGCAGCCAAAAATAAAGCCTAATTCCGCACTGTAAGCCTCTCTAAACCGTGCACATCTGTGTGACCTTATAACTATTTTCAGTCCGTATGCCAACTTCCCATTGATATCAATGACGATTGCATGCCTGAATGGCTCCAACACAGCATTTCGTCCTTTGTGTTGGAATCATTATGCTATAGCTGGTCAATGGGAGTGCTGCATTTGCACATTTTCAATGACAACATATTGTGCCTTCACAAAGGCCATTTTTGTCAAATGTAATAGCTAGTCAGAATTTGTTTCCATAATAGAAAAAGCAGTTTGGTTTGGGGGAAAAAATAAACAGAAGAATCTTCTTTTTCAAAAGAGCACAGGTGCAATTTTACCTTTTTTAAAAGTTTGAAACTATGATGATTGCTGAATATGGATATTAAATCAGTATTAATTGATTTTCAGCTAGAATATATAATTAACCCAGTCTACCATGAGTACAGCATATCCCTTTGGCAGAGGGAATAAGAGATATAGGCCAATATTTAGGCACTCAGAATCCCAATCTCCAATAAATTACAACTTCAGTACAGCTGAACCAGGACATTTTAGAGGATACAGTTGCTTAGATCCCGAACATGAAAGGAGACTCTTCCAGTATATGCGTTGAAATGATCAGATGGGTTTTCATTCAGAACAACAAAACTAACCCGTTAAATATAATCCTAAAAGTTACTTCATTATTTTCGGTTTCTCCACAAACTCATGTTTACTAGACCATTCACTTCAATAGACTAAAACAATGGAGGAAGAAACAAAGAACAAAGAATGCAGTGAGAAGAAAGCTGGCCTCACCTCTTTCTTTACATTTCCCTAGCCCCCTTCCCCTAATGTCAGTGAAGAATTAAAAGCTGAGTAATCCTCTAACACATCACAACACAATATTTCACTCCTGATCAAGAACTCTGAAGACAGCATGGGGCTATATCAGATCAGAATTTTCCTTTGCACCAAACCATGGCACTCACATGCCCTGAAACATATTTTTTTCTGCCATGTCGCTGTGACAGGGTTCCTCAACCTCAGCAACTTTAAGATGGGTTGACTTCAACTCCCAGAATTCCCCAGCCAGCCATGCTGGCTGGGGAATTCTGGGAGTTGAAGTCCAACCCATCTTAAAGTTGTTGAGGTTGAGGAACCCTGCTCCATGACATCTTCATCTCACCCACAGCCCACAAGGGAAGGACATTTAAATCATCCTTAGGTCTACTGGTTTTGACATATCTGAGGACAGCCTCTAGGTGTTCAATATTTGTTAGCATCTCTAATCCACTATCTTGTAGGGAAATTGCATCAAAGAACTCAAGGCTGGACAAGGAGCATTTCACCCTAGAAGTGAAGAAAGGCCTTCTCTTCTCACAGGTATAGAACTTGGAGAATGGCTGGGCAGACTCCAAGAGATTTTTTTGGTAGTGCCCCAAGCTCCATCAAGCAGAATCTGATGCTAAAAAGCACATTTGTTGAAAAAATTAAAGATTTCTGAGCCCAGAGATTTTTTTAACCTGAGCCCAGTATCAAAAACTGAGCTCATAATCCTCCCATTAAAAAATCCAATCCTAGAAACCCAAGCTTTCTTCATTTCAAATAAGTAGTTTAGGACAGAGAAGAGTTACTTTTACCACTGTTGTTGTTAAATACTTGTGTGTCAAAAAATCTTTGCCAATCCATTACAAATCATTCTTTCTGCCCAATCTTGGTTTATTTATTTACGGGGCTTATGTGGCCATCTATCCCATATAATGATTCCAGGCAGCTCACAGCAATCCATAAAAACAAAGTTAAAAATAGAAGTACCCTTCCCCACAGGTGCCAGGCCAAACAGCCTCCTGGCTCAACCCCAGTGTTCAATGCGTGGGGAAAGAACCAGGTCTTCACGGCCCTCCAGAAGGCTAAAAGGGTAGGGATCCCTCAGATTTCAGGTGGAGGCTATGCCGATCAGGCAGCCACCCAAGAAGGCACGCTTCCGGGGTCCCATCAGCATTTAGGGAGGGGACCTGGAGCACATCCACCCTGTCTAAACTAGTTGGACAGGCAGATGCCCTCAGGGGGAGGTGGTCCCGCAAATACCTGGTCCCTTGCCATGGAGGGCTTTAAGGTGATAACAGCACCTTAAGTTACACTCAGAAAGCAACTGGGAGCCAGTGCAGTTCATGCAGCAATAGTGTCATTCGGGTGAACTGCAGGCGCCCAAAACTGCATGTGCTGCTGCATTCTGGACCAGTTATACCTTCTAGATGGCGTCTTCAAGGGCACTGCAATACAGGCAGTCCTCAAGTTACAATGGCAATTGGGACTGGAATTTCTATCACTAAGCGATGCAGCCATAAAGCGCAATGTCACATGACCGCACTGCTTAGCGACAGCGATCCCTGCAGTCCCCATCGCCATCGCTAAGTGAGAATCATGGGTCGCTAAGCAAGTACCTCCTCACAACTTCCTGCCGGCTTCCAGCAACCGAAGTCCGTGAGGAAGCCAGCAGGAAGTTGCAAGTCCCAAGCGGCTTGCGAGCAGGCCAGCAGGCAGGTAAGTGGCTGCTGCTGGGTGGGAGAGGGCGTGAGGGGGTGCATGGGTGACTGGGGAGGCGTGACCCAAGCATGGCGGGCTTGGGGTGGCTGTCTCCGGGTGGGGGAGGCTGCGCGAGTGGCCAGGGAGGTGTGGTGCAAGCGTAGTAAGGGCTGGGAGGGTGTGCAAGGGTGTGCGAGTGGTAGGGGAGTTATGGCATGAGTGCGGCAGGGCTTGGGGAGGGTGCACAAGGGTGCACAAGTGGCAGGAGGTGTGGCACGAGCGTGGTGGGGCTTGGGGTGGCTGCCGCTGGGTGGGGGAGATTGGAGGAGGGTGTGAGAGCGGCCAGGGATGGTGCACGAGTGGCTGGGGAGGTGCAGCATGAGTGCGGAGGGGCTGGGAGAGGGTGCACAGGTGGGGGAGACTTACCTGAACAACTTGCAACCTTCCCATTTTGCTCATGGGAAGCCAGCAGGGAAAGTTGCAAATTGTGACTGCAGGATGCTACAAGTGTCATGAGTGCGAGCCGGTTGCCAAGCACTCAGATCGGGATCATGTGACTGTGGGGGTGTTAGGTCAGCCGGAACTTCGATGACTGGTCATAATCACCATTTGTTCAGCGCTGCTGTAATGTTGAACAGTCGCTGAACGAATGGTCGTTAACCAAGGACCGCCTGTAATCCAAATGGGAGGTGACTAAGGCATGAGTGACTGTGAGCAAAGCCTCCCAGGCCAGGAATGAGTGCAACTGGCACACAAGCTAAATTTGTGCAAAAGCCCCCTGGCCACGGCTGTCATCTGATCTTCCAGCAGGGACCACAAGTCCAGGAGGAGTCCCAAAGAGCACTCCAGATCTTTCTGGGGGACTGTTACCCCATCCAGCATCAGAGATGTCAACTCTCCTGACCCCAGAAGGCCAAAGACAACCACTCCATCATGCTAGGGTTGAGTTGCAGCTGGTTTCTCCCTATCTAGGTCCTTAGAGCCTCCAGGCACTGAGCCAGCATCTGAACAGCATCACTTGCCCAGCAAGGGGGTAGAGATATATAATTAGGTATAACCAGCATACTGATTATACCAAACCCCATGCCACTGGATGACCTCTCCCAGCGGCTTCATATAGGGGTTAAATAGGTGGGGAGAGGGGACTGAGCCCTGAGGCACCCCACATAACAGGGGCCTTGGGCTGAACCTCTCCTCCCCCATCAGCACTGACTGGTATGGAGAAACCCCCGCAAAACAGTGCCCCCCACTTCCAATCCCTGGAGCCAGTCCAGCATGATACCATGGTTTATGGTATGGAAAGCCACCAAGAGATCCAGAAGGGCCAGGACGGACACAACACCCCCATCCCAAGCCCTCCAAAGGTCATCTACAAGTGTGACTAATGCTGTCTCAATACTATAGCCCAACCTATATTCTGACTGAAAAGGGTCCAGATAATCCTGGTTTAGAGCATATTACTGAATAGACTCTTTGCACAATCAACAAATTAATAATCAAGGCTTCTGACAAAGAAGGAAGTGCATATTGTTAACCTTTCTCTTCTAAGAAGATTTATAAGTACTCTACTCCATTTTTACTGCAGTGGCAAACACCCATCAAGAACCCCATCTCTCTTTCTGCAATGACAAACAATGGATTTATTTCAAGAGGCAAATACCATGCTTTAAAATACCTCCCAAACAACCTTCGTTTTTGTGCCAAAGTTTGCAGGACATTTAAACAGACATGACCGCCTCTCTTCTCCCATGCAATATGGGAGATAAATGAAAGTGACGTGGCCTTCCTTATACCACAAATATCTCCTGAATCATACTGATGCAGAAAAGAGGAGTTGGTTGGCCACCATCTTCCAATACTCTCTCACCTTCCACCTCTAAAGGTAACAGACAGCTCAGACAGCCTGTGGATTTACCAGTGCGTCATTGTAAATCTGTCTTGTCTAGAGATTTGCTCTTGCTAACTGTTGATTGGGTTCATGAGTGGGTGATCCCTCTTCCATTAAACCAGTTTATGGTTGATATCATATATTTAGAACTGATTAAAGCTATAGGCGAAACAATTTTTTTTTAAAAATGTTGCATCTAAGCAAATGTTTACATAACTGAGGTATAAGAGCTGCTATTCAGCTTTGTCTGATTCAAAATTCTCATTGCAAGATGGAAGCAGAAAGAATGAACGCAAAGAAGCATGACACTTTCAATTCATTAGCCCATCCTTATGCCCACCAATATCTTTTCTTGCACAAAACCCATGGTGAAACAAAGTAATTGCTTGACCATTTCTTTAAAACTGTAGATGGATTTTCAGTACGGCAGGATCTTGAGCTGTGTAACAGTGAAATAGCAAATAAAAGCTAGCGGATAGCAGGGGAAAATGAATGTTCTTAATATCATCAATCTTTCCAAATCATAGCCATCTCAAGTACCATCTTCCTTTTTTATTTCTAAGTTACATAAGTGAACAAAAATATTAGATCAACCTTCTCACAGCAGCACTGCTGAACTGGAAGGGGAAACTCCAGTAGACTGTAATTCTTGGCCTGCTGTTATTCATCTGCAGATCAATGTTCTTAAAAGCTTCTAGTCTATTGTCCTGGGTCCGTTTTAGTCATTCTTTGAAATGATGGAAAAATTAATATTATGAAGTTTTCCTTCAGTCACAGCAAGGGAGAAAAAAAATTAACCATATGTGATAAACCCCAAGCTTTTGAATGCCACAACAGTATATCCTAAAGCATATGATAGGTTGTTTCCATGCTGAGAGGCCTGAAAAGACAGAATTCATCTTCTGTTTTCTAAAAAAGCCTCTCCAATATAATACTTTTCATACAATGGCGCAATTGATGAAAACATGTCATCACTTTTAGCATTCAACCAAAGGTTGTTATGAAATAGGTTCAGCCTCTCCTTAATTTTCTGATGTGCCATCTATACCCAGGACTTCAGAAATGAAAGATTTTGCCTGATTGGGCAAAGCAACAGACAATCTTCCCAAGCACACTATATTTCAGTTATCTTCACATTCTGTAAAACTGAGGGTAGTACTCTAAAAAGAAGAAAGGAAGAAAAAGGAGTTAAAATGACCTGCCTAGCCACCCCCAAACTGGAGAACCAGATAATTATTCTCCAACCCTCCTCATTGAATTCTGAATATATGCTGAATTCCAAGATCTTATATAAGGAGGCAGAAACTAATGTAACCAGTCTGACAATGTTTATTTTATTTGAAGTTATTTGATTGTGACTGTTGCCTTACTTTGTTTTCCTTGTATTCCCTCTTTTCATCTAGTGGTTTGGTTTCAATGGTTTAATAAGGAATTTCTTATTAAGCCTTCCCCATATGCGAGACTGTACTGTTCTACAGCTACCTATTGTGTTCCAAGATTGGCACTAAGTTTATTAAATTATATAGTTCTAGATTTGGGGTAGAATGTTCAGACACCTTCCTTACCATTTTCCTAGAGTTGTTCTGAAGGGAGATGTCCTTGGTAGAAGAGCTAAGATTTCCTCACTTAGACAGACTAGGGTGTTTCAGAATGTGCAGTCTATTGTACTTAATTTTTACTGAGGAATCCTTGGAAGAAGAGGTGTGCCAGTGAGATTTACAAATGATCCCTCTCCAACCTGAAACACTGTACAAGGGGGATTACTCTCCTATGAAACCTCCACCTGGAAGCATCTATTTCGAAGATTCTTATTGGGGGACAATTATAAAAATTGTACACTGAATATTGAATTATTCATGCTTAAGACATACATAATGCCCACACAGGTATCTCATATCCTGAAATCCATATCCTGTGGAACTCAAGCCGTTTGATCACTATTGAGCCTTACTTCTAAAAGTACAATATCTTACAAGGAATTCCTGACAGATCTTACTTGCAGATCTTGTATGTCAAATGAAACCATAGCAATTCAACTCTGCTGCCTTACCCCAAAGCAGTGGCTTATCTCTATCATTTTGATTTCAGAATTGTTTAAGCTCCTAATACTCATAGCTATTACATGTGAACTGTCAAATCAATGGCAGCTATCAGAATCAAGAAACCTTATGATAGGGGAGACAGTCAATCCCAGTTTACTCAAGAGTTATTAGTGATATTCGGCAAACATTTCTTGAAGGGCATCTCTACTGATTTTCGTTTTCAAGCCTGCATGGAACATACATGTTTTCTATTATATAATCTCTGTCAACATAGTGGTGGTGACCCTTACAGTTCCAGCCTAATCCAAGACTGAACTTATCATATCGCACAGTGTAAGAAGGCATTCTGTGATAGATGTGCAGGACCATCTCAACTAATGGGTCTATGTGCAAAGAGTCTCCTACATGAAGAACCCCTTTGATACCTCCTAGCACATCACTGCTGTCAAATAATAGCTAAAGTAATCAAATATTGTTGCATATGAATTGTAAGGCTAAAATCTCCTCTCAGTTAAGCTCAACTCTCATGACCCTTGACAATGATAGAGTAGCGATTTAGCATTGCCTTCTTCCTGGATAGTTCTTCGTCTTCCCATGTTAATTGCACCATGTTTTTCCCTGGTGTCACAAAACCAAGACCTGAAAAATAAGTTCTGCGTAAAGTTGCATTAAATGGGAGGGTGTAGTTCACGTAGGAAAGATGCGTGCCTAAATATTAAAGGTGGAACCCAATAATATTAATCCAGACTAGATAGCAAAAAATGAAGACTACATAACCTTAGAAATCACTGGTGGCCTATTCATTGACTCCAGTAAATCAGCAGAGTGACTGTGATACTGTTGGTTGCCTCCATAGGAAAGAAGTAAATAAATAACTTTGAGTTTTCACTTCTAATAGAATGGTGTCCATTTGGTGGTGTCTGGATGGCACTAAATACCATACATGGTGCTGAAAGTAATTCATTTACAGCTACTTATCAGTTTATTTTTAACTCCTTACCATTCATGGCATGGAAAGGAGGATATCTTGGTATAGAACCTTGTTTCCATATCTACAAATCAGGTTTATTGAACTGATTCCACAGCAGAGAAGTCAAGCCCACTTACCACATTGAGTGAACACACCAGTATTGTTTTGCAACAAAAGGATCTGCATATTTGAAATGACAATATATGAGATAAACCCATTTCTAGAAGATCAAAAACACTGGCTTTTTAAAAAGAATCAACATTTTCATTTGGGGGAAAACATTTCTGTCCTTTTGGGATGCAGAGAAAGTCTTATGAATGTAAATAGCTGCAGTAATTAGGTTCGTTGAATATGTAGTACTGGGGAAAGTAGAGTTCATGAAATTTTCATATCAATGAGTAAACTATATTTGACATTTTTTCAAATGTGAAATTATCATGTTTGTATGCATAGAATGCAAATGTGAAAGGGAATGTAAAATTCCCCCACTCTCTCTCATTCTTACAGCATGATTCTAGCACTGGTACTTCAAAGCAAGTACTGAAAATGAAAGACAGGGTCGGTGGGATCATATTGCCAGAATGCTGATCTCAGCATGGTCACATTGACTTTGATCCACAAGAAAAGTGGATTTAATTCTCAGGTTACACTAAATTTTCCAATCTGCCAGTGTGTTGTAGTGGTTAAGGTATTAGATTAGGGCTGGGAAGACCCAGGTTCAAGTCCACGCAATTTGCTGGATGACCTTGAGCCAACTGCTCTCCCTTATCCTACCCATCTCCCAGGGAATGAATGTGAGGATAAAATGAAAAGAGATCCCTTTGCAAGCCACCTTGAGCTCCTGAAGGAAATCTAAGAAACAAGTAAGTATATTCTCCTGATAAGCAGCTGCTGATAATGACAGTCGGTTGAAGTATGTGGTCTTGGGTGAGTGATTTATTTACTGGTTTAGATAGCAATCAACTCTGGGAGAAAAGAGTGAAATACTATAACTACATTCATTATTTTTGTAGGTTCACTAGGGATTATGGACCTGTAGAGTCATCATCAAGATACGAAGGGGTTCTCCTCACCCAGACCCCTACTCTCCACTTTTCCACCCATACTTTTTCATTGGGAAAAAAATGGCTTAAATTGTGTTTGAAATTCTTCTTGGGATCAATCAGTGCATCGATAGCAGACAGATCAATTGCTCACAGATCAAACAGGCTGGAAAGAGGGCAATGTAACAAGTTTCATAATGACTGGATTCACACCGAAGATAGACAGCCTGATGTTCTCCAATGTTTGGGACTTCAATTTCTATCAGTCCTCAGTAGGCATGGCCAATGACAAGGGGCTGGACTATTAAAACGGTGAAAGATCTGGAAACCGATTCCTATGTAGAGAGGGAGGAAGGGGAAAACTGAGTCAGACTTTCAAGATTAATGTCAGCCCTTCAAAATAGGCCAGGTGAGGAAACAGACTCCACAAATCTGATGGAACTATACTTTATTGCTATAGACTCTAGTAAAAGAATCTTGAAAGCCTGAGTTTTCCCTTCCCTCCCTCTTACACTACAGTGAATCAGGGAGGAGTCAATCTGAGCTGCTTTTTCACACTTTCACAATCTCTCAGGCTTAAAGTATGCTTTTATTTATGTAACCATCATTGTCTCTGCCTAGTTTCCCCAAAGTCATCTCCATGGCTCTCTACACCTTATGAATATGTTTAGTGTACAGAAAAGACGTCTGTGGAAAGGTATGATAGCAGCCTTAAAATATCTGAAGGGTTATCTCACAGAAGGAATGGGCTTACTCTCTGCTAGGACACAACCAATAAGTTAAAATTAAAAGTAAGAAGGTTAAGGCTAAACATCTGGGGAACTTCCTGAGTCTACCAGCAAGTACTCAGTGGGATGAGCTGCCATAGGACATGTTGAGTTCTCCTTCACTAGAGGTCTTCAAAAGATAGATGATCATGATAGATCCTGCACCGAGGAAGGGGTTGGATCAGGTGTCCTCTAAAGTAACTTTCAGCTATATGATAATATGAATGTGAAAGATGTAGTCCAAACTTCTATAGTATACCAAATTGCCTAGCCCCAGTTCAAATATTGCACTCATTTGGTTAACCATGGTTTGATGGTAGCTATAACTGATTGCATTCATACAATGTGCTAAACCCAAACCAAGCAAACCACATTATATCTTAATACATTGTAGGAACCCAAATGAATGCCAACCTGAGGCAGGATAAAGAAGAATGTATTTTGGCCAATATAGTAAGGAATGAAGCTGGGAGGTTGATTCCCAAAAGATTCCCAGATGGTCTGCCATCCAAGTACTAACCAACCCTTCCCACTTAGCTTTTCAAAATCAGCTAGGGTGCTGTCACCAGTCAAGGCAAATAACTTTAATGAAATTATAAATTGAGATACAACTTTGAGAGCATGATTTGGTAGCTTCAATCCCTGCTTCCCCAAAGGCTGTGGTCATTTTTCTCACTTTCTGATTATGAAGGTCAAAGAATATCGAGGACTTATTAGGTCATTCTGACATCTTTTCTCAATATGGGCTAGATTCTTTGAGAATGAATCCACTTAAAGCAGGGATAGGAAACCATTTTACAGCCAGGAATAGATATATTTTATTTGGTTGCTTTACCTGGGTCTAGTGGCAGTGACAAAATCACACCCCAGAAGATAATGTTTTGACAGTTTTCTCTATGCTGGTAAGAAAGTGTCCTTCAAGTCAAGCTCAA
Organism: Liasis olivaceus; assembly: GCA_030867105.1. Lineage (NCBI taxonomy): Eukaryota > Metazoa > Chordata > Lepidosauria > Squamata > Pythonidae > Liasis > Liasis olivaceus. The sequence continues at coordinate 146,496,091 of CM061349.1, forward strand.
TATCTGGTGATCTCATGGACATATTTATGTTGCTTTCTTGACGATGATACAGAAAGGGTTGGCCAGTTTGTTCTGAAGGCTGTTGGGTTTTCTTATTGTTAATTTCCCAGTCTAGCCTGCAGCCCTGGGACTCCCAGGGAGTCTACCATCCAAATACTTACCAAATCCAATTCTCCTTAGCTTGTTAAGGTCAGTTAGGTGCTGCTACCTATCTGGGGCCACTGGGATGATGATGATGATGATGATGATGATGATGATGATTTTATATAAAATTGGTGTATTATAAACCTACTGGAAGAATTTTAAAGTTTTTTGGGGGGGAGTCTCTCTCCCAGTTCCTGTAAAAGGAGTGTTCGTAAGTGCCAAGCTAAGATATGTGAAGACAGTGCATCAGTACGATCAGATACAACTGCAGTTTAGAACAGTTAAGTATAATTAGGCAGAGAGTTAAGGAGAAACTCCTTTATTACATAATTGTGTTTTTTTAAAGAACATTCTATGATGATTTTTTAAAAAATTAGCATAAGCAAATGTAAACACATGGATTTAATTAGAACAACACTGAGACAATATTCCAACAAAAGGAACTGTTCTGGATATTCAGTAATTTGGTGCAACCCTGAGGTCTCAAAACTAAACACTGGATACAATTATTTCATGTAAACTGTAACTAACTTTGATCCTCCTTTATCTAGCTAATGTTCCATTAGAGAATCATGACCATAATCTATAATTTTCAAACTGATGATACCATTCTAAGGTTCCTTATTCTTTTATTCTTTATTTTACACAATTAATCACTTTAATTATCAAACTCACAGTGGCATATGTGGGATTCATACATTGTCTCCCATCCAGTTTTAGAACAGGCCCACACTAAGTTAGCTTCAGGGAAGAATGCTTGTCAGGTACCTTCAAACACACACTTTACACTTGTTCCAAAGCAATTCCTGGGATCAGAACTGTTTCTAACGACAAAATAAGGGAGCAATTCTTAGATGACTTTTTTTTAAAAAATTAAAATCTATTTTTGTATGAACCCCTTTTCAGTATTTTTAAAATCAAAATATCTCATCTTGTATTTACCTCTACTACATTAGAACAGAATGCTGCATTTTGTTAAATACTCTACTTTTCCCAGACATTTAAACATTTGTATTTCCCTTTTATTTGTACTATTTTTGGGCTGCTGTTATAGACTGCTGGATTTATCTTATGTTAATATTGTGTCATTTTATGGCATTTTTAGTACTGTATTCCAACCCTCCTTGTTAACTTGCCTAAAGGGTAGAATACACGTTATGAACACAATTCAGTAGCAGGGATCACAAGTAGAAGTCAACTACAGTTATGAATTTCATGTTACAAATAGTTTGGCCTTTCCATTCTCCTTATAAGAAACTTGAGGTGTGCCTGAAGACCCCTACTTTCATGCAGCTGGCTTCCTCACCCTACCTCACTTTTAATTCTGGGACATGCTGTTAAACAAACAGCCAGCCTCAAGCATTATCTTTCTTCACAACAATATTTCAGGTACTCCCCACAGACCTTTTTAAAATATCTAAATTATCAGTAGGTGCCGTGGCCCAGTTTTGAGTTTGGAAATGTCCCCACCCCCCAAAGAAAAAAAAAGGCAGAGAGAGAGCCTATTCCCTGGACTGGAGTACTCCTGCCTAGTATGTGCTCGCTCGTGGTTTCTATGTAAAGACTTCTATAAGTAAAACTTTCCAAGTTAACCTGAACTCTTTCTCACTGTCTACCACAATTCCTTTGTGATTAAGCTCACTCTCTTTCACTAAATTCATTCTGAAAAATCTGACTGTTAATAAGAATCACTGTTTAACCAATGATCTAGTTCAGTGTCATACTGAGGCATAGTTTGTTTCACTTTGCTTTATTGAATTAAACATCATTGCCTCGATCCCTACATTTGTTTTTGGGTTTTTTTGTCTGCGCTCAGTCATTACTGACCCTGCAGTGACTGCCTGGACGAATCCTTGCAGTTTTCAAGGCAATTGTTTTTCGGAAGTGGTTTGCCAGAGCCTCCTTCCTAGAGCAGAGCCCAGCTGGCGAGCGCAGGAGGCGGGGTTTCCGTTGCTTCACGCCCGTTTTTTCAGGCGAGCGCGGTTTCGCGCTTACCGGCAACTGGTCCCGTCTCTCTGTGCAAGGCGCTGCCAGCATTTTTCCTCCCACCGGAGTGAGAGTCCCCATTTATCTACTCACGTGAGTTTTCGACCTGTTGCGTTGACAGGAGCTCGGGGGGGGGGGGGGGGGGAAACAGGAGCTCACCCTGTTAACGCGAAGGCTGGACTCGAACCGCTGAAGTGTCAGCCATTTCTGGCCGGCAACTTTCAGCGTCACTAAGCCGCTGCGCCACTGCGTCCCCACATTTGTTTTAAGACTTATTTTATTGTTCAAAAAGAAGGAAAAATATATCTCTTAAATTTGGTATCTTGCCCCTGAATTTTGGTGATGTGATCTTGGAGGGCTGGAAAAGCCCTAATAATAAATTACAAACCATAATGACTAGGGACAAAATCCAAGCCAAGCACGTTATGGATGAGTGCTGTATATCAATTCAGTTAATCGACCGGCCCATCTAGCTCCTCAGGCTATCAAGCAGGAAGCTTTCGTGATGCTTCCTGGAGACACCAGGAGTGACTCTGGGACCTCTGGCCCAGAAAGCATGGAATCTGCTGGTCTGGAACCTTCTGCCTAAAGCAGGTGGCAACTGGTCAGTGGGTTCCTTTGCTCTAGAAAGGGCACTGCTTTCTGCCTCCAGAAATACTTCACTGACTGATGTGACCAGTTCTAGAGGACTAAGTTGTTGATCTGTTACAGTAATATTTTAAAAAGCAGAACTAAAATGCAAAGAAAAGTAAGAATTTTGTGGCCCCTAAAAAACTAACAAATACCGTAGATACATAGAACATAGGATAGTGCTCTGCTTCCATGGGAAGGGAACCCTAACATTTCCCAGGCCTTATTACTTGCTATCCCTTCTCTCTTATAAAAACAAAAGGTGTCTTGCAACACGAAGTGTTTCTCTTATGTCTAGCTACTGAAGCTAAGCAAATCCTGCCCAGACAAATATCTTTGGGTAGCTGTCAAACCTCCCATCCCCATCCCCCTCCCCCACCCCAGGTCAGAAAGGGCCAAAATGATTTCCTAGTCTATTTTTCTCAAAAAGTCATTTTGCTTTAATCCGTCTTTTCCAAATGCTAAGTTTAATGAGAACTTCAGGCCCATCTCCAGCAAAAATATGTTGTTTGCTATCCCCCCGCCTTTTATTTCCCCTTTTCCTTTTCTGTATTTTTTCCCCTTCCCCTCCCCTCCCCTCCCCTCCCTTTAAGCCTCAGTATCTATGTATTCAATTCAAATGTATTTCAAATAAGCAGCAAGCTTGGACACTATTGAAACACTGTTGGAGTACTGCTGAAATAATAGGTGTATTCGCCAAGGCAACCTGCTTTTCTTTTCAAGTTGACTGTATGCATTATTGCAGCTTCTCCTGATAATGGCTCATTTAATGGTAGGGCCAAGATGCAATCAATCTTCTCTGTCTCTCTCTCTCTTTCCCTCTCTCACTTTTCCTCGCCACCCCCACTGGGGATTGCACTGCTTGGCTGCAAGTACTCACCTAGCAAGATTGGAGCTGCTAAAGTTCACCTGGGGTGGAGGAGCTGCTACTTCTTAACCTCTGTGGCTTTGGAGGAGGGGGCAAGAAGATTGCGAAATGGGAGCTTTCCATAATGCCGTTGAGAGAGATCCTGGGTGAGTCTGAAGAGAGCAGTTTTGCCTTCCTCTGTAATTAGACCCTTGCTGAACTCTTTACAGTTGACTTAAGTTACTTGGAGGAGCCTCTCTGCTGGGGCTCCCTGATTGGCTCCCCACCCTCATTGATGAACCACAGCATCAATTTCCTCTGTACAATAAAGAAGGAGGGGTGGGGGGGAGTGCAAGATTAGTAAAAGTTCACTTGATCACAATGAAAAGGCTGATCATCAAAGGGCAATGCAAGCCAGATGTAAAAGCAATGTCTGGAGAGACACAGGCAGGCAATCTGTAGCTCTGGCCCAGTGGGGAACTCCCTTCTTTCCAGCCAAGTAGGAAGGGGGCTCGGTGTTTTCTTGGAGGAAGGCTGGGAGAAAGGAGGAGGACAAAAGGAACATGGCAAAGAGGAAGAGGCCTTACTGTTAGGAGAAGTGAAGCAGCTGCCTCTTGCGGTGGGTGCTCATGAATGGAGTGCATCCATGAGAGGCTGGAGGACAGAACGCTGCCACCGTCCCAGCCTGCCCTGCCCTGCCCTGCCCGGTTTTAAGAAAGCCAGCTCTCCCACCTTACCATGCAGCTTCCCCATCAGCTGTTTGGTGGGCTTGTTTTCACGGCAGGTTTATCCCTCTTTCAACATTCTGCAGATTTCGAGCTATAAACCTGCTATCAAAACCATCCTACACCATAATCTGGTGTGCTGAGTGGGGAAGTCGTCAGGAAGGCGGGGATATTCCGCTTTACCAAGCAGCTGGCCCCTCCAGCCGCTCACTCTGCCGGCAGGTTTGTTTTAGCGGTGGGTTTAGCCATGGTGCTAAACTCATGGTTAAAAGAAGTCCACCAGACAGCTGATCATGGGCTCCATGAGCTGGGGGATTTGAAAGATCCCAGCTGTCCTGCTTCACTGGGCAACCTCTGTCCTGGCCAATTACTGCTGAAGATTAGGTTTGTCCCAACCCTGTTTGCCTTCTGGAAGCAGGTTAAAACAGAGCTTTTCTGGAGGGTCTTTTTAGTTGGTTAGGATAGTGCCATAGGAATTGCTTATACCAGGGGTCCTCAAACTCTTCAGTTCATCAAACCCCTTATGAAGTTTCAGATTGTTCATTGACCCCCAAACATTTATGTTATGGAAATAATTTAATAAATGCTACTTTAACTAATAGTACTACGAATAATAATAACAACAACAACAACAACCCCTTGGATAGTCCCATTGACCTTTGGGGGTTGATATTGACCACTTTGGAGAACCCTGGTTTATACACTCCAGACTGAACAAAAGTATGTTCTTTTTTATTGTAGGTATTATAATTGTATTGTACTATGGATGTTTTATTTCTTGTAAATAGCCAGGAGTCACATGGCTGCAACAGACTAAGAAACAAACAGGAAGCAGATCTGACAAGACATTATAATCAGTACGTAAGGCACTCCCAGAAATTTGGGAGCTGAAGTCCGAACACAGCTGAAGGAGATAAGGTTGGGGAAGGCTACCTTAGGACAAGGTCATGAGGCATGCGGAGGTCTGCCATGAACTGCCCAGTCAACAGGCAATAGGCTAAACTCATCTGCAAACAAATCTATCACATTCTCCCCCTCCCCTCCCCTCCCAATTTCAATAAGCTTTTAGCCAGTTCTCGAGTGCCCATGCCAAAGCAACAAGTGGAGTGCCATAACCACTACCACCGGGCATTTTTAAAGTACTTCAAAGCCATGAAAGTATAGTAATGATAAATAGAATAACAATGGTGTTGCCAATTTTGCGATACTCAGAACCACAAGCAGCCCTACTCTTCCTGATGGTGAACCTCACTTACATTGGGTCTCATGGCTGTCATCCTCCTCCATGAAAAAAACCCTACATAAAGCAACCAACTCAGCTTGGAGAGCTGAAGTGGTTAGTTGTGTGATGGCAGGCATTTCTTGTTTCCCTTCTTCAAGGCAGCTCTGAAGACCTGGCAGCCAGTTGGCAGGACTCTCTTGACATTCTCCTTACCTCCCTTCCTTTGAACGGGCCAATCCTCTGCAAATCTACTCAGAAGTGAATTCTCTCCTCTCATGTGCCGTGACAGAGATGCATTGTTTTTCCTCTGGGGTGGAAGTTTAAGGCCACAGTCCTGGACTGAAGGGCAGGGAGAACTATTGAACTTGCTAGCCCTTGCTTATACTGTAAGTAGGCACTTACATGGATTGCACTGTAAGGCTAAGTTCAGTCTACATTTGGCCATGCTGGCTGTGAATTATAGGAGCCAAAGTCAACACATCAGGGGGAACCAGGTTGGAGAAAGCTGGTTTAAACTACCCTAGCATGTTGACTAGAATTTTAGGTACCAGTGGGAAGAGATCCTCTGGGTGCAATCATGTGTCAGCTCAGAAGTCAGGCCCGCTGACATTTGTTCTGTCAATGGAATCAGTGTGACTTTCCTTGACCTGATGCCCTCCAGATGTTTTGAACTACAGCTCCCAGCCAAGCTGGAGGGTGCCAGGCTGATGGCAGTTTGGACTGCAGCTGAGGAACCCGTTCTTTGGTTCCAGAACCCATTTCACCTGTGATGCTTTACAGATAGGTACTCCGCAGCCCTGGCTAGCTAGTGATGAAGCAGAAGAGCCGAGCATTTTCCTTCAAAAGGAATAGCTCTTTCTCAACAGAGGTCCATTTCTCTAATGGAGGATGAGACAACCTGAAGCCCTTCACATGTTTTGGGGTTCAGCGCTCATCAGCTCTGCCACCATGGCCAACAGTTGCAGTCAGAATGCCTTGTGATAGTAGCCTGCCTCTGCTCTGCACTTTCCTACTCATATCTCACTTCCTACTCTCTCTGAGTGAGGCTTACTCCTGGGTCAGTGAGTTTAGGAACAGTGTCATAGTCAATAATATGAAAAATGTGTTTAAAATGGCTTGGTTCCTCTCATGGTATGGCTCTCTTCTTAAATCTGTTATTGGCTGTATTTCTAAAACTGCTATTTTTACTACTCAAACCTTCCATGCTACCTGAAAAGAAATTGAATCTTATCAAAGCACTTTGGGGGTGGGGGTGGGGGTGGGGGTGGGGGTGGGAAGGAATCTTTAGAGGAGAGTTGAGAGATGTGGGGAGAGCTGCAAGCAGCCAGGAATGCCTCCATACATCAGGCATGCTGGAGGAGCTGGCTTAAGAGTCAATGCTCTAACAGCTTCAGTGACTTAGGGAATGTTTCTGCCTCCGTCCGGTGCTTTTTCTTATTTGACAACCACTTCGAATAAAGAAAGTTAAACTCCCAGTGTCACCCTTATTCAAAAAGAAGCCTCACTGAATTCGGTGGGATTTTCTCCCCAATGAGCCAGGGCGGCAGGGGGAAAGAATCCATTCTCTCCAGATTCAGAGGAACTGTTGGCCCTGCTGGCTGGGACTGCTGAAAACGGTGTTGATCCACCTGTGAAGGCCCGAGTGGTTTCCATTTCTGGAGGGCAGGATGGCGTCCCAGCACCAGGTACACGTTCACGGGCTTCTTTGGTAAACCGAGGAAAACCCGGCGCCCAAGCCGCTCTTCTTTCCTTCCTCTCCCAGCCTGGCGCTCCTTTTTAAGGCAGAAAGCAAAACAGGACAAAGCGCAGACGGGATCGGGCGACGGGGGGTGGGGGTGGGATCGAATTAAAGCTCTTCTGCCCACAGAGACACGTCGGCCGTCCGCCCGCCCGCCCGCCCGCGCTCAGGTGCCGGATCTTTCCCGGCAAGTTTTCTGAACAGCTTCCTCCCGTAGCTGAGAGCTTGATGGATGGCCCCTCCCGCGCGAGGTTGGTTGGCTGAAACATTACAAAGGGCGTGAGGTAAAGGTTGGCGGTGCGGGGTTGGGGTGAGACTCTCCGCGGTATAAATCATTCACGTTGTTTAAGGTACATTGATCCGTCTAATGGCTTGTAATAGACGCCTAATTACCGCGAGGAGGAAATACTGCAGGGGAGAAGCGCTGCGGAGCCGGAGGGAGAATTCACCTGAAGCGCCCAATGACATCGCCACAAAAGGAAAGGAAAGGAAAGGAAAGGTCGCCCGCGGTGCTCTCGCGCTTGCAGGGTCCAGCCGATAACCCGGCCTAAAGCACCGGGCCTGAGTTTAAGGCAATGAGAAGACGTAACGCAACGCCCGAGGCCGAGCTGCGGATGCTGTGTGCGTTTCTTCTCCCCAGGTCTTAGAAGAGGACTGACCTTCCTCGCTGAAATTTTGCCATCCTTTCTCCCAAATCGAAGGGTGCCCCGCCCCTCCTTTTCTTTCCTGAATTAGTCTATGGGGTAAGTTAAGTTTAGAGGGAGCTAAGAGCTTGATGATTATTCAGTGCCAAGACAGGTACTCTAACCACTATGTCATACTGTCTAATCTCACTGCACCGGCGCCAAGATTCTGTTTCTCAGCTGAGGAGAGGAGGAGTGACTTCCACATGTGCCAGTGGCCTCAGTGGATCAGGCAGCGGCTTCCTTGGAGCCTCCTTCCGATTTTTCCGGTTCTGTGTTTGGCTGAAACCCAAACGCAGGATTAAGTGGAGTCCGGCCCTCATGTCCAGCTGTGTTAAAATAAGGCTTCTTAGGGGAGGCCATTTCAAGTTTTCTTTTTTTCCTTCCTTCCTTCCTTCCTTCCTTCCTTCCTTCCTTCCTTCCTTCCTTCCTTCCTTCCTCCTTTTTCTTGTGGGGAGGAAATTTCATTTATCTTCTCTGAAAGAGGACATATTTTTCTTTTTCCTTCTTCCTTCTTTCCCCCTAAAGCCATTCTAGAGGATGCCTGTAATTATCTTTTGGGAAGAGCCCACCAGGAAACCCATGCTCTCTTGATAGCAGAGAAAGGTGAGTCCACCCATTTCCCAGCAGCAGGTTCTTATTTTATTATTTTTTTAAAAAGGTCTCACCATGGTCCTGTGAGGTAGGCCAAGCTGAGAGCTCCTGATGGCGAGCAGCAGCTTCCAGCCAGTACGACTAAAGGCAGAAGTGGAAGCTCCTTCTAGTCTAACCTTGGACATAACCTTCCTCAACCTGGTGCCCCCCAAATATATTGGAACGTTACTCTCTCCAGCCAGGGTGACCAATGGCTAGGTGTCCGTCTTCCATTAAGCTGGCTGGGGGACGAAAAGAATCATTGATACACCTGAAGGGCACAACATTGGGGAAGACATATTTAAACCTTGACCAGGCCTCATTAGCAAAGGGCAAGCAACCTGAGGGCCTCCAGATATTGCTGAACTATGTTTCCTGCCTCCCTCCTCATGGGCCTGGCTGCCAGGGGCTGTTGGGAGTTGTAGGGAGGTCCGCAAGTTGTCTGTGAGGAGGCCATCTCAGCATCTCAGCCTCTGGTCGTCCTGGCGGAAGCCAAACAGCAGCATAGATGTGTGCCGACGGCGGCTGCCTGCGCAGGGGAACATGCGGAACCTTTGGGCACTCCACCAACCCGGGGGCATGAGGGGTTATGCCCTCAGGGAGTGGAGCTGAATGGGTGCCAGGCCAGCCTGGCCCCCACCTTCTAGGCCAGGCAAAGAGGAGCGCCCCCAACCTGTGGCCTATGGTGTTTCCGGAAACTCTCTCAAACCACAGCGACGAGGTCTTTCTCCCTGCACAGTAAACAAGCTTCTTAAAGACGTTTTGTTGAATAATCTCCCGTAATTGTAGTAATTAAAATCATCATCCAGTCACCTTCGTTTGACACAACAGAGCCTTCCCTTGTTAATTGTTCACGTGTCTTCTTCAGCAGACGAGGGAGAGGGGCGCGGGAGGAGGTGGTGCAGCCAGGCCCCCTCCAGATCCAGGCGAGCTGATCCACTGGGAAAGGGGGCGCTGGGAAGTGGGAGGAGGCCCAAGGTTTCGAAGCTGGCCTGCTGCTTGGCCCAAGCGCCACCCCACAGTTCGGTCTCTCCAGGCTGCTGCTCGTCCCAGCCAGGCGGAGAAGAACTATGGCAATGGAACCATAGCAGTGCTCACAGGGGCAGGAAAGGAACGTCTGAGCAGGATGTCTGGAGCGTCCCATCACTCCCCCTTTAATTTCTAGAGTCTGTTCGACCCCTGGGGGACCACCTCTTTTCTTGTCTCTCTCCCTGCCTCCCTCCTGCTCTTTTTCTTAACCAGAAGGCAAGCTTTCCCTCTAATCCCAAACGTTCCGTCCTTCCTGCCTCCAAGAGACAGTCGTTCCGATGGAAAGAAAAGATTCTCCTCCGGGGCTTCCCTCCCCCCAGGCCACCTCTCTAGTTCCCCCTTCACCCCTTTTTATTATCTCGAGCTGTGAGGAAATCGAGAGGGAGCCTTCCCTCAACTACACTTCTGCATTTGTTCGTCCGGCTTGACTTGAGGGACTCTCTCTTTCTCGGAGCCGCCCTGGCGCATCCGTGGCCAGTTTTGTGTCGGGGAAATGCGTGGCGTGATTGAGACAGAGGGGAGAGCGCTGCTGCTTAAGGAGAAAAGGGGCGCAATTATTGGTGCAAATGATTGGGGGCTTCCCCCACCCCCACCATCTGTTTGGTTGAAGGTGCGCTTGCTCCTTTTAGAAAGATTGGCACGGGCGCGCATCCGCCCACCCCCATCTCTGGAGGAACTCTTTCATCCGCGGGTTCTCGGGCATGTTAACAACTGCTCTTCAATCGATTGATTTGCAATAGCTACCCCCGCCCCGTTTGTGCGAAAAGAGCCGTTTCATCTGAAGGCTCTTGAATATAAACCCGCGTTGTTCCCCTCCTCCCTCAGCTCAATCATCTCTAATGAACCAATTGTTTCGTATTTCTACCTCCTGAAGATTGCAACTTTCAGAGTCGCTGCAGATCGAAAGACGCAGGGAAAGGGGAATCTGGAAAAACCAAATTTGCTGAAAGAGAGCAGGGCCGATGTCTTTAATTAGTCCATTCTTCTTTATTAGTATTCATATTGAGATTTGTGGGAAGGAAGGGAAAAAAGAGAGTTGCATGTTGATTTAGCCACCGTGTTATTTGCGATGTAAATATATTCCGAGACAAAAAAAACCCGTCACGGATCAATTGTAAAGGACCCGGATACATAATTTTTAAAAAATCAGTTCAGTTTATATGAGGTTCTCACCCCACTTTCGCTTCTTAGTCAGATTTGTTTATGCAGAATCGACATTTAATAGTGCTAATTGCACTCCAGTTAAATTGCCCTGATTGCAGAAAGGGAAGCAATTTTCATGCTCTCTGTCTGGGTTTGGAAGAAATTGTTTTATATTCACCTCTTTATAAAGAAGTAGAGATAAGGCACCGAGCCTCTGCACAAATTGCACTTATGGGCTGACTGGCAGCATTCAGGCGCTATAATAGAGCATTATTTGGCCGTTTTGAATAATGTAAAGCGGCTGCTGAAAGCCATTCTCCTGAAAATTGCTTTAACTTTTAAAAGGGTGATGATTCACTCCAAACCAGGCCCTTTGTTACATTGTCAAACATTGTCCCCCCCCCCCCCCAATGTTTTAACAGTCAGCTCAACACTTCAACATAACACGCTGATCTTTGTTTAAAAACTAGATTTTTGGAGTATGAAGAAATCTGACAGAAAACGCTTGACCCCCCGCCCCCCCCGCAAGATTTGGGAAGAGGCTTTCTCTTGTTCCTCCAACGCTGGGTGGCTTCTCTTCTTTTCAGGCAGGCGCCGCTGTTCCAGTTCTAGTTCATTTCACTCACTTTTACTTAAGGAGAATGGCTGGGTTAATAATTCGCGGAGTCCCCGGCGTCCTGTGCGTTTCAGAACAAGGCGGACGAAAATGTAATGAAGTTCAGGGAAAAGTGTGGGTGCTGTTGTTGAGGGAAACGGGTGGATAAATCGATGGGGGGGGGGGGCAGTGGTTCATTTAAAGCCAGTGAGTAAAAACTGTAACTGGACGGAACAAATATCTCACCTTCCTTACTCCGCTAGTCGGGCTGAAGAGGGTCTTCATATATCCCGTTATCCACCCATCTCCTCCTCCTCCCCAGCTGCTCTCGGTCGGATAGGACGCCTTGGTGCCACTAAGCTCTCCCTTCTCTTAGCAAATGCAGTAGTGAGTTTTCTAGCGCTAGTCCGGAGAACTGGCGTTCCTCTCCACTAAAAGGGGTGGAGGAGGGAGATTGTCACCTGTTGGGTGAAGGCTTCTGCCCGAGGTCCCATGGGACTCTCCCCTTCCCACCCCTTCACTGCGTTGTTGGATATCAGTAGCTACCCTACACCACCCCCACACACACACATGCTTGCCACACTTGCCGCTTGGCAGCCTTGCGAGAGATTTCACTGCTCAATTTTCTTTAAATTATGTTTTGTTGTTCGCTGCTCAGCCCTCTTCCTCCTCCGCCTCCTCCTTCTCCTCTTTCCCCCCACGTGCCCCACTGTCATTGCTAAGTGTAAAAATGATGGCGCACAGGTCTGGGGACAGCAAGAGGGGCACGGATTCTCCTCCCCTCTATTCACAATTCAGCCATTTGTTGGTCTACTTCTCCAACCACCAACAAAACGAAGCAAGGGCTAAAACGTTATAAAGGAGGCTGCAACAGCCAGATCGCCGCTGCCGTTATTGAGTTTAGGGCGAGCCACAAAATTAGTTTCTTCTTCTTTCGTCGCCTCCCTCCCCCATCTTTCCTTCTTTAAATGCAGACGAAAGCTTTTCAAGTGGTAGGGTGGGGGGTATAAATTGTGATTCTTCCTGCTTGCCTTTGAATCACATGTATTTTGCATCTGCGAACTGATGAGGTTCGGATGCAACAGATGTGGCAGTAGGGAAGAATTAACAGGGAAAAAATAAAGGCACTTTACCTCCCTGTGTTTCCTATCTCCATCCCTCCTAACAGCAGGGAAGATTGGGCAGATCTATAAACAAAAGCGAATAGCCACAGCATTGCAAATAGCTAAAGTTTTCCATTCGTTTGTTTTATAGTTAATCTTTCGGCCAGGCACGAAACGAGTAAGTTGGTCGCAATTTCCTGGAATACTCTGCCACTTGCCCTCATCAAAATCCAGACAGCTGGTATGTAGCGCATGATGTTAATTCGACTTCTCACTTGCAAGGAGAAAATGAGGCATATTTGTTCAACGCTTTGGTTCGTGAGGGCTGATTAGCCAGGGTGGCTTCTCCGCCCAAGTTCGTGAGGCTAGTGGAAAATGTAATGCAGCCTGCAAACTTGACGTTGGGTCTTGTCTTTTCACAATCTACACACCTGCTCGTTACAGGTAGAGGGATCTTACAAACGGACACTGGTGGCTAAGATGCAGACAGTTCGCTCTCACGCCCGTCCATGCTACATAGTGAAAAGACCGTCTCAATTTTCTCTCTTGCTTAAATCTTCCAAACGGAACAAGCAAACATACTATACAAGCACTGCCTATAGTTGAGGTAAAGATGTGCGTAACAGTGCCCTCACTTTATGTTCTGCACGACACTGCTATAGGCGACTATACCCTACAAGACCAAGGTGAAGGAAAAGGCCTTATAGGGTGAATGGTTATCCTTTTATTTTGGTTTAATGAATGGAGAATTAATGAGCTGTGCAATATTCGGGATATAAAGGGGAGAAACGAAAGCGGGGTGGGGGGGGGGGAGAAATAATCTGAATTACAACAATTCCGGCTGCGTTTTGCCATTATACCCTGCCCTTTGTGCTCCCATCGTAGAAATCAACACCAAAAGCAGAAGTAGCATCCCTATTGTTCGTTCCTGTTATGACCTTAACGGTATTTCAACCTAGGCATTATTTATTTTTTTAAGAGTTAATTGCAGTATAATGCTTTTAAAAGACCAAAGAACACTAGTAAAATCTCCCCCTCCCCCGGCAGGGCTTTGACTGGCACGCGCTCGGAGCCCTGGTTCTTGCATCTCAAGTTTCTGATTGGCTGTGGGGCAACTCCTGCTTGTCCTTTCTCCTCCCTCATTGGGTAAGAGTCCCAGCCAGCGGTACTTCAAAGCAGGCGCTCTCTGCACTTAGGCTGAGTTTAGCGGTCCAGAGCCAGGAGCGTACTTAGTGCAACTGGAGTACAGCGGGAAGCTGGGAGGACGTCGCGCACATTCGCCAGCCTCCCTTCAAGGCACAGCCCTCCTTCCGATCCGCTCACCCAGCAAGGGACTTGGCTATGGCTACGTCTATCCTTGGGGTAAGTCAGGGAAGGCTTCTGATACTCACGGAGGTCAATTTTCGTTGTCGTCTCCATCTCCTCCCCCCCCCCCCCCCCGCTTCAACCCACAGTGTTGATCCAGCAGGAATCAGTTTGTGGTTGCAATCAGGAGAAGAGGTATAAACTGAATGATAAAAGAAAGCTAATCATCTCCTTGAGGGCGTCTTTAAATTCCCGTTTCAGCTTACGACCCTCTTTACTCGCTGCTTTGATTTGTCCTGGCACACACCGCTTCCCCCCCCCCCCCCCCCCACTTTTTCATTTTCTTAAATTGTCCCCATAGCAATTTCTCGCAGCCTCAGATTTACTGGCGGTCTGGCAGGAAAGTCCTGTGATCGCGCTTACGTGTTCCTCGCGCTTCCTTTTAGCAAGATGGTCCCCTCTTAATGGCTTTAGAGAGAGCTGAGTGCCGCTGTCGCCCGCTCCCCGGGATATTTGCTCTTAAGGTCGGCTTGGCCCGCCATCACTATAAGAGAAATGGACAAACCTCAGCCTTCTCTTTAAGAAAAGTCAGGTATGCGGTTTCCTTGTGTCTTTCTTCATTTCCCTTACGTCTGCCCTAGGGTGTTCTGGACTCTCCTCCTTAAATTCCTTCTCCCTGCGCTCGGCACCATCCCAGGGAGCAAGTGACGTGTCTGGATCGAGCTAGGCGGGACGAGACTGAACCGGAGTTTTCCCTTTGTTTGGTCTTTTCTGAAGGAGGATCCATTGCGCCCAACTTTTCGCAAGGACGCTTCTGATCCGGGCGCTTCCGGGGCCTCCTTCTGTGAGCGTCGCGGCGGGTGAAGGAAGCTGAGCCGCGTCCGATGCGCGCTCAGGGCTAGAGGGCGAGGTTGACGGGCTCGTTTTGTGTCTCCCCCACAGGAAGAGCCACGCTTTGGAACCACGCCCTTGGCCATGCTGGCCGCCACCTGCAACAAGATCGGGAACACCAGCCCGCTCACCACCTTGCCCGAGTCCAGCGCCTTCGCCAAGGGCAGCTTCCACCCCTGGAAACGCTCCACCTCCAGCTGCAACCTGGGCTCCAGCCTGTCCGGCTTCACCGTGGCCACCAGCCGCGGCTCCAGCGGGCTGGCCAGCGGCAGCGGCACAGCCAACAGCGCCTTCTGCCTGGCTTCCACCTCGCCCACTTCTTCGGCCTTCAGCAGCGACTACAGCGGCCTTTTTTCCAACTCGGCGGCGACGGGCGTGTCCCCCCAAGAGCCCGGCGGACAGTCTGCCTTCATCTCCAAAGTGCATAGCTCGGCGGCAGATAGCCTGTATCCGCGGGTGGGCATGGCCCACCCGTACGAATCGTGGTACAAGTCCGGCTTCCATTCCACGCTGGCGGCGGGCGAGGTGGCTAACGGGGCGGCCTCGTCGTGGTGGGACGTGCATACCAACCCGAGTTCGTGGCTGGAGGTGCAGAACCCGGCCGGAGGCTTGCAAAGCTCGCTGCACTCGGGCGCCCCCCAGGCCTCCCTCCACTCCCAGCTGGGCACCTATAACCCGGCCGACTTCAGCTCCCTCACGCATTCGGCCTTCAGCTCCACCGGCCTGGGCTCCACGGCTGCCTCGCACCTACTCTCCACCAGCCAGCACCTGCTTACCCAGGAGGGATTCAAGCCCGTGCTCCCTTCCTACACGGACTCCAGCGCCGCCGTGGCCGCGGCCAGTGCCATGATCTCGGGAGCTGCGGCGGCCGCTGCAGCTGGAGGCGGTTCGGCGCGCTCTGCCCGACGCTATTCAGGCCGGGCCACTTGCGACTGCCCGAACTGCCAGGAGGCCGAGCGTCTGGGGCCGGCGGGCGCGAGCTTGAGGCGCAAAGGGCTGCACAGCTGCCACATCCCCGGCTGCGGGAAGGTCTACGGCAAGACGTCGCACCTCAAGGCGCACCTGCGCTGGCACACGGGCGAGCGGCCCTTCGTGTGTAACTGGCTCTTCTGCGGCAAGCGCTTCACGCGCTCCGACGAGCTCCAGCGGCACCTGCGGACTCACACCGGCGAGAAGCGCTTTGCCTGCCCGGTCTGCAACAAGCGCTTCATGCGCAGCGACCACCTGAGCAAACATATTAAAACGCACAACGGGGGAGGCGGGGGCAAAAAGGGCAGCGACAGCGACACGGACGCCAGCAACTTGGAGACGCCCAGATCCGAGTCTCCAGACCTTATTCTGCACGAGGCGCGAGGCAAGGACTCCACAACGGGGCCTAATGACTCTTAAGAGCGGGCGGCGGCGGGAGAAGTTTTGGCGGGACGGGAGCCCGCCGTCAGGAGCGCGAGAGAAAGAGGAGGCGCGCGGGGGAGAAGCAAAAGGCGACCGCGGCGGCACCGCCCCTCGGGCTCGGCTGTTCCGGGAGCTTTGAGAGAAAAGGGGTGGGATGGCGCAAAGGTGACGCGGAGGGCGAGCTGTTAGACTTCCAGACTGTTGGACAGACCTTGAACCCGGCCCTCCAAGCAGAGACGCAGACAATACAACCATTCCCCAAACAATAAACGCGACCTTAATCTTCCTGGCGAAGAGCAATACAAGTGGCCGGAGATTTATTTTTTCCTCTCTCTCTCTCCCCCCGCCCCCCCCCCCCGCTCTCTCCTTCTCACGCGCATTCACCTTTCTCCCCAAAAAGCAGACTAATCAGAGGCAAGCGAATAACCACACAAAACGGAGTCGCCACCCAGGACTACGGTGCTGTCTTTTGGAGTGATTATAGTATAGTTATAAATCTAAATTTACTGCAGACTACAGCAAGTCTTATTTGGCGAAATATTCTACAATGATGCTTTTATATTTAAATCTGAAAAAAAGTAATCGTCCGTTGCGCGCGTGTGCGCCATACACACACCCAGACACACATGCAAAGGCTCAAGGTGAGAAACCAAACTGGAAAATATCCGAGACAGTTTATCTCTGTAATTCATCAAAGCTATGTATAAGTAGGGTCCCAAAACACTCCACCTCCCCACCCCCCGACTGTGTTCTCTTTTTTCCCCCTTGTAAATGTCAGTTCTGATTTTGGGGGAGGGGTGAATTTCTGAAACTCAGAGGAGTTCTTTTTTTTTTTAATTATTATTTCTGATGCACTTTGTGGAGGTCAGTATATATGTAAAATATATTTAAAATGTTGAGTTAACATTTCACTCACACCAGTAATTTAAGGTTGTTTAAAGAGATTAAATGCGTTTATCTGTATTGGAAAAAAATCTTGACATAATATTTTCATTTTGGTATTATTAAAGGATTCTGAACAATGCGCTCTGGGGTTTCATTTTCCCCTAGTCAATCCCGCCGTTTATTTACTTTTATTGCAATCTGACCCCCCTCTTCATAGACATTGCACCGACGGGATTAAAACAATAGTTGCAATGTTAAACAGATTAATTAGGAATTAAATCCCATTGCAATCAATACGACTTATTCTGAGTAAACATGTTTATGATTGTGATTAAATATATTAAAATACTGTGCACCATTCATACTAAAGAACAAACTTCAATTAAGATGGGTGCCAGAATTTTAAAGACTGTAAATCAACTCCCCACCCCCTAAAGCAAAAAAAATTAGGACTGAATCCCTTGAAGTCAGTGTCCAAGTCCCACTGACCTGAATGTTAGAAAGAGACATATAAGGAGCACAACTTGCTAAAGCGACAGGGCTCTCTAGCAAAGAATGAGAGAACCTTAAAACTCATCCTGGATCTCAAAGCCCATTTCCATAAAACTGAGAGCCGGTAAAAAAGGATTTGAAATGATAAACGTGGACCGAGCAAACATTTATTAAAACGGATGCATGTGAAATCTACAGCAAGGTGGCTCAGGTTACAGAAGGCAATCCCACGGGGAATAAATCGCAAGAGACATTTCATGCCTAAATGAAAATCTTGTTAAATGTTATTAATTTTGACTTGGAGCACATAGCAGCCCCCTGTGCCTTGTATTCCCTTATTAGAGATTCATGTCTTATCAAATATCTAATTAATCTCCTAGACATCATTTGTTCTGGCCAACTTTATCTCAGCTGGTCCACGGGGAAAACCCCTCAGAATGTTCTCAGTGACAAAGCTTCCCTGGAAGATCCTTTTAATTGTCGAAATGAACTGCGCCAAATTTGCATGTCAAACGGTAAAGGGCAACGTGAGATAAAATGTAAACGTTTTAAAAGCCTTCCAGACTCAGCACTTGATTTGATAACTGGGCCTTTTTAATGTTATGGAGGACAACTGCTCTTTTTCTTTTCAAAAGATAGTTGATCTATGCAAATCGTGGTTTGGAAATGCTTATGTCCCCCTGCAGTCAAATGCCCCTTGCATGTTATTTGAATATCAGTGGCTCTGCCGTTGAAAAGGTTCGAGGATGCTCTCTGACTTCTTTGTGATTACGCAGTGCAGCGTCTTATTCTGAAGGAAAGGGAGGGGGGAAGACCTCAGGAATAATTAAAGCCTGGGATAAGGCCTGGGAACACATTTGGGACAGGAATCTCATTTAGACAGCCTCTTTCAAAATAAGGCACAGTTAAATTGACCAGAAGGCAATTATTGAAATGAAAATTATTTTCACTCCCTTTGTCTTCTGACCACCAACTTAACAGCCACAGTGTATTTCTAAAAGAGGAAAATCGTTCCAATCGTCTCCTCCTTAATTGCGCTACTTTAAAGAGGGAAAGAGAAACGAGTGGAAGGGGGAAAAATTAAAAGAAATTCTGAACTGAACGGTTCAGAATGAAAGGCTAAAATATACTTGCAGCTTTTCTGCCCATTTGGTTATGGAAATTTACACACACACACACACACACACACAGAGCGTATGCTTATAAGCATGCGTGGGTAGATATATATTTCTTTCTTCTGGAAACGGATTGGCAATCAAGAAGGAGAACCAGGCTGCCAGGAGGCTCTGAATAAAAACATCTGTTACATCTCCCGGGCAGAACTCGCACTGAGTTTTCCACCACTATTGTGCTAAAATACAGTCTTAGGAAGGGGACTAAAATATTTCCCAAAGCTGCATAAAAACGATGTAAACCGAGATTCCTGCGAGTTTGGGAAGAGTTATTTAGGGGAATCGAAGGGCAGTTTTGATTTATGTATCGGTGGCCATTCTCTCTCTCTCTCTCTCATTCTTCCCTCTTTAATCTGGTGAAGGCGGGAGTCGCGAGCGATCTTTCTCTTCTCTCCGGCTGGTCTGTTTGATCCCCTTGTTCACGATCCGGTCGTAAGCCTAAACTTGCGGAAGACGACCCGAGGGTGTGAAGTTTGCGAACGTCCATTTCTTCCCTTACCCCTCCCCGCTCCCTTCGCCACCGCGTTTGTTTGCTTTGGAGGCTTTCTGCCCTGGATCTGATGGGGGAAGGAGACGGTGGCATGGGGCGAGGGAGGACGTGCTCGAGCAGGGTCCAAGGCGGCAGAGCTGGGCGAGCGGCAGGATGTGGCTCCTCTCTCCCCGCCCGCCTCCCTCGCCTGGGCGGTCATTGTGGGGTTTCTGAGGAATGCGTTCCTTCTCGCTGGGCGCTGGGCAGAAGTCAGCTTTGTTTTCCATCCCTCCTAAACCAGATCAAAGGCCTTTTCGTTGAGGTCCAGTTTCTGCCAGGGTTGCAGTTCTCAGCTCGGTGATCAAGGACCCTTCGCCACTGCCCCCGGGGGTCAGAAGACGTCCATCATCGACAGACGCCCCAGAAAGGAAGAGAAGGAAACCTGAACGCTTCGGGGCCGGCCGTGCAACGGAGGGCAAAGGGAAGGCGCGATCCCCGGACAGGCTGAAGTGGCAGGCTGTGAATGCATAATGAAGGAGGAGCGGGGCCGCCTGGACAAGGAGCGCTTGTCTGATCGGGGGCTCCCCCCCTCCCCGCTTAAGCCCGGAAATCCAGAAAATGCGCGGGAAAGCGCAGGTACGCCGTTTAGGGCGAAGAAGAGAGGTTTTGTCGGCCCTCGGCCCGTTTCTCTTTTCAGCCGGACTACAATGCATTGCGTCCCATAAGTGGAAAAGCAAACGGCTTCTTGGCCATTTCTTGTATCTTGCGTATTCTTCCTTCCGGTGAGGACAAGTTAAGAGACACATCAAGGGGCGGGGGGGGGGGGCGGGGAGGGAGGATCAGCACAGTATCTGAAGAGCGACAAAAGGAGCTGAAGGCAATTTATATCCCTGAATGGAAGCCGACGCTTGCTTGGCCCAGCGAGAAATTCTGCCCCCTTCTTTTAAGGGTTTTCGTGTTTCTGCCTTAGGAAGTTGTAAATGGTATAACTTGGATAACCTAGACAACTGATCAAATTTCCCTCCTCTTAAAAAATCAGCACGTGGAGGCTTCTATGTTATTTGCAGCCGCTATCTGTATTTACCCCAGCTACTTTCCTATGTTCCATAAATGCAGATGAAGAAAACGTAACGGAAAATCCGGCCTATTTGAGTAATTGGTATACTAAGTGTTTATTTTAAGTGAGAATAATTTAGCTACAAATTTTCTTAAGGAATAACATTCTTAACATATTAAATCTCTTCTCCCCCGCAAACTCTGATTTGCTTTTATGTTTGACAGTCACTTCTGAGTCATGGGGGAGGAAGGGAGGGGGGTCGTGTAATTCCTGACTCTTTGGCGCCACCTAGAGCGAAACGTCATCCCGAAAGCAGCCCTTGTCTACTCTGATAAGAATTAAGATATAAATCCTTTTTTAGACAAGTCAGATCAGCGCCTTGAAATCTGAAGGGAAACAGCGAAGATCGACATTTTTTCCCAGACGATCATTTGTTTATAGAATTCGTTAGGGACTACTAAAATACTTTTAATCCTAATCTTGGATTATTTTACCCTTTCTTCTCTCCACCCCTACCCCACCCGCTGATTTTGTATATATTTATGTCAAGACATGGTAACAATTCCTTTACGTCTCCGAAGTGGGGTGGGGATTATATAGCGCGATATTTGACCCTGAGAGGTGTTCCAGCGAAACGGGGGTTTTGCAAAGCAGGTGGTGGACTTTCTGACGTGCCACGTGTAAATTACTGCTATAGCAGTTAAACAGGTATGTGCATCTTACCAAAATAGATCGATTTGTGCCAATTCAAATTAAAGGGGGGGGGGAGAACTATAATAATTAAGAGGACGTGATTTTGTTATCCAAACCACGTTTGTTCCCCTTGCTTAAAAATACACAAAAACCTGCGCATTTCAGAATTCTACCTAGGAAACGCGCCTCCAGTTTCCACTGACGGATGACGCTCCTGAACAGCCCAGAGTTTGGAATCGGAGCAAGAGAAAGTCTCGGAATTAGCCTTTAGACAAACAGGCGGTGCTGATTCCTCAGGAGCACACGCTGCCCCAACAGAATTTGTGGGGGAAGCCGGAAGAGAAGAGGGGGGCGGGAGGAACCCGGCCAATCTCTTGACAGGAGATCAGATCTTCTGTAAGAAAGACCGCACTTGTGCGAGTGATTAAAACCCGATTCCCCTCCCTGTGTACCGTCTTCTCCACCTTCAGGCGTCACAGATTGCTAGAAGGAGACGGCGCCGCACTTACCTCTTTTTAAACTGAGAGCCGCCGCCCCCCCGCCCCCGCTCCCGGCACGAAAACTCACTTTCTAAACCTCTCCCACTCAGGAAAGATCAGAGCGGACCGCTGCCCGCGCCACCTCTCCGAAGCCCGGCCAGCATTGCCCGCAGGGCTGCGCGGCCCCGGCTTCCCGCCGCCAGGCCACGCGAGGGGAAGGCCGGCGGGAGCTGAGCCCCGCGGGGCGGTCATCTGTGAAGAGCACCCCGAGCAGGTCCACCCAGCAGACTCCGCCTCCCCCGGCGCAGCCCAGCGAATTCGGGCTCTGCTCGCGGCGGTTTAAAGCCCATCTCCCGGAGCTGCCTGTTTCCAAGATGTGCTAATTACATACTTGGAGAGCAGGGCGCAAAGTCTTTGTCCATTCCCTATTACAAAATAGGGTTTTGCTGCGGGGAGAGGGGGACGAAAGATTTTTTTTTTAAATTGCCTTTCAGCCTAAAGCTGCCTTACCTGAATGTCATAATTACAGTAATTATGTACATCCAAATTACATGCTAATTAAATTAGAATCAAATCGTTCTAAATCGAAATCAAATGAGGTAGTGAGCATTAATCAATGACAACATAAATAGAGAGTTTCCTTCGGGGATATTTATTGTAACGATCCAAGAGGGAATCTGAGCTGAAAAGTCACCTGTTTATTTACCTTTCAATTAGTAATAATTTATTCTCCTTCACCATCTAAATTCTGGAGCTGTCGGCTGAATCCCTCCTCCCTTGCCAAGCTCTACAGAGAATTAAATGGTAGGCGCCCTTTCTGCCTCCCAGCACCGCTCTGAAATCTGTTAATATCTAGTCTGCAAAAGGCAGCCTCCTCTTGAAGCGCCGGCGAACAAAGAGGCGTTCTTGTGACTCCAGTTTGGCTGACTTTGGAATCTGGTTTGGAAAGCTGCGGGAGGAAAACCTCCTCCCCTCTTTCCCGCATGGCTCATCATTCAGCAAACAAATGCACACTTAGGAAGAGCCCGGAATTAATTATTTCCTTGCCTTTCCATAAGTGTGAAGACAGGGATCGCTCGCTGAAATACAGTGACCGCGGTAAAGGAGAGCTGTTATCCTACAGAAGAGTGACAGTTAATTTGAATGTTTTAAAGCCAAAATAAAAATAGCAAGTGTCCAAATTTGAGGGCTCCTATGAGCTTGAGAACCAGGCCCCCTGATTTGTCCTGCAAATACTTGAAGTTCCTATCATAGCCCCCGAAGAAATAACACCGACCCCTAAAATGCAATCATCGGCAGCCATGGAATGAAGTTGGTTTAAGCGGTATGCAGGGTTCCAATAGAGTCGAGATGCTTTGACATGGGGACTAGAGCGGTATCCCTAAACGCCCTCCCCCCCCCCGAAAGTACACTCAAGTTACCTAACTTCTGGTCCCCAATAAGGTATGATGTCTCAAGACCCTTCTGTTTCAGAGTAACCTAATGCAATCAGCCTGTCAATGTGGATTTGCAGTGATGCATGAGACTCTAGTTCAGTGATGGCCAGCCTTTTGGGCTTGGCGTGTCAAAAATTCGGAAAATGCCTACCTTGACTGTGCTGGCATGTCACGCACACACACACACACCCCGGAGCAAAAGAGAAACAGTTCTTTACATATTATTTTTTTAAAAAATACAGTCTAATCATGTGTGGGGCTGTGTATTATATAAAGAAATGTCAAATAATTACAAAAATGAAATATGAGTAAAACAATCTCAGTGTCATTAGTAACTCAAACAGGGACAATAGTTCTTGTCAGGTGTTGGTGAACAGTGGTGTGTCACCCAAAATATTGTGGCATGTCACCTTTGACACACGTCATAGGTTCCCCTTCACTGCTCTAGCCCTACTAGAAGTGCAATGTTTTCTAGAAGTACATGTAGTATGTTTAGTTGGAAGACTTGGTAAATATATCCTGGGAAAATTTTCCACCCTTGCAGCTTTCAGTTGGGTAGGACTTCTGTTCTGAGAACCTCCAGGCTAGGGAGATGCTGGAGTTCCCAAACATCTTGAACTCGGCCTCAGGTTGAGGACTGGGGGAAGTTGCTTTAAAAGATTTCAGTGTTAGCCTTGTGAATCTAACCTGTATGTTTAGTTTATAGTGCAATATTTTTGCTAATTCAGAAAATTTGGTCAATTAACTCAATCATGCTTAAAATAAAGAAGAGGAAGTGTATCAAGGAAAACAACCAATACTTTTTTTTTTTTTGGGAGGGGGGCTGAACGTCTGGATCTCAGCACATAATCCCAAGCAAGAACCATCTAACAGTTAATTTTTTCTGCAGGAAAAAAGAAATGCTGTTTGTGGAATGTCCTTTGTCTCAGATTTGTATATCTAGGAGATGCTATCATTGACTCTTTTTTAAGTTAGGCACAGAAAGTTAATACTGTAGATTGCTCTGTTTCCCCACAAGTGTTCTGTGGGTAGAGATCTGCTAACAATGCACTGTGCGCCACTTTCATCTTGTGGCTGGGAGTGGGACTCTGTGTTTGTGTGTTTTAAACAAATGCTAATAGATGTTTGTGCACATTTGTAAACCAACAGCACCTCCTACAGGGTTTAATTTGACATTGTCAAGTTAACACTGCCAGGAAGAGGCAGTTTACCACTTTTGTGTCCATTTCCTTTTTCCTTCTTTTTCAACAATTGTCCACAGCTGATTTTTAACAAAATACTTGCAATTACAATGTTAGATTTACAAACAAGGGTTAGAATGCAGACTGTGAGTCAATGCAGACTCTGGAACTTCCTGGAAATACTTGAGTGACTTACATCATCCAACACTACTTATCTATAAAATGAAGTCTTTGCACACTTGACTCTTTTTATGTACACTTCCAAATGGCCTTCCAAAGCTTTCTCCATGTTAACAGCAACCTTGCAAAGTGTGCCTAAGACATCTGAGTGTCCTTCAGGGCGTCACTTTGTCAAAAAAGCTTCTTAGGGGATGTGGATGTTTGCTGCTTAGCACTCAAGGGAATCTTGGAAAGTAATCAGGCAAATACAAGAATGTCAGCATTTCCTTGTTCAGCGTAAGATTGTCGGTATTCTCATTCCTAGAATGCAAAAGGTATCTGTACACTGTGCATTATTTTTCGTCTAGTTTCTGTATGAGAAACTATGTATGAGGACCAGGTTGAGAGGGATGAAGAAGATAGCTGAATGGCAGAATCAGGGCTTTCCATTCAACCAGGAACACCCACAAAATTACAGGCACATGCTCACGTACATCTCTCTAAACTCACCTAACAGAAACCAAGGACAGAGCACACCGAAATGCTTGCTAAGAATAGAGGGGCCAATACACTTAATCCTCTTGTGAGAGAGAAATGTAACAGCAGCAGCTGGGTGGCAAACTGCCAGCACAGACAAGGTTGAACCAAACATCTCTTTTCTACCTACCACAAAAAATAGGCTGCAGGGGAGGGAGAAAAGAGAGACTGCTCTTTGCGGAGAAAAAGAAATAGATGTCTGGCACTACTTATCTGTTATTCCAAAGGCCTTTTCAAAGTGGGGTCACACATTTTACTGGGCTGAAATACATTTTGAAACACAGGCTTTGCCGAAAAATGATTCCTCCTCTCTCCTGTGTTCTCAAGCGTACACCCCAGAAAAATAAGCCATGGATGTTTCCTATTAAAATCTTACCCTTGTGTCAGTTTAGAAACAAAACAATACTGCAGTGTTGTGGAAAATAAGTATTCAGGTACACAAGTGCTGGCTGTCTGGAATCTCACAGCATCTCTTTACATTGTCCATGTCAGTAAAGAGTTATAGCGTGTGGCCACAAATGCCAGGCCTTCTTTCCCCACTGTAATCTAAAAACTCACGGACTGTATCTAAGCAATATCACTGATGGTAAAGTCCAGGCAAAAAAAAAACCAAAACCAAAACCAAAACACAAAAGAAATGCAGAAATGTTCTTATGGGTATTTTATAGCTGTGGAGAGTGCTTTCCTTAGATGACGACGACGATTTTAAACAGATGTGATAGATTCACTGTTTTCATCCTTAATGGGACAGGTTAGAAATGTATTTTATTATTCAAAACATTATATACAAGAAATGAGAACTGTCCAGTTTCATCATTAGCCTCAATATTTACTGGGAAGTCAAGGATTTTAACTTCGAAGTAAGAGGGGAAAACAGCACTAATTTATTTGTTTTAATTGATAGCATTAATAAGGCCATAGAGTGTGCTTTCATTATGTGCTACGACCACTCTATTATTTTACGGCCAAAGGCCAGTGAATTTAATTGTATACATTTTACCATAAAACTTATGATAAAAGATAAAGGTGTAACATACCTCAAAACTGAGCTTTCCAAGGTGAGTCACATTTCATTTTTATGCAAAAACTTCTGCACAGTGATGCAAAACAGTACAGAAAAACAAGCAATAATAAAGAAGATTTAAACTACAGCAAAATTGCAAAATTGCTTGGCTGTACCTTGAATTTAAGAGCAGTTTTGTTCCCTAATATTTCCTATCTTTCTGAGACCTGAAAAGAAATAAAATTATCCTAATGTTCTACCTAAGCTTGTTAAATTTTGAATAAATTACAGAGCACAAAGTGATCATTATTTGCTATGCTTTATGCCTTAATAATAGCTAATTTTAAAAATGTCCTCTAAACTCTAACAGCATTAAACTCCAAAATTGGTTGGACTGGAACTGACATTATATTTCTATAGCACACTATACTGGATACTAGAAAATAAAGGCAGTCCTCGTTTAGTGACCACAATTGGGACTGGCAACTCTGTCATTAAGTGAAGTGGTCACTAAGTGAAACCATGACTGTGCTTATGTGCGAAGGTTGTAAATGCGAGGATTGTTTGTAAAATTACTTTTTCATCATTGTTGTAACTGCAAATGGTCACTAAACGAGGCAGTTTAAACAAGGACTACCTGTATCCTTCAAACTTTAACAATAATAAGCTGCAATTTAACAAGATAGGGCTGGAATGGACATTATACTCCTATAGCACACAATACTTAGAAACTCTTAACACAAAAAATATTTTTCTCAAGTGCTGCAAAATGACTGAATAATTTGACACTGTGATCGTATCTCTCTCTCTCTCTTTCTCTCTCTCTCTCAATAGGGGTTCAAATGCTTAGATAGTTGTCATATACTTTCACAAGGTCAAAACATATTGGCTTATGTCAAACTATGCTGCTCTGTTGTTTTAACTTACGAAACTGTCCTCAAAGAAGAAAAGTTCATATCAAAATAATCCAGTTTTTATGGCCCATAACAGGGATTTTGTCCCAAGCTACATTAAATGCAAGCAAAACAATTCAATGTCCCTGGAAGAGCTTTGTTTCTTGCAGGACTTTTCTAGATTTATTAGCCAACAAAAGAAACACGTATCGTGGAAACTCCAGTACTGAGCCCTTTTCTTGCACACCGATGTCTATCACGAAGGAAGGTCAGATGTACCAGATAACCTCCCCTCCACCCCCACAGTCATCCCAAAAGAAGAGGTGCATATCAAGAAAATCCCTGGTTTGTGTTTATTTGCTTGTTATTTGTTTACAAGATAGATGCAACATATGTACAAGAACGTCTGAAGTAAGAGGCTGACATTTTTCTGAGAACTTGTCAGATGCAGAAGAGCATGGCAGGAGCCCTTCCCAAGAGGTGTTATGAAAGAGGAAGAAAAAAAATGCACGTGCCACCCACATTCTCTATTTTTTCCTCTCTCTGCTTCTTTCTCGGTGCTCTCTTTTACCGTATTCGTCAGGGTGGCTCTCTTTACGCTTCCTCTGCTCTCTGCTTACCTCTGAATTGTGGCTTTTTGCTTCCTTTCTCTTGTCTCCTTCCTCACTGGGGCTGTAAGCCAGCGGCCTTGAATCTGAGCTTCGCCAGCCCCGCTCTCCCTTGCTGCGGCTCCTGCTCGCGTGCCTGTATCGTTCCAATTCTTTTCTCCCCTCTGCGTTTTCCTCTCTTTCCTTCCTTGTGGGCTTTCTCTTGCTCTCACAGGAGCCCCATTTGTTGTTCTCCCAAGAACGATCTTCCTTCAAAAGCTGACCCTTCTCTCTATCTTTGTCCTTGTTGTCACGGCTGCTGGAGAGATCTTTATAGAGTTTTTTCTTCCCCTTCTCATCAGAATCACTGCTGCCAGTCTCTGAAAACTTGGTTCTCCTTTTTTTCTGAGAATCCATTTTTCTGCAAGGGGCTTTATCTCGGCTGCTGGTCTCACTATCACTGCTGCTTGCTGAAGACTCAGCAGAGGATGTGGAAGAGGATCTGTTCTTATGTTTTCTGTGTTTACTTTTACTTTTTCGCTTCTGCTGCTTTTTCTTCTTTCTGCCTTTCTTCTTCTTCTTCTTCTCTAGGCGGTCTAGCTTTCTTTGATTTTGAACACAGAAAAATCAAGCAGTGAAACAGAGTGATATAACAGTGCAAGCTTTTTAAACAAGTAGACCCTACACAATAATTTTTAGATTATGGTGAGCTTACTATTTTTTTTAAAGAATCAACCATAGACTTGCCTCTTGACCTTTTTAAAGCCATCTTTGCTATTGCATATCCTGATCTAATAAATGTGTTCATGATTTTTTAAAAAAAAGCCTTAGAGGCATTGCACTAAAATGTTCAGATACCAACAATTATGGCTCCGTTCCTGTCACAGAATTCAGTGGAAGCTAGGCACCGATTGCTATGAAAGCAGGATACTATTATTTCAGTTTAACTAGGCAATGTATGAACTGGAACATGTTCATCAACATGGGACACTGTTTGTGCCTGCAGAGTTCCCAGACAGATCCAGCAGCTACTGCTGAACATGTAGGAAGCTCATGAGATAAACAACCACTAATACATTGATAGAGCATTGCAGGATGGATTTAGGGTGCCTCAATTTCCTCTCCCTAGCAAAGAAGATGGAGATAATCTAAGGGATACATGTGTTCTGTCCTAGACATCACACATATATTGGAGTGCATATATTTATTTATCATTTAAACCATTAATTTATCTGACTCTATCCACTAGGCACCATGGTGTGTAATCACAGTAATACACTATAAAATATAAAAGCAAGGAGAAAGCAATAAACAAATGGATCAATTATGTACAAAATCTATTTTCCCAAAAGCCAATTCTATCAACTGTTATAGAGTAAGAGCGGGTTAATGTTGGATCCAGTAAGAACAAATAGCATATTTTCAAATATTATTTTTTAAAAAAATACATTATCTTTCAGCTGTAGGAGAGAACTACTCAATGTAATTTATGTATTTTTTCATCATTACAAATTTACATATAAAATAGTATTATAACAGAAACAGTTTATGGATCACTGCAATCATATTCTGTAGATGCTAAGTATATAAAGGCTCAAGAACGTGCGTCTCAAAGAGCAAATCAAGAGGAAGGGGTTTCAGAAGCCTAACTTAATCCCCAGCTCTTACCAAATCCCACTCAAATAAACAGGGCTCCTATTGAAATAATGGACTTAAAATCACAGGAAAAGATAAACTGTGATTAAATAGTCTATACAATTATTCTAGAATAAACAGAATTACAACTTTAACTTTGAAGTAACTCTTGTTAATGGCCTCTATGCCTCATGATATGGTTACCTCAAAAGTTTTTGTTTTTGCTTAGTTGTCAAGGATTTCAGAAATTCTACTTCCGGGTCATCTTCTCCCTCGCTTGCAACGTATTCCTAAAAAAAGAGATTGGAAGACATAGCTACAAAACATGGATGGAAGAGACAGCATTTACATTACAGGATATAAATAATATACTTTTAAAGACAGTTGAATAAATATTGTTCTGAGAGGTGGAAAAGATAATGCTGCAACAAAGAAAAGAGCACCAAGGTAAAGCACAGGAATGGGGTCAGCTGGATGGCTTAGCTAGGGGGGTCAGTTCCCTTCAGCCACCTCTCCCTCTTTTTTCAAACTCTTCTCCTTCTACCCAACTACAGCAGTTCACGGCTTCAGGACATTCATCTGCAACCATCCTAACACTATTTTGTCCCCATATTTAGTGCATTTTAAAGGCAACCTGGGATCCATCAGATGGTTTTTTTTCCAGAACCTCCAGCCTGTATAGCCAATCTGGAGGACGTGAAGTTAGAAAAAACCATGTTCAAGCAGCATTGCTTGACTGTCCCATTTACAAGAGCTCGCATGAGCCTCCACAAGAACAAATGAACCTTGAGGACACTAAGGGTCTAGAAACTCACATCTTGCTGTTATGATGCTCCTTCTGATGAGAGAGAGGCCCAAAAGGTCTTTCATCAGTAAATGCAACACCATGGTGCTCTATTCAGTGTCTGAAGGTGGTTGGAACTATGCTGTAATGATGTGAAACCCAAGAAACAGGACAGCAGCAAAAAAATAGCACATCTCTAACACTGGTGACATATTCTTGTCTTTGGTAAGCAGGGCTCTACCCTACATTTGTCAAGTTTCACTTCTGACAGCTATGCAGAGAGCAACGTTACAATCTCCATCAACACACAGGGAAGTATTCAGAATTGCACCTCCCAAATATGGCATCCCCTGAATGGCACAGTCATTATTTTTCACCCAGGGATAGGGTTAGATAAAGCAGCTGCTATCATAAGCAAGCAAAGAGAAGTCAAAACCATTTCCTCTAGTAGACAGTAAATCTCTACTAACCTGCAGGAGGCTTTTCATTTATTAGACTACGGATTGGACAAATTCTAAACTATCATTCCAGCTAACTAACAAAAAAAAAAAAAAGGAGAAACAGACTATATTTTCGGAGACACAGAGCTTTCTCTATCTATCTGGTGTTCCCATGGATATGCATATTATAAAAACATTAAGCAACAATTCACAAGCAATCACATTTAGATTTACACACATTTTCAGCTTACCGATAAAAAGATCATTACCTGGGATGGATCATCTGCGGTCAAGTTTCTCCCCAGTACATTTTGTTTCAGTGCAAACCCACTGTTTCTCATCTCCGCTATTAGCTCTGAGGGGTGCATTGATGGCCCTGTTCACCAAAATCACAGTTTGAATGTATCATTTATATCTCTCTACCTTTTTTGGACTACACAGTAGGAATTCAGTGGAAGCTTTGTTAAGTAAAATCATAGCTAAATCAACTCAATAATCTTCTGCTGAGCAAATAATCAGATATGATTTTCTAAAACAGCAGTCTGGAGATTCAGAATAAAAAATAATTGCATTTTTCTTTAAGTGCAAGGGGATTCTCTTCTTATGTAACTTTGTCACATTGAAAACAATATATTTTAGGTAACATCTAGCTGTAAGCTTTTGATAAATGTACATAAATTGAAGTACAACAAGCCAGCTTCCAAACTTAAACATTTTCTGGCACCAAAAGCATGCATTAGAGCAGGGATTCACAAGCTGTGTGTGTGCATGTATGTGGTCCTGAGCAACCCAAAAGAGAGTCACAATTTAAAAAAAAAAACCCGATCCGGCTGATGCAGGCACAATGACAGCTCTATTACAATTCACCCTGGGCTCTGCTGTTCCCTTTCCTGTTCAAGCAGGAACCAATGTGGACAGTGTTTCCATGGTGGGCAGCTGTAGCATTGTAAAGTCTGAGAAGCCTTGGTGATATAGAGATTCATTATTAAAAGTAAGCAGCCTGTTTAATACCTGCCCAAACCTAACCCCAATGAAATAATTCTATTCATGGGGTGGGGTGCCACACAAGTTCATTTATCATGTTAGGGGATCATGATACCCCTAAAGAACTCCTGCTTTAGAGGGACACTGAAATAATCTTAATAAAGCATAACTATAGATTTGCAAAAATAGTTAAAATTTGTTCCCGTATAATACTAAAATAATCACCCTCTATTTAATGTCTGGATCTAATATGTATATGTGTATATATATGTGTGTGTGTGTGGTGTGTGTGTCTATCAAATAAGAACTGGAATTTTAAAATAGTTAAATAGATCAAGGCTGGACAGTAATATAGGGTGGTCTCTCTCCTTTCCCTCTCATGTAATTTTTTCTAACGTAAGTAGAAAAAGGTAAAATCTCCCTGAAACTGAACTCAGCTTTTGGGGACTTCATGGACACCACCACGTAGGGTTTTTTTGGCAATGACATGGTATGTTTTCTCAACTTTCCATTCTAATTTATGGGCCAAGTGGTTCCTGATGGTGTTAATGTAGTCCAGCCTTGCTTAATTTTTCCAAGATCCTCCAAGGTCAACCAGGTGTTGTTTACAACATGATACCTGAAAATCCAAATGGTTTTTCAGAACACCTTTTAAAACATAAACTCCAGATGTCGCTTAAATGTCAAGGATTTTAAAAAGCCTTAGTATAGCATAAATTCTTGATGAAAAAAAATTAAAACACATTTTGTGTATATGTATGATTCCAAACATACAGTAGCTTGTCAAAATGAGGAAAATGATCTTTTGGTATAGCTGAAAGTAGCATCTTTTGACACATACTGTATATGACTTTAAGAAATTATTTTAAGGATGCTAATTTCTAGACTTGTGTTTATGTGTTCTGGCTAGGGGCACATGCATGGTTATCTAAAAGGAAATGTTACTATAGTCAATGGGACTGCTTCTGAGCAAACAGGCACAGGATTATCCTGTGAAACACTGGTACACAAAGAAAAAAAAAATCAAGAGACTACTATGGAAGTTCATGTGTGTTATACATGATTACTACTTTTTCTCTTTCTATTAAGGGAGTATAAAAGTAATGACATAAAAAACACCATACTCACAGTTAAAGATTAATGCTGTTGGATACAATCTCATAGAACAAAGCACCTACTACATCTTCCTTACCCACCCATCTTTTCTCATCTTTGTACTTCATTACAGGACAAAGTGATGACAGGCTGATAATGTTTTGCCATTTAATCAGTCCCCATGTTCCCGCTGGATGAAAATCCACCCATTGGGGGGGCAGTTCAAAGAATGTCTTAACTTTCTTCAGGGTTTAAGGTATCCATTTCACCTTTTATCTCCCTCCCCTAAAAAAGCCCAAATATTTGATCTCACCCGTGTGTGTGTGTGTGTGTGTGTGTGTGTGTGTGTGTTTATCTGGTGGCCAAAAATGGATGCTGGAGCGTATCACCCTGATATAAAGCAATATTTATTGCCCAATTACTGAGATTATTTTCAAAGGTCATACAGTGAGTATCTTATGACTGAATTCTTTTGCTTTTAAAGTTTAGCTGGTGCTTTTAAGTTTATTTAAAGTCCACTCCGTTTACACGTCTATGAAAGTATTTAAGATTCCTTTTATTTTATCTTATTGCTGTCTCTTTTCCAAAACAGTATACATTTTTATTTTCCTTCAACTGAAGACATTTCTACAGTACTGATTTTATTTTCCTACTGTGTAGTGAAATTTTACTTTAATGAGATTAATTTTTTTTAAGTAACTTGCCTTATTCATCCTACGATTAGCATCCCATACCTGCTCAATCTAAAGTGGTATCACTGCTGTTCACAAGTAGAAAAGCAATTCCTAGATAAGAAATTCTGATCTTTTGTTTTAATACAGAAAATTCTAAATGTTAATATTTAATATTAATATTTAATATGAATATTACAGCATGAAAGTTTGCTGAGAGTTAAACATCTGCTTATGAGTTGGTATTTCACAGCAAGGGCCAGACTGATCCTGCTTTCTGGCTGTGAGGTCCTTAATTCACTGCACTGCCACTGTACACAACTATAGGCTACAAAAAGGCTGACTGGGTTACAGTTAATCACCAGCTGAATCAACAGTGTGATACAGCTCAAAAACAAGACTAATACAATTTTAGCCTGTATTAACAGAATCACATTTTTCAAGCTATAAGAAGTAATTCCAGTTTATTTTTTCTTATTTGATATGTTTGTAATATACCTTTCCTCCAGAAGACCAAGAGGACCTGGCCCAAGTTTTGATGGACTGTGGACTTGAATCAGTCTCTTTCCATCCTGGCACTATCCTCTGACTCCACATTGGTCCTCACCTGGACTTCTGTGTGGAGTCTTAAGTGCCACCTCAAGAAAGTGACAAACTAAAACGGGTTTAGAAGACAGCCAATGCAGATGATCAAAGATATGGAAAACATGTTCTCGGGAAAAAAGGGAAAAACAAAGGAGGTATGTTTGTGTGGAGGACAACATAGACAACAGTGGCAAAAGTATGCAAGAACTGTTAGCAGATAGTAAACTAGGTTTCAGGCTTGCAAAAGGAGGGAGCGTGAGAAAGAGACTCAGAATAATTCTACCTTAGTTCTGTATGGTGTAAAAGGAGGCAGAGGAAACACTGACAGTTTCTGTTATATTTATTTATTTATTTTATCAAGTTTGTCATTGTCATTGTCAACACAGCAACTGAGACAAGGTTCAACAACCAACAGCCAACCAGTACTTCTTCACTCCCATGGACATTTGCCAGAAGAGTCTGGAAGCCCAGGATCAATTTCTGACTTTCACAACTCAGTGTGAATTGTTTATGGTGGGTCAGCCAGGAAAATTTCCTACAGATCACTCTAGGGTGGGGGACTTTTGTTCTGCATCTGCTGAAGGAAGGGACAGCCTAATGGGCTGTACTTCTCAATGAGAGCAATGATCCACTGCTGGATAATTATCAGAACTTCATGCAAAGATTTAGAGCTGCATTTGATGATTCAGCTAGGAGACCAACCCCAAACTAAGAGATCTGCAAGCTGAAAGACAGAGTTTGTAAGAATATATTGGATTTTCAATTATCTGCCAGAGATGTGGAATAGAATGAGCTTGCTTTGATTGACCAGGGTTGAAAAGGACTTGCTGATGACGTGAGAGATGAGTTAGTAAGATAAGTCACACCAGAGAACTGGTTGCATGTTATGTGTGATTAGAGAATTGAGGCATGGAGGAAGGTTTTACAGTAAGGGGAGGTTTTATAGCCTCTCTTCTCTCTCTCTCTCTCTAACACACACACCCCGTTGCCTCTTTGGATGCCAGCACTGGGGAACCCATGCAAATAGGAGCAATAAAAAGATTCCTGTCTTCAGCAGAAAAACAGAGAAGGAGAGACCTTGGTTCATGTTTCTATTGTGCAGGACCCCCAGCCAAGATCTGAGTCAGCTGCAAAGCGACCTGTGGAATTGCAGGCACATAGCAAGCAAGTGCCAAAATTGCTCCAAAATCTGGTCTTTGGGAAACTTCACAGGTTCTCCTCCCAAGAGCTGGGTGAATGAATAACCACAACTTTTACATCAGATTAGAGTACAGCAACAACAGAATTCATATCAGGGCTTGGATCAATGACCTCCAGGGAGAGCCACAGAGTGATGCTTCACCTTTTCTGTGAATGAAGGACAATTGCTTCAGAATGCCCATTTAAAATGTTCCCCTTCTTTTACAGGAAGAAATATTACAACTATGCCATAACAAACTGGAGGGTATGGGGGAGTGTTTAAAACTTTGCACTGGGTGTTCAGAGAGTTCTGGTGGCCAAGGATGAGAGCAGATGTCACAGACTATTTCATCTTGTCATGTCTGTTGTTGGGCAAAGACTGTCCCCGCAAAGCTATCCAATTTACCCCAGCCCCTTCCCTTCACTGTGTGTAGTCTTTGCAGTGTCTGCTTCCTCACCTGGCCTATCTTGATGGGCTGATAATTTGGTTAGAGAAGAGAAGATGGGGTGAGGGAGGACATTATAAGACTTATCAAACAAAGAAGAGTTGTTTGGCCAGGAGTAGATTTATTGGACATAATGTATAGGAGGGAAAATTTCAGTAGAACATTAAAAGAAAATTCTTAATTATATCAGCAGTTTGACAAGAGAGCCAAGGAGCTTTCCTTTCTGGAGGTCAGCAATGGGCAGGTGTTTATTGAGGATGCTATAATATCTGCAGAAATTATGGTTCTAAAACCTTCATTTAACACTGGTGGATTAGGATCTGGTTGGCCAAAGCCTTAAAAGAAAAAAGTGGTCATCACCATGGCCTTCTGAATGAAGATGATTCACAAATATTTTTTACCATGTTAAAAATAAAAAATTCTTCATCCAGACAATTCAAAATACACGTGCCAAAGTGGAATGTTTTGACTTGCTATAGAACAACTTTGCCCAACTTCTCTTGTGTTGTATCATTTATTCTGGTTTTGCTAGTAAAAAATTGGAATCCTACTTTGGTTCTACCTACTACTTTGCTAGATATTTGTATACTTTCCAGCACATTTTCACAGCCTTAAATGCTATAAAATAACTTTTCTAGAGTCATAGAGTCAGACAACAGAGAGAATATGCAGCAGAGGGGGAAAAAAGAGAGTCTGCTATCATATAGGAAGCTATAGGAAGGTAGAGAAAAGGTGACCCAAAGATGCACAACATCTCAGTATCATTCTGGGCTTTCTCAAGCACGGCAGATCCCTTTTGAAGATGAGGTCCTTAAAGAGATTGATATCACTGCTTTCCATTCTAGTTCTCCAATAATTATGGTTGCTCTAGTCCTTGCATAAACAGCAAGGTGGCCCTCCAAATGTTGTTGAACTCCAACTCCTATTACCTCTAGCCAGCAAGATAAAAAATATTATAATCCAATAATAACTACAGGGCTACATTCTCACTTCAGTTACTCCTACTATTGAACATATTATAGCAAGAAGGCCTGGAGTAAAAACTTCATTGGGAATAGATGTATACATCTGGTAAAAAAACTGCTAGAAATAGTAATTTCTAGTTCATAATGCTCATGTAAAACAAAGACCAAACTAACTCTTACAGCAAATTTTAAGGCAGCCACAAAACCAATGGCCCCCCAAAAGTGAAAAACAACGCGGCACTGCTTTATAATAACTCGAGGCAAGTTCTACTATTTTCAGATGGAGAAAGAGATGACTGGCAGCTGCCTTGGACAATCAGCACACCTGCAATCTCAGTTTGGTTTCTGAAAGAATCAGAAATGTGTCTTTCCATTACTCCTGTCATGGTCTGACAACAGTAATAAATAACTAGCAGATACCAAGAGTTCATTAAAAAGCAAATGGTTGCTTTAAATCAGGAAACTCTTATCTAATTGGTCACACATCATGACAATGCCATCCAACTTATGTAGAAAAGTAGAGCAAAAAGTTTTACCTTTTTATTATGATTCGTAAAAGTTAATATCAGTATTTTTTTAAAAAAAACAGCTTAGCCTAAAACAGCATTTTGATTGCCTAATTTAACTTTATAAAGGATGTAGTAAATCTTATAGTGGGTCTCAGTAAACCTCACAGCTGGAACATTCTCTCACTACCATGTAGCTTCCAATGATCAAAGTAAGTTACTTTATATGTCAGACTAAGATTTCATAATGGAAATAAATGCAACATCGGGGGGAGTACAGTTGTCATGAAATAATTACAGTCCTGGGAGATTACAGATAAGGCTGTACCCCAGGGGTGTGATTATCCCATGATAACCACATCCAGTGAAATTGCCTTATTGCAAAAATAATCTCCATTCACCAGCAAGATATATTATTCAATAGGAGACTTTTGAAAGTGGAAAGATTATATTTTTAAAAGTCTGAATTGACAAATGGATTAGCACTACAGTCAAGGAAATAGGGGAAAAATCCTTTCCCAATAGTCTATTTATTATTTCTTTTGTTTACTTGGTATGGAGCTGTTTTGCTTTTAAAGACTACTTTTAAAAAGTTCTCATTAGCTCCTTACAGACATTTTTCAATGGTATGGATGCAATCATCCTGAAATCACTCTATGTGAATTATTACCATGAGATCAGTAACATGTTTGTAGGTGAGATACAAACATGAACCACACTCTGGTAGTTCTAATAGTCACAGAGAACTCCATCCAAGATAGCAGTGGAATATTCACTGAAACACGGTGGCTGGAAAACTCTTTAGCACACAGAAAGACTTTCTCTTCATCCAAGATACCTGAAAGTATTTACAGGAGACATTTGGCACACAATCTTTGTTAAGTCAGTGAAACTAGATAAATATAACTGGACGTCATTTGACAAACTGACTAAAATTTAAACACCTACCTGAGCCATCACTGGAAACTGAGCTTGCGTTAATTCCAGAAAGGCCAAACAAAGGACATTCTCGGTCTGTGTTTACGTGGCCCCACTTGTGACATTTAATGCATCTCACATTCCTCACCTGAAAATGATTCATACTGACTTAATTTCACATTTCAATGTTTTATCCCACTATATCCAAAGTAAAGATTTCATAATACAAGCCTAATGTAATATTTTGTACACTACTAAATGCATGAAATTCATCTAAAATAGAAGGAAGGCAATGCATAAAACTTGCCTGGATGCCAAATGGCTGGTCTCTAATGTTCATGTCATCCTTAGCATACCTGTTAAATACAAAAAGATGCATGCGTATATTATTTCTGCACTAAAAAGCATTATAATTACTAGCTACTGGGGATTCAAGCAAGAAAAAACATAAGGCTTCAATTGTTAAAGTTTCAGGATGCTTCCAAATTCTAATTTATCCACATTTATGCAAAAAGTATGGAGATACAGATTTGGCTCTTCCTGACATCAAGAAAGGCTAAATATAATGGGAAAACTCAATTTATGGATCGTTTAACACACTTTCCAAATAAGATCCCCAGATTGCTGCTCCCTGAGGAAGCAATCTCTACTCAGAGGGCAAGAACAAACCTTTGCTAGTATAGGAGGATACGTTCTCACCCTTTTTATTCAGACTGTCACATTCACCATGTCAAGGCTATGGTGCTCGTGGATGTTTAATCATCTAAAATAGTGCCGCTTTCACTATTTCTCTCCGCTTTCCTGCTCTACTTATTATTCATGTTGCTCTAGTAGAACACCATCGCTTCTTAGTTTTTATTGTTCTACTCTATGCGCCTCTTGCCTCTGCTCTTTGTGGTTAAACTGTTTCAGTTTTAATGTAAATTTAAGTTGTATATGATTTGAATACTGTTCAGTTTTGGGTGCTGCACTCTTTACCTTTTAAATAGAAAAATAGTAGGCTGACATTTTAAATGAATATATACACAAGAAAGGCATTAGCAAGAGGGCTTCCTTGGATTTCATTGATCTCTCCATCCTGGGCTGTGTCAGAAGAGGGAAAGTTTTATAAAGATGGAACTTTGTTCATACTTTTTGAATCTATTTATTATGTGTCTGCTGGTGGAATGAACCACTTGCAAATAGCTCTGGCTCTCTTGCTATGCTTCATCTCCACATCCACTGAATCTGCTTCAGAAAGTTGAGATATCTTCCAGGGCAGACTTGGGAACTCCAGACAGAGATCAGAGAGCAAGAGAAATTCTCACCACATAAGATGAAGTCCTTAAGTAAAATGCTAGACGTTATGTGAAACTAATATCTAAACACAGAATGTGTACTTTATAAAGTTTGGTCAATAATATTCTTTGCTCATTTGCCTTCCTTCCATTTATCAATGTTTTATTCTAAGATCTGATATGGCAACTCACGTATTCAGCTGATCTGTAGAAAAAAATATAAAAGATATGATGTATTGAAAAGGTAGCTCCTCTCTTGATTTTTAAAAACATATAGCTTGAGTTAACAATCTTCTTGCTGAAGGAATACATACATGAAAACAAACTCTCAAAATACGTTAGTCAAGTTATAAATTAATAATTCTTACTTTTCACGTGGAGCTACCTTCTGCCATTCAAATTTGTATTCTGTTTCTCCCTCCTGCTAAATAACAAAATATATAGACTCAAGCTGTAATATATATATATATTTCAATTGAGAATTTGAAATGTGAGAAAATGTAAGAAATTAAACATCAAAATTACCTCTTTGGTTTCTTGTTTGATGATCATGATGGAATGGCAGGGAATAAGATAAGACAGACCATTAGATGAGACATACTGTAGGCAACTGGGATATCAACAACATTCAGATCATGCAATACATAGACCTCTGAAAAAAATCTTATTTCATAAAGTTCATCTACTAAATCTCAGTATTTTCTTTTTAATTATGCAAAGCCGAAGGTGTGATTTCTAGATTCATAATAAAGGCTGCAATTCTATATAGCCTTATGCCGGAATCTCACCACGTGTGGACTTACTCTTCAGTAATTTGATATCTATTTCAGGATTTTTTAATGAACCAAAAATATAAGAACATTTAATCCACTATTGCATGGCCAATTTGCAAAGGTTCAAGCTTGAACCAGAAGAAGCATTTCACCTTTGCCTAAAATGACTTGACAAGAATACAGCACCCTTTCCAACTTCCTATACAGCATCTGTAGAATTTTTGTTGCCATAAGGGAGATTAAACACTTCCCATCTAAATGTAAGGAGTCTTTCTTAGAGGCTCATACTCTGATCAAAGTCTTTGAGTGCATCTGCATGTCATGCTTAATAATAAGATGGATAGTATGTCCTATTTGGGTCCCATGTATGCCCACTGCCTCTTTCCCAGCAGCGCTTGTCAGTGGACTGTTAACCATTCCTAGCAAATGAATGCCTCATTTGAATACAAAATGTATGCTGCCATGTGTGCTACCATGACAAATTGCAGAGGGTACTATCACTGTATTTTGTGGCAGACTGTTCCTAATTTGAAAAAGGCCAGTAATAGTGTCATCCTGTGGCCAGAAGTCACTCTACTATGGAAGGACATAGTTACACATGGGGTGTTGGCAGGGTGTAAAAGTGAGTAAGAGCTGCACAGTTAATAGAGGAGCAACTGCCAGTTCATAAATTTGCTTTCAATACTAGGAGTGATAAGATGCCCTGAGAATCTCAATATTTTGGTTCAGTTTAAAAGAAATTAACAAAATAGGTTATGAAATCATGTCCACTACAACACAAGATCCTACTTCTGTAATCAACAACTTTGTGGGCATCACTGCAAACTTTTCCTTTTACCAATACTGTAGGTTGTAGTTTGTAACATTCACCCTTCAACTCTACAATGTCACCTATTATAAAGAAGTTGTTTAGTACTAAGTCAAGCCATTGATCAACTTAGCTGAATATTTCTATGCCAGATTCTTCAAACTGGTACCACCCTAATGTGTTAGATTTCAACTCCCATAAGCCCTAGCCAGAATGGAAGTTGAAGCCCAATATCTCTGACTTACATCAGATGGAGTCAGCCCTTTACAGGCAGAGGACATTTGGTCTTACCCAAACTACAACAGCTCTCTTGTGTTTCAGAGAATGGTCTTTCTGACCCTTATCTGGATATACCCAGAACTGAAATTTTCTGCAAGGAAAGCATTTTTCCTCTAAGTGCTAACTATAATTCTCTAGCACTTTTCAGTTACAATAGGAAGGAAGGAAGGAAGGAAGGAAGGAAGGAAGGAAGGAAGGAAGGAAGGAAGGGCTAATGATGAACACAGGTGTGAGGAAAGTTTGTTGCAATCAAAGCAAAATGATCAAAAACACTTTGAATATTATAGTCACCATACAATTGCTGGTAAATATCGTGTTAGTTACTTAACAACTAAAATTACCTTTCTTTGCTCCAGGTGGCGCTTCATACATAAAATTTAGACCATTCTTGACACGTTCATCTCCCATAAGCAATCTTTATAAACATATAATAAATCAAATGATGATATATCACAAGAAATATATATTGATTCAAAACATATGTTACAATAAAGGTAGCGTATAATGATTCCACAATAAGATATAGCTCAATTTTTTTCTAGTAGAAGCTTTAAATACCTGGGGTACATAATAATAATTCTGGATTAAGCAACAGTTCCTTTTTAAACACTGGAAGTTCAGCCTCAAATCTATTGCTAGACTTGACCTTATATTCCAAATATTTTAGCTTGTCATGCACATTTCTAAAGCAACAATGGGGCTGAGAACACTTGTCAAAAAAGAATCCAATTCTGAATGCAATTCCTAAAATACTGATATTCTCTGATATTTGAAAGACTGAGCAGCGTGTGTGATCTGAGACTAAATCCCTGGGAAGTGAGGCAAAGAAAGATTTGCAAAGAAAGTAGGCATTGCTTCATAGCATTGCTTCATAGATCCAGGAGATGTATTTTCTCTGCTGTGGTACCTGCCCTATGGAACAGCATCTCCATGAGATCTGGATGGCCCTCACCCTGTTGGCTTTCCATAAAGCTTTAAAGACCTGGCTTTTCCCTCAAGCACTGAGGCTGGGATGTCAGATGAGCCCAGTTGGTTTGTCTGCCTGCTATTGATTTACAAGATGGGATGGATTTTTTGGACCTTGGGTACATTATATCTGATTGTTTGTTATAATTCTTTTTAACTATTTTGGTTGTTGTTTTTGGGTTATAATTTACTCTTAGTAACCCAGAGTTCAATTTTTGAGATGGACAGTCATATAAACTGGTTAAATAACACCTTTCTCAGAGATGTTAACAGCAAATAAAATATTTCAATCATGTAATAAAACAGTATAAAACAAACATGTATAATAAAGATAACTAATGGAGCCACAAATTTGGGGGGCATACTTTAATTATAAATTTTTATCACCCAAGTGTAAAATAAAGAGCCACATCTCACCTGTTATCATAAGATTCTTGCTCTTTAAGATATTGCTGCATTAATTCTTCTTGTTTCTTCTTGTCATAAGATATTTTCTGTTCTGCCATCCATACCTAGTTGGAACAAATGTGATTTAAATACCATTCTTGCTTAAATTCCTCCTTTCACTTTTTGGAATTCCATATTAAATGCACAATGCTCTGAAATTCTGTAACTTTAATTATTACTAAAAAAAATCATCCAGGCATTCTTGGGAGACTCAAGTAAGAAGTTATGGATCTTTTAACAGAAATATTTACTATGGAAGTTAGGCTTCTTACTAGAAACTGAAGATCAAGTCAAGCTCACATCTCCACTATGCTCCATGGGACCTTCTCTAATTGTTTGGCTGTTATGGATGCTCAGAGACCTCTGGAAAGATTGGCAGAAGAAGCAAAACATGTACACAATGGCAACCTGTGCAGATGACTCTCTATGGCACTCCTTTGCTTGGGAGTGGGTAAAAAACACCCCTAAAAGTAGCTGAACCAACCTGATTTGGTCATCAACCTCCTGGAAGGAGAAGACACCTGAACTGCATTGAACTGAACTGAACTAGTAACTGATTAAATAAGCAATGAAACATGCTTAAAAAACCAGGAAGATGGGATTCTGCAGATTCTACTAAAGAAATCAATGGAAAGAATGAGCCAGATTAAAATAATTAAGCACTGTAGAAGCAGCCTTGATATTAGCAGTCTCTATAAAATGACATTTTATATTATTTGTAATAAAATTAACAATGTAAATAATTATGAACATTCTGAGAATTTCAAAAAATCTTTTCACAGGTTCTTCACCATAAGCTCATGAAGTCAAAAGGGAACATCTCTTCGGGGCTAGATGCAAAGTACTGTTTTCACAATGCAAGTAAACCAACATGAGAAACCTCTGTGATCAGAAAGATCACTGAGAGTAGTCCAACACTTTTTGCTGTTTTGGATGATCGGCAAGATCCCTCCTCCTTCTCCACTGGGAATTTTGACTTTGGAAGTTCCATGCAATATCAAAATCTGCTGGTTGCTTATTTAAGAAAAGAAAAACACAACTCCACTGAGTTCAGTGAGACTGAATTTCCAGATAAGGATTGTTGCCTAAAAAGCTGCATTCACACAACACACTGAACGACAAACCTGGCCAGTATACTTAGTTTGTGGTATAGTGTGTCATCTTTTTGTGTGTGCGTGCCTTCAAATCAGTTTTTGACTCCTGGTGACTACCTGGACTAGTCCTTGCAGTTTTCCTGGCCATGTTTTTGGAAGTGTTTCGCCACTGCCTACTTCCTAGGGCTGAGTGACTGGCCCAAGGCCAGCCACCTGGCTTCATGCCTAAGGCAGAACTAGAACTCAGGGGTTCCCAGTTTCTAGCCTGATGCCTTAACACTACACACAAACTGTCATCTACACCCAGAAAACTGGACTGAGTAAACCATATATAGTGAGAACACAGTCTAAGCATCAATACAAATTATATGTTGTAGATATCCTTGTGAATAGCACACAATATACCTTCAAACCCTTTTCAACCAAATTTGGAAGATCTCAGGACAGCTATTCCCAACTTTAAATACCCATGCAAATGTATATTCTCTACACTTTATGCCAGGTATAGACAACCTGATATACTCCAGGTGATTTTGACTTCAATTCTCCCAGTCCTTGCCACTGCACGGGTTCCTGGTCTTACTTTAATGGATTTTGGATGTCTGGGAATCCATTTAACAGTTTCTTCTCCTCAACCCTCCCATTGCCAACTCTCCATCCCACTTTATTTATTTATTTCTGCCCCATCTTTGTTCTTAAGCATGTAAAACAACACTCAGCCCAGTTATGGCTGCAAATCTAGAGCCTAGGAGCAGGCCCTTGCTTTAACTTCAGTAGGACTCACTGTGGAAAAGAGGTGTGTAAGATTGGACTGCAAAACAACACATTACAGTA
Organism: Liasis olivaceus; assembly: GCA_030867105.1. NCBI lineage: Eukaryota > Metazoa > Chordata > Lepidosauria > Squamata > Pythonidae > Liasis > Liasis olivaceus. The sequence continues at coordinate 146,539,886 of CM061349.1, forward strand.
CAGAAGGGGCACCCTGTCCCCCTCTTTGTTAAGATGAGTAAACTTAAGAAATGAGAAAAAGAGGACTCGTCTTTATAATGCAGACAGCGGGTATCCCCCTAGCCAGGGCGATTATCCCCAAACTGAGGGAGGCAGAGAGGGGGTAAACTGGCAATATGCTGGATATGTTTACTTCGGAGGACAGGAGGGAATTTTTTTGCGCCCAGGATGCATCTTCAGATGAAGGGCCTCTCTTTTTTTCGGGGAGGAAAGAAGACCAGACAGGGAGAACTTCTGAAAAGCTCCTTTAAACTAATCACTACGCAAACATCTCCGATTTAGGCCTCCACGTCGACGGGTGGCGGAAGGGGAGAGACGCCTCTCCCTCTCTGTCTCTCCTCCGGGAAAGGGCCCCGACCGACGGCCGCTCACCTTTTTAATATTGGACTTGGAGGCGGGGTGGAAGTCCTTCTTGCACATGAAGTTAGCGAACGACTTCCCCATGACGGCGACGCGGTGGGGGGCAGAGAAAGGGCGGCGGCGGCAGCGGCCTTGCCTCGCTACGGCGCGGGAGGCGAGCGGCGCCTGCCTGCCTGCCTGCCTGCGCGCCGCTTCTGTTTACTTCGCCCGGGCCAGCTGCGGCTTTGACCCGGGACTTCCGGGGCAAAAAGCGGCGTTGGCGGCGGCGTTTCCTGGGGCTGGAGAAGGACGGGGAGCTACCCTGCTGCGGGCGGCTCGGTCCCAGGACCCGAGCGCCGACTGGCAGGGCGGAAAAGCAGCAGCGCGGCGCCTGTTACGCGCAAGGCAAGGCGGGGACGCCAGGCCGAGTTGCGGTCCAGCGCGGAGCTGACGTAGGGCTTGGCGGGCGGCGGCTCTGGGCGAAGTTCTGGGTTGCTGAGCCCTGCCGAGCGAGCCGCCGGGGCCTGGTTCGCACCCGTAACGCCATGGACGGGGCTCGGCGAGCCAGAATGGCTTCAGGTTGAGAGAGAACGGAAGCCCGGGTAGCATGAACGGTCGCGTTGTGGCACCTTAACCCTGTTAGGTGGTTATGCCTTTTTATTCGTACAAGCAGCCTAGAAGCTAGTGGGTAAGCGGCGGGGCTCTCTTCTTCCTTCTTTCCTTCCTTCCTTCCTTCCTTCCATAACTCTTCCCCCCTTTGGTCTTCCACCAGCCTGAGAAGCATCTAAGGTGGGACAAGCTACCTCCTTGCGGGCTTTGGGACTAACTTGTATGGCACTACTGGCGGAGAGCGGGGCTTCTGAAAGCCGTGGATGGAGTCGCCCATTCTCCCTTTCTGACCGCCGCTTGGTTTAGCCCGGCAGCGTTTCCCTTCTTCCCCCTTCCTGTTTCTTATGTGCACGTGCCACTCTCACTTGACACGCTCCTCCTCCTGCCGCCTATTCCACGCTCACCGTTTGTGGCATCTGATCTCAAAAAGCGTCTGGATTCGGGCTGCCTATTTTGCATCTCTCAGTTGCACTGCGGTCCACGTGGGGAGAGAGACCTTTAAGATGAAATTGAGCCCTGGGTGATCTTTTCTCCTAGCCCTTTTTGTAGAATTTTCTATAGCACTAACGTTGTCATTAGCAAAGAGTGGGAAAAGTGGTTGGAGTGGTGGATGGTCTCTGTAAGATCCAGAATTCCCCTGGTCTCTACACCAGTGTTTCTCAACTTTAGCAACTTTTAAGACATGTGGACGTCAGCTCCCAGAATTCCCCAGCCACACATCTTAAAGTTGTCAAGGTTGAGAAACACTGGTCTAGACACACAAAGCTCTGCTCAACAATTTATTCTAGTCCATATATATGGGAGGGAATTTGTCAGAAGGGTGTGAATGACCCTTGAGCAATGAACCCCACTATATCTTTCATAAAATATATTACTATCGCCAGGAAAATTATGATAGCAGTTTTATCAGTTATGGAGCATTCAGAGATATATGGCTGTTTGTTACCTGATTTTGTTTTTCAGGATGGCTGAACCCTTTTCCTGTGATACTTTTGTGGCTCTGCCTCCAGCTACACTAAGTAGCCAAATCATCTTTGGAAAAAATTCTGATAGGCCTTCTGATGAAGTCCAGGAGATTGTGTTTTTTCCTGCTGCCACTCATGATCCAGGACAAAAAGTTGAGGTAAGAGCAACATTCCTAGAAAGATCATAAAACCTATTGGGAAGTTTTATCTGAGAACCTTAAAAGGTAAATTAATGAAACATATTTGTTTCCAAAATCACATGCTTGTGCAGCTATACAGCTTGCCTGCATAGGTATCTACAAGGGGTGGTGATGATGAAATGTGCATTGCAATTTTTTGATGCATATTTAATCATTAATGTGACTTGTGTACTTGCAGCCATGGTCTGGACACAGGTACAAAAGGCTGGGATTTATGTCATGATGTCATGATGTGCATTTCATCATTTTTGCATCATTATTTATAGTAGACACCTATACTGTATTGGAATTAGGAACCAAGAATGAGTGGCAGAGAGAGACTGAACAGTATCTTTCTTAGAACCATCAAAATCTATCTTATTCCAAGTCAGATCATTGGAGAATCCAACTTAGTTAGCTGTTAAGTTTTGGTTTAAGGTTGCAATTAACCATTGTGTAGTTTGCTTGATTTTGGGTTTTGTGTATTGTGCAAACTCAGCCATTGCAACTTATAAACTGTGGTTTATGATTTAATGCATTATGTAATCCAAGCCAATTGTAATCCAAACCATGATTAAACAAACTATGGGTTGGCACAATGTGTATGAATCTAGTTACTGTTATTTGCACTAAATGGCAGTAGTTCTTCATAATTTCAGGTATCAGTCTTTCCTAGTCCTATGATATTTTGGGAACTTTTGCAAGCAAATATATTATTGAATCTTTTTCATCAATATTAATATTTGGCTTGGGGTGTATGATCAGAATGCCCAGTTTTCAGTGATTTTTTCCCCTTCTTACCTTAGTATGGTGGCAGACAACTCAAGGCAAAATTGTTTAGGGGCCGTTCCAACAAAATAAATGTATTTTCTAGCTTAGAATATAGTAATGTGGCATATTTTAGGACATAGGCCTCCTTCCTTCCACTTTGAGTTGTTGCTTATCTGTTTATTATCTTCAAGAAACACTTCATCAACTTCTTGGAATTCATTTCTAATTCTAGTCTGTAGGCCTTTATCCTGAATTTAAAGATAAAATAGAATTTAAAGGTAAAATAGATAGAGGCCTGGTGTGGCCTCTGTTGGCCTCTTGGATTTTTTAGCCTTTTTATCTTTATCTTTGTAACTCTGGTTTTTATAATCTTTTAATTATGTATTTCCCCCGTTGTGGGGAGATGGGCGGGGACAAGTCAAATAAATAAAATAAATAAAAATAAATAAAATCTTGGATGAGGATAGCTCTGCTGAATTTAGATACAATTTTCATAAGAAAAATGATCTTAAGGGCAGGATTTAAGCCCATGATCTACTACACTTAGACAATACAAACACATTTGAGAGGGGCACCTGTGAGGATTTTTGCTCTTGTCTTCCATTGGAACCTCTAAATTCCAGGACCTCATTTTGTTCAAAAGAAACTCATAACCCTGGTGAGAAGTTGTTTGAAGGTCCCAGAGCTCTGGGAATTCCCATTGTACTGAATCTGTTGTATGTGATTTAAGAAGTAATTCTCAAAATATTTTTGAAATTACCATTGCAGTGTACTTACATAGAAATCGAACAAGTACCAGAAACATATGCAGTTGTCCTGAGTCGTCCATCCTGGCTATGGGGTGCTGAAATGGGAGCCAATGAATGTGGAGTTTGCATTGGGAATGAAGCAGTATGGGGAAAAGAAGAGGTCTGCAGTGATGAAGCGCTCCTTGGCATGGACCTTGTCAGGTTGGCATTAAGTCTGCTGGATAAGATGTGAAACTAAGTGGGAACTAATTGGTTGTTCTGTACTTGTGGTGTTTTGTCAAACAGCTGCCTTTGGAATATACTATGTGAGATGGAAAATAAACAACTCTGGTATTTGATCTTGAGGGTATAGGTTTATGGGTAAATAAGGGCTTAATGCAGAATGGTGCTGCTAAAACAGAAAACTAAAATGTAGGATTTGGAGGAATTACTTTGGCCTTGCCCAGGAATCATGAAAGCTACAAGCTACTAGTTCATAGAATCTAGTTTTCCTGTGGACAACTCACATAGCTCAAGGATGTCTGTAGGGAAGTTTTGCACGCACACACAGGCAAATGGCACATGTGTCATTGCGTAATGACAATTCTGTAGTTGCTAGGATGCTGTGTAGAGGTGTGTGATTGTTTTCATCCCAAAAACTTTGTGTTAGGGTTCTGAGCATGAGCCTAGATGTAAAAAATAAATGTGCATGTTTAAATTCTGTCTTTTAAAGTTGAAGAATGTTACAGAAAGCTAAATACTTTGATTTGATTTTAGGCTTGGACTGGAAAGAGCGGATACTGCAGAAAAAGCTATCAGTATTATTGTTGAATTGGTGGACAAGTATAATCAAGGTGGAAACTGTATGGAGAGTCAAATGACATTTACATATCATAACAGCTTTTTGATAGCAGACAGAAAAGAAGCTTGGATTCTGGAAACTTCTGGAAAGTACTGGGCTGCAGAGAAAATAGAACGTATGAATAATAACCTTTATTCAATTTCAAGACTTCTCAGTAGACAATGAATATGTATATAGGCAGAAATATCTATCTTCTGTGGCTTCCGCAGAGCTACACTGATAACAGTGATGTCACTGATGCTATCATGGTTTTTATAGAAAGCAAGCCTGTTTCTGCTCGGACAGTTACATTCTGTGGATAATCACTTCTCTACCAGCAGAGCCTTTAAAAATAAAAAGCAGCTATATTCCTCATTTAAGCCTCAAAGGCTTCTGGAGCAACTTACATCCCTTTTTCAGATTTCTTCAGCACTGAAGAAAAAGAGGACAGGTGGGAAAGGGAAAGCATTTTAGAAGTGACAGACCCAGATGACTCCCTGAACCTTTAAGTCAATTGGGGGGATTAGCAGTTGTAATGAAGAATCTTAGTTTTATATTAAAAACCGGCTCAGATGTTTCAGCTGCCAAGATCTGGCTACTTTCTTCCAATCATGTGCTTAATTTCTCGCTTTTCTAATCACGGTATTGAGTTAGTTCTAATGCCTAAATTGATACTTGTTGGATATTTACAATTTTAGCTGGGAGGCAAAGTATAGTTTATTTGCTTGATGTGTTTATTGTGGCCAAGTATAATTATTGCAAATGAGAAAGGGATGGGTCAAGAAGCAGTCAACACTTATATTGTGGGATTTAGCGTCTTTCTGAAATTTCTTATTGTAAATCTAGACATCTCAATTTAATAATTTTTAAATAAGTCAATTTTGTGCAGAAACATTTAAAAGTGTAATTGCTTGTTTTCCTTTCCTTTTTAAATAGAAGGAACACGGAATATTTCCAACCAGCTATCAATAACAACTAAAATTGACCGTGAGCACCCAGACCTAAGGAATTATGCTCTAAGCAAAGGCTGGTGGGATGGCAAAAAAGTATTTGATTTTGCTGCCACATATTCATATGTCAGTACCGCCAGGATGACAACGACAAGTGGCAGATACTGTGAAGGCTATAAATTACTGAAGAAACATACAGGTACCTTTGTTAAGTTATAGGTGATTTTAGAGCTGCAAGTTAGAAAGTCACTGGGTTTGGATGTAGTGTTTTAAGAGATTCAAAATACAGATTTTTTACCTGAAAGAACAGGGTAAATATATATCTTAATCATATTTTTTCTTGGTTTTGCTTTGAATAGAGATCTGCATACTGCACCCCAAAGTAATTTAAGATGCAAATGTCAAACTCCATAACTTTTGGAATAATCCTTAACGAATACGGTAACTGACTATTCATTTTAAATAGCTTACCTCCAGCTGGATCCCTATTAAGTTTCATTCTGATGTATGTAATAAGAATACTAGGACATCTGCTTTCTGTGGGAAAATGTCTCTCAGGGCTCTGGTTATGGTGGCTGCTTGTTTGAGTGAAATATTATTTTTAAACCTCTCCTCTGAGGTTTTGTCATGGTACAGGTTTTATGTGCAGGACAACTTGGGTCATTTAGTCCCTTAAGCAAATACTACAGGAGATGTATTGTCGAAGGCTTTCACAGCCGGAATACGATGGCTGGTGTGGTCTTCCGGGCTGTGTGGCTGTGTTCTGGAAGTTTTGTTTCCTAAGTTTCGCCAGCATCTGTGACCGGCATCTTCAGAGAGCAGGAGCACAGACAGGAGCGGTTCTCTCTGTGCCCAGGATGATGTGACCCTTTTGTGGGTATTTATAGAGATCAGCGAGGGTGCCTGAAGGGGGTGGGGTGGGGGTGGGGGTGGGGTTTGGGTAAACAGTGGCTGTTTGTTTTGGTGTTAGAATATGTGTGTATCTTCCTGGGGGTTAGGCAGGGTTTTTTCTTCTATTGAGTTTAGACTTTCCTCTTTTTTATTGAAACTGTGCTGGTGTTTGTGAATCTCAATGGCTTCCCGGTATAGCCTGGTATAGTGGCTGTTAGTGTTGTCCAGTATCTCTGTGTTTTCAAATAGGATTTTGTGTCCAGTGTGCTTGAGAGCATGTTCAGCTACTGCAGATTTTTCTGGTTGCTGTAGCCTGCAGTGTCTTTCGTGTTCTTTTATCCTGGTATGGATGCTGCATTTTGTGGTCCCGATGTATACTTGCTCGGCAAAAAATCTGCAGTTTTCAAATCCTATTTGAATCCTATTTGAAATCCTATTTGAAAACACAGAGATACTGGACAACACTAACAGTCTAAAAATCAACAAAACCTGGCTACCAATCCTGAAAAATACAGCCTGCAAAAGGTCAACGAACTCAGCTCAACCACCAGGACGTGTGAACAATTCACACAATGAACATGCTAATCACCCTCAGCAGCCACTCGTTAACAACTCAATAGAAGAAAAAACCCTGCCTAACCCACAGGAAGATACACAGATATTCTGATACCAAAACAAGCAGCCACTTGTTAACCCAAACCCCCCACCACCACCCCACCCCCTTCAGGCACCCTCGCTGATCTCTATAAATACCCACAAAAGGGTCACACCATCCTGGGCACAGAGAGAACTGCTCCTGTCTGTGCTCCTGCCCTCTGAAGATGCCAGTCACAGATGCTGGCGAAACATTAGGAAACAAAACTTCCAGAACACAGTCCGGAAGACCCACACCAGCCACTGCAGGAGACCTTATACCACTATAAAATGTATTATCCATTTATCATTTGTCTGTGCAAGGAGTACCAATACTTTCTGGACACAAGATACCCCTTGAATGGCATCTTAAGCCCTTTAGAATGTTTAAGTTTTTCTTTTAAGTGCTTGTCTGAACCTGTATGGTGTCTCTCTTTCCCCAGGCCTGTTTTCTGCTCCATCTCTTTCTCTCGCTAGGTGTTGTGGCAATCTTGTAATCCCACTGTTTATATTATTTAGAACAAAACTTCTGTTGTTTACTCAAAAATATCCTGCCAGAAACTCATTCTCTAGAGCTGCCATTTCCAATCTGATCTCCATATGTGCTAAGGTTGTATTTCCCCAGATTCTTAGACAGTGTGGTCAGTGGCCCTGCTGCCCGGAGATTCTGGGAGTTGCAGTCTTGACCACACACGTGGAGGGATCCTGGTTGGGGAATACTGCTTTCAAATAGTTCTTCCCCCTGCCTTGAAGCTTAGTTAGAGTTCCCAAAATAACTGAGTAAGGGAAGAGGTCATATTTTCTCCGTTGCTGCTATCAGCTTCAACATATAAATCAGAATTACATGTAAAGGCATGTGTGCTTTGAAAAAAAAACCAAGCCTAAATACAATTGCACCCTTCTGTTTCAATATTCATTTTACTGTGTCCTGCCACTCTCAATTGCAGTAGTTATTCTGGGCTTCCTAGTGGATTGCTTGCCTCTGTAATAGTCCTGTGATCATGCAAATCTCATTCATTTGCAGAATGGTAGGTTCTGAATGCTGAACAGTTTTTTAATACCTGTCTAAGGTTATGGATGTTTTGAAGTTCTATTAGTGCATTTCTTCTAAATCCCTATTTTCCAGGTACTTACCTGAACCATTTTTAAGTCACACCAGGTGTTCAAGTTATCAGTCAATGCAGTTTAAGCTTTTTTAAAAAGCATAGTTGAGAGGGAATCATTACTGTAAAGCATTCTGGTCTCTACAGATTTTACTTTCATTTGTTTAAGAGGAAATCTTCTAAAATTGATATAAAGGATTTGTTTTAATACTGCAATTGCTATTCTAAAATGGTTATTGAGTATTCTAAATTTACAGGAAGAAATGCTGAAAATCTAAATTGGAAAAGTGACCGTTGCTATGCAGAGAAAATATTTTCTTAGATTTACAGTAGTCTGAGACCAGAGATTTGGCCGATTATTTCAAGACAAGATCTAATCTCCAGCCTGCAACCAACTCTTGATCACATGCATATACCCTGTCTGCTGCTTCTTTCTCCCAGCCTCTTCTGCTCTTCTTTGCAGCCTTCTGCCTCATCTCTCATTCTCATGGGACACTCTTGCTCAACCTTGCTCTCTTATTTTCTTGTTTTAATCTGCTCCTTTTTCCTGAGGGATTTTCTGTTGGCTTTTCCTCTGCATAACCCTAACCAGAAGCCCATTTGACTTCTATTCTCTACAACAGAGACCGCAGGAGTGGTCCAAGAATTTTCTTCTGTTAGAAATAGAGACTGAATGGTCCTTTTCATATCCTCCCATTTGAGAAAAAGATACAAGATGTATTCCTTGCCCTATCACTTCATAGTACTTAGGCTGGCTCCCAACAATAAATCACAATTAAAATAACCTTAGAACCTAAAATTAGATAGATAAATGATAGATAGACAGACAGACAGACAGGCCGTAAAAGTTCCAAGGATTGCCAGAGTAAAAGAGGTAACTCTTTAGCAGTTTTTTAAAAATCTAAAGTTGAAAAGGGAAGTTGAAGTTAGTGTTGCCATTTCTTGTCATTTCTTCTAAATATACAAGTTGTTTAATGTTCCTGCTTTTTAGCAAATTTGCATATATATTAAACGACTGATATTTATTAAACAAATGTTCTATCTTACATAGGTAATATAACAGCTGAGACAATGATGACAATTCTTCGAGATAAAGAGAGTGGTCTTAACATGGAAGGTGCCTTCATGACCACGGGAAGCATGGTTTCTATACTTCCCCAAGACCCTAATCTCCCTTGCGTTCATTTCTTCACTGGAACTCCAGATCCTGACAGGTAGCACAAATAAAATGTATCCTTTCCTTATTGTTGTTGTTTTAAATAAAAGGCTTCAACTAAATACAAGCCCTGAAGGAGGAACTTCATTCTCCAGTGTAAATAAAGATCAGTAAAAGCTTTAGAAAAGTGCAGGAATAAGGAATCTGATAGATAAAATTTCTGATTCATCTTAAGCAAATTCTGTAACAGGAAAGGTGTTTAAAACTTCAGTGGTTTTTGGGTGGAAGCATTAATTGTTTTCTTTTAAAGTATACTAGGAATCTTATCTGCTGAGTAGCCATCTTCTTGGTTCTAGAAATGTTTCCACCTAGATTCTGAGACAACTGATATGAAAACTTAGGCTCCCCTGGGATTTATGCTGAGGGAACATAATACTGGAATGTGAAAATAGAAATGAATTTGCACATTGGCTTATTTTTACTTTATTTTGTAGGTCTGTTTTTAAACCTTTCATTTTTGTGCAAAATATTACCCAACTTCTAAACACCAGCTCTCCGGTGTTTGGCCCTGAGGATCCGGTTAAAAAGCAGCCACGATTTTATACTAAGCCAGACAGAAGGCACGAGCTCTATCGAAAACATGAACAGGCAATTGTCATGATGGAGTCCTCAAAGGTTGGTTGATCTTAGAACTGCAAAATGTGATTTAATTTTAAAATTCAAGGTAAGGCCTTCTAGAATTTGTTGTGTTTGTATAAGGTGATATGCCTTGAAAAGATGGTTCTGGCGTATTACTTTTCTGTCATAGGTTAACATGCATTTATGGAAAAATCAGAGTGTGTTTTGTGCATTCTCAGTAAACTCCCCCAAAACTCTTCTTAAGTATACTTTTAACAGCCCTGCATTAAATATGGTATGATTTGATAGAACACTAGTACCTATTACATAGGGTTTTTTTATGTCACGATTATCAAGGCATAGAAGTGATGGAAGGTCATGGATTTGATAAATTTCTTTATCTTGGGAATTTTATTCCAGCCATAAGGATGTATGTCATAGAACAGTTGAAGCCTGTACTGAAATGCAAGGCCACAATATAGGTAATTTTTGAGTTACGACCACTTGTTCAGTGACTGTTCAGTTACGATGGCACTGAATGAGTGGCACTTATGACCGGTCCTCAACGGGGAAGTCAGCAGGAGGTCGCAAGTCACACCCTCCCAGTTTTTTGCCTGCTGCTGTACTTCATAGGTCCTGCCCATGGCACCTGCCTGCCCCTGCACTCGGTAGTGCCCACTCACCCGTGCTCCATAGTGCCCATCCACATCACCCACCCGCCTGTAGCTCTTGCCCGCTGGCCTGCTTGTATAAGACTCCCACCTCTTCCCACGTTGTGGTCACGTGAGGTCCTCGTTTAACAATGCACACAGTCCTGGACTGCTGGGATTGCTGTCGCTAAGCAATGCGATCACGTGACATTGCCGTTTACGGCCACATCACCTAGTGATGGAAATTCCAATCCCAACCCTGTCATAGCTCAAGGACTTCCTGTACATTAATGTTTGTAGAAAGTTCACATCTTTCTTCAATCATGAGGCCTGTTTGTGTCAGGGCTGGTCTCTCTGTTAAGATTTCCATTTTGCTGAGCTACGAGTGCCATTTCTATAGTTGTTACCTATAGAAGACAATGAAAATGCCAGAACTGTAGCATAGCTGTGATTAGGCATCTGCAAGTAAAAACCCCTCTTAGCAGTGTCTCAGTCCACAGGACTGCAATCTTACTGTATTAACCTGAAGGAAAGTATAGTGGCGATAGTGGGGAGAGAGAGCTACACTAAAACCTTTCCTTCTGACACACTATATGAAGTATTTTAAGTCCATTTTACACTTTTTAACAACACAGAATTTTTAAAAAGTGTTAACCAAGAGGCTACTTCCCAGGTTGGCTGGAGTCTTGAGCAGAAACTGAAGGGGATTCATAATTTATTTGAAGACTCAACATTTGTTGCAAATCTTTCCTTATATGAAATCGTTTCATTATGCTGCTTGTTTAAAAACACATTTAATTTATATCCCACTTTTCATTCAGGAGCTCAAAACAATGTACTGTGTTCCCTTTTTTCCCACTGCAACAACTCTGAAGTTGTTCTGGGTGCAAGTGACTGGATAAAAGTCAGCATGCGAGTTTCTGTGGCCGAATTTGGGTCTCTACATGGTCTAACACCTTAACCACTAGACCACACTGGCTCTCATTTAAGATATAATTGTAGCAAGCATTTGCTATGCACAAGGATTATGTTTGGTTCTATTTTTGAATACGTTTTATAGGAAAAGGCTGAACTGATCATGGAGCAGATCCAAAGATTGGAGAAAACGAAGATTGATGAGATAGACCATATTCTCCAGAGTGGGCACCTGGATGTTGATCAAGCGGTTAATCTCTTTTCAAATTGTGTAGAAGAAGAAATACGTATATATGCATGAAAATATTTATTTTCCAAAGCAGTTTTATTCATTGTACAATGCTACTTCTGGCCAAATAGCATTTATTATGTGTAAGCTAACTAGAAAATAAAATATTGGCAATAGCCTTAGAATATAATTGCTAATTTGAAATGTGACTTGCAACCAGCCACAAAGTTTAAAACATCTACAAAATTACTGATTTCGTTTACTTTGCATATATTTTCAGTCTGTATTTGTGTGGTATTTCATATACATATGGCCAAGTGTCATACACACTTAATAAGCAGAGTTAATAATAATAATTTATTAAATGTGCATGCTGCCCAACTCCCAGTGATTTCAACATTTAAAAATCTAGCTGGACAGGAAGCAAAATAAATAAAACCAGTTATTAAATAAATTAAAATAACTAATTCTGGAATTAATATGTATTGACCAAATAAACTCGAAGACATTTTAAAGACTAAAATGGCAGTTGACATAACCAAGTACTGTAAATTATAGCACATTTCCCATTTTCTTGTGAATGGCTTCTCAGATGCAACTTTAAATATTTAAGAATACAAGAAGTATTTCTTTCTATACAGTTCTACTGCACAAGTATGAAAAACATCTAGCTTGGATATGGTGTTATACTAATGCTTTTACCCTAAAAACAACAATGCGTACACAATCTATATATGATTTGAACTGGTAGAGACTTAGTCTTCAACAAAGAATTAAAAGAATAAAAATGTTATCCTGAAAGGTTTGTGTTAAAAACTTGATACGTCAGGATTGTTTAAAGTGTTAATGTCATTTCCAACATCATTATGCAATGGATTTCACAATCCAACAAATTAGATGCATCAGACCCAATTAGAAGAGTAGGGTTCACTGAGTACCATCATTCCACTGCTTTCATACATTATTTTTATTGCAGCAGCATCTAAAGTTGGCGGTAGTCAAACATAATTAAAAGCACTTGTGCAAAATGTGCTGAATGCTAATAATCACCAGAAAACAAAGAAATTCTTAGTTGCTGAATGGACATTTTGCTGCTGAATGCCGAGACTGTTTTTTTAAAAAAAACAACTCAAAATGAATGTTTTAGTGTCAAAAAAGGAGTACTGTTGAAAGAGCCAGGTATGATAAGTGATGAAGTAGGATGTGGTCATGTCATAGGAACATGTAAGTCCTACTGATTTCATCTAATAAATTAAGCATAGCTTTTAATAAAAATGGGTATTTAAATGCTGAATTTTGGGTGAAATGCCTTCATAACTTGTGTACAAAATAAATAAACTGGAAAAAAATGGGTCGGCATATCACCAAGATAATACTCAAACAATGATTGCTATCTTTTAATGAAACCCCTGCACAATCTCAAGTTGAAAGCTTAAATTCAGGCAGAAACTGATTTGGGTGGCAATCTTACACCCACGGTAGGTAAGTTCTGTAGAACTTTAATATATGAATAAAATTGCACTATTGATGTCCTGAAGAGTGTCAAATCATTTAGCTGTAATTCTTGGCAACAAAACTGAAAAGCAAGTATAAATTATTTGCGCGTCTCAATTTGGCATATATAAAAAATGTAATTAATTCAAGAACAAAGGAATGAACAAAAAATGTACATCTGTAGCAAAAAAAAAAATTCTTATGTAGTATTAGATGTTTTCATGAAAAATAATTGCTATCACAATAGCAAAAATACCAGGAATAGAATGCTATCTTCCTGTGTTGGCAGATACAATTTACCTAGAACTGAATGTCCCAAAATTTAAAAATGAATACTCTACTATGGCACTTTGGACTTTAAGCTTGAATTCACCTGTTATGTTAAACCCTAATTTAAGCTATGGTTAATTTGGGGCTTAGTATGTGGTATAAAACCAGCTAATTGTAATTTATTCAATAAACTATGTTTAAACAAGTCCAATATATAGACTGATATTTGAACCCAGTCCATCTAGCATAACTATAAGGACACTTTAAGAGTTGAGCCATGCTGTAATTAGACAAGAAGTGAGAAGTATATAGTGCAGCTTTTTTCTTCAAGACAGAACAGCTGTATTTATTGAGTAACTGGAACAGCAAAAAAATCAATATGCTATTTCAGGAACATGTTTCTCCGTAATTCTTCCCAAATAATAAAAAAAGAATAATTGGGTTTAGTAATACAGCATACATTTCATTTCAGCTGAAGATCAACTTACAAGTCAGATTTTATATAAACCTTTTTTTCCATTCTGGAAGATAGCCTATTTTTATACAATACAGAAGAAATATTGTCAGCATTTCAATTCATGTGCATTATTGTTTGATGATTTAAAAAAAAATAAAACACTTCTCTATGTCTCAATATGTAAGAATGTGACCATGAAAAGATTCATTATTTTTAGGGTGTTAGAGTTAACTCTTTAAAAGCTAATAGACATAATTTCAATAAGCCCAGCTTTCAAATATAATCCATATTTGTATAAATATAAAACATACCCACACATAAACGTACCATGCATCTGGTAAAAAATTAGTGGTTAGATAAAGATAACCAACGGATCTTATAATAGTTGAAGAAACATGACAAATAATTTTTTCTAACAATATTGTTGACGAACCACTTTCAGAAAAATATTTAAGCACTCTTAATTTTAAAAAGGCCACTAAGATGTTCATGCCTTCCTGTTATTGTATAATGCTGTTTAATAATTTAAAAAATTACCAGAATTTTTGATAAATGTATGCATTTAAAAATGTTACAATTACTTGTAACAGATGAAAACTTATAATTATACACACACACACACACAAACATACATATATATATATGCCTGTGAATACTTAAAAATGTTCAAATCTGTACTGCAATATTTAACAAGATGTCAATTTAAGTTCTTTAAGTTGCATATCAATAGTACTCAAATTTAAATATTTGGCTTTTTAAAAATAGGCATTTAGTATTATTAAGTACAAAATAAATATGACATCCACAGACTCCAACTGATTGCACTCTGTGAAATGAATTGGTCCATTTTTGGTAGCCATAAGCCAATTATTTATCAATAAACCAAGGGGAAAAATTATGAAACAAATTATGCTTGAACAAGAAGTCCTGCACACAATTATGGTGCATTAAATCTCACTCAGATTTAAACAGCCTGATAAGCAGAAGCCTGTAGGTTTTAAAAAGAAAAACTGGCTTATTCATATAAGAATCAGGATGAACAGCAAAATTCATCTGCTGATTTCTCAGTTCTATCCTTTAAGACATCAATCTTCACAGTTACTGTGAAGTATAAATAAGAGAACTTCATTGTTAAAACAAGAGAAAGAACTGCATACACAGAAAATGACCTACTAGCTGATCCTTCCTTTAAAAAAAAAAAAAAACGCATCACATGATAACGAGTTGGTTTATCCACAGTATTGTCTGTACTGGCAAGGAAACAAAATGATTTTTTAAAAACGATTGTTCTTTCAAAAATAAAACTGAGTACAAAGCGTGTTATACACCTTCTGCAATTTGAAATAATTCCCTGAAGCAACTCATTTTAGTCAACGTTCAGAATGCAAGACATAATTCTCTTTGGGTTAGAGATCAACGCAGCCATATTATAACCAAAAAGATCTCAGATGGCATGCATTAGATGTCAGTCAGAGAGTCTGGTCTTGGCTAGCTTCCAAGGGCATCTTCATTTCTGTGGCTGTCCTTTGTTGCAGTTCTGGTAGCTATAAAGTAGTAGTGCAATCGCTCATCCCGAAATTCAAAGTCATTGGTAATATGTTGGATAATGCCTCCTTTCACCAGCCTCTCTCCGTATACTACAGCTTCCCCACGGTCCAAGGCAAGGCCAACTTCCATAAGCCAGTTCACCAGATCACAGCCAAAGAAGACTCCAGTCACAGTCTTTGTGCCACACCTGTATGTCAAAGGAAGGATTCACCCATATGTTCTGTAAATCTCGTACCACCACTGCTTGTTGGACGAAGACAAGGGGAGACAAGGAAAGACAGCATGATAGTTAGAAGTATGTTGGAAGAGGATCTAATAGCCAAGCATATGTTAAAGCGGCTTTTCTTTTAGCCAGATCTGGATCACCTTTTCCATTAATCAAAATGCATGCGAGCATCTATGAAAACTAGGATATGTGCAACGTATTATATGAATTAGTGTAAAATTATTAACTGTTAGTTCACTGTTTATAATTTTAGAATCCCTATTCTAGACACTTATGTACTAAAAGCATGGGGAAAATGCAGAAAAGTCTGCCATTAATTTTCAGTCAGAGATTACCATCTAAACTACATACAGTAGTAGAAGAGGTAGTGGTAACGTTTTAGATGATAACCATGTAAAACTCTGTTTTAGAAGGAAGAGTCCTAATCTACTATGTGAAAGGCTCCAATACTCTATTCAAGGGCTGTACACGCTTCAAAAATTATTCTGAAAATATGTTCTGGGAATGCGTGAGAGCTCAGGAGTCTTTAAAATATTCTTTTTCGGGTTTCTGCAGTAGCTGGGAAAAAGGTAACAGCTGCTTCTCATTAAAACAGCTGCTTCTTTTTTCTCTCACCACACTTCTTTACAGCAGTTGTCTCCTGAATTGTTTTTGAAGCATGTTCAGCTCTAGTAAATGCTATTTGGTTTGATTAAATGCTTTCTTGGTTTTATATGCTCAAGATATTTTTTTTCATGGAGGAAACATTCACAACATAGCTTTCCATTTTTAATCTGAAAAGGAACAAATTCAGGAAGAATTAAATCACTTTGCTCTGTAAGTTAAATTTGGGCCTCCTAGTCCTAAAACGCTTATTAACCTAACGAATGCACAGAGATCTTGAGAAATAGTTTTAAGTATAATAGGTCCATTTTCACTTCAAATTCCAGGAAGTGTTTTTCCTCAAATCAGAGTCAGCTGAAAACTACCTGCAACCTGGCAACACCACCTCTAAGCCAATGCTCAGTATCTCAGGAAATGTTCTGCTCTCCTACATATGATTGAGATAAGGATTGTAGTCAGCAATGAAACAATGCACTCCTCATGGAAAATGTTTCTATGATCTAACTTGTCTGTATTAATTATGCGCCAACAGTGATAGGCCAAACTATCTTTCCATACAATTATATAACTATTTTTCAAGTATAAAAATAGTCTTCCTTCCAAGAGAACTGTCAGCTGTACATCCACATATATACTTAATGTCAGGAATCCCTTGGTGTGGTCACAAGAAGCCTCTGAGTGGATGTGGTACTTCAGTATTTCAGTCAATAGAAAGAAAATGCATGAAGCACTCCTCCAACTGGTTTTGTACAACTCTAGGGTTTATGTCTCATTAAATGTTGTCATACAGAAAGCAACTATTCCGTGATTTAAAGTTAGACCAAGCCAACATACAGATTATGTAAGATAGAAGGCCATCTTCTCAGCCTTTTAATTAATAAGCAAATGTTAATTTTGATTAGTGGAACAAGGAAACATAACAAAATTAGTGCTGGACCAACAACATACATTAGAGTTCTAATGCCAGGCATTCATCTGAGAAGACAAGAGAGAGATATAGATGAAAAGGGGAAGAAGGTGTATATAATATATCACTTACTGCAATATGTGTATATCAAACAGTGATAGTGATTAATTTCAGGGTTTAAAGAACAATATGTTTTTCTTTTTATAAAGTCGGTTTTTCAAGAAATATAAAGAAAATTTAAAAATGGTTGTAAAATGGACAACAGTTACAATATTTAATAATTATTTATTCCCCACTTTCCCAGAACTTTATATCCCAAAATGGAAACTTTGGGATATATGCAATTCTAAATTTGAGACTCACAGTACATGAATATGTTGAAACAGTAGCAAATGACAGTTTAGGACTTCAGATAGGGAAGATTCTAAGATTAAGGATGCCACCAAATTTCCAAAAATATCACTAAAACTCCAAAACACATCATTTAACAACCTTCTATCCTGGACAATGCTTCTCACACACACGTCTTTGTGGTAATTAACGAACTGTTGGCATGTCATCCGAATTTCCTCAGGGACAGATGATTCACTCTGTTCCACAGTTCTAGCACCCCAAAGGAATTCAAACCTATGTGAGAAAAAAGCCCATTTCAAATGCTGTCTGGGAAAAAGTGTAATATAAGGATTTGATTTTAAATATTTTTGCCGGTGAGGTTTTATTGTTATTGTGTACAGTTAAGGTGTCATGACCAGGTTTTTGAAGCAACGAGCTTGGAGAATTAAATTAGCTGAAGCACTTTTTTAAGCTGGCCATTAAACTGAAAAGGAGTTGAATGGGAAAGAACTCTTGTTCCTACATTCAAGTACACTTTGACCTGATTCACACACATGTATGGATCCTAAGTTACTTCTCTATTCGAGAAAAGGAAGCAGCCTCTGCCAACTTAAACCTCCATTTGTTACTTCTGCCCCAATCCAACGTTGTTGCCAAGGTTCCCTAACCCTCAGAAGGAGATTTACAGAGGAGCAATGGGGTATAAATGGGGTGGGGAGAGAAAAACTGTATGAGAGGACAATAAAGTCACATTCTATGAAGGAAAGCTCTAGTTCATTCATGGAAAAAAAGTTAGGATCCAAGCCCATATAATCATGTAAACGCAGAATTCTTATACCACATTAAAAGGTATTTTATGGATAATAACTCATAGGCAAGCCTATATGTTGCATCAATACTCTGGAATTCAATTAAAACAATATTATTTAATGATTCCTCAATCCAGAACGTATTAATATAAATTGATGTCCAATGGTCAGGAAGGTATTGCTTCACTGCCTGTATTAAAATGAGCAGAAGTTCAAGATAAACTAGGTTACTGTTTTATAAAAAAGAACAACAGCAGAGTTAAAAGTTTTCAAGGCAGCTGAAATTCAATGGATGTATAAACTGCTAAAATTACCTCCTTTTGAATGGAAGGATAATTAGATGTTTGTCTAAACCAAACATTCCAAAAGAAATGAATCCCTGAAAAAGAAACAGTAAACACTGTAATAGTAAGATTCTAGATGCATACAAATTCCTGAAATTAAGTTACTAATTCTAATGAAAAGACAGAATAAAAACCTATTTTAAAACATTTTAACATTACATTAAATAAAATCCAGAGTATAGCATGGATCAAGCCCAAGAAAGAGAAAAACGTTCAGGCATCAATATTCAGTATCTTTTCTGTGATTGCAAAGTCAGTCAAAAACATTCTTCCCTTTCAATGTCCCTTCCCTCATATCACAGTTTCCTAAACTGTGTGCTTATCTTAGCTAGGGCTATTACATTTTCCTAATTTTCCATGCTTCCTAGTATAATGATACATACATGACTTACAGAAAACAAAAAATGAGCATACAGGTAGTCCTTGCTTAACTACAGTTGGGGCTGGCAACTCCATCCCTAAGCAACACAGTTGTTAAGTGAGACATCACCTGACCATGGACTTACGACCTCACTTCTGCTGTGGTCATTAAGCAAATCACCCATGGTCGTTAAGCAAGACATCGCGTGACCACAACTTGCAATTTTACTGCCGGCTTCTCCATTGACTCTGCTTGTTGGAAGCCAGCTATGAAGTGTGCAAATGACGATCATATGACTGCAGAATGGTGCGATGGTCGTAAATGCCCATCGTGGTTGCAAAGCGCCCAAATCTTGATCAAGTGACTGCAGGAATGCAGTGGAGGACTGGTCATAAAATTTTTTTCCAGCACTGTTGTAACTTTGAACAGATGCCAAATGGGGCAGTTGTTAAGTGAGGACTATCTGTACTGATGCAAGGAGAATTTAAGAATATAAGAAAGGCTAAGTCTATAAACCAACTGTAATGAACCATGTATTTTGAAAAGCAACAATAAACAACTTGACAAGCATGTTAATAGTAAAGAAATAAAAAGGGTATCCCAAGAGAGGAAGGTAACGCAATTAAAATAAGGTTGAAGCTCTCAGAAAGTATTTTGCTTCTGTAGTATAAAAAAAGAATAAAGATAAGATTATTTAAGGAACAAGTCAGTGCCTCTTCCCAACCTGCCCATATTTTCAGGAAGCATATTTGCCTTTGTGGGGGCTTCTTCTTATCGAACTTATCTTTTCAGTGCAATTTCATTAGCACAAGACTATCATTTCGGTTCCTGGTTAAAACTTCACTCAGGCATTTAGTGTGATGTCAGCTTGACTTCAGCATATTAGGGAGAAGACTGGCTTAAATCCTTAATTTTGGCCATGTAGATCAGTTAAAATCTGCATTCTCTGGGGAAACATATATACTTTCCCTGGATGGCGGCTATTAATGAAACATCCCTAATTATTGGTATGGACTTGTTCTTCCCTTTAAACAGGTGCAGCAGCAAAATTTGTCAGTGCACAATGAGCAGTTTTAGTTTAATTTTCATCAAATTTAAGGTAAACAAAGAAGCCAAAAATAAGTCAGGTAGTCTCTCTCTTCCTTACAAACATATCCCAGTCTTTGTGTACATATTTACATGTGGGTTCTATGAGACATGCTATTAAATAAGTATGGACAAGTTCACATAATTGGTTTAAGACAGAGCATTAATAATTACCTGACCGAAATTAAACACAGCACAAAAGAACTGCAGTTCCACATAAAGCCTCCCAGGCTCTTGGTTAAATAACCACCATAAGCAGCTTGATAGGTTCTGTAAAGGAAAAACCAAATGAACACACGCTAAAGTGAGTATCTCGTTGCTACAACTTTCACTGGAATTTCCTTTGGATCATCAATAGAGACAGGAAAATTCTTCCATCAGAACTCCCCAAGTTTAGTGAGTTGCCCCTGTAGTCTATTACTAAAACCAAGAGTTTACTGCAGATCTGAACAACCTTTCTGGAGAGGGGTAGCAAGACCATGACAATAATTCAGTGATAACATCAGTGGGTGACAATGGAACTGTTGGTCTTTCTTCCTCTCCTCCATTTTTGGGATTTTCTGTGTATATTTTAAAGCATAGTTGTTCTTATACCTTCATTTTATCTTTCTTTCTAAAAAAAGAAAGCAGAAAAGCACACTGCTGTAGTTGGGCAGTTGCTGCCAAATGTCAGTAGACAATCTGCTGCAATGGCACACACTTTGAGAGGTACCCACCCATTGTTTAGGGAGACAGGGTGAAATGGTTTTGCCAATGTAACTGTCATGACAGGTGGAGATACAGTGATTACGGGTGCAATTGTCTACTGAATCATTGCTTCTTAAGTCATAGGAAGCTTCCTTACACCATCAGACAATTGGCCTAGTATCTAATTCAATATTACCTAGATGATGGGTGGAAAACCTTTGGCCTTTCAGATGTTGTCATAATGTTAACGCCCAGGCATGTCAGCTGAGACCATCAGAAGTGGAGTTCAACATTTGGAGAGCTACTGATGACCCATCTCTTGTCCACATAAAAACACTTCTAAAACAGGCCCTTCACACCTCTAGCTAGATCTGCAAGATATAAACCCTGGATCTTCCAGACTCAGGTATATTAAATTACCTCCATTGCCTTGTGTAGCACCAGGCTGTTGTGTCAAAGTAGACAGCAATAGGCTCCTAGAAAGGATGGCAGCTCTAAGAAATGTAATGAGCCTGGATTTAACTTCCTTAGATACTACATTATGCTAGTTGCTGATATGACAAACACATTTTGTAATGCTGGAGAAATTTAGGAGTAGGGCAAAAGTGGAATCATATATAAAGAATCATATATTCCCACCTCACTTCCCACAAAAGAAATTCTTACAGCAAAAAGGCCCACAATGAGAAGCAGGCATAGCAGCACATGTCTGGCCAGCTGTTGGTCTCCAGTTTGCAGAAGCTGTTCTTCCTGAGCCAGTACACACCTCTGAGAACTGCACGGACTCAAACCCTGATTTGCTGAAAAACATTTAGTGCAACACATATTGCATAAACACAACACTGAATCATGTTGTTCTCTTAACACAAGTTATAAAAGAAACAATAAAATGAAAACACGATCAAGTAAATCGATATGGGCCTTGTTCACATATGCCATGTTTTGCTTGGTTTGGGGTTGGCGTGCTTTATCTATAAACCATAATTTGTGACAGGGATGGGTAGTCTGCTGCCCATGTGCAGCCTCCCAATACCCTAGCCCAACCCCAGACTGTCCCACTGAAATTCAATTGCAAAAATGAAAGCTATATTGCTCAAGGTATACATTCCACTGCTTTAACCCCTTCCATAAAAGAATATAAATAATTCAGCCACCCTCTCTGGTGATATCACTGCATTGCAGGGTACATTATCTGAAGCTTTTTATTTATTTATTTTTAAAATTGAGCCTTATATCACACACACACAGACACACACACACACACAAGATGTCCATCTCTGGTTCACAATTTAATGTGATATATGAATCTAATAAATTCCTTGTTTATTCAACAAAATGTGATTCATAAAACCATGGCTTAGGAAGATGTGTAATCACAGCCAGTTTTGGTTGCTCATTTCAAAAAGGGAAGATCGAATTTTGATACAGACAAGAGTTGGTTCTCTTTGTACTCAGAGAAAAAACAATAAAGATTTCTTTGAAAGACTGGAAACCTTATACTGCATGGACTTTTTGTTAAAAAAAGAAAAGACTGAATTGATGATTTCAGGATTTGGGGATTAAGAAGGGATGAAGAGGATAGGGAAAATATTAAGATGATAATTACTCGATAGAAAAAAGGGTGGAATTGTATGTTTTCCTTTTCTCTTTATCTTACTTTCTACCTCTTTTTTGTTTCGTTTTGTATACTTTTACTATATTGAAATATATATAGAGGAGTGAGTGAGTGAGTGAGTGAGTTGGCTCTGTTTGCTTGCTACCCAATCCAAATCTCAACAAAGTCACCACTGGAAAAGTATCAAACTGCAAAGAATTATAGTGACTCTCCACAGCCTTTAATCTACACTTGAACATTTTGTGATAGGATAGAGACCATTTCTGCACAGAAACAGCCTGCCTACACTATTCACAACATCATCTTCAACTTAGCAAGGGCAACATGAACAGACTAGCATTTCTTCTTGCTTCTACCAAACTCTAGTGGGATAAAATATACTAGGAATCAGAGTTCATGCCAGGTTACAGACTATTTTAAGTTTGTAATATTTATCACTAGATGGCAGCAAAAAGCTAATAAATACTGAGCCTTCTGCTTGCCAAGCAACTCTTTTGTTCTCCAGTTCCAGAAGCCCAATGCTTGCTACCACAGTGCAGAATGGCTTCTGAAGGCCCTACCTTCTTTCCTGAACTAGTTATCAAGCCCACCTATCTCCAGCCAATTATTATGTTACAGAACTTGCTCCCTTATTGCACATCTATAGAACCAGTAAAGATATAGGGAGCTGCTACTTGGATGGATTTCCATCTCTAGGCAAGTCCAAGGGCCCAGTTAAAGCTTCTTAACCTTGAATATCTCTGCGAGAAAGAAGAAACAAAGCACAGTTCAGGGAGCACAAAGGTTTTCCTGGATGATACTTTGTGGTTCTAGCCACCCTCAAATTTAAATCTAAGCCTCCACAGCCAGGATGAAACACAACATGATGCAACTCTCCCCTCTGCCTCTGCTATTCAAAGGGGAGGGAGAAACAGCTTCCTTCTCCTGCCTTCTGGCACATTTGCTATCTAGATTAGTTCTTTGTTGCAGGAACAGTGAAACACCTCCACTCATATAGCTGTTAAATATTTACTTTATTGACCCCAATATATTTTCCCATGAACTCTTTAAAGGAAGCAAATATGTTATATAAAAAGACACATTTTTTCCTGTTCAGATTTTTGTTGTTGGATGCTTTAACTAACTGATACTTCTGGTTTTCTCATAACTGCCAATACATTTCACAAGAGCAGTATGAAAACGCTGGGAGAGAACACATATGCTGAAAAAACAAATACGTTACCAAACTGGGACACAGCCCTTTTGTATTTGAATAATTTGAAGAGAGCCAGGCACAGATAGCAGGCGTGTACCGTGATCTGTCTCTAAACGTCAACATATTATGCAAGAACATTAAAACTGGTGTCTACATGGGAACTAGAATCTTACTCATGCAATATTCCTGTTCCTTGGAGACATAAGAAATTAGGAGGAGTGGATTTTGAAGATGGTGGAATTTGCAGAAATGTCAACATTGACCTGTTGGATCAGGGATAAAACAATAAGTACTTTCATAAAAGACTGGAAACCTCTTAGGGACTTTTTGCTGAAAATGGAAACGAATGAGTTGGGGATTTATGGATTTGCTGATTAAAAAAGGGTTGAATACAGGAAGAAGGGAACCATGTAATGTAATCTTAAAGAGGGAGGAAAGATAGTAAGTTTATTTGTAACTGCTGTAAAGAAGATCGGAAGTTGCTTCTTTATGTATCTTTTCCTTTTTCCCTTTTCTAGCTGTACTGTTCCCTGCATTTTTATCTTTGGTCTTCCTTTCTTTTTCTTTATGTTTCTTTTCATGTTTATCTTTTACTTACGTAAAAATCTCTAATAAAAATTAGATAGATAGAGAGAGATAGAGAGAGAGAGAGAGAGATGGAGATGTAAGAGATTCTGCACACATCCAGCTGGGATTTCTATTCATGCGGAAACCCATATGCATAGAGGTCTCCTTGCAGTATAGCTTTCCCTTTGGCTAATACTGAAGATCAGTATGTGGCTGCTAGAAAACAAATCAGAAAGGTGGGTGACCGCAGGATGGAGGCCAGCGTTTTGGACATACCGTTTTGATATTCCAACAAAGAATAACCTGAAATGTAGGAAAGACATCAGGTAAAGGGCTCATGATTCCATCTGCCTATCAGCAGGTGAACCCTCCAAAACCAGAAAAGAAATGGACCGAATCTGCTGTGGGGGAAGAAGTCAGCAAAAGAAAAGATTAAGATAAAAAACAGGCTGGGTCCAACTGGCAACTGTGGAAAAAAAATCCTGAAAAATATTCTCCAGGGCATCCCTATGGGAGTCTCAGTGGGGCAGGGCTCAGAATGTTACCACCTGTTGCATTCCAGGCCCCCTGCTGGCTTCTGTCCAGGTCACATGACCCAGAGCGGTCCTGTTTTCAAGGAATCAGAAAGAATTCCGGAAGCCATATTCTGCAGACTTTCCTTTCCTTTGTTTATATATTAATCATGGTGATTAATTTATGAAGCAGGCTCAGATGTGCAAAGGATAAAAGGTGAATGAATGCATTTTGGAGCAAAGCATGCACACTGCATATAGAACTCTCTTAATGAAAATTTGTTTGGTTAAGTTAAAATGTAGGATTGCATCATTTGTAAACTTTTGAATTTTATTCCAGACAAACAAGATACTTTACCTGTCTCAATTGAGAAAGAACAGTTCTCGCTGACATCAGTAATAGATGCGGATTCTCCTTCAGAGCAGCATAATTCTCCATTTTGTTTTTGACATGCATAGAACTCTACAGGGAAAAAAAAGTTCCCTGGGCTTTTTAAAAAGAAGATAACTACAATTGAATGTGTAATTCTTCTGTGGTAAATATATTTGCAATAGTTAGGAAATGTTATATGCATATACATTTATTAGTAAATTCAATTTGCATAGGTTAAACATACATCATTCTCTCTGTTGTCACTAGCTAGCCCTTCTCTATGTTGAGGATTGTTATAAATTGCATTGAACTCCTACACAGCAAAACTGCAAAACCCATCACGCATCAGATGTGGCTAAAATACTATGATTAATATCTCTTTGCTGCTGGCCGTGCCGGCTGGAGGTGTAGAAAACTATGGATTCTTCCATGGGGAAAAGGTGTTTCAGGGCACACAGGAGTGCTCAAGTAGCTCCTGTTGCAACTCCTTGAAGCAGCTGCACATTTTCCTGAGGTTGCACAGATGCCTACCGCAGCTGCTGCATGATCCAGGTAAAAGACACATTTGGTTTAAAGAGTTGCCAAGAGGTGCTACAAATGCTTTTGAAGCCCTTTTCCCCTTTGGCTCTGAAGCTTTCTATTGCCCTAATGTGGTGGGCCATCTTAACACTAACTCTACCCTATGTCTCTTCAATCAACGTAATTTACTCCATTTTGAGAGGCATCTCCATCCCTCACCTTCATCTGAGGGACTCTACCTCATCTCATGGGTAGCAAGGCATGGCAACCGGATCCCCATTATGAAACCAGGAGCAACAAATTAGAGACCTTAGTCTTTCCTCTTTCTACAGATGGTAAAAAAAACACCACCAGGTCAGGTTTCCCTGCTCCTAAACTAAGATGCAGTTGTTCATTGTACCTCTTTCCATGGGAGAATCTGTTTTGGAATGAGAAACACTGGAGGAAGATTTATAATGTTCATTCACTTCCCTCTCAGATTCTTCTACTTGATGATGTTGGAATTGCTGGTTTAGGACCTCATAGTTGGCCTCTGCTGGCCCAGATCGGTTCATACACATGAGTGACACACCTGAGAACAATATGCTGATTGTTACAATTACTGCAGTAGTAATCACCTGGCCAAAAGAGAAATGGAAAGGAGGAAAGAGAGGCAGAAGTTAAACGCGTTAAGCATCATGTATTTCTAGTGCCTACAATACCAAACAAAATATACAACCAGTTTTGCTTATCTGAGGTTTTTTCAGTCAAATTTTGGGAAACATTAACTGCTGTTCCTCCTCTTTTCATTGTGTCATATCCATTCTTTTTTTTTAAGCTCATCTACCATCAGTGCACAGTATACATTTCAAAAGCTATATATAGGGTTATGGCGTAGCACAAGCCAGCCACAAACATGTGTGATTTCTCACTATATCTGACTAAAGTCATGTCACACCTGCAGGAACAAGGAAGGTGCACTATAGTTCCTTTTCTACAGGCTTCCTCTTCTAAGGAAAGGCTCACCAAGCCAATTTCACAGAGGGTTTCAGAAAAACTAACTCCCTGTTTTCCCATATATATTTTTTCCATTTCCTAAATCTACTGATCTCAGTAATTCACTGTATTTTAACTCCATTTTATTTTATTCTATATTTTATTACTACTTTATAGAAACATTCTTACGTATCGTTGGTGACACAGAAAGCTTTAGTGGGTATAACTACAGATCACTATTAATTGGTACATATACATATTTGGATAGCCTGACGATCTTTGACATTTTGCAGGATACTTACACAGGATAAAATGATGGATGATCCCTTCATTTTAGATGGGCTCATCTTCCATTTTGATGACAACCTACACAATACTACTTATATTCTCATCTAGACCTGTTCAAGCTGACAAATTATATGTGGCAACTGATGTCAAATCTTCAGTAATCTTTGAACATCTCCCTCCCAAAGTCTGTCAAGTCTGGAGAAGGCCAGATTCTTAGGGTTCTTCAAATTTTGGTGAACAGGTATACAGTCAATTAATTTAATGCCCACCCACCCCCACTTTCAAAAGCTGCTTCTCTTTGTCAAATAATGAGCTATTGAAAGGCACTGATCAACAAATGGCAATAGAAGACTCTCCCTACCTGATGTTTACCATAAAAAAATGCGGAGTCAATATCACCAGAGTGTTTTCCAGCTATCAGAAGAATTCCAACAGTAACTACTGGGATGCTGCAAAATGTAAAATACAGTATAAATCATACAGAACATTAGTTTGTAACATCCTATACATTTTCTTAGCATAGAACTTTTGCAAACTTACCCCCAGCCAGCTATAGTAATAATTCCAACAGGAATCTTTAGGGTTGCCCTTCTTTTCAAAAGGAGAAGAGAAAGGGATAAAAGGCCTATTAAAAACAAGGAGAACATCTTAGTCTTTCAGGACTTAATCTTTCAGGAAACAATATTTCCCCCACAAAAGGAAGATACCTCTCCCTTCCCTTCTCTGTCCTGTACTCAAAGGCAGCCACATAATAATACGTAACTACACATAACTGCTGTAGTTATATGCAGTAAAACTAGCTTGTGGGACATAAGAACATAGAGCACTGTGTTTTTCCAACTCACACCACTAGTTCATCTAGAACTTCTTTAGAACTTCCACTGGCAGGTGGTGGCTGTCAAACTAGAAAGATTTGCATCCAAAGCAAATGCATTTGTACTGGACAATGATCCTCATCTTACTAGATTTTCACAGTTTAAGTTCTACAGCAAATTTAGATGGATGGCAGAGACAGGAAATCCAAACAGGTAAGGAAAATGATAGCCATGAGACAGCTGTGAGCCAAGAAGTGCCACTTCAAATCTCACATCCACTGGTGCCATCCACCTAAATGAACTTTAAGCAAACCTGTTCTCAGTGTCCATGCCCATCCTGCAAATCGAAAGCAATACATCATTACAGGGATATCACAAATACTTGGTTAATATATATGGGTGAAGGCTGCAGATGCTATAAAAATGCTAATGATTCTTATTTGTATATTGCAGTGGTTTGTTAAGAAGAAGAAAAACTGAGAGCATTCTATTTTAAAGTGAAAACAACTTCTAGGACTAACATAATATATTCTCAGCTTATCTGTGTAGCTCTTGCAAGTTTTCCAATCATATACAAATTTATCCAGTATTGCCAAATATAGCATATGGGGAACAAATGGCAACTGTTTCAGACAACTTTGCTGATTAGAGCTGACATGAGGTTTGGTGTTGCAGGACCCAGTTCCAAATAACATACAAGATCAGTCTGCTTGTTAAATGTATAATGCATCACCAACCAGCTGGCTGTGAACATTACACAGAGGCTGTACTGAAGGAGAATAGAGGTGGGCCCATGGGAAATCTATAACTCAAATCATGTCTACTTCCAGTCCTTTTGTCACCCAGAAGTCACTCTCCAGATGATCCCTTCTATTGGGATAATCAGTTATTTCCTTTCCTATCCATGATACCTGCCTTCTCCTGACCTTCACCCAAGTCCCTTCCCTCGATGCAAAATGGGACATCCCTGATAAACTAGGATTGGGTCATAGTTATCTAAGCATAATCCTTCAAGCAAATCTTTAAAACTACATCCAAGTTCATCTGAATGGATTTCTAATCATGCAATGGCAACCTCCTTGGGTTTTTTTCCCTCCTGCATCTCTGTAAAGGAATGAACAGAGACAGCTACTAAGACAACAGTCAGATAAAAGAAACTTGAGTCCAGGATAGAACTACAACCTGAGAAAGCCTCTCTGACAAGACCTTCCCTAGTTTTTACAAAAATAAAGGGAGGGAGAGGAGAAGCGCATTCAGACTTCCAAGATTCTATTACTATAACCTTATAATAAAAGTGGCATTAGCCTGCATGACTTTGGTTTCCTAGACTGGTCTATCTTGAAGGGCTAAAAAACTCCCACACAATCCAATAATCTGTTTCCAGACTTTACAGAAGATTTTAGGAATGGACAAGAAGATTGAATGTGATTCAGTGGTAGCTGTTCCACTGGTAAAGGGACTTAACTGGATACAAACTGGTATTATTGCTTATACTACGGGTACACAGTGTAATCTCTATGCACTGTCCCTTAGAATCACACCACCAAAGAAAACATATATTGCTTTATGGGCCAGAAATGACTTTCCACTTACCTGTCCACAAAAAAGCACTATAAAGGGAACAGTACAGGACGATGAACACAAGAATATGTACAAAGGTGCTTTTCTTCTCAATAGTGAAATTCCACATTATCATTCCAACACAGGCCACACACTAAAAAGTTAAAGCAGCTATGTTTAGTGTATATTTTATGACTGAGATGTAACTGAAGAAATCTTAATTAAAATCTCTCATACAGTAAAATGATTAACTCTGCATGATGCATCAGAGGTAGCCCTCTTTTAGAAGAGGCATGTCCTCCTGTGCAAAGGTAAGGATGCCTCTAAGGCAGGACATGACAAACAAGCAGCACGGCATCATCTAGTGCAGTCAGGCCATTGCCAAATCTCATTGAAGTACTTTCATTTGAAAGCCCTCAGGTTTTCAGGCAAGAATACTGACAGTGTTCAAAATTAAAGTGGGACTGCCAAATAAAATAAAATAAAGCCAACATTTTGACAATCTCACAAGATTTTGTTCATTCTTTTTTAAAAAAAAAATTGGGACTCCACAGACACTTTCTCACAATGCTGCATGTGTTTTGGAGTCTACAGTTACATCAGCACTGTATTGTATAACATGTTTCTTTTATTAAAGAATATTCCATACTATTAAAAACAAAACTTCTTTCTCAATTAACACTAAAATACCAAAAAGAAAATGCTTAATTTTTAGACATAAAAATGTTGCATTTTCAGACAAGGATAACTTGGCAGGAACACAAAAAAGCGAAGCACAGTGTACACAATGAAATTGGAAAGGAAATTCCCCACTGCCTCTTTTGCACTGCAGCTGCTAGTTAAGATTTTCCCCAGTTTGATTCTCCCATTGCAATCTGCAACATATGCCTCATAAGGAATTGTGAGGGGGCAGGAATTCCCTTTGATCTAGACTCTGAACTTACATTACATTACAGGTGATTCAATATCAGGTATTATACTTATGTATCACTTATGCTTACTTTTATTCACAATGTTTCTATGGCAGTTTTTGCTTAAAAAAATACCAAGGTGGTTCCATCTGCAATGTTTCATCACGCACTCAATATGAAATGCATGCAATAACGGATCCCAAACCTGCATGAGCAGAGTGCTCGCATTATGTGCCTTCTGTAAAAAAAGAACGCTTTCTACAAACTACAAAACAAACATTCCTGAAAAAATATATATTTAGGGACACCATTCTCCACTTTACTGACCTGAGCAATGAGTAAGTTAGTTGTAAGCATATGAGGAAGCTGTTTGTATTTTTTACTCAAAAGAATAACACCGAGGGACCAGATCTGAAACACAGAGTGAAGACAATGTAAGGTTTTCACTTCTCCTAAATAATTATAAAATATTACACACAGGCTTTTTTTCAGTGACATTCAAACCGTTCATGGGTTTTCTGCTACGGGATTTTCCCTGCTGTAACAAGCAAGCAAGCAAGCACATTTCCATAATGAACTCAGGTATCCACAGAATGGAGCTGAAAATCAGTCTGTGTTTGCATTGTTTTTTTCTAAGCTAGCTAATTATCCAACCTTAAAAATGAAGACCCCCCTCAACTATGTCTGGAGTTTCATAGCCCTAGCCCTTCATCTCTGCAAGAACATTTCCACTAGCCTGATAAAGAGTTCAAGGTTTAAATTTCAGTCCAGGCAATAATCTCCACCCAAAAACTGAAAACCCTAAAGGGGAAAAAAGAGGGAGGGGGGCAGAGTACCATGAACATTTACTTCTCTTTCTCCCCTTGGCCAAATAAGCTTCTCACTTAGTAAGTTGGCCATGTTTGTTTTTCACCCATTAGTGAAACAGCATACATCTTTTTCCACAGCAGACAAGGGTCTGCTTTACTGGGAAAGGGACTGAATGGAATTGACCTTATTCCATTGTAAAGTACAAGACTTCAAGGGGAAAAAAAAAAGAGCCTGCAATCTTGCAGATTAATCTGTTAAGCTGCTGGTCACATTACACAGAAGACCACATTTGTGGGTGCATATGATGGGCTTCTTGCAAAAAGCTAATGAACAGACAAGGGGGTGGAAAACCCTCCATTTATCTTCTTTTTAAGTTTTCAAGCTACCAGCTTCTGCCTTTTGTTGTCTTCTAACCAAAATGCCTTGTTGCATTCATTACTAAGTACAGTATATTACAGTTCTGATTAACATTCTGCCTTCCTTCTCAATAAAGCTCGGGATGATGCATAATGTAACAGAAATGCAGCATGAATGGTATGACAGTTAAAAGCAACAAAACAAAATCTAATAATTTATCATCATAATCAGTGTGTTAATTTTCCTCAATGTCTTACATTTTATTTATTTCATTGACTTGTATCCCATTTCATGAGGAGTTCAAGACAGTGTATATTGCATTCCCTTCCATCTTTCCCCCACAACAATAATCCTGTGAAGTAGTTCAGGCTGACAGAGTGAGAAAGACTGGTTGGTTCAAAGTCGTTCAATGAGCTTCTGTGGCCAAAGGTTGACTAGAATCCAAATCTCCCCTCTCCTATTCTGACACTTTAATCCCTACATCTGTAGAGGAATTTAGCTGTGGCCTTTGGAAAGAGGAGGTAGAGGGGAAAATGGTTGCAAAGTAGAAAGGGTGAGAAAGAGATTCAGAACAGCTCCAGCCTCACTTTGTAATCCTGAAAAAAGGACAATGAAGGTTTTGGATGGGCTTTCAAGATTCTGTGAATGTACCCTATAGCAATAAAGTAAGATTCTTGGAGCCCCTGCCATGACGGTTGCTTGACCTGGCCTAACTTGAAGGCCTGACAACATCATTGGGGTAGCTAGCTCCTATTACTCTGCTTCTCTTCTGGCAACAGACTAAAACAGAAACCAGTGGCACAATTCTGTACTGTACATATTTACAAGTAATTTAATCCAAACTGGACCTTCCACTCACAAATAAGCAATTTGCTCCATTACCCCCAGTATATGTTCAAATTACCCCCAGTTTAATAACCACTGATATAGAATGTATTTTAGATGGGACTATTAGCACCAGTTCTTTCACAGCCTTATTTCCCTCCCCATCTTTTAAACACAGAACAGCACAGTTCTGATTAACACGATACTCACCAAAGAGATCAGACTAACAACACTAATATCAAAGCTAACGTTCTGAATTGCTGCTGCCAGTCTGTCTGGATCCATAGAGGGAATGGTCAACAGCCAAGCAGAAACATACATGATGGGGGCAGACACAAAAGTACTGATCACCATTCCAGAAGTTATCTGTAATCACAAATTAAAGTAACTGTATGTTTCCATACTTCATTGGATGCCCAACACCTAGGGTATATTTTCTAATTTCTAATTCTTCTGCACCAGCTTCCTCTTTGAGAGCTACCTTAGAAGCATATTAGTATGTTGAACAAAACCATTATTTCACAGGCTGATCATAAAGACATTTTTGTTCTCCCATTTATTTTACTGGGATAGTAGTTTTATTTATACTTCCTTTTACATGCATACCACATCCCCTTACTCTCACAGCAAACACAGAAAGTATGGATGTTCCTGAAATCTTGAGGAACAGTTACCATTCCTTATTTTTGCCCATGGTCTAAAAAGCTGCTGGAATACTTAAGTAAGGATTGTGCTATCTGAAACACAGATTTCTGGTGGCTTCTGCCATTTTTAAAAAAAATTATCCTGACATATTTTTAATTGGATATCAAGATTTAGAATTAGTTTTTAATGGTTGTGCAATGCTTCAGGGACAGAAATTCTGTAGCTAAGAAAAGCAATAATGACATTAGCATTAACACTATCACTGAACAATTTATGGCCCCAAAAAAGCTATTTTTGGTTGTTCATGGCAAACTGCTAATAACTTGATCATCTCAAATAAAAAAGTTCTACTTTTGCAGATCTATCAGAGGATTCAATTTTTTTTTAAATGCTAGGTTTCAACTCTTTGAGGTCAAAATTTGAAGGTTGGCCATAGTAAAAGTCTTATACTACATCTGATTAAACAGGTGTTGTCATGGTGTGAAAACAGCTAGAGGACAGCAGGGATGAGAATGCATAAATAATAGCAGCCTATTCCAATGGAAATTTTCTTCTTCACAAATAATCTCAGAAGTAATAGTTTAACAATAAAGAATGCTATATCATGATTTTTTTTTCTCTCTCTCCAAAGGGAAATGCAATAAAGCAAAGACAAAGCTTCTGTTTTTTTTTAAATTACTCTTACGTAAGGTTTTTTTGTCCCCAAGTTAAATGTTTTAATATGAACCAATTCATGAGTTTGAGTTAACTCAGCTTTTACTCAAGCAAAATTAACTGCAATTGAAGTTAAACAGAAGAGTGTACATTTAGATTGAAAGATATCAACTTTACTACTACTTATTGTCAGGCTATACAGTTTTTTCCTCAGGGACTTCTAAAATTAACCAGTTCTTTTACCCATCCAGAAAGTTAACCACAAAAATGAACTTCAAAACAGATGCATGAAACTTCTGAAATATCCATCAGCATGTTTAATTACTTTCTAAATAATTAAGATGTCTATAGTTCTTCCTCAGTTTGAAGAAGCCAGTAAAACTTGCATGAAGAAATTAGTTATGTGGAAAAAAATACTTAAGAGACATACAACTTCTACTTCCATGTTAAACTGTGTTGCAAATATAGCCACACCCGGAGCTGTTGGAAAGACTCCATAGAGAAATGCATAGTTGGATAAACTGGTATGGTTGACCAAACTGTGGCTCTTGTCTAACAATTCCACCATCTCCCTGCATAGAAGAGGCATCAACAGCCTAGAAGAAAGAAGGAAACACAAGCTACTTAACTGGAAATTCCAACAATTTTTTTAAATTTCAATATGAAAGCTGAAGGGTAGTTGGCACAAAGCTACTGTGCCACATTGCCAACTCACAATCTGCCCATATGATGCACACTAATACTTGAATAAGATCAATGTGATTGCAACATGAACAAGCAAGTGCCAGGAGACATGACCAGTTTCAGTTCCAATTCCAAAGCTGGTACAGTGGTAAACAAAAAGGGTCATCTCCCTTCTAAGCGTCAGTGCTCACTATCTAAATGGGCAACACAAAACCAAAACCACCCAACACCAAAGTAACCTTTAACAAAAAAGAAAAAAACAAGTACTTTTGACTTTATTTACTTACCATACTATTTCCCCATTCTATCTTAATGTTAGAGACATACTTTCCAAACAGCATTACAAATAAAAATGGCCTAACTTTGAGGTGCAGAGATTCTAGAAATGTAGCAAAAGATAAGAAATGCTTCTTGTCACAACCTACTTTTCACCTACCTAAAACATGAGGTAGGTGAAAAATAAGACATGGACCACTGATCGTTTCTAGGCAACCCACATCACTGACAGTTTTGCAAAACAATTTAGGACTACTGCTAATATAGCAAGGTACTTACTATATTCCTTATAAAATGATATGTAAATTATTTCATAGTAGTTGAGACTCAAGGTACTCTTGAGTTAGTAGTTAAAACTTATCAGTGGGCCATTAAGGTTTTCAAGAAAAGGAAGTTACAGAAAGGCATAGTAAATAGTGTTAGTGTAAATTAAATTTTACTCAAATTTCCTTCTCTTATCTCCTGTATTTCGTTTATTTTGCCCACTGCTTTTCAAGCTTTCCTTTGTTTTGCATTAGTCCTACTTAGAGTAGAGCCATTAACTTCCAAGAGACCTAAATTAAAAACTATTTTTCAGTGAATCTTCTCTTTGTAGGACTATATATGGATTTAATCCTAAATGTAATATTTTTGGAGCACTGGTTTTGTAACATTCATCAGTCCAAGCACAAAGTATTTGAAGATTCTTACACTTAATAATCTTAAATTCCTATAAAGTAATCATCAAAATAAAAAGGGCAATCAATTTTATAACCTGAAAGAAAAATATGCAGCCCACTTTTTAAAAATCCATTTTTTTTAGTTCATGACAAAATATTTAAGACTTAACCCTCAAGTCACAGAAACACAAGGGGAAAAAAAACTTACAGTTTAGCTGTAATGAGAAGAATCAGTGCAACAAATGTACCCCTTGTCAGTTTCTTTATTTGGCCGACCATGGTGAGACCCAGGTAAAAAAGTGCTGAGCCAGAAAATGAATTGGCAAGACTATCAAGGAAGTTTTCCAAATATACAGGAATCTTTTGTTTCAGAATGTAATTGGAGGCAATTCCTATGAAGACCATGAACACAATTGGGTTCTGCAACACGTGAAGAAGCCCCAGTCCTACAATCTTCATCTTGCTGTGAGAGAGATTCCGATTGTCTCTTGATTTCTGGATTTCACAGAAGATAAACCCCAAGGGGTTTAGCATCATAAGAGATATTGGTGCAACCAGGTAAATGTACTGGAGATACTCAGGATAGGTAGTTTGATACAAAGCTTCAACTAGAGACAGAAAAGAAAAAGCTTATGGACAGCTGTTAATCACACTGGACATGCCTTTATTCTTACATTTTATCTACTGTTCATGTAGTAGATGGAATAAGGTAACAAAAACAATCTTATTCAAAATTCTTATTCCAGCATTCAAGTTATTTCACCCATAGCAGCTTCCATACTTAATATTCCATGGCTTCATATACAGTATCTAGCTTATCTTAAAAAAAAAAAGTTATCAATTTTATTTCTTAACCTTCAAATTTCAGCCATTACTCTTAATGCTTTACACCACAGAAGTCATTCTCATTCTGATAACCCCACGAGTATTTGTATGATTCCAGCTATCCTCCAAATTCCAGGTGCTAGCTAAGGGTGATAAGAAGTACAGCCAATGCACTTGGCAGGCAAAACTGTTGCATGACAATTCAAGAAGAATGAAGATGGGTATCACCTAATTAAAGTAATCACAGATTCTAAAATAACACATACATTGAGATCCTGAATGTGTTTGAACAGGTAAGAGCCTTGCCTGAACAGAATTTACATACGGGACAGTGCTAGAGCGTCTGACACATTTTGAAGGTGAAGTATTTCATACTTGAAGTAATTTTGTGGAGTTTGAAATGGATTGTTCCAAATTTAGTGGAAGTGTTCCAATGGTATACTCACTACTGTGGAAGAATTTCAACCTTCAAACAGGTATTTCAAACTTAAAATAGCACTTTTTGAATTTGAAACAAGCATTTTGAGTTTGAAATGGTTTTTTTTTTTTTAAATTTAGCTCAGTACACTTCTAGAATATCAGAAAAATGCCAAAATATTTTTAATAAGATTAGAGTACTGTCTGAAACACAAAGTGGAACATTTTGCACACTACTGTGACATTATTCCCTGCAGAAAGGACAAAATTCCAACTTTCATCAGTTGTGTTTCCTGTTACACAATCTCTTCTGCCACCTAAAAATTTCTTCCAGATGGTAGGATGACATTTTGAACAATGAAGAGAAGCAACAGGTTATATCAACAACAACAACCATAATATTTTTATCCTGTTTTTATATATAATTCAAGGTGGTGAACATATCTGTCAGAATCCTCGCAAGATTTTATAGTAGATTATTATATGGCTAGTTTAAAAAAAAAAAAAATGATTTTTTCTACATGCTGCGGTTCTGCCATTGGAAAAGGGGAGGGGGAGTAGGAAGGAGAGACCGTTTGATGCAGATGGTTTCTTATCACAAGCCCTAGAATGTTCAAGGCCATGCCAGCAAGGGAATCAGAAGACAAGAACTAAGGGCGAAGAAAGGGGGGGAAAAGAAAGAAAAGCAGTTTTTGGCGCGCTTTTATTCAGTCTCAGCAATGCTTTGGATCTGTACACTTATTCTTAATAAATGAACTTTCTTTTGAATCGATATTGGTTGCAAGGAGAGTTACTGGTTTTAAGATCAACAAGTGGCAGTTCGTTACATTTTGCTGAGACTCTAGTGACCACTCTTAGGGCTGCTTGGGTACATGGAATTACTGGAGCGACTACTTCCTCCCGTTTGCCATTGTGTTGAGGCAACCGAGATAGAGCATCTGCCAGAAAATTTTTTCCCCCAGGAATATACTTCAGGGAGAAGTTAAATCGATGAAAATATTGTGCCCATCTCATAACTGCCTAAGCAGACCACTCAAGTCGCTTCGGTTGATGAGTGGATCCAGCAGATGACACAAGTGTGGCCTCAGGTTGCTGCCTCGTTGCAGGAGGCCAGAGCTACATACAAGAAATTTGCAGATGCTAAGAGAACACCAGAAAAAGACTGGAAAGTAGGAGATAAGGTTCTTTTATCTACTAAACATCTTAAATCATTACAACCTTCCAGAAAGCTCGCTCCAAGATTCATAGGGCCTTTTGTCATCGATAAAGTAATTAATCCAGTTTCACTACGATTACAGATGCCTGCCACCTTTAAAAAAATCCATCCAGTATTCCACTGCGACCTGCTTAAACCATATAAGGAGTCTTCTCAGTGGCATCCCTCTCCAGTACCTCCTAAACCATTGATGATTGAAGGAGAACAACATTTTGAAGTTAAAGAAATACTGGACAGCAGAAAGCACAGGGGGGGGGTTCAATTTTTAATTCAGTGGAAACATTTTCCCAAGTCAATGGCTGAATGGGTTGACAAGAAACATGTAAAGGCCCCACGTTTAGTTAAAAAATTTTATGATGCTTATCCTACAAAGCCTTAACAATTAGATTGGTTATTGTATTATGTGTATCTTTGCTTTTCCTTTTAGAGTGAAGAAGAGGAATCATCTGACTGACATCCTTTTCTGTGGAGGGGCAGTATGTCAGAATCCTCGCAAGATTTTATAGTAGATTATTATATGGCTAGTTTAAAAAAAAAAAAAATGATTTTTTCTACATGCTGCGGTTCTGCCATTGGAAAAGGGGAGGGGGAGTAGGAAGGAGAGACCGTTTGATGCAGATGGTTTCTTATCACAAGCCCTAGAATGTTCAAGGCCATGCCAGCAAGGGAATCAGAAGACAAGAACTAAGGGCGAAGAAAGGGGGGGAAAAGAAAGAAAAGCAGTTTTTGGCGCGCTTTTATTCAGTCTCAGCAATGCTTTGGATCTGTACACTTATTCTTAATAAATGAACTTTCTTTTGAATCGATATTGGTTGCAAGGAGAGTTACTGGTTTTAAGATCAACAAGTGGCAGTTCGTTACAATATCTAATACTACTGCCTCCTATTTTCCCCACAACAACAACCCTGTAAGGTGGGTTGGGCTGAGAGAGAGTGACTGGCCCAAAGTCACCCAGCAGCTTTCTTACCTAGGGGACACCTAGAAATCACAGCCTCCTTAACCACTACACCAAACTGGCCCTCAACTGCACATTTTATTGGCAAGATCTGCTGGATTATTGCCCTGCCAAAAATTCTGTTTGCTGAGGACAGGATGTGATCCAACCCAAGTGTTTTAAAAGCCTTTGACAATATTGAATGGCCCTTGAATCTTATAATCAAATTTGGACTTGTCCCGAGAACAGTTATGTAACCCCATCCACTTAGAACCTAAGGAGCTATGGCTTTGTAGGCAACCTTGAAACATGATCTGACATTCCATTAATGATAATCTTGTTTTATAAGTCCAATCTTTCTCTTAATGAAATTGCCTTCACGTCACCTTATACTCAGTAATAAACAGAGATTGATTGAATCTTGCATATCTATCAATAGGGCAAGTGACACACAATCCAAATAATCAAAACATGTTTTCCAGCAAGGGAAACAATGGGGCAGATAAGTTCCTAGCTCTTAAACTTGTAAACACTGTCTTTCATCTTTAAGTCGAACAAGGAAATATTTAACAAAATATCAGTTTGGCCATTTTCCCTAATGTCCTGCCCACCCAATATTTCCAACTAAAATGTCTATTATTCCTATTGGCCATGTTGATTAGAGATGACAGGACCTGTATCCCAAATCTCTCAACCTTTAATGCTGTCTGTCTGACATGCCCCAAGAAAGAAACTACTGTTCCAGCTTCTGTCTGATACATCTTATAGTAGTTTGCAAATTCCTGTAAGTACCTAATACTCCTGCTTCCTATTTTCCCCACAACAACAACCCTGCCCAAAGTCACCCAGTGTATATAAGTATAAAAGAGGTACCTGAAATGTCTTGGTATTTTTGTTGTGATCATACAACTATGTGATTTTATTAGCTGAATGCAACATTTCTTGCTGCCATACTAACCAATCATGCTACCTTATTCCTTATCCCAAGCAATTATGTGGCAAATTCCAGGTTGCCACTCTGAAATCACTCAGCACTTTTAGGCAGGGTGTCTATCTTGCAGAAAGCCTATTAAAATGCTACAGAACACTGTTCAAAAGCTGGGATGAGGTTAATTGCAAAGCAACAGGATAAGGGGCAGCATGAATCACCCTCAAGTCTCTGAGATGAAGCACATGCTAACAAAGACTTTGAGCCTGCTAGCCAAATGAAATGCATTTCATTTGAAAGAAAGAAAATGGAACAAGAGCTAAAATGTTAAAAGTCAAGACAGAAATGGTGACAACACTTAAGTTCTACCTTGAACATCTCTTCATAAGGATGTTCAGCCCTTGAGATCACAGAATCAAAAGAGTTGGAAGGGCCATTTAGGCCCCTGAGTCCAAACCCTGCTCAGTGCATGAAACCAAATTAAAGCATCCCAGACAGTTGACTATACATCTCCACCTGAACACATCCAGGTGTTCTATATCAGCCTCCACCTGAACACATCCAGTGAAGGGAAGCCCACCACTCATCTGGGTAGTTGGTTCTACTGCCAAACTGCTCTTATTATTAGGAAGTTTCTTCTAATAATTCTACAATTATCTTCTAACTACAATTCAATTAGAATCTACCTTCCTAGAACTTAAATCCATTATTTGTTGTCCCACACTCTGAATGACAGAGACCAGGTTTCAATCAATACAGCCCCCAAAGAGCTGCTGCTTGATCCTTTAGGCGCCCAACTGCAAGCATCTGAAGTAAGGATAAAAGGGCATACATAACAAGAGAACAGAACAGCAGACTGTATTAAGAACTGTCTTATTAAGACTGTATTAGAAATGTGGCCCAGCTGCTCTCCCTGTTTTTTCAGGAGGAATACTACTAGCTGACCAGAAGCATAAAGATTAGAGCTGTGCAAAAGAGGCTTTTTGTAATGTACATGAGTACCAGTGAAGCATTTCTTTCTGAGTTGTTAAAGCAGCCAGGTCTTTTGGCAAGGCTAGTTCAGCTGTTTGGAAGCTGCTTGTGGCTCTGCATCATATCCACATGGAGACAGATGAGAGTAACTTATGAAGTAGTTACACAAAACTTGCACATAAAAGGTTGCCTTAATGGCTCAAAAAGAGGCATTTCATAGGTGTTCCTGTCTGCTTTGAAGCACCTCTTCTGAAGGCTTTGCATAGCCCTAATAAAGATTTATGGGTTGGGAGGAAAATAGGAGAGTGGGAGCAACATTATTTCCTCCCCCCACCAGCCCTTCATATCTATGGAGCCATAAAATGTTTGTATTTTATTTCAAAAATAGGTTACATTTTATTGCAATTAACTAATCAACTTGTTGCAATGTTTTTTAAAAAACAAGAATATTAAACTATATATCTATAAATTAAAATGAATTTTAATGGATTTCCCAAACTTTCTCACAATAAGCCTCTCTAAATGAAAACAGTCATAGTAGCAACACAGGAGAAACCATGCCTTGCATGCACCCATTTAAAAATTATATAGAGCATGGCCCCATCCAATGATCTTGGCTGGTCAGGTTTTATCTGAAAGAAAGTATTTTCTAAGATACTACTTAGAGCTATAAAAATCAAAAGTAGCATGTTACATTGTTCCTGAAAATTAACCAGCAAATAATAACGTTTTTTGGCTATCACAATAGTATACCACTGATTTACAGACAATTGAAGGGGAGGAGGGGGGGGATTTTCTTAGCCTGGCTCTCGCTATCTCGCCTCTGCATTTTGCTTGTGCTGGGAAGAAACTGCCTGAAGGACATGTACACAGAAGAACTTGAGGGGGGAGAGTGCAGGGAAAAGGTCTTGAGGGTAAAGGGGGGACACTGGTTCAAACTGCCTTAAACTGCATTAGTTGCAATCTATTGCCTTTGCAAAGCTATAAAAACAAAGCTGAGAAATCTTGTTGGTGTGGAGCGTCCCAGGACCTTTTGGGTTGCTGCCCACCCAGTGGCTTCACTTGGCCAAATAAAGCGCTGTTTTCTTTTTAAGAGCCTCTGCCTGAATTCCTGGTTTTGGATTTTCTGAGATTCATGTCTACGAACCTTACACAATTTACAATCACAAGGAAAAAAAATCACATAATCCCCATACAAAAAAGAAATGCATAGAACAAAAATTACAGGAACTTAACATATGACATTTTGTACAGTACCTGGCCTGCAAAATTAACACATCCAATTGATTTCAGCAGGTCTACTTTAAGTAGGACTACCACATTCAGTCTACTGAAATCCAGACCATGAGTTAGTAGCAAGGTACTAGTTTTCTATATTTCTTTATTACCATCTAGTGACTACCCAGATTTTTGCTGCATAGATATATGGTAGCTCTATATTTGAAATCTAAATCACAATAGATTTCATAACTTAACAATGAGTGGCTTGCCTGTTAAACAACTTCAATGGGAACTTTGACAGAAGAGGATTATGGAAGAAGGAGGAAAAAGATTTCCATTCTCTAGAAAAACCAGTTATATCAGGTTCCCTGTTCCATCATAGTATCAAATGAGTGCACCTTACATGACAAATATAAAATACTTCATTCAGCTTACAGTTTCTTTAGTCAGCATAATTAGAATATACTACTTAGGTTATCATGGTGCTTAAAGGACAAAGCTATATTCCATTCTGTTAAGTACCTTTTAATGATAGGGTCCATAAACCACCTGAATGTGGCTTATCAATATTTGCTTGTGTACTGCACCAGAGACTCCAAGCTTTCTTTTCCCAGCTAAGAATTCAAACTATTATTTCCTTATAAATGGCATCAGCATAAGATAATATTAGGTAACAGTGTATATAAATGCAAGCTCTGTCAATCAGCGTAGCTTTAAAAACAAGCTATATAAAAAAGTGAATGCTTTTAATCTGGAGATCCAAATATAGTGCTAATACGTCACTCCCCACAAATGGTGAAACTGTTGCACTCACGCACACAGAGTAAGTTTACACATCATGTTAATCTGTTGTTTATCCAATAATGGTGTATTAAGTAAAGCATAATGGGTTAGCTTCACCAGACGCGCTAAGCCAAAGAGCATAGCTTACAATTCATAAAGGTTGACTCCACACCAAATGTGGAGTGGTTGCAAGAAAGCTCTTCTGTATGCAGAGTGTTATTTATACATTGCTGATGAAATTGTTAATTTGTCTTGTATTAGAGCTCCATACAAAAAAATAAAAAACATGAATATGTATTTTAGAAATGGGTATCATGCATTGCTAATTCTAAAGCACAATGAAAAAATACAAGATAAATTACATAAAATGATTCTTACCTATAGGATATCCCAGTGCAAAGTCATTGCTCTGAGTAGCAAAAATAGGAAACAGTCCAGCTTTGCTAAATCGCTTTTCAGGAGTGACTATCAACAATGTTAATGCACAGACTAAGAAGAACACTGATGCTTTGGCAACCAGGATGCTGTATAGAAAGGACCAATTCACATTGGAAAAATTCAGCAAGACCATATTTTTGAACAGTAAAGCTGGGAGTGCAAAGCGGGAGACAAAATTTCCTAATCCTTTGGCCTGAGTTGATGTAATTATGTTAACTCTTCCAGCTATATATCCACAAAGGATAATGCCAAAGCATTGTAACAAAGCTGGAAAAAGCTTACTTATTGACATCGAAGAATTACTGCTAAAATTCAGTTGATCCTCAAATTTGCCAGATGCAAGACCAGACATATTAGTTGCAGAAAATATATTCTTTGTGTTGATGTGAGTAAAAATACCCATGTTTGTCACTTCTAAAAATTTGGGAAGTAGAATCTGATCTGTAAAAGAGGAAAGGCAATGTTACTCGACCATTCTGAGCTGATACTGCATTCTGTATTTTTGTCTAGTGCACTTCCAACATGTCTAATCAATAGCCATTTTCATATCATGTTGAATAGTTATCAGGAGATGCGGAATACTGACTCTTCCTTGAAAACAAAAAACAAACCGGATGATGTCAGGGTGATGGTGGAAAGGAACTGAACTGCCTGTAGATAAACTGGTATGGTTAATTCAGATCTGGATAGACCTGAATTCCTGCTGCTAGAAAAAGTGAAAATTCTTATAGAAAATGTGTGGATTCCAACAAGTAGGCATTAGAGCATAGTTAATTTTATAAAGAAATTATTATATTATAAAATTATAAAGAAATTATAACGAAATTATTGGCCTAGAAACCAGGACACTGTGAGTTCTAGGTCTGCCTTGACCAAATTAAAAAAAAAAGCAGGATAAAAATCTAAGAATAAGAACCAGGACTCCCTTTCCATAGAGCATTATGCCCATATTGGCTGGACTAGTGTTGTAGCAGCACAGAATAACTGTGACCATGTCTGCTTACCTTGTTTAAGATGACTATTTAATTTAGGAATCCAGTGAATTTAGATTTAATTAAGTAACTACTGAAATATTATGCCAGGAAGTATGAAATTTAAGTACACACACCTCAGAAAGGGCAGGAATTTTTATCACGCACAAAAAAAAGATCTGCTATCAAAGATAGCTTTGTCAAAGAAGGTATACTGACTGGACTTGCAAAGTAAAATCTCGGCAACAGGAAGTTATGTTGCCTCATGTTAGTGTTTTCTTACAATCATCTAGGGACATGAGGGTTTTTAAAAATAAAAAATAAGAGACAGAGCTTATTTTTGAACTTCCTGTTTTTTGAAAACCAAGTAAACCATCTGCCATCTAATTTTCTAAACGAAGGACTTAACAAAATTCTATCTCGATGCAGGAGAGGGAAAAAATACAAATATAAGTTTGAAGATACTTCAATTTTACTTAAAAGTGTATAGTGATCACCACCAGACAATTAAGCCATTAAAATTACTTATGTCATTGGGTAATTACAAGTGAAATGAGTAAGTAATTGCAATAGGATGGTCGTCATTTTGCCCCTGTTGACCTGTATTATGCTTAAGGAACAAGCAGATTCTGGAAGCTGGAGAGAAGCCATGGGGGACCAAAATGGGTGACAACTGAAAAAAAAATCCATCCATTTTAATTAAAATCCTGAATTTCTTCTGATATTTATGCCATGTACAAAAAACAAATT
The DNA here is from genome assembly GCA_030867105.1 of Liasis olivaceus. NCBI lineage: Eukaryota > Metazoa > Chordata > Lepidosauria > Squamata > Pythonidae > Liasis > Liasis olivaceus. The sequence goes on from CM061349.1 coordinate 146,584,322, forward strand.
ACTCAATGCCATTGTATCATGAGACCAGTTCAGTGTAGTGGTTAAAGGCACTAGATCAGGAACTGGAAGACTGTGGGCACGAAGCCAGCTGGGCGACTTTGGGCCACTCACACTCTCTCAGCCCAAGAAAGAAGATGCCGGCAAGCTACTTCCAAAAATGTTGCCAAGAAAACTGCAGGGGCCTGTTCTAATGGCTTATTCTCTGAGATTCTAATGGTTACCAACGCCAGTAGAAGTAATATCAGCATTTCGAGTTCCTGAATGTTTTGAAGTATTGAACATTAATCGAGTTAGTCAACTGAATCGCTACAATCCCACTGATTTAGAAACGCAGCCAGCCCGGGTCGCGGCTTAGGCGGAGAGGACCCGCTCCCCGCCCACGCTCACACGCCCGCGGCGAGCGGCAACCGAAGCGCTCTTGCCACCCCGGTGGGCCCACCCTGCAGCCAATAGGATCGCGTTTACGAGGCAGGGGAACGTATCGGAGGCGAGTTTGAGTCGATTTGCACCCGGGACGACGGCGCCGCTCGCTGCTCAACCTGCAGGAGAGGCGCGGGCAAGTTCAGGACTCCCTCAGAGCGCCAAGCGGACTCGCCCCCTTCCCTGCTCCAGGCTGTCCCTGGGCAAGCAGAAGCCACACGGAGCTGACCCCTTACAAGGCAACATCCTGCTAAACAAGCCCCCCCTTCCGCCTGTTAGCTCCAAGAGGGCTGCAACCCCTTCCCCTGGCCAATGTCCAGCCCGCGGACAGCAGCCCAAGTGTGGCCCCGAGGAAGAAGGCTGAGAGCCCCTCCGCACCCACCGCCTCGTCTCTGGAGAGGCTTCATTCGGGCCGGCTGGGAAGCCGGCTAGTCCTGGCCTGCCCCGGAGAGCCTGCTCGCTTCCCGGGTCCCCGCAACAGCTGCCGCCGGGCTTCCAAGGTGAGCCACGCGGCACGGAGAGCGAAGTCTGCGGCGGCCGGGCGTCGTCCGCGGCTGTTCTCGGGGCGAGGGCGCCCCTGCCGTGATTACCTGCCCTCGCCCTACGGGGGCTGCAGCAGCGAGAGCACAAGCAGACCGGGCATCTCCGGCCCTGCTGGCAGCCGTCTCCTCAGCGGGAGCGCCTCGCGTGGGACTGAACCGGCTGCGTGTGAGCTCACCGCAGAGGCGGGCCGAGCCGGCAGAGCCCGCCCCGCGTCCAGGTCTGGCCAAGATGGCGGCGGGATCGCGGTTGCCGCGCCAGAGGGGGAAAGTGGCTGTCGACCCCCGTTTAATCCGAGCTGACGGTTGCGCCTACTCTGCTTACCTGACGCGCCCTCTTCGGCTCAGGCGGCCCGTCCCTTTGTAATGAGCTCGTGGCCGTAGACCTGTCCCGTCGGCGTTTACTCGGAAGTAATGCCTACATAGCACAGTGGGGCGCCCTGCCACATGACGCGGCGCAGGTTTGCAGCCCTGGGCCTTACGAGGTCGCCCTGCTGCGTTTGAGCTGGTGTATGTGGCTACAGTTGATCTGCTTGACACTGGATTATTGGACACTTAGCCAAGATTCTGGTTATTTTTGTTTTCCTTCCTTCCAGTATCCAACCTTTTCTTCATCTTCTTGTATAGCTGCTTGTCCTGGTAGTCTTTTCCCACTGCTGAGTTGAAGTGCTCTTCCACCAGCCTTGAGTCTGCAGAAAACTAGAGAGGCAGCGAATCCCTGTCCTATTTTTATTCTCTCTTTCAAGTCAGTGCCAGTCGCTTGACTTCCCTCCAAGGCAGTAGTGACAACAGTTTTGACACACCTGGAAACTGCTCCTGGACTGTGCAAGAATAAGGGGGAAATGTTAACACAGCTAAGCCTCTCTTACTTGTGAACAAGCAATCAGAAGAAAAAAGGTTTGGCAGGGTAGGTTTATGCCATGGTGGGGTGCCAGTGGTGAAATCAATAAGAAAATGCTGTGATCAGTTCAGATGCCTGTTTTAAAAATCCTTTAAAATATAAAGAAAAAAGGGGAGTACAAAGAATACAAAAAAGACAAGTTTTTTAAAAAAGTGTGCAACTGCTTTCTCACTGTAAAAAAATACTCTTTTTTTTTTGCTTAATAAATCCATCATCTTTCATGTTTTGATAAAATCCAAATGTTGGGAATATAATTCAGAATTACATTCACACCTTTAAATCATAACTTCCTAAAACCATGTTAACAAATTCATGAATGTAAAACCAAGATGAAACTATCGTGGGATTGTAAATTTCTCTCCATCATTTTATACTTCCAACATAATGAAGTTGAAAACCAATCCTTTTTAAACATTCTTTAGCATATCCAATAAATGTGAAAAATCTTTTGTGGAATTAATCTCATTTTATGTTTATAATATTGAATATACTCAAGGAAACTTAACCATTAATTTGTTAATATGGGGTATTCCAACATTTCATTCCAAAATTCTTGCCAATAACTAATATCCACTTTAACATTAAATTCAGTTGCTAATATTTAGTTGTCTAAAGTAGATGTCAACTCTCCCCATATCTATTTTAGCAGCACAATGTGTGCTTATCTTTTTCAGTCAGCCAACATTGCCCTACAGCAGTTTACAGAAAGTCCACTTTCTCTAAAAAACAAGAAATTAACACATCTCACACATTTCAATTTGAAACACGTGAACCAGCATACAGTTGAGCAACTCTTCCCTACTGGCTTAACCAGAGTTTCCCCCACAGTTCCAATTTTTAAATTAACCTATCTATATCTGTCAGCTCATCAATGCAGTACTGCCTTGTATCATCATCCAAGAACTGGGAAATTCCTTGTTAACATCAGTATTTTAAAATTTAATTTTCCATTCTTCCCATTCTATCCAAACAAGATTATATGTCCTGGTAACTCTCAGTACTGCTTTAGAGATCTGAAGGAGTAAAAGCTCATTTCATAGCAAATATATGAATCTTTGAGGTGCTAGGAGACACTTTGTTGTCCTCTAGATTCAAGAACGTTAGGAAGGAGAAGCAGAAGAAGGGTAATTTATTGGGTGATGTAAATTCTATGAACATATCCTCCCATTAACCATTATTATATATCATTTGTAAAATGTGTTACCTATTGATAATTATGACCAAAACCGCAAGGGTAACCCCTGTTTTTTAGTACCTGGTTCTAGTACATCACCACTCCTATTTTTTCCTTGTTAAGAGAAAATTATTTTACCTTTAGAAAATTTGTTTGCATGAACAGCTAAAATTTAAGAGACTCAGGATTCAAAAGGAAATGGATATACAGCTAGAACTTTTTTAGTTTGGGAGACTACATAGGACCTCATGGAATCCTTCAAGGTTTGCAAAAATTGACAGGGCTATGGGCAGGGCTGGAGTAAACACATCCCATTTACTTACACATTAATCCCCCAACTCAAACCACTGGGGGGGGAAGTCTTTATTCTTGAGCTCTCTGCATCATAAACACACTCATTCACATGTATGCTTATGCACCATAAGATTGTAGCTGAGCGAAAGAACCCTTAGTCTCTTCTTCTCTCCCAAGGACCCTGCTCCAAATTGTTGCTTCTTCCCTGTCATCAGCAGAAAGGAAGCAGATGTGCTGGGAGATGGTCCTCCTGTGCCTTAAGCCAGGTGCTCTTGGTAGTCCTACAAAAAGCTGACTGTGAGGCTATCAGGGCTAGGGAAGATGACACAATTGTATTGGCCAAGCTGAGGGGGAATTCAGGGCCCCAGGGCTACACGGAGCCTCCAAAGCCTTGACTACAGCCACAGGATACCTGCTGTGTATTTTAATATTGATCTTGCTGCAGCAGACAGCTACAGCTGCCTATGTCCCTAAAATCTTTTAGAGGAACACGTTGTGCAATTTAGTCTCCATATCTTCAAAAAGCTACTATTTTAATTCTGCAATCTCTGCAAATAATTGTAAATGCTTCACTGAGACAGTTCTACCCTCTTTAAAACAGGCAATGATCAGGCCATTCCTTTTTTTAATTTCTAAAAATTATATTATTATAAAACACAGTACATTACATTATTTGGGTACAGTGGCATTTATACGGTATTGACTGGAGATTATTAACACTGTAAGTTTAGAGAACTTAAACCTTTGAAGATTAAAAAAAGTTTATATCAATATTAATTATCATTTCTAAAATGCTAATGTTTGATAAGCATAAACTTTAAATTTTACATCTAAAGCTAAATGTGGCATTAAACAGGCCATTCCTAAAGAGACCAGTGGCCAATGTTCCCTTCCTGAGCAAGGTGCTTGAATGGGTGGTGGCCCATCAAATCCAGGCCCTCTTGGATGAAGCTGAGTTTCAGGCCTGGCTATGAAATAGAAACCTCCTTGGTTGCCTTGTGGGATGACTTATGCTGGGAAAAAGATGGGGAGTGTAACCCTGTTGGTCTTCCTGGGCCTCTTAGAGGCTTTCGATACCATCAACCATGGGATCCTCCTTGGACAAGCTGTCAAGAGTTGGGATGTGAGGGCACTGTACTACGGTGGTTCCATTCCTACTAGAATGACCATTTCCAGAAGGTTACTGGATTACTCTTCTGCCTCATGGTGGTTGGGTTATGGAGTCCCTCGGGGCTCCATTTTATCCCTTATCCCTTTTAACATCTACATGAAACAGCTGGGAGATGTTATCCAGGGATGTGGGCTGAGATGACCTCACCAGATATCATTGCTGGGAAAGGTTATCAATATACAGATGAAACCCAGATCTACCCCTCCTTTTCATCTAACTCAGGTGAGGCAGTTGGTGTCTAGATCAGTGCTTGGACATACTTCTGGTGAGGACGTGGACAGATGTATGTATGTATGTATGTATGTATGTATGTATTTATCAAGTCTGTCACCGCCCTTCTCGTTGAAACAACTCTGGGCGGTTTACAGCAGAGATAAAATTCATTAAAATACAGTATAAAAAACAATCCTGATAATAAATAGCTTCCTAGAAAGTTGGAGAGTTGGTGAATAATTCAAGGGAGCATTGTCAGGACGCTGACCACCCCCAGGGACGGTTAGAGCCCATATTGCCCCATGCACACTGGCAGAGCCAGGTTTTTAGCCCTTTTTGGAAAGCTGGGAGGGTAGGGGCCCGCTGCATCTCTGAGGGGAGAATATTCCAAAGGGTGGGGCAATAGCAGAGAAGGCTGTCCTCCTGGGCCCTACCAGCTGACATTCTCTCGCTGACGGGGTCTGCAACATGTCCTCTCTGCCTGACTGGATGGGACAGGTTGATGTAATGGGGATGAGACGGTCCCTCAGGTAGCCTGGACCCATGCCATGTAGGGCTTTAAATGTGATAACCAACACCTTGAATTGGACCCGGAAGCAAACTGGCACCCAATGCAGCTCCCACAGCAAAGGTGTTACATGTGCCATCCTAGGGGCACCTAATATCAGCCACGCAGCTGCATTTTGAACCAGCTGTAGCTTCCACATACTCTTCAAGGGGAGCCCCATATAGAGCACATTGCAATAGTCTACCCAAGGGATGACCAGGGTATGACTGACTGACAGGAGAGCCTCCTGATCCAAGAAGAGGGGTAACTGGTGCACCACATGAAGGTGGGCAAAGGCCCTCCTGGCCATGATTGCCACCTGCTCCTTGAGCAGGAGTTGCGAGTCCAGGAGGACCCCCAGATTATGCACCGGGTCTGTTTGGGGCAGTGCAACCCCATCCAAAACCAAAGATGGTAAGTTTGGGGCCTCCAATCCATAGCCACTCCATCTTACCAGGGTTCAGCTGAAGCCTGTTGTTCCCCATCCAGACTCCCACAGCCTCCAGGCACTGCAAAAGGGTGGTTACGGCATCACTCAAGTCACCCGGGATGGAGATATATAACTGGGTATTATCTGCATATTGATGATACCTCATCCCGTTGTAATGGATGATCACACCCAGTGGTTTCATGTAGATATTAAAAAGGAGCAGAGACAGTACCAAACCCTGCAGCACCCCATAATGGAGGGGCTGTGGGCTGGATCCCTTGCTCCCAATCAACACCAATTGTTGTTAACGAGTGGCTGCTGAGGGTGATTAGCATGTTCATTGTGTGAATTATTCATGCGTCCTGGTGGTTGAGCTGAGTTCGTTGACCTTTTGCAGGCTGTATTTTTCAGGATTGGTAGCCAGGTTTTGTTGATTTTTAGACTTTCTTCTTTTTTATTGAAACTGAGCCGGTGTTTGTGAATTTCAACGGTCTAATCACCCTCAGCAGCCACTCCTTAACAACTCAACACAAAAAACCCTGCCTAACCCCCAGGAAGATACACACATACGCTGATCACCAAAACAAGCAGCCACTCGTTAACCCACAACCCCCCCCCCCCCCGCAGGCACCCTCGCTTATTTCTATAAATACCCACAAAAAGGTCACATCATCCTGGGCACAGAGAGAACCGCTCCTGTCTGTGCTCCTGTCCTCTGAAGATGCCGGGCACAGAAGCTGGTGAAATGTTAGGAACCAAAACTTCCAGAACACAGCCACACAGCCCGGAAGACCCACATCAGCCATTGAATATAAAGTTGTTTTATTTGAGCAGGGTTAAAATATATGTGTTGTTGTTTCTGGTAACCCTTAATGGATTTTTTTTTAACCAGGACCAAATGATGAGGCTTTAAAGATTTGTTTATAGATAAGAGATGAGATATGGGAAGAAGAGATCTTTTGTTGTATTTTCAGAAGAAGTGATAAGTTACTGTGTTAAAAGTAAAGGGAAGGAATATAAAGTTGGTTTAGGTTAAAATATAGATGTTATTTCTGGTAACCCTTAATGGACTTTTGCTGACCAGGATCAAATGACAAGGCTTTAACAATCTGTTTATAGATAAGAGATAAGATATTGGAAGAAGAGATCATTTGTTACATTTTAAGAGAGAGTGATAAGTCACTTAAATGCTTTGTACTTGCTGTGATGAAGGGGGAAGTAATTTCTTTATATATTTTTCTTTTTCTTTACTGTATCATTTTTTTCTTTTCTACTTTTCATTTTCTGTACTATCTTTTCATTCTTTACTTGTTTAGTTTGTATTAGGTTTTTTTTAATCTTTGTAATTGTAAACTTTAATAACATTATTATTTAAAAAATGAATCAGTGCTCGGATAGGCTAATGGACTGGATGAGGGCCAATAAACTGAGATTCAATGCAGAGTTGAGATCTATGTGTGTGGGGTATCCTGCTAGTCCTGGAAGGGTCTGCACTTGCCCTAAAGGAGCAGGTTTGCAGTTTGGGTATGGTCCTAGATCCATCACTGTTACTAGAGGTGGCATTCGTGGCCCTTTTATCAGCTTCCGCTGATTTAACAACTATGACCTTACCTGGACTGAGGCAGCTTACAGCAATTATTCGGACTCTGGTAATTTCCCAGTTGGATTACTGCAATGTGTTGTATGTACAGCTGCCTTTAAAAACAGTTTGGGGACTTCAGTTGATTCAAAACAGAGAGTCTAGTCTGCTCACTGGGCCTAACTGATATGAACATATTATGCCAGTATTTTCCCATCTACACTGGCTGCTAGTTGGTTTCCAGCCCCAATTCAAAGTGCTGCTTTTGACCTTTAAAGCCCTAAATAGCTTAGGACCAGGTTACTTGAGGAAGTGCCTTTTCCTACATGTAGCTACTTGAACCTTAAGATCTTCCAATGAGGCCCTCCTTCAAGTCCCCCATCAAAGGAGGCGAAGTAGGTCTCTGTAAGGGGGAGAGCTATTTTTGTGGTAGCACCCCATTTATGGAATTCCCTCCCTAAAGAGGCTCAACTGGTGCCTACATTGGAATCATTTTGGCATGAGGTGAAAACCTTTCTATTTTCCCAAGCTTTTAAACTGTATTTTAATTCATATTATTTTAAATGTTGATGGCCACGCTGCTGCCTAGTTTGTATAGTGTTTTTATTTTGCATTTTATTTGATTTCATTGTAAAAATTTTAACTTGAATTACATTTGTATACAATGTGCAGCGTCCCCACAGTCACCTGGTTGCCATTTGTGAACTTCCCAGCCAGCTTCTAACAAGCAAAGTCAATGGGGAAGCTGGCAGGAGGCTACAAGTCATGGTCACATGTCTCACTTAATGACCACGGGTGATTCGCTTAACCACTGCAACCAGGACTGTCATTGTTAAGTGAGCTGGTCATATGATGATTTGCTTAACGACCACTTCGCTTAGCAACATAGTTGCCAGTCCCAATTAGGGTTGTTAAGCAAGGACTACCTTTACAGCGTAGAGGTCTTAAGTAAAACAAACAAAAGAGCATCATCAAGTGGTCAGTTTTCAAAGTGAAACAGGAATCAGCTTGTGAAGTTTTGTTAAAATCTAAATATGTAGACGTTTTAAAATGAAAAGCAGAATCTTAAGCTTATATAGATTTAATGTGTCAACTGAATCTCTTAAACAACAAAACAACATTTTTAGATGGAGATGATACAATTCTGGGAGATGGGAAGGATATCTAAGTATAATAATCACAAGTAAACCGGAACTATCAAAGAGGACTGCACTGAATTCCACATTGTGTATACAGTCCCACTGAAGTATTCGTCCTTTGGTGGCCTCTTAATCATGAGGTTCTAATCCAGGAGGTTTATCAACCCACATTTTACATGTAACAAATGCAAATATAGCTCCATCTGACAAACATTTGCATCATTTTAGTTTTTATTCCTTTGCACATACAAGAGATTCACTTGCCATCCCTAGTTTCTTGTATGTACTTTAAGATAAGCATGTTAATAACCCAAAGTAAAGTCAAATAAAAACCATCTTATTTACAATATGGGCATGTTTTATTCCGTGATATATGTGCAATCTTATAAAAAGGGGGGGGGGTATTGATCATATATTTAAAATCCATATTCTGTTATTTCACAACCCATTTGATTCATTCATATGAAAAGGATTTAAACTTTGGCTCCTTTCCAGTTTTAAACACACCCACCTCAAATTTCCATTGATCAATCCATCCAAGGCACTGCTAGAATAAAGTTCTTAAAATTGCAGTCTGATAAGTCTTATGCAATTCATTATATTTCTGTATAGTAAGCTTTTAAGATTAGATGCTACATAGTGAATAGGTTGTATGTTGCTTGAATATCACACATGATATAGAAAGTACAAATTTTATATTTGAAATTCACAGTGGGGCTGGAGAAAATAAGATACAAGATCTTGTTTCTTTTCAAAGCAGCCATTTAGACGCTTTAAAAGTGGTTTTAAAAATGGTTCAAGGCACCATTGGTGGAAATCTGATTTTATTTTCCCCTGTTTAATTACTGTGCATAGTCAAATAAATATGTACTCTAAAATATCGATACTAAAATGTGTTAAACTTGTTGTTTTTAAAATATATCTGGTGAAAGAAAAAGAGATGTGGTTTACACCACCAAAACAAATCTTTTCTCCTTTGAAACATTTTCTTAACAATATTTAACATATACTCTTTGAAGAAGATTCCTATAGAAGAGAAAGTGCTAACAAATTATCCTCTGAGAAAGAGAGAAGCCCTAGTTTCTCTCTGAAGGCCACATCACATTCTAAATGTTAAGGCTTTGGTTGGAATTTCAGATCATATTGCACTAGAATTAATTTGCCAAGTTTATTCTTCAATCAATTAATAGTAAAAAAAAAAAAAAAGATGGATCTACTTTTCTAAATGCCACAGAAATGGCAGTTATTTAGTAGTAGTAGTAATAGTAGTTATACTAAGCAATTTTATCTGGTATGTGCTTATAACTAAGCACAGTAAAGTAAAATAACGAAGTGCACTAACGGTATTTTTATTATTTGCCTGCTCTTTCTATTCCTGGCTGAATATACTTCTTCACATCTCTATATCTTGGCTAGTTTTTCCTAAACTTGTTCTTGCTGGACTACAACTCCCATAACTCCTAATCAGCAATGGTCAAGAAACATCTGAGATTTGGAATTGTCATCCCATTAGAGCTAGAAGGCACCAAGTTGAAGAAAACTGATCCTCATCTATTGGCAAAAGAACACTGCTCTATAACCTTATTAATTTGATGGCTAATCCACTAGCACAAAAGTGAATCAGTACAGGTACGACAGGCCCTTTCATTGATAAATCAGTTTGTCCAACATTTCTAGCTCAAAATGTTCTGTTACATTAACTACTGTAATTGCAGTGGATTTGGAATTCCTTTCTGCCATATTCACTTTACGTGCTAAAAAAAGAAATTGACTATTAAACTACATATAAAAGATGCAGAGATCTTGGAGCATTAAAAAAAAAAAGCTCTGTGTAATACAGAAAACAAATATTCCAGTTTCTGCAACAAAATGTAAATAATCATTCAATTTTTTTACATCATGTTGAAGTTGTTTATAATCCACACATATATACTGTACAAGGGAAATCAGAATGAAACTGGAATGATTAATACTGTATGTATGTCAGAATTATTAAGTACGTACAAAAAGGGCAACAGTCCACAGAAAAATCCAACTGTAGACCATGTATGACCCTGAAAAGTGCTGCAACATGTTTCTGATTGTACTTTGTGTAAATCTCTGATTTGATAGGAAAATTTGTGTGGATAGTCTTTGGATCCTGAAAGGCACTCATTATATAAGAATTCCATCACAGAAGTAGGTTCAAAGAATGAACCTCAACATTAAGACAAAGCCTATTTTAATCCAAAAAAATAAACTTAAAAACGATATATTCATATATTGAAAATGCAAAGTTGTATTTGCAAAGTTCTTGGTGCTCTCTGAGCTCGGTTGTTTGCTTGCAGACATTTCATTACCTGACTAGGTAACATGATCAGTGCTAGTGGGTGTGGGTTTTGCTCCCTGTCTATGTACAGTAGCTTGCCCTGCCAGTGTTGGTGGGGGTGTGGTTTTCTCCTTGGTAGTTCCTTGATTAGGGTATTGTTTTCTGCTTGATGGTTTGTCTGGTGTTAATCCCTGCTTATCTGGGTGTAGGCTGCTAGAGAGTCTGTGTTCTGGTCTTTTGTTTCCTTCTTAGCTTTTTTATTGTCTCTTTTGAATGGTGTGTAAATGTGGTTTATCTCACAGGATGCTCAGTTTCCCAGCTGATTAGCTTCCAGTTTCCAATAATTTCCCAGTTGGATAGAAACTGTGAGCATCCTAGACCAAGCTAAATCCAAAAACACTAGGGAATTCCTAGAAGCTTGGCAAATCAGCCATTAATACACACACAGAGATAAATCACATTTGCACACCATTCAGAAGAGACAGTAAAAAAAAAAGGTAAGAAGGATGTTTGATTAGTAACTGCCACACAAAAGGAAAGAAAAGCTGTTTGAAGCACATATGAGCCAAATAAAAACTTACCATACTCAAAAGTTTCAACTTGTACCATAATAAAAATGGAGGTTCAGGACACAGATGTTAGCAAAAAGTCACAGAAAGTCTTAGTGGCATTCTTTGATACTTGGGTACACGAAATAACTCTTGAGTATCTGTCTTTTGTGGATCAAAATACAGGTTGGTATAGTAAACGACATAACATATAAATGGGAAGCTTTGGGGTAAGACACATCTCAGAAGGGAGGTCTGATAGTATAACCATTAGTGAAGTGATGGTGTAATCCTCAAGTTGACAACGACACTTCCAGCATTCCAACCTAATGACCGAGTGCACAGTCTTTTTCTTTTTTAATTCTCCACTTCAATCCAATTGAGCCCAACAGCTAGACTGAGATGAATTTGTGAAAGCTGTAACCGGAGTTATAAGCGATCTTGATGGCAACATTCTTTTGGTCTCTGAAAGGCTACAATTCATTACAGATCAAACAGATTGCCTGAGAAATTGTCACATAATTATCCCAATTTCCTTCTAGAGGTGGAATGTAGCAATTACTGTGCCACATTTTTTTAATGGTCAAACGGGCCAGATCAAATTGATCAGTAATTTCACAGAGATTACAGTTTAAAAAGTGAACCAAGTTTCCATGCATAGAAATATGGGAGATTTTCATCTCTAGGAATTACGTCTAAGAATATTGTGCTATAAGCCAAGGCAGCTTTTCTCTCCTTGTTGATGACAAGGCTGAGCAGAACTGCACCGAACGATAGTTTCCAACACGTTTCGAAGATAGTTTTCAAGGTAAGAATAGTATAGTCCACCCAGGCCCAGAGCACTTTATTGGAAGCAAATTCCACTAGTACCAGTAGAACTTAATGCCAAGAAATGGGGAATAAGATCACAGCCAGCCTGTATCTAAACCAAGGTAGGCAGGCCATCCAAAGCAAGTCCTTCAGCTTCACCAAATTAAATGGGAAAATAAAAAGAAATAACTTGACCTAAAGGTGGGGAGTTGTGCTCAAAAGTGCTGTAGGAGAAAGAGCATTCTGAACGCATGGAGAGGTTCAAGAAACATGTGAGGATAACAGTCATCCTGAAAGGAATTAGAAGCCCACTTCACCGTGGGATTGGTGGAAGTGGTGGAGCACCTCTTTCTCTGCGACAGGATCCACCTAAAGAAAGAGAAAGCAAATCTCACAGTAATCTTTTATTGACAGATTTATCAAAATTGTGTTCTTTGTTGGATGAAACAGGTAAGAAAAATTAAACCTATAGGACCTTCTTTAAAAAGATATCTTAGCTAAATGTGACATGATTTATGGATTATTCAATATTAAAAAAGCTTCTTACTCTGAGGATAGCAGTAAGACAGGAATCAACACTTCACAATATAGAAAATGTTTTACTGTGTGTAGATGAACACACTATTTCCTGAAACATGTCAATGGGCCAAGTTCTCCATATTGAAACATGAACACCCCTACACAAAAAAGGCCAGGGCAATCTGGTTAAGTGGTGAAACTACAGCTCGTGGGTCAGCAACAGTGGCATCCATAGGGAGCGGGCAAGGGAGGGCAGAATTTTGAAAGCATTCCAGCACCAGCACTCAAAACCTGCCCCTTCTGTAAGTGCACTGTGACACTGCACACAAGTATGAAAGGGGCAGAGTCTACGGTGTGGTGCCATGACACTTTCATCATTCTGATGAAAACAGCACGCTCCTGCAGATGGCAGTCTTTCCAGGGGGTAGGCACCATCATGCAACTTCATACAATGTTGTCAGCTACAAAAATATAAAAGCAATCTCATTAAAAATAAATTATTCTTTAAAAGTTCAAATTAGTCAATCTTTCACGGTTTGGTTATCATGATTTTGAAAGTCATTGGGAGACATCTAGTGGCACAGCAGGATTATGGCATCCTTAAATATAGCATTACTGTCTAGCTAACCCCTCCTCCCTACAAAAAGGGAAGACAAATTGTTTTTCAGAATAGAAGAAATCTGAAAAGAAAAAAAAAAATTAGTTCATATAAGCACTTTATGGCCCAGAACATACTTTGCAGATTATAACCTTTTAGTATTCAACTTCGATTAAATGACTGTTTAAAATTATACAGGGATAAAGAGCACCCTTTTGCAATTACAGTATAAAAGTTGTACTGTAACTTACATTCTACTAAACACTAAGCTGAGAGCTAGCAACAGTTTTTATGATGCGTGAGAACAGTATGACAGTAGTATCATTTCTCACCAGTGTAAATGTTTAGATTTTTCTAAAATCTAGTTAACTTAAGATTTTATTATTATGCACTCTGGTGCACATCGGATGCACAAATGAAGCAGAATTAGAGTGAGTCACCACATGAAGAACAGTCATTTTATCTGCTGACAATTCTGAAGGATGAGCAAAAGTGGAGGAACTGCAGTGAACAGGAGTTTGCTGGCTATGTCTGTATGTATTGGTTTTCTCTGTTTACTTGATCTCTTCTTCACAGTTAGTGGTTTGTGCTTCTCCCTTCCCCACTATCTACAGTAGGATAAGACAGGCAGAGAAGCAGTACAATGTTGTTCCTCCATCTTTGGCTGGTTATCTTGGGATAGGAGGCATCTGGTTTCTCAGGAAATAGAAGTGGGTTGAGGTAGGTCTACCTGGCACCTATGAGTAACCTATGGCCAATTTATCTGACTAACCTTGCAACCTACTGGACTATCCAGTTGGATCTCTGAGATAACCCTTTGGGGAAGAGAGCAGAACCAGAGCCACTCAGGTTGAGATCACTGGTACTCCTTCCATGGTCTTACCAAAAACAATTACACTCAATATTTATGGAGCATCTTCTAAGCATTCAAAATACTTCACATATTTTCATCTCAGAAATAACTTGCCAAATACACTACTATAAAACATACTAACTAAAGGAAAAAAATATGTACTACTTACTTCTATTGTCATTTTTTGCCAATTTACTAGGATAACTCTTGTTCATAGGCACATATGGCTCTGGAGGTGGCAAGTCAGACAGAGGATGGAAGGAAAATCTGCTTTCCCACTCATCTAGGTACGCATCAAAGAATTGTGTAACATTATTGTATACGTAAGACAAATCATGTTAATACAAATCTCACTAATACGCTCATTCAAGAGCATTCCATTAAAACTGACTCCTACATTTTGGAAAACATTGGATTGATGACATATTATTCAACAGAGTGTATATTCTGTAAACCAATCCTAAACTGGGAGTCCATCCAAATGGGAATAAACCTTCATGAGATATGTACAGGATAACATTATTATATTTCCAAATATTGGAACATCTTTAGCTTCAAATCACTTTCTTTTCTCAGCAGAAGTACATTCCTCTGATTCAGGGTAGGCTGACGTCCAACATGTCTTGAACATACCAGGTTTTTCCCCAAATTGTTTCATCACTGTCCATACTTTTAATTTGCCTCTAAGAGGAATTTTCATATTATTATTACAAATATGTTTAACTGAAAGAACAGTAAATTCCTTTTACCTCCTCTTTCCCTTCTCATTAACTTCACTAAGTCCACATATGTAAAACCAGTCTGGCATTGGTCATCAAACCATATGAAAATATTACTAATGGCATGTGAGCTTACAACATCTAATATTTATTCATCAAAACATTTCTAACATCCTTGTAGCAACAATGCTCTGTAATATAACTGATCCTAGAGGGCAGGCACAGCTTTTCTTACAGTTCTTACCTCTAGCAAGATGTACACATTTCGTGAATAAAATACAAGGACTAATATAAATTCTAAGGTGGTACAAAGATCTGTTTCCTTCATCATCTGTGTTTACATTGAAAATGAAACATCCTTTACTTATAAAAAGTTTCAGCATTTTTTAATCTAGCCTACTTTGACTATTATATGAATGGAGTGGTAGAAAAATGTGATCGGAGATCCTCACATAAGCAACGACAGGTATAGAGAGCTCTCACCAAACATTTGGAACAGCTTTCTTGCATTCTGGAAGGAACTCTACATTCCTTCCAGTGAGAGAAGAATTTTCCATAAACACAAGGACACTTGCAGACAAGGTGATAAAAGCGAGAAGGGGAACAAATGATCCCACATACCATCAGAGAGGCCTCTATGGAACCATCTTGCCTTGATGCTATGGGAGAAGAAGCATAAACACATTGGTGATTAGCCACCCTCCTGCTCATGATGGTTGCTCCTCCCTCTCCTGTCCTCTGGAGATGGCAGAATAAGCAAGAAAAGTTCAAGCAAAGGGAAGGTGGCCAAAAGGAGAATAAATGTTGTGCAAATCTGAAGTAAAGTCTCATCCAACTGCATAACTGAATCAACTACTACTCTCTTGTTTTCTCTCTATTGTCACTTTCTTTTTTATTGTAAATCTAAAGCCAGATACTGTATAATGCCTGATTTATGTAGGACCCTGGGAAATGAGATAGATATATAAGTCAAAGAGGAACAACCATCATGAGCAGGATGGTGGCTAATCAACTAATCTGTTTTTGCTTCTTCTCCCATAACCTCAAGGCAAGTTGGTTCCATGGAGACCTCTCTGATGGCATTTGGGATTATCTGTTCCCCCTCTTGCTTTCTATGTCTGCAAGAGTCCTTGTGTATATGGAAAATTCTTCTCTCGGTGGAAGGAATATAGCGTTCCTTCCAGAATGCAAGAAAGCTGTTCCAACTGTACCCGTTGTATATGTGAGGATCACACATCACATTTTCCCACTACTCCATTGATAAATCGGAGACTATGTATTCAGATAATATCCAAACAGGAATAACATCACTCACCATCACAGGATGAATCCTGGAATCCATTTCGGAGGGCAGATGAGGTTAGTGGTGGAGGAGGAGGCGGTGGTGCTCCAGAACCTGGCCTGTCAGGAGGAAGTGGGGGCGCAGCCCCGGCTCTGGGTTTTTCAAATCCTCCTCTTGTGGGAAGCTGGGGAGTAGCTGGCAGTGCCCTGGAAGTACTTCCATTTCGGGTTAGTGGAGGTGGAGGTGGAGGGAGAGATCCTGAATATAATGAGAACAAACAGTGGTTACATTTTTGGTAGAGCAATCACCATTCTCGAACCTCCAAACAAATCCCCCACTGCCTTGTTTTGGGAAACACAAACCCATCTTTCCAATAAGCTATCAGCAAATTTTGTACACAGAAGGAATACAACATGAATGCTATTAATAAGCAGAGAAAAGGGAAGCATCTGTGGTGGTGGGTGTCAAAAAAGTCAAAATGGCAGTTGTTGCAGCTCAATCACAGCCTCATTCCTTTATACATGCATGCAGTGTCAATGCACATACAAAAGGAGTTGGGTGCTGATTGTGCTGCCACAACTATCTTGACTTTTTTGATCCCCTATTTCTACTGCAAGAACCAGTCTGTAGGGTGGTTAAAGGCACCGGATTAGAAATGGGAGACTGTGAGTTCAGTCCCACCTTAGGCACAAAGCCAGCTGGGTGACCGTGGGCCTATCATTCTCTCTCAGCCCTGGGAAGAAGAAGGCAAGGGGAAACCACTTCTGAAATCTTGCCAAGAAAACTGCAGGGCCTTGTCTAGGTAGTCGCCAGGAATCAAGACTGACTTGAAGATACCAAAAAAAAAAAAAAAAGCCACTGCAGATGCTGTTTGTATTAATATAAATCACACGTTCTCATTATTATTATTATTGTTGTTGTTATTATTATTTCAATTTGCATGGCCACCCATCTCATCTAAGTGACTCTGGGCAGCCATACAAAATCAAGCCTCAGTCATATCTTTAACAAGCCATATGAGCCACTCTCCAACAATAATTAGCCCCAGGAAGATAAAATCAGTGAGCTGAGACCAATTCCGCCCCTCCTCCAAGCAGGATGGGAGAATTGCATGATCAGGCAGTTCTGGACAGCCAGATTTCAGTGTAGATATCGTAGTTCATTCATTACCTTGCTCGTATGACTGTGGCAATAGGCTTGCTTTGTTATGTGACTGTATGACTGATGGAGGGATATACTTGTGGAGCCACTGTGGCCTTCCAAATGTTACTAAACTAGCATCCTTCCCCATTGGCTTTGCTAGCAGGAGCTGCTGAGAGTTACTGTTCGGCAACACTGACTTTTCCACTTGTATATTTATTTTATATGCATAACACTGCCCCAGAATTATATACACATATCCAATTCGGCTTGGGGCAAAGAGGCAGAATTTGAAATCTCAATTTGCGAAAGCATCCGCAAACATCAACCGGTAGTCATAAGATATACCAATTGTGCGTCTTAAGTTTCTAACACACTGACAAGTTCAACCAGAGTTTCAGCTGAAAAACTCTAAGCATTTTACACCAAGCCAGATCCAAAAATGCAAGGGAATTCCTAGGGGCAGGACCCTCTGACAAATCAGCCATGAACAGACACGCTGCAATAAGCTCCATCTACAAACCATTTCAGAAAGGAAGCAACCAAAAGATCAAGGAAAAAGGCAGACTTAAACATATCCCTCCTCTCACACCTATTAACCAACACTAAGATAAGCAAGAACCAGCACCAGATAAACAATAAATCAAGGCTGGTTAGACAAGCTACCACATATAAACAGCCAGCAAACTCCAACTCCCATGTTGTTACCTCAGAGAACATCAAGAACCCAACAATATCCATCCATCCACCCAACCATCCATCCATCCGTCCGTCCATATCTCTGTCAGCCCTTCAGGATAGATCAGACTAGGAATCCAATGTCATGTAGTATTACTTTTATTGTAAAGCTATTACAATGAAACTTGCAAGTCTACATTTGCTTCCCCCCACCCTCCCTCCATCCCTTTATGTTTGTGAAAACTAGGGAGGGGCTTGTCTGAGATGTTTATGTAGATTACATACCTGCCCTGGACTCAGTCCTCTTTTATCCGACCATGGTCTTGGTAGCAGCTTTCTCCTGTCCCTGAAGGCCATGCCCTCTGCCCTCTACACTATCTATATATGGATATATATGTATATTGCATAACCTTGCATTCAGATTATGTCATTACACTTTTTGTAGTAACCCACCCTGGAAGGATGCAGACAATCTTACCTGACCTGCTGGGTGGGTCCCTTACAGGAGGTGGTGGCCTCTCAACTGGGGGAGGAAGCAGAGGCCCAGGACGACTGGAGCCAGGCAAACTTGGAGGTTGAGGCGGGGCTAGCGATATGTTCCTTTGAGGAAGCCGTGGCATTTCATCATTTCCGCCAGATGTCGGTGGAACTGGAGGTGGGCCTGGCCGACTTGGGGGAAGAGGAGGAGGAACCTGAGATACTGCAGGTGGCCGTGGCGTGGAAGGAATTGGTGGCTTGTGGTTTTGAGGTGGGGGAGGTGGCAGGGAAGCTTCCCTGCTGAAAGATGGCCTGTTTCCAGTTGGAGGTAATGGTGGAGGCGTCTTATCTTCTGTTGGTCTACCTGGTACTGGAGGGAGAGGAGGCCTGTTTGAGAAGGGAGAAGGAGGACTAACTGGTGATGATTGTCGAATGGATCCTCCAGACCCTGGATTTCTATTTCCTGGGAAAGGTGGAGGGGTAAACCCTAAGCTGGCTTGTCTGCTGGCCCCTGGCACAGGGGGAGGTCCCCTGTTGTATAGACTGGATGGGATAGGTCTTGGAGTATTTGGCACAGGAGGAGCACCCGTGTCAGGCCTGGAGCCGATGTCAGGTCTTGAGGGAGGCATTCGGTTTCTCTGTGGTTCTAGAGCTGGAGCTCTTAATCCAGAAGGGCCCGGAAATCTGGCTACTCCACCTGGAGGTGAAAAAGGCTTTGCAGATGTTGCTCGCCCTCCAGGTGGAAACACTGGAGCTCTGTTTCCTGTAGAATCTAAAAATGGAAAGCAATTAGTACATGTGTGTAGAGGGGTGTGTAGAGGGGAAAGAGATTATACCTGGAAGGATTCGGTATAATCAATTTAGAGCTGTAGTAGATGCTTGCCAAAAAGGTGGAAACATGAATCAACAGTGACTTCCTCTAACATATATGCCAACATGCAACCTGCCTCATTTGGGCCCATCTGATCATGTTGAACTGCAATTCCAGTAATCCCCAGCCCAAAAGCCATTGTGGATGATAGGACTCATAACAGTCCAACATGTCTGGAAGGTATCAGGTTGAGAAAGATGATTTGCAGCCAAGGACAGCTAGCACAAGGCAGACTACAGAGAGAAGAAACCTACGACTACTTTTAGGGAACTTACAAACAGTAATCTAGTTTTGGTTTTTTTTAGATTTTTTTATCCCACCTTTATTATTTTTATAAATAACTCAAGGCAGCAAACATACTTAATACTTCTTCCTCCTCCTATTTCCCCACAACAACCCTGTGATATTAAGTTGGGCTGTGAGAGAGGGACTGGCCCAAAGTCACCCAACCAGCTTTCATGCCTAAGGCGGGACTAGAACTCACAGTCTCCTGCTTTCCAGCCTGGTGCCTTCACCACTAGATGGAACTGGCTCTTTTCACTTCATGTATGAACTAGGCTCCATTTCTTTCACGTTACTACCCTCCCTATTTTAATTTCAGCAAGTATAATTAGCTCTACTTTGTAGCTCTTGAAAAAAAGTTCTAGGTTCAATACAATATAAAACGGGAGGGAAGGGCAAAGGCATTTCTTGACTATTCCTGAATTTCCTGTAGGAGAAAAGGCAACCTCACCAAGAAACTCTGGCATGTTAAGTGCCGTGAGATTAAAAGGAGATCTATAAATAGCTAGTTTGACATAACAAATAATACTAGCTTTGAACAACGGTTACACCACCACTTACTGAAAGTGCACTTTAGGTATTTTAACAGCGCTACTTCATTCAAATGTTTGCAAACAAGGTACAGCTCTGCATTCCTGTAAACTCCCTGGCTGATTCTCTGGCCAAGAAATGTATTCAAGTACCAGGAAAACAATATATCGAGTGGTACAATGCATACCGCTTTTCAGAAATCTCTCCACTGTGTGTATTGCATATTTTATTTTTGCCATCTTGGAATTTTATACTGGTATCATAAAATGCCATTGGACTTTTAAATGAAAGTTGGTGAATAAGCATCTTAAATAACTAAAATAAGCATATCACTCTTCTTTAGGCATACTATTCCTAAATTCGATACCAGTACAATGAAAACAATCACATAAAAGGCAGCCTAGTGGCAGGTTACTACTAACTTACACAATTTCCTGACTGAATTCACATCTCATACTAAACCATAATTTAACCAATGGATTCTTTGCACATATTACATTAAGCCATAAATTAAGGTTTACACACAACATGCTAAACCCAAATCAAACCAACATTACTAACAAACCAATGAATATATTGTATAGATCCAACTTATTAAACAAGTCAGTACAGCCTGGAAAAGCCACTACTATAGAGCTGAACTGATGGACTTTAGATTGATTGATAAATTAGACAAGTCACTTAACCAAGCTCACAGAATTATTGCATAGATAAAACAGAATAATCTCATGCTCTGCAAAGGAAGAGCAGGATATAAATTACTGATGAATAAAATAAATAGATGGGAGCTACTGAAGGCAAGTGTACCCAAAGAGCATCTACACAAAATACATTTCTTTAGACAGGGGAAAGACAGAAAAAAAAAAACAACCAATGGGAAACCCAGAAGATACTGGCTTAATGACCTTTCCACTGACTTAAAGTGCTTTTTATCCACCCTTAAGTCAGCAGAAAACCATACTGACATGAAACTGGCTGTCTCCATTGCCAATACCTATCCTGTCTCTACTATCTCTATTTCTAGTCACATGATTTCTCTCCATGGTAATGGGTGATAAAACCTAACAGGTTTCACACATTCTGAAGATGACCTTGAAGAATGTCGGCACAATGACCCTGCTCAAATGATCCTACTTCCTAGGTCTTGTGTGAAGACCTAGCTCTCTAAAGAAGGCTCTAATGTTGGGAAAGGTAGAAGGAAAGAGGAGAAGAGGAAGACCAGCAGCAAGGTGGATGGACTCAATTACAGCAGCGATGGGTGCGCCACTCGAAGACCTGAAGGACCAGGTTAGGGACAGATCGTCATGGAGGAAATATATCTCGCTAAGAGTCAACACTGACTTGATGCCACATAATCAATCAATCAATCAATCAAGGGGGGAAAATACTACTTAACACCAGTTCAGTTAAGGATGGCTTAAAAGCATGGACATGGGCTGGGGATAAGGTGAAGGCAGCACCATGGAACCCTGCAGAAAAAAGATGATATCAGGGCATGTTTGTTCTGTGGTTAGGTGCAAGTGGGGGCATGGCCTACGTGGTGAATGCTGAGACATTTTAGAAAAAGGGTTTGTGTGTTGTTTCCATACTTATATGCCAGGCTTGATGACAAAAAGGGGGAAAAAAGAAAGAACAGTAATGGTGCCAAGAATATTTGGGGTGGGGGAAAGGAGCAAGGTTCAGCCCCAGATGCATGATCTATTAACAACTGTACATCTCAATATAGGCATTATAATAGATCAAAAGCAAAGAGTCTTGTGGCACTTTAAAAACAAACTTGGGTTTTTTTGGTCTGGAAAAGGTGTGAGGCCCTTCCCTGTCATGCCTGCAGCACTCAGGAAGTTAACTAAATATCCTGCTTGAGAAAAAACATTGTTCATTTGTGATAGGAGAAGAACACTTTCTTGAGTTTTTGTCTTCACTGATTTAATAATAGTAAAGATGGTCAGTCTAAGGTACTGTGTTTCTATCTTCTTGATAGCACACCTCTTTCTTACCATTATCTCTACTTGTAGATCTAAGTTTTGGCATCCCCGCCTGGAACAATCCTCCTAAGCCAGGTGGTCCACCTCCAGCATAGCTATTGCTGCTGTTACAGCTGCCACTGCCACCACTGGAGAAACCAGAGCTACCACCTCCGCCACCTGCCCCTTTTGGTTCTGCAAAGAGAGGGAAGTTGAAGGGGTCTTAAATCATGATTCTGAAACCACAACATTTTGTTGACTATTTATATCTGGCTTAAATTAAATAATAACCAGTCTGTCCCCAAACAGCAAATTGCTTTAGACTCTACCACTGGAGTCTCTATATGCATCATAACCATGTTAATTAACAATTTTTACACCATCAAGAAGTCTAGTTTACAAAAATTACAAAAGTCTAGTGTACAAATT
Organism: Liasis olivaceus; assembly: GCA_030867105.1. NCBI lineage: Eukaryota > Metazoa > Chordata > Lepidosauria > Squamata > Pythonidae > Liasis > Liasis olivaceus. The sequence goes on from CM061349.1 coordinate 146,606,738, forward strand.
ACTCTGTTTAAGTCTGTGATGATAACTCACCAAATTAACCTCTCTCCAACCGGTCCCTTGCAGTTGTGTTAGACTTCAATTCTCATAACCTCCAGCTAGTATCTTTCATAATGAGGGCTAGAAATCATGGAAACTGAAGTCCAACAGCCTTGGAAGGCATCAGGTTTGAAATGGCTGCATACAGATTGTTATGAATGAGATCTCCCCACAGCCTCAGATTAAAGTTTGGAATTTCTAGGTAAAGGGAAATCTAAGAAGAGGAACAAAGGATTCTTTTGATTCTGTTTCAGAAGAAATTATCTCTGTAAAAATTGGGAAATTCTGTTTTATATCAGCCTTGAATGACATACTTCAAGAATTAATATTTTTTAAGGATAATGATGATGTTAATGATGATGATAGTAATAATAGGAAATTTCCCATCTCTTTACTGGGGCTTTGGGATTGAGAAATCCTATTTGTGGTAGACCAGCAACATCTTGTGGTCTGCTGGGAGCATTTTCTTTTTATTTAAGTGGCTGTTTTCCTATGATATGAACAACTGGGTAATTTATCTGTTTCACTATTAAATGTTTGCATTTTCGATATTTAAAGTTTAAAGGGTATTTGTATTTCGTCAAATACCTTTAAACTTTTTAAAGGAAGTTTGATTCTGTTTAACTCTGGTGAGATTGGTCTGTCCTATAAGGGAAGAGGAATGGTTGAAACCTCCAGTCACACAACTAGAAGCTATATACTGAGGAGGTTACTATATAGAAATTATTTCAAGCTTTACATGTTTGATATTTTAATTGCTAGAAAGACAAAACAAATCCTATTTCTCTCACACATTGGAGTGTTGTGAATGTACAGACTGCAGGCTCAGACTTTCAGATAGCTACTCTGCCAGACATCCTTATCCACATCTTGATGAAGGAGAGGTGTTCTTTTTGTCATTCAGACATAGGGAGATAGCCTAGTCCCTCCTTCTATTCAGGGCATAATGATTTTTTTGTTGCTTTTTAAAACTGAAGCAGAAGCTGCTGAATGTTGAGACTGAGAAATGATGGCACAAACATTGTTCTTCAGAGCTCAGATTACAGTCTGGAATTTCCAAGGAAAAAGGAAGTCCAAGAAACTGAATTCTATTTCTGAAGGAATAGGTAACAAGTCTAGGGTGGAATTTGTATTAGAACTTTGTTGATTATTTCCCTCTGCTGTTTAAATTTCCTGTCTGCTTTCTTTTTCTGTGTAAATTCAGTACTTGAGTATATTTCAGATTTTATACATATCTTCATTTGTGCAGGACTAATATTCCTTTTTTAGACTCTTTATGACTTGGAGTAAGAAGTCCCTCTCCAAACTTTTTAAAATTTATCAATGATTAGGGAAAGAACACCAGGTGATACATTCTCTGGGAGACAGATGGTAGCAGAGGCAACTCTCAAGAGTCTCTCCCAAAGCAGGAGGCAGGGCCAGGACAAGAAGACCCAGAGGGCCTCTGGGAAGGAAGGTTTGAGACCACCAGAGTTCAAGTCCACAGGCTCAGTCATTCCACTAGATGGATATACTTACTGTCAAGAACTGGGGCACTCCTATCATTGGTAACAGCCTTCTTCAGCCTTTTCCCTTTGGTAATATCTGACAATAAAGCATTTCGTCCTGCCTGCTCTGTTTTGTTCAAAGAAGGCTTCTCTGTGTTTGCCTGCAAAAGTAAAGATACTAGATATTAGGTAGAACAAGGATAGAAGCACTTAAATCAGAGTATTTCTTCTTCCATGTAGAAACCAGCATTTTTTTTCTTACATCAGAGCTTCATGATTTCCTATAAAGCTTTATTGTTTGCACACACATGAAACATTTAGCTGGATCGGATTTTACAACCTTCAAATTACAACTCTGTGAAATCTGGGTTAAACGTATACAACAACTCCCAAATTCTGACTAATATCAACAGTGCTACCTAGTGTATCTACACTCCATCAGCATAGTCTGGGGATGGGGAACATGTATCCCATCTTGCTGAACTACAATTCCTAGCATCCATCAGCCTTGGCCCCGCTAGCTAGGACTTCTGAGAGTTAAAGTTCAGCTATATCTGAAAGGCTATAGGTTCCTCATCCCACAAAAACATCCTTGGGTTTTGACCCAATCCATGTTCCTAGCTCAACTACCTTGGCTTCGGATCCAACCGAAGTCCATGGCTCAGTTCAATTCACTGCAGTGGGAATGTCCTAGAGGTCCAAACCTCTATTAGCTAATGTATGATTGGCTACTTCACTCATTTACATCAGATATGGATTCTATTTCACCATCAGTCAAACTATGCTTCATTTCAGGAAACAGCTAAGCTTCTAACCATCAATATTAAATTCCTACATGTATGTGGGATATCATTCCAGGTGCTCATTTACTTTGACATTATGCAAATCAGGTTATCAAAATTCAAAACCATTTCTTCAGCAAAGAATTCTGCATGTATCTGAAACCCATGACATTGTTCAAGCACATAAAGATTGCCTTCCTACATCATATTATGGCTATTCATTGGGCACAAGTATACACAGTAAGATTCTATAAAATGTTATATCCTCTGGCATTAGAGTAATGAAATTAAACATTTATTTCCTTTTATTCGTTTTAGGGAGAGATCTTTAAAACCATCATCCCCTTCCCCAAATCCATGCAGCCTTGAGTCATGGTTGCTAATTTAAAGTAGTAGTAATTTAAAACTAAAGACTTATTTAAGTCAAGTTTAACTCTGGAATGACCTCATGCCATTTTTCTTGGTAGCAAGCAATACAGAGGAAGTTTGGCAAGCTTCACTCCAAAAATATTCAATTTCTGACATTCTTTTTATTTTTCTCTGCTTGGATATCTTACCATGACACAGCAAAATGTGTCACTTCAAAATGAATGTTTGGAGTGAGGTCTGTCAAACTGTCTGTGTGTGTCTCTGCGTGGGTGTGTATGTATGCATGTGTGTGTATGAAGAGGGGCATGAAGAGAGGTTGCACCAGTAATTTATTTCGAAAACAGTGTTTTAACAAGAGAATTTGATAAAGTGATGGTTTGGTGAGAAAAAGCAAAGGATGAATGTACTGTAAAAGGATACGCATAAATGGTATTTCAGGATTCTTTCCAGCAGATGCTTTTCAGCACCATGGTTGATGGGGCAACAGTCTGATGGCAGGATCACTCTTGCAGTGTCAGTGGGGATAAGCCAGGCTTGGCATCAGCCACCAACACACTCAGCCCATGGCAAGGATTACACATGCTAGATTTTTTGCTTTTTGGAAGGTTATAGAGGAATATATGGATATCAGAAAGTTGCAGCAAGCATTAAATAGATCCTATGATGCAAAAAGAAATGGGGGTCTAAAAATGAATGTATCCAAGACCAAGGCAGTTGTCTTTAACCATAAAAATGGAATGAACAATTGCCAAGTTATACATAAATAGGGAAAAACTAGAGGAAGTAGGTGAATTTATGCACCTGGTCAGAACATTTTCTAAAGATGGGGAAAACAGGTGGACAAATGCTAAGGCATTCAAATGATAGAAGGGTGGTGGGTCTCCATATATCCCCTATTGCAATGAATGAAAGAAGCAAAAATGGCTGTGCATAAGAGTGTGCTTCAAAATGAGTATGTCTGAGTATGTCAAGATAAATATAAAATTAAACTGAATGCAGTAGGAATGGGTTGCTTAAGAAGCGTGTGTACTAAACCAAGAAGGGACAGAGTCAAGAATGAATGGGTGAATAATGAATGTAGAATGAATGCAAGAATGAAAGAAGGCCATATAGAGGAGGAGTACTGAAATGTAAACATACAAGAAGGCATATAGATTGAGACGGAAAAAGTCATATTGGGAATGAGCTAATGAGATCCTCAGAAAGAGAGTGGTGAGAAAAATAACAACAAAAGGCAATGTATGAAGTAGTATATGGACATAGTGGAAAGGAGGACAGAAATATATGGAGTGATATAGTGAATTGTATTGGTGTAAACTCGATTTAATTTCCTTTTCTTTTCTCTTAGGCCATGTCTTCAATTTATTTGGCTTACTACTTCTTACTCTTTTTCTGTGCTTTGGTGTATAGTATAATGTTGCTTGCCTACAATGGGAGTACCTGTAGAGCAGGGTTCCTCAACCTCAGCAACTTTAAGATGGGTGGACTTCAACTCCCAGAATTCCCCAGCCAGCCATGCACAGCTGGCTGGGGAATTCTGGGAGTTGAAGTCCACCCATCTTAAAGTTGCTGAGGTTGAGGAACCCTGCTGTACAGTGATCAGTATTTATGAATGAGAAACTCAGCTATTTAACTAACTCAGGAAATTTCCTTTCCTGAAATAAAATACATGTAGTATAAATGGTAGGTATGGGGCCTCTAAACATGTAATAAGCATTTTGTAAAAAGTTAGATAAGTCCAGACTTGTCATGCATCCATCTCTGAATGTCTAGGGATTTAAGTGAAAGCTGACATTTAAATTCTATTATAAATAAGCCTGTAAGGAAGATACACTTTTTTAAATTTGCAATTTGGGAAGATATATGCACACAGTTTGCACAAAAGACTTATTTTCTATAAGCTAACACTTATAGATTAATGGATAATCTCATAGAATTTCCTGGCTTTGTTTATAGAGGGATAAAATTGTTGATTAGAATACTTTTTACTAAAACCACTTGAAGATTTTTCATCTGCCAGTTCAAAGAGTTGCATAGCTATTTCCAATTTTACAAACTTGCAACCTATGTTTAAAATCTGCTGTGTACTACTAGAAAATCTGAACTGTATTTTCTTACCAGTAATACAAGCTTAAAATAAAATTTAACCTAAAAATAAGAAAATATTTTCAAGAGTAAGATGAAACAGCTTAAATTTTTCCAGATGTTTTGAAAGCTGACTCATGTTTGTTCAAAATTTAACTAAAGAAGCATATTTTACCCCCACCATCATCTCCCATCCCCAAAGTAAATCTTATGCAATATTCTTGCACTTTGTTTCTGTGTTAAATTTCTATCATACTTACCTAAATTTAAGATGAAGATTAGATAGGAAAAAAGCCTCATCTGCTTCTTTTACTATATTCTCAGTGAACATAAGAACTCTGCCATTTTAAAGGTAAATTATATTTTGGGGGGGGGGGGGAGAAACTAGTCTTCTGTTCAGATAAGTACACTACTGAACTTCTTTCCAGCACTTCATAGGCATTAAAATAATGTGAAGAATAGGGAGTGAAAACATTTTAAAAGTTGGAATTTGTTTCTACTCAGATTCATTTATATTTAATCTGAAGACTTGGGTTACACTCTGGCATTACCTGTTTCTCACTAACCGTAATGTGATGAGATATTTAAATTAGGAGACAATGATGAATGCTTAATGTCCATAAACCATGACTGGAGGCATGTTTCTGATTCTGATTTGGAGGGCAAATATTAGTAATAATTTGGTGACTTACAAATGGCGGGCTGGGTTCATATGTCATACTATGTGATTATGTGGGATTTGCAAAAATGGTACCTCAGCACATCAGCTTGCTCATGGACACCTACCTCTCTTGATGCAAATACAGGTAGTCCCTGGTTAACTACAGAATTAGGACCCGGAAGTTCATCACTAAATGACACAATCGTAAAGTGCAATGTCACATGACCACGCTGATTTACAACAGTTCCAGTTGTGGTCATTAAGCAAATCCTGTGCAGTTGTTAAGTGCAACGTCATGTAGTTGCCATTTGTGACCTCCTGCCAGCTTCCCCATTGACTTTGCTTGTTGGAAGCTGGCAGTGAAGGTCGCAAATGGCAAATCACGTGACTGCAGGATGCTACAACTGTTGTAATTGTGAGCTGGTTACCAAGCACCCAAATCACAATCACGTGATCGCGGGAACACTGTGACAGCTGCAACTTTGAGGACCGGTTGTAAGACTTCTTGTTCAGCGCCACTGTAACTTTGAATGGTCCCTAAACAAATGGCCATTAACTGAGAGCTGCAAAAGCAAAAAGGTGCTTCAGAGCATTCAGGAGTGTGTACATAGTACCTTTTTACAACTCCTTAACCAAACATGGCTTTTCCCAGGATCGTGCTGCAACTATAGAGGGCAGCCATCCCATCCCACCAAAAAACCCACAGCTGTTTTAAAGAATTGCACTCAGGTGCTATGTGAGTGACATCACATTCTTCAAAGCATTTTTTTTTTGCCTTTGAATCTAAAGTGCTGCACATACATATCTGCACAAAGCAGAACATCAGTTCTAGCACCATCTTTATTTCTGTTAATGTCTCTGGCTCTGGGCCCTGTAAATTTTATTTCTTAGAAAATAATAATGGACAGCTGTTTTTGTTCTGAAGTCTATTTGCCTGAAAACAAAGGTAAGCAGTAAGTAGCATCCTATGGTGGGAGGGAGCTAGGAGTGTCAAGTCCCATTGGCTAAATTAGTGTAATTGATTATGCCCTGATGTCTACTATTTTGTAAATCAGTAGCCCTTCCCCCAAACAACCATTTGGCCTCACAACTTGCTGTGACGATTCTACACATGCCCACCAGACAAAAGACTTCGTGGATGCGTGACTTAGTACATTCTACAAACCTAGCCAATTATACCATGTTTAACAAGTTCAGCAAAACATGCTTAAGCAACTCATGGTATCCCACTTCAAGGGTAAACAGATAAATGAGAATGGAAAAGTAGTGGGTAAACTTGCTGAACATGCCCACTCCTCTAAACCATACTCTGGAAATTTAGCGAGTAACTTAAACAGTGCCTGGACAGACATGGAACTTACTACAGAGATGCTGTATATCGCTATGGGAAGCACTGCATGGGTCCCCATTTCCAAGGATCTCCATTTCCAAGGATTACCTCTGTATTAGCTTACATAAACGTAGCATGATTTTAGCTAACTTGGGACTAGTAAGGGGTATTTTTTGGTCCTTTCCCAAAACAAAGAAAAGCCACTTTGGTGCCATTGTGGGACATTCATCCCATGCTATGATTTATTTTAATCATCACATGGCTGAGCACACCTGCTAAGCTAGGAGTTTTTCCCAACAAAGCTTTCTTGAGGAAGCTTGGCCTGATTCACATATCATATTAAACCCAAACAAACGAAACATATTATGCTGTGATGTATGAACCGGGCTAGGAGTCACCTAAGTCATCATAGTAGTATAATCTTTTATTATTCTATCTTTTCCAGTATGTGCTTATATATAACCACAGTAGAAGACCTAACTATATTCACAACAACCCCCCTGTGAGTAGCTAGGTTGGGGGGGGGGGGGGAGGAATTGGCCCAAGTCACCCAATCAGCTTCCAAGGATGAGGGTGGACTCCCTGCTCCTACTCCAAAGTTTTAACCATAACCCCACACTGTCTCTCACTGTAATTCAGGAGAGAAAGGAAAACAAGCCTTTTGTGGCCAGACTCCGAAACCCAAAGGCATCTGGTAAGCATTATAGTTTAAAACCTTAATAGGTTTATTTATCTTAAGTTTTTCAGAAAGAGGTACCCCCCCCCCAAAAAAAGAGAACAAAAACCAAAAAGAGAACTGTATGGGGAAAAAAAGGCAACCAACTTAAGAAACAACAACAAAACCAACAAAAAGGGGGAAACAATCTATATATATATCACTGTCAGGTTTAGCCCAAGAAACTCCAGGAGACAATACAGATTCAATCCAGCAAGGTTTATTGGCTTTACTCCCGTTACAGAATCTTCTCAGACTGAGAGCAATTCTCAGGGTCAGACTACAAACATCCTTAGCATTCCTCAGGGAGGGGCCAGTCTCATTCTCTTATCTCTTGTCCGCTCCTCTGGGGATGAGAGTCCATGTTTCACACCTCTGCTCCACACTCCCACAATCACTTACTTACTTACTTACTTATTAAACCAATTTATATAGCCGCCCATCTCACCACAGGTGACTCTGGGCAGCGTACCACAAAGCTAAAAACAGTCAGTAAATACATTGAAAATACAAAAATAAAAATAGAATAGAGAATAAAAGGAAGTTAAAAATAAGGGAGCCACCTCACTAATTCCCCCGTCCCCTGGGGCCCCCAGGCCTGCTGGCGTAACCAGGTCTTGAGGGACCTCCGGAAGCTCAACAGTGGCGAGGCCAGTCTCACTTCAGGGGGGAGAAGATTCCACAGCGCGGGCGCCACAGCAGAAAAGGCCCGCCGCCTGGGGCCTGCCAAATGTAATAGCCTAAAACATGCTTCATTTTCACAGGACAGCTAGGATGGTCAGGCTTTGTTTCTCTTCCATTAAAATTAAAAAAAATTTAAAACTGCAACTTACCAGAGAAAATGTTGGTGGGGGTGGCGGAGGTGGCGGAGGCGGAACAGGCATCTTCTAGACTTGAATCTCTCCTTTGTCGCTATGAAACCTGTTGGAGGAATACAAACCACCTATATGGTTAAAAACTGAGTCATGTTCTTCATGCGCAACTGGTCAACTAATACAGCCCCCCCTTCCCCGTTAGTAAGTTATAATAAATCTGTAGCTTTTAGAGAGAAAAAGATTTGGAGTGACTAAAAATCCAGTTAATCCATTTTGGTTTTTAACTCAGAGAAATAGGATGCTATAGAACAGAGGAAGCCAAGAAAAGATAAAGGCACAGGGGTCTTTGCATGCCAGTGTTTCAAGGAGTGAGATTCTAGGTCGCCTCTCCTGTTTGGACAAAGATATTTACTATGGCTTTGCCAGGGGGCAGATCTAGATTCAAAAATCTCCATTTAGCTATGATGCTCCTTGAAGGTCAGTCTCAAATTCTCAGTCTAATCTACTTCACAAGTTTGTCATGAAGTTAAAATTCAGAAAAGGGAAGAAAAATGATGTGGGCCATCCAGAATTCCTTGGGAGAAGAGCAAGATATGAACAGGACAAAAAAGAAGAAGAAGAAGAAGAAGTCAAGGAACCAAGGAAGTGAACCAAAAACAACACACTTAAAGGAAACTTCATCTGTTTTATTATTTCTCCACCAGTGCGCTTAAGAACTGCATGGCCTAACTTTCAGAGCCAACAGCTAGAGATACTTCCCTCAAGAAAAACATGTAAATGTACCTCAGACACGTAAAAGCTTAAGAAAGGAAAGATATTTTAGAGTGAAGGCACATGAGAGTTCATATTCAGTCTTTTATAATAATAATGTTTTAATTGTAGAGTGTTTTTTGTAATTACTGTTTTTTATGGTTTTATTGTACACATTTTGTGAGATGGGTGGCATATAAATATGAGAAATAAATAAATATTCCAGAAGGCCCAGATGCTGCATACTCTTGGAGAAAGGACAGAACATATGCCTGCATTGAATATTTCCAACACTGAATATTTAGGGACAGGCTACAGTCTATTCCCATCTCTTCCAAAAAAATATTGTAAGAAGTTGCAGAGAGAAAGTAAGTTCAAACTGCAACTTGAAAAGTAGAAAGCTGGGTATGTGTGTGTTGCGAGTAAAACATGGTCTAGATCAGTGTTTCTGAATCTCAGCAACTTTAAGATATGTGGACTTCAACTCACAGAGTTCCCCATGCTGGTTGGGGAATTCTGGGAGTTGAAGTCCACACATCTTAAAGTTGCCAAGGTTGATATCAAGCAGATCATCCCCTTCTTTGGGGACTGGCCATAAGGAATGAGTACACAAGACTTTCAGTCCAACACTATGGTGTTTTGAACTGTTATTGGGGAGGGTAATATTGGAAAGAAATGAATCATTTCTCTTGCTGCTTCATACATTATTCTCATGTTTTATAACTGCACGGAGGAGTTTCAGGTCCCAAAATTTACTTCTCTGAAAAGAAATGCATGAGAAAATGGTGTTGATGAGGAAAGCCATGTATCAGCCCTGTCATCCTATTAAGATTCAATCAGCAATTTGATCAATAAAACATTTAAATCCTGTTTTAAATGTAAGTATTATCTGACCCAGTTAGGTTTGTTATGTATTCTCTTTCCTAACGACAGAAAAAGTTAACCTAAACATTAGCCTGATTTGCAGTACTGTACAGTGGTTTGCTCTACAGTCACATGTTTCTCATTCTTGTACTAAAACTTTAACACTTCCATCAATTCATATCAGCCAAAGTTCTGAATATTTTAGAATTGTACATTTTGCTATCAATCTTCCCTGTAGAAAAATAGACAGTGTTTTTTCTGCAACCATTTTAGGCCTAAATGTGAAAACTGCAAAGTCTAAAGTTAAATTTGTTTCACTTCCTGTTACTAGGAAAATTAGTTCTTGCAGCAAACCACAATCTTCTTGTTTAACTACAAGTTTCGGGGGTTTTTTTCTCCCATAGCTGCAATAGTTTGTTGAATTCATATCCTACAGCCAACAAATCCTGACAAAACATTTCTAGACAAATATAATTATTCCTGTTATCCTGAGGTGGCGGTGGCTTATATAAATGCAATAACCAAAAGCATTTCAGACTGATTATGCTTAGAGTCCCTATGAGGATTAAACAAACTAGATTTAATTTTTTCCACAAAGCTTTTTAAGGAATCTTAAAAATTCATCACGTACCAGTAGCTTCGACTGCAAGCTTCTGCAGGCTACCCAAATGTCCATCTAGCATTTTGTTTAACGTAACACGTATTTGAGCCCGGAAATGGTATTAAACATACTGTAATTTCTATTGACCAAACATCCTAATCCACCTGGTTTTGACAGGCTCTATTTCTCTGATCAGACAAGTTATGTAAATTATGTTTTTAGTTTTATTTTATGTCACTTATGTGATTACATAATGATGCAAATGATGTCAATTGATCCAAATGACATACATTCAGATTTAACAAACACCCCCTTCCCTCAAATAGCCTGTTACATTGGAATTTCACTGTTTTTGGACAGAAACCTACTGAAAATTTGGAAAAAAATTAGTTTTCATCCCTAAGGCTTCCATTCCTTTCTTCGGCCTTTGGTTGTTATAACAATGCTTGAAGCAACTTTTAGATATTTAACATGACTGAAAACACACAATTTTAAAATAATCTAAAAGAATATAATCTATAGCACATGCCTCTATATTTTTTTTTAAAAAGCTCTCACACCTCTAAAACCCCTTCAACCAGACATGTCAGAAATGCAACCTCAGATCTCTATGAAAAATCAGTAAAACTAAAACTACAGGTAGTCCTTATTTAGCAACCGTAATTGGGACCAGCAACTCAGTCATTAAGCGAAGCAGTCACTAAGTGAAACTATGACTCTGCTTATGATCTTACTTCAGGTTTGCTTTGCTTTACAGACCTGCAAAGGTGGTCAACATGAAGATTGGTCATAAAGTTACTTTTTCATCACCGTTGTAATTGCGAATGGTCGCCAAACGAGGCAGCTGCTAAATAAGGACTACCTGTATAGGCAGTTTCACAGGTGCCTATGAGATCGGCAATGATGTTGTACCTGAAAATGTTGAACAGCAGCTTAATTATTTAGGATCAAACTTTTCAAATACCAAGAGCTAACCTAGCTGAATGACCAACATCCAGATGTCATTAGATGACAGCAAAGATTACCCCCCAAACTCTTAACTCTTGTCTTGTTTGCATTTTGAAGTAGGGTAGGGTAGCCCACAAACATCTCTCTTTCTAGCATGCTTACAAATCCCCTTGCAATTCCTTGCAATCAGGACAAGGATCCATGACCCAGAATTGTAGGGTATGTAGATGACATGTTATCTATTTTAAACCAGTCATTTTTAAAAAAATGCTTAAATTTAGACAGAAGACAGAAGTGGAAAACTCACTGCAGTTATTCATTTCCTGAATAATTAGTCCCCAAATAGAGAAAGAGGAATACTGACAAGGCTAATAGAAGATTTGGGGGGGACAGGGGAGAGATGGGCTCCATTTTTGGTCCCAGGCATAATAAATCAAAAAGCAAACTCATAGGGCCAACTGAAGCTGTGCAGTATGCAAATACACACACACGGAAAGAAAGAAAACATTAATGTTGAACAAGTTACCAGATTATTTAAACAGCATAAACAAGTGTGTTGTCTCTTTAAAAAGGGGAAATTAGTAAAATTAAATAAGCAGTTTAAAAAAAAAGTCAGATTGAGGATGCACTTTTGAAAATCCATGGGGTACGATGACCCAGGGTGGGGCTAAGAAAGTCAACATGGGGGGTAACTCACACAAAAAAAAGCATCATAGCTTGTAATGGTATGTGGGAATGACCTTGAGAGACAAGGGGAAGAGATGTTGTCTAGTGAATGATCAGATCAAAGGGGGAGCAGCCTGCAACTGAATAATGGGCAGAGAAAGAAACTTAGAAAGGATCCACCTTAACTTATCAGGCGATAAAGAGATGGTGGGAGATTTGTTCTTTCAGATTTGCAAGATTTTGTTAATGCAGCCTTACTGTACAATAAAGCAGAATTAACTCATCTTGTTGTGTTTCCTGTCTGGTCTACCTGGGAGGCTGACACAGCTTCAATCACATGGTCATGGCTGCCAGAGAAGACTGGCCATGCAATTAACATGGCCAGCTTTGATTTTGGCTCTGTAAGCCACTTAATGTGGTATAGCAGGCACCGTGAAATCCTCAAAGTGTTTTGGGCCACCACATTCACATTGCTTGCCACTGGCCATGCAGGCTGGGACTGGTAGGAAATGAACTCTAAAACATTTGGAGAAATCTAGGCTGCCCGCACTGGAATTAGGTACCTCTCTCTTTAAATGCCTTCAATCATGAAGCTTATGGTCAATCTTGCTCATATAAACACATTCATAGACAAAAAGGATTTGTACACTGAACAAAATTATAATGTGGTATCTTTAGTTCTGGTTCATCATGACATGTGAATTCAATCACTACAGTCTGTAAGCCATGGTTTATGACTGACCATTATTTGGCTTGTTCAATAAACCATGGTTAAGACAAACAATGGTTTTGTGCAATGTGTGAACCCACCCATCCACATGCAATCTGCCTCTGTCTGTTTCTCACTCTATTCCTAATCTACCTGTCTGGTTTGTGTAAGAACAACACATGGGTCAAAAGGAGAATAAAAGGACAAAAAATTAAAGATTTGTTTTACATACACATGTACCCCCACTCCAACTGCTATAAACAAGATGTGTAGAAGAAGGAAGGTAAGGCGGGTACATATCAAGAAATGCTATCTAGTCCTTAACCTCTGGAAATCATTCCTAAAGAAAGCTCAAATTCTCCACTTACAATATTCAGAGTCACAAAGAAGTTTTTGTTTGAACCTGCAATTTAGGCCAGGCTAAAAATTATAATTAAGATGTTGATTATGTTTTTTTTATTTAAGGCATATACAGTCTTCAACAAGTTCCCTGGGCAGCTTGCAAATATTTAAAGTTACAGAAAAGCAAATTAAAACAAAACACGTTGAAATACTATAATATAAAAGAGCATTAAAAACAATCAGTAGAAATAAGAAAAAACAGAACATAGAAAGCCATTACCAAGACCTTTGGCTTTTAATTCAGTAACATCCCAATACTTTGTCCCTTCTCTGATGCTAAGTAGCTTTTCGTGACTGTTTCTTTATTTGGAGTTTTACATATCTTAATTCACTATTGGGTTTCTAACTGTATATTTTTATTGTAGAAAGTCATATTGAGGAACCATTATGCAATTTCCCAACATAAAAATTACCCTCAGGCTTGTATCAGTATAAAACTGATTAAAATGTTATATGTAGAATGTTAAGTTTTTAGAGTTATATTCAGTTTATAAAATTTTAATGGATGTTTGGCTTGGATTATTCAACAGAAAGAGAAGCTCCAATCCTGTGTTTGCTTAGTACATCTAAAATTGTCATTAACAGTCATCTACAGCCTGTTGTCCTCCAGCTTTGTCGAATATCAACTCTTAAAATGGCCATGCTGCTAAAGGATTATGGGAGTTGGTCCAACACAATTGATGGTTGGGAAAAGTTTACATAGAGTTTACATTTAAGGAACTAATTTCTGTCCATGAGAAATGCATTATGCCTCCACAATCAGGTGGGGAAAAGGATTTCTAACAGACATTAATTTTTGTTAGCACAGTAGCTTTTAACTGAATATTAAGAGGAATTTGCTGATAATCAAAACTAAAGGTGGTCTCATGCTGGAGTCTTCAAGCTGAGGTTGGATAGCTATCTCTTGGGGGATACTCTAAGCCTGGATTTCCTGAATGAAGCAGAGAGGTGGACTACATGCCCCCTCAATTTATGATTCTGTGAAAAGGTAGTTCAAGAAGTTTATTGATGTTTAATGAATGTAAATTTAGCATAGATTGGGGTTTAAAGGGCAAGACAGCCCATATAGAGTACTAACAAACAACAGAACTCCCTATTTTCATGGAAAATCAAAACAGCAGCAATGATGAGAGTGGTGGGACATACAGTTTACATTTAGGGAACCAATACAGCTTTTATTATTATCAAGAGCATACTTCACCCTCTTGCAAACAATAACTCCTGTTGCTATAGCAGATGAACCAAAACAGACCAACAACCTCTCCAGATAGATTCCAACTGTGAACATATCGGTAATGGGGACATCAAATTAAAGTACATATTTCTATTCTGTATGGTACAGGACTTCATAGTTCTAAAGAGAGCAATGGATTCAGGTCACTCCATCAGATGACCTCCAGATAATCCATCAGGGTGCTTACAGGACTCCACAGGCTCCAAATAATTTCCATTGTTGTTCATCAACCTTACTGCCCCATCCAACATTTTTTAAACATTTTTTGCAGGGCAAACATCTCAGTGAGATGGCACAGAGCATTTGTGGGCATGGGCTACTTTGTTTTCTGGTAAATAGCTGTTTATAAACAGTCATAACTATTGTGGTAGCTTTTTATGAGTATAATGGGATGTTCTCAAAATTTCAGATCTGCCCTTGACCCCCTCTCCCCCTGCCAAATCTGCCTACAGTTCTTGTACATACTTTGATGTACAGATATATTAGAAGACAGGAAAAGGACAGGAACTAACCCACACCCATACCCATACACATTCACAGTGTTGTTCTGCCAACTAAACTGATATTTATGTTACAGTGCAAATTAAATAAATAATTTATGCTTATCTTTCCAATAGAAAAGTACCTTATCTCTATTATGGGCGTGCATGTCTTATTATAAAAATATGTTAGCTGTCTAATATAAATTTATTTACAGAGCTCCTTTGAAGTCCTTCAAATCTTTCAGTCACTCCCTTATCCATACAGTTGCTAAACTTAATTACTGGGTTTTGCTTTCCTGTCAGTTTCTTGATACCAGCCTTTTGTAAGCTAAAGAGAAAGGAGAGAGAGAGAAAAAAAAATCTTTTTCGAGACCTCTTGGAAAGCCAGCACCTTGGTTGCTCATCTCTGCCCTGTTCCTCCTGGGACATCCTTCCAACACAGGTCCATTTCTCCATCGTCCCACCTTTCACCAACTAATCTGCTTTGCATATTTTTTTTCCTGATTTTGCTTATTCCTGCTGGGATTATTTGTTGCACACCCCTCCTTCCTCTGGTGACCTCCCCAACTCCACAGCCTTCTTCCCTTCAGCATCTTCAGTGCTCTTCTCTCTTGATGCAAGAACAACACCTCCAATCCACGCTGGAACCCAAGCGCAAAACAAAACTGCTTTGCCTGACAAATCTGCTCCTTCTAAATCTTGCCCTAGAAGATAGATATGCTTGCTACAGATAGCCTAATTAAACCAAGAACCTTCTGGATGTCTCCGTGACACGTTTTTTTATATCTGGCAAGAAGATAGAAATCTAACCTTGAGACAAAATACAACACTTAATCATGGCAGCTCTTCCTGTCACAGAGTTGAATAAATATTGAAGCAGGAACCTTAAAATAAACTTATTCATGGTTAAAAAACAAAATCCACCTCCCAGTTCCCCATCCAAACCCTAGGGAAAATACACACACACGCACAAAATCTTGGACTCATTCATATGTCACATGGCCCATCTTACTTTCACTGCTCTTCTATGTGCCCTAACCTGTAAACACCTCCCTAATTCCCTGGAGTATAAGAAAGAGGAGGAGGTACAGCACAATCAGACTTGCAAGATTCTGTTATTATGGCCAACCTCAATAAAAGGAGTTTTAGCCTTCCTGTGGAGTTGATTTCCTGGCCTGGTCTACCTAGTGGGACTCTCATCCACTTTCTTGTACCAGTGATACACACAGTTTGATTTCCGTGTACTGCATCTGGTCTGTGTCGATAGATGTTGTTTTGGTTGTTTGGAGACTGTGTTAATAAAAGAAAATAATTGGATTGGCAGGAATTGATAAACTGTTCTTCTGCTTTATTTCTGTTTCCTAACCATATGATCCAACTATGTTTTCCTCCTTATTTCCGACACTGGCATTCCAGTTTCCAACCAAAAGTAACACACCTTGTTTGCATGTTCTGTCAATTTCAGACTGAACTTGATCGTAAAACTTATCAACCTTCTGCATTCATGGTTAGAACATAAACTTGGATAACTGTTATATTAAACGGTTGTCTTTGAAGTTTAATTAATATTAATCAGTCTTTGATTGCACTGAATCCAAACTCTGTCTTTGTGATCTCCTATATTATTTCTATGACAGTAATGTTCCTTCTTTGTTTGAGTAATAAATAGAATAAACTGACTGAAAGTGTCCAATCCCAGTACATTTTAATTCTGTGATGCCTAGATGTCAATCTGTAGAGAATTCGTTTGATCTTTCACTGTGTTGAAATTTCTCACGTTCATGCTTCTTATATTCCTTGTAGACATAGTGTATGTGGGTCTTAGCAGAGACTTCAGCCGAGTGTCTCATGATATTCTCCTTGATAAACTGTTAAAGTATGGACTAGTTAATGCTAGATGGATTCACAATTGGCTAGATGACCACACCCAAAGACTGCTCGTTAATGGCTCCAGTTCAGCTTAGAGGGAAGCACTTCATTCAGAGTGTCATAAGATTCTGTCCTGGGCCCAGTCCTGTTCAACATTTTTGTCAATTGGATAAGAGAGCTGAGAGGCTTATCTATATTCAGTACAGATCTCAACACATGGAGGGTTTGGGTTTTTTCCTTCCCCAAAGTGGCTTTGTCAGCCTTTTGTTTTCCAGTGGCTGTGGGCTGCAAGACAGTGATGCTGTGATATCACTGAAAGGGGTAAATCTTTCGATTCCTTTTCACATTTTTTTTTTAAACCAAAAACTATTTTTGCACTTGGAAGGACGAAACTTGCTTTCTTACATGGCTGCAGAACACCACACTGCCACTTGGTCAGCCACCAATTTCATTTGGTGATCTTGGGGCTCCAGGTTTGGAAGTATCCTACAACCTTTGGCCACAGGCCATCTACTCCTAACAAATGGCAAAAAGATAGAAGATTAATGCTAGGAAGGATCACCAGCCACAGAGATTGTATTTTCTTTGCAACTAAGTTTTCTTGGATCTGAAAGGTCCACAACCAACCTGTTTGTCAAATGTGTGATATTTACATCCTGTCCAAGTGGATGACAATTCTGGATGTTTAACAGAAGAGCATGCTATAGCTCAGGAACCATGAGAAATACATATTTTGAATCCCTTGTATAGTGGTGCTCTGAGGACTACACTTTATGATCTCTGCAGACCCAGAGAGGTCTAAACATTAGCAATGCGGTAGAATGGCTGTTATAGCAAGCAACAGTGTGGGGCAAAGGGCTCTCTTTGAATCTTTTTAAGTCCTAGAGCGAGCATGGCTGCCCATTCAGCCAAACAGACACAATCTTTGGAGCACAGAACCTATTCAGGCCCCAGAACATGTGCAGTCATGAGCAATGACCTAATGCTAAGCCGACTGATCTCAAGCCCCACTGATTTTGGTAGAACTCGCTTCCTGAGTGTGATGTTTTAGGATGAAGACTACACACTGATGTTTTACATACTGAAATCATATTAACTGTGTAAACCTACTCACCCACCCATAATTCAGGAAGCATGTAAATAGAATTTCATTTTCATGAAAAAAATCTGCATATTTTACTCATCAGAGGAAGAGTTAAGGGCAACCAGCCACCTCTGTTGTCATTTTACTGTTCTTGGCATGGCTTTGCAAAGGGGAAGTGGTGCTTGAACCAGCTCTGGAAAACAGTTCTGAAAAGTATTTTCAGCTGTAAGAGCACTGAATGGTGGATAGAAGAGAAGCTACAGAGTGGAAACCTCTATATAATCTGGCCCCTATCCTACATTCAAGAGCTAGAAGATTCAGATATAGTAACTACTTTCTAAAGTAATTAACATATGGTTTAACCATTTTAATTTTATTATTAAATTCCTACCCCATCTTTCTGTTTATTCCAATGTTCAAGGCAGCAACAGAAAATCCAAATTAGAAAATGGAACAAAATTAATACAATTAAAAGCAATATGAAAAGCATTCATTAAAATAATTGAGTATGAACAGCCTAGTGGAAGAGGTATGTTTTTACTATCTTTCTAAATACTAGGAGAGTGAGCACCAGCTGTCTCTCTTTAGGGATGGGAACACATTCCATAATCTGGGAGCCACACAGGATAAGATCATTTCCTCACACATCTAATATCTGATCTTCTAGCAGAAGGAACATCTTCAGAAAGATAAACCAAGCCTGCTAAATTTACAGGATACTTCTTTGCAAATGTTTACGAAAGAATGACCAACTCAGTGCTGAATCTGAATCCAGTTCTATGAGTTAAGGAAGATTTTAATATGAAATTGTGTCCTTGGCTGACCCTACAGTGGTTACAGACTATTGGCTGGAGAAAAAT
Source organism: Liasis olivaceus (assembly GCA_030867105.1). NCBI lineage: Eukaryota > Metazoa > Chordata > Lepidosauria > Squamata > Pythonidae > Liasis > Liasis olivaceus. The sequence goes on from CM061349.1 coordinate 146,625,487, forward strand.
CACGCAAGCTTCAGAAACCTTTTTTCCCCAGAATAGTCTCAAAAATCTTGCCAGTTCTTTGGAATGACTATTACTGAAACAGGATTTTGTTTTATATTTTTAAAAGCATACAAGGTTTTGGGGTTTTTTTTGGTAGTCAAACTGATATTTGATTCTTGTTGCAATTGTATTCTGATCCCTTATGCAGCCCAATAAAAGGGACTAACACATCTAGGAAAAAATTATTAGGAATAAGAAATCCCTAAGCAAGGAAAAAATCTGAAAATTAGGTGGTCAGCCCTAATGTACCTTCAACTGCTGTCCACCAAGCTTTGATTGTTTTAGCAATGTTACTTTCAGTTTACCCTTGCTTAAGGTTTTTGGCACTAGATATACGCATGCACACCACCCAGTGAGGACTGACAGTGCTCAGTGGGCATGGAAGGCTAACTGAAGGAACCCTCGATGGAGAGAATGGAATGGAGTATCTTGAAAGAAGGTTTCTGAGCTAGAACACTTCTCCATTCTGCAACATGTTTTTTATTTGCTTTGTTTTTATTTGCTTCTATTCACCAATTGCTCAGTAAATAGACGAGGGAATATTCCCTTTAAAGGTAGGTTTGAAAAATACTTTGGTTTGAACAAACTGAAGTGCAGATCACTGATCTTCTGAAAATCACTTTGGTGGGGCTGTTTTGACCGATTTCTGCCTGAAGTGGAGCTGTGAATAGTGATGGCTACTACAAATGGGCTGAACATTTCTGGACAACCACTAAATGGCACCAAAACATGTTAATATATTTGCTGCCATTTAGTAGTCATCTGGATTTCTGTAGCACAGATACATACAGTATGTCTATCAAGGGTGCTCCTACCCACTTTAAATCAAGGATGTGCTCCAGGTCTGCCAAATTATTCTGGGACCTGAAAATGCCTACTGGTAAGATCAACTGCATATGGTTTATTTCTAGCATTACGTTTAGGACTAATTTTTTTATCAGCCCAACTCATTCAACTTCTTTATCATTAAAATGTCTTTTAGTTAAAATAAGTTCATACTTACCTCATGCCATTTATTTTAATCTTTTTACTATTATCTTTATGCCTACTTTTACATTTGCTTTGTACTGGTTAGTGATTGCCATAGAGATTTATTTGATTTTGGTAATGCCAGTGCTGCCAGAAATCAGTCCTTTTTTCTCACATTGGTAACACTTTTAGATTACTTTAAACTGAAGCAATCTAACTTCCTATCTTTTCCAACTGCTTTCTAATTATATTAACTGGGTTTAAATACATATTGTCCTTAAAGTTAGATTGAGAACCAACATGTGGTTAAGGTGCAGGACTAGGAGTGGGTAGACCCAAGTTCTAGTCTCCCCTTAGGCATGGAAGCCAGCTGGGTGACTTTGGGCCAGTCTCAGGCAAGACCTGGAAGTCAGAAACAACCCAGATCATGTCAATGGTAACCCTTCTGCAGGGTGGCCAAGGAAATGGCATGGACCTGTCCAAGAAGTGATCAAGATTGACTCAAAGGCCCTAAAAAATAGTTTAATTGCTTGTCTAATCATGAGTGATAGTCAAATGTTAAAATTATTTAACTATGCAGTAAGAATTGTTTTAAGAGGGGGAAATCCTGTTATTAAAATAAGAAACCTTCTCAAAGAAGGACTGTGTGGCACTTCGGATTCTATTCCCAAAACATTTTTCAGAGTGCTAGGGTAGTGAATTTAGCACCTGTCTGCAACTCTTTAAAGCAGCTGTGACTTCTCTTGGGATGGCACAGCTGCCATGGAATCACAGAAAAGGACACAGGTGCTTTAAAGAGTTCAGATAGGTGCTCTTTTTGCATCCTTGCTCTTTTTGAAGCCCTGCACATACCTATTATGTTTAGGATACTGTTGCTGCAATTCTATATATGTATTTACTGGGAGTCAGTATCAACGAATTCAGTGAGATTTCCTTATCAGTACGATTGCACTGTTAACCTCCAATATGAGAGTGAAAGCAGTTTGTGCAATCTGTGGTTCCTCATCCATCCAACCATCCCCCCTCCCCTTTCCTGGTAGAGGAAATTTTTCAAGATGCACATTTCCTGGGTTTGCATGACACACTGAACCACAATCTAGCCAACCACATTTAAGCCCTAGCATACTGTTTAAACTTAACTCACATGGTTTATGGTTCAGTACGCTGTTTATGTCCAGTAAATGGAGTAAATTCTGGTTGACTGTATGTAAACATGTATAAGAACACAGCCATATATAGCTATTAATTTGATAAAAACAAGAAAAAACATTTTATGATTATGTGACCTATATAATCAAGATCTTATTTGTACAACTAAATGGATCCTAGGAACATCAGGCCAGAGAAATATTATCTATGTTCTCATACAAAATATAATCTCCCAAGTCTGAGAGAGATGATCAACAATGGTATCTGTAATGGGCCGTGAAAATAACCTTGAGAGACAGGAGGAAGAGCCACAGCCTAGACAATGGTCAGACAAGAGGTATCTCAGCCCACAGAAGAAATGGGGGTGGAGAAAGCATCTCAGAAGGGACCCTCCCTAGTTTTCTGGAAAGTAAAGGCAGGGGAGGGGGGAAGCACTTTCAAGATTCTGTTACTGAAACCTTACAATAAAGGTAGTTTAGTACTCATGGTTTTTGTTTCCTGTCTGGACTATCTTGAAGGGCTGACAGTATCAGTTTGGGCAAACTAATTCTATCCCCCTCAGTCACCACAAACAACCATTTAAATTTGTCTATGAACTTATTAAGATCAGTTGAGTGCCCCCGGCTTAATTATACCAAAGAGCTGAAAATATCAGAAAGTTACAAGTTTGATATCCAAGTTGAAGAAGTGAACATTTCATTCACTGTTTTATGACATTTTAATTACATAAAGACAGAATCCACAAAAGTCAGACCCCATAGGCCAACAGACAATCTAAAGGAAACCATCACATTAGAATTTGCGAACATCACAGAAAATGTTACTGTACAGGAATGTTCAAATGACATACGTCAAACAATAAGGAAGTATTTAGAAGAAAGTAGCAACCAATTTGAATATTTAATGTAATTTATATAATAAATTATCTATGGGGCCTGACTTTTTGGTACATCTTGTATATTCTAGAAACCAAAACAATTATTTATAATGATTTTTAGAGAGAATAAAGTGGATGCATGGCTCCAAGCTTATTTTCTATTTTAGGAAGGCCCCTATTGATTAGCATTTATTAGTTGTATTGTTAATGAAATGGGTTGAATGTTATACAACTACAGGAAACTGCTTTATATTCAATCCAGTATTGTCTTTTCCCCTGGAACCCAACTGGTAGATGAGAACCATAGTCTACTCTATGATGGATTGGAATAGCGCCAGTGCCATCAAACCAATATGATAGGGCAGAAGGATGGAGGAGGACAATGGTTATTTTTTTTAATACTCACTTCCCAATTTTTTACATGAATCTAGAACATTGTTAAGCAATAAAAACAATAGTTTTCTAAATCTTGCAGTTCATAACGCAACAAATGAGTTAAAATGTTCATAAGAGAAAAAAGTGCACAAAGAGTTCTAAAACAGGAAGAAGGGCATAAAAGACCATATCAGGAGTAATGTCCATAAGAATGTATACTGTGGACGGTGAAAAAAATGCAAACTGATGTGGAAATTGGATGGAATGAACCTAAGATATGAAAAATGAAAAATGGAACAACATCAAACTTTACAGGTTCAAGGAATTCTAAGGAGCTGGTTATCAATGTAGTCTAAAAAAGGCTGAAAATCTGTAACTGGGAACAGCTTCTGGGATGCCAGAGAAAGATGGGTGGGGAGGGGGGCAAATAGCAAAAGGAGCACTGCAGTACAACTTCTCCCACTTTTAGACATGGACCATAATGCGACACGTACCTACATAAGAGGCAGAGCTTATGTTGTGATGCTCGTTTATTTTTGGATTACGCGGATGCCTCTGGATCTTTCCCATCGCCAGCTAACCCAGCAACAAGCAACTTGGTCTTCTTCCACTGTTTCAGATTGCAAATCCCATAAGCACCAGGCAGTATGCCCCAAATGGCACGATATTGTGGGAATTACAGTGCAAATAGTTGGCGGGTATCAGATTGTTTGCCCCAAGTGAATGGTTTTTTAACATCTGGAAATGCAAGGTATGGGAGTCACTTTTATGAGAGATGGGTGGCAATGCAAATAGGATAAATAAATAAATAAATAAATTCCACTAGAAGCCACCTCACTATTTGACTTGTTCAGTATGCATTTCCACAACTGATACATTCTTTATACACTGTTTACAAATTCACTATTTATTCCCCAAACTGGGTACTAATGCATAATAATAAGATATCCACATAAAAGGCCTATGAGGCTGAAGCAGTGTGTTCACCTAGGAGGATGTAGCTCAGTCCTGGTAGTACTCAGCTGGTGCCTCTTTCTCAGCAACCTTGGTTAGGAACTGTGAGTTCTGCTAAGGTCTTCCATTAAGTCAAGTGCAATTCAGGGCTTAACCCCTTAAAACTGGTTCGCCACCCAGTGTCACTTGGTTGAGATGGGCGGCTATAGAAATTAAATAAAAAAATAACATAACATAACATAACATAACATAACATAACATAACATAACATAACATAAAATAAAATACAGGATTTGCCGGGAGAAACAATGGTAGCCCACATAGTTTCTGCTTTATTTATTGCATTTAATAGCATCAACAGCAATACTTCATGGCAGAAAATGTGGTGATAGAAAAAACATTACTGTACTATATGCAGAATTCAAGCAGCACGTTAATTTAACTTGTCTACAGAGAACTTTCAGGCAGCAGTACTGCTGCACCGTCCCCATTACCATCTCAAGGACACAGTGGTCTATTTTGGATTATCATTTCTCCAGATGATAAAAATAATTATGGCCAAGCTGGTCTGTGAGGGGCAAAAGATCAAAATCTATACCTGAGAAATGCTTTTGTTAGAATCAGCCGAACCAATGCAAAATAAGGTTTGAGCTTTTGATTTTTTCTGAACTCTGCATCTGGCAAACTATTCCAAAAAGCAAGGGATGGGAAAGAAGCCTGCACACAGCCTCCTTCCCAGGACATAGCAACATAGGTTAGTTCCCATCTGAATTAGGGAAAAATGGTTATTAAATGGGCTTAAAAAACCCAGGATCTTAAACCAACTTTAAACTGAGGTTTAATTTCCTAGATCATTCCACGGGTGGTAATGACAGGCTGCCTGTATAATTAATTGGAAACTTCCTAGATTGATTGCTGAGCATTATGAAGTGGACAGGGAAGTAGCTATGGATGGACACAGACCAAAAAGGTTGGCCTGAACATGGTCAGCAGGTCTGCTATAGTTAAGAGACAATCAAACTCTTATTGTACCTTAGCTTGGAAGGTTGGATTCATACCATAATAAGCCATAATGCAATTTGTTCACTTAATAAGCTGTACAAACCAAAACGTAATGTGGTTTGTAAACTATGAATTATTTCTTGGCGTGTTGTGTGAACTCAACCAATTCTTCTTTATTCAGGAAACTATAGTTAAATAAATCATAGCTAAACTTGAGCTCTGAACTAAGAAACTGTTCATAGCTCAATTCAAATTCAGACACACACACACAATGTTCCACTTGTACTTAATTTGTGAAATGTTTCAGATTGTTTTACTATTCACAGACTACATGCCTCCAATTCAATTCAGGAAAAAAACTAGAGTAAAAAATCAGAAGTTTAGAGACATATTGACAGTATCTTCCAAAGGAAGTAGAAATATTTTAACAAACATACTTGTTTCCTGTGTAGATTAAGTACTTGCTAAAATAAGTTAGATATTACATTTTATTTATGGTCTCAGCTACTCTACCTAGTCTCATTACATAGCTATGCAATGCTGCTGGTGGAGGTAAAACATTTTGGCTGCACTAGAAAAGGAAAATATATTCATTTTGCAGATTTCATTTCAGCTTTAATAAATGGAATGTCTGATTTCCAAAGATCTTGGAAAACCTTCTTTCTTGCCAGAATAAAATTGAAATCCTAACAGCTCTGTAAATGCTGTGCTCATGTACCTCTGCAAGGTTTATACATTCCATATCAGCTCCTACTTCACCAGGAGAATAATTCTAAAGCAGGTCATAATATCCTTTCAACATATCCACCCTTCACATATATTTATGTACAGTAGTCAGTTAAGGATTGCTTGTCATTTCTGAACCACTGTGTAAGCCTGATGGGAGAACCTCACACAACTTTTAACCGGAGAACAAGCCAAAAGAACTTCAAGTCCCCTAATTACCCTAGTCTGGATGAAGGGAACAATACGCCATGTCTGAATTGTTGCCAAGAAAACTACACAGACAGGTCCATGTAGTCATCAAGAGTCAAGCTCCACTTGAGAAAGCTTTTAGATAGCCTAGCAGTCAAGAGAAAAAGCAAAACAACATAGTACACAGGCATGAAAACATTCGAGAACTGAGCCAAAGATATATCTTTCACTCTCTATGCAGAATCTTCTGAAGAGCACAGAACTGTAAATGTGTAGAACATATCAGTGAATGCAAATCTTGAACAGATCCACAGGGGGAAAAAATCTCTAGAAACTTATGCTCATGTAGAAAACCACAATTAATTAATAACAGCTGCTCCCAAAGCAGACTGGTAGGAACAAAATACAACTTTAAAATACGACCTGCAGTAACTTTTGCTGAGAAATTGAATGTGTGCTATATCTGAGTGGTTTTCTTCATGATCAGATACAGGTGACTACATATTGTTGGAGTTTTAAAGCACAAGGCCCCCAAACCAGCAAAGGGCTAGGGAGAGAAAAAGTCAGTATATTTGGTTCTGGAATCCTGGAGCAAGATGTTTTATGGAAAATGAATGATAAATCTCAGAGATGAGAATTTATGGCCTTTACTTGCTGAACATCATTTCCCAGCATTTCTCACCACTAGCTACATTAGATGGGATTGTTGGCAGTTGATGTTCTGCAGCCACTGAAACTAAAAGTTCCATTCCCATGTCTTATGGGAAAAGGTTGACGGTGCCAACTATTGGGCACTTCCGCACTGGATCCCTAAGACTCTAAACCAGCTTAGAAAATTCTTTCAGATTGGGCTGCTTCATCAACAGTCTTCCACAGCCCTCAACTAAAAATTTCCCTGCTGTTCTGCCCTCCCAACTTTTTGTGACAAGAAAGCAATTCTAATCCATTGTGTGGAGGGGTCATTCTGGACATATATGCTTTTGAAAAACAGTTTGCTATTTACAAAGTTTAAGCATTTTTTTAATGGTGCTGCAGGATGACAACCATTGACTTGGGTGAGGGGAAATTCCTGCCGCTGTGCACAGTGCAGAGTTTCCCTAGAAGAAATTAAAACACAGCAGGCAGACCGGGGAGCAAGGCCTGAACTACTGGAAGCTGGAAAATACCACTTGAAACTGGAGCAAGAAAATACACGTAGAGAACACATTCAGATGCAGACAGGGCAGGTAAAGGACAATATCATCCATTCTTCTCCTTGAGAAACAGCTGGTGGCCCACACTCATAACAGGGCAGCCTGACTGTGTAGATATGCACTGAGTTCACCTAGAAAAGGTAACTTGTATGGGTGACATAACTCTTCAGATACTACAATTGTCACATGCAGAAGTGAAAAACTGTTCTCAGCTGCCTCAGAGGGCACGATTAGATTTAGTAAAAATACAGAAAAACACCAGTTTTGAGTTGAACAGGAAGAACTTCTTAAGAGTAAAGGAAGCTGGATAATAAACCAGAGACTATAAGGTATGTGTTGTAGACTCTTCTTTGCTATAAATCTTCAGCTCTTTGCTGAAGATACTTCAGCTCTTGTTCAGTTCTAGTTCCCTAAGTTTGTCTGTTTTTTTATGCATGCACGCATGCAATTTCTATAGCCGCCCAGCTCAATCCAAGTTAAACAGGCAAGTGGTCTTCTGGCATCCATGCAGTTTTCTTAGAAACAATCAGGAAGTTGTCTGGAGGGATTTTTTTTTTTTGCTTTACTTCCTATCCTAGTTTACAGCCCAGGAACTCCCAGGTGGATCACGTCTAAATACCAAACAGAGACAACTCTGTCAAGATCAGTTGACAAACTAGGTATGGATATACATACCAATGTATTTGTTCTCTATCACTTCCATATACTGTATATTCTCCATTAGCCCATTCCATCCCACTTCCTTATTTTTCCAAAATGTTTTTCATTTGCATTGAAGTATGTATTGAAATACAACTTCTAAAACTTATTCTGATGCTTTGAGCCAAGAACGGTTCTGGAATATTCAAAAAGTACACAAATTGATGACTAATTAAATTCTGATAGACATGTGAGTCTAGGAAGTCATATCAGAACACCCAGAGGTCAAATATTCAGGCATGTTTTGGTAAATATGAATTTTTCCACTTATCATATTTCCCAGCATCACAAGGAGACAAACTATCAGTTCCTTCCAAATGAATCTCAACTTTCATTCTCAGTCTGACACAAACAAAAATAATAATAATCAGCTTCATAAAAAAGCTGTATTAATGCTTTGGTATTGAACAGAAGCAGAGGTGAAGGACATGATAAAAGAAAAAAAAACCTCTCTCAAATGCAAAAACACCCACAAGCTTTTAATGGAAAAACCCTTACGTGCCAGATTCTGATGGACAGAAAAAAACAGATGGGGGTCAAGGTAATTCTGTACAGCAGGGTTCCTTAACAAGAAAAATGAGCTAGTGATCTACTGTAATCAGTTTACAAGGCGTGTGATGCTTTCCAGCAAACTCTGTTTGTTAAAATGGTTGCCAATGAAAGAGACAGAAAGTATACTACAGTACAGTACTGTAATCACTTTCATTTCAACCCAGTTTGCACTGGATTCTCTACCAAATCAAAACAGAGACAGCATTCACCCACTGTATTAAACTATAATAAAAATTTGGCTTTGTTTGTTACTGTGGAATCCTTGGGATTCTCTGAGCTTGGTTCTTTCCTTGCAAACGTTTCATTACCCAGCTAGGTAACATCTTCAGTGCTAAAATGGGATGGGGTTTGCTCTCTATTTATATACTGTGGCCTGCCTTGCCAGTGCTGGTGGGGGTGGGGGTTTTGTTTTGCTCCTCTGGTAGTTCTTTGATTGGCATATGTTGGCTGCTTGATTGTGTGCCTGGTGGTAACCTTTGCTTATCTGGGTGATGACTGCTGGTGAGGCGATCTTCTGGTCTTTTGTCTCTTTTGAATAGTATGTAGATGCTGTTAATCTCTATGTGTCTGTTAATTGCTGCCTTGTCTGAATACCAGGCTTCCAAGAGTTCTCTTGCATATTTGTGTACAGCCACTGTAGTTTATAAACCCTAGCTTAGTAGGTTGCAAAAAGCCATTTGCAGTTTATTTGTTAAATTGCCATAATGCAAATCAAAGTTTACTGTGTGAAACTAATCTAAGAGTGAGTTACCTGAAATAATAATATCAGTGATTCTAGAATTAGTTGGATACCCTCGGAATCTTAAGTTAAGAGCATGCACTAAATGCCTAAGTCAGCTTTTGCCTGAAGATTGCTTTCATCCTTCTCCTAACATAATAAACCTGATTGATTAGGTCAAACATCAGTTAAGTCCAACTTATTTCTCACTGACATTGAACAGATGCTCTCAGAAGCCCTTAGGGCAAAAGTCCTATCTATACGCATTACAACTGTTGTGACTGATGGAAGAGTAGCAAAGCAGAAAACACACAATGCAAAAAAAAGTCTCATCTAAGAGAAGACAGTATGCTCTAACTTAAGAACTGCTTGGAAAGGGGGCTGGTTGCTAGACTTAATTATATTGTATAAATACAGCAAACAGCATTGCTAAAGCAATCCAACCCCAGCATGCCAGTACAGTAGTTGCTATGTAAATCTATTCCCAGCATGCAGCTTCCCATCTAAATAACGTTATCTTTATTTCCTCTTTAGCTGACCTACTTTTTGCTTCTTCCATATTTGCAAAATGGTGTGCTAGGCTTTACACATATTGCCCCCCTGCCCCTTCAGAACACTGGTTTATGGAGTATCATTTTTGCACACTCCTCTTGCTGTTTGTTTGCATCTTTGACACAATACCCTATCTACCCACTTCCTCTTATTTCACTTCTTTCAATGTTTTCTGCTCAAGTGAAAAATGATTCATTTATAAACTACCAGCTCTCTTTTGCTGTTTTCCTGTTTGAACGTTAAAACAAAGCCTTCACAAATATCTTTCCATACATGCTGCAGTTCATGTAGGACCCAAGAAAATGACCATCTGTAACAAAACCCCACTGCTTCAAACCAGAAAGTGATTCCTCCTACTTACCTGTTTACTGTCCGTGACAATAAAGCCACATCTGGCAAGATTCTTTTTCTTTGGACAATTCAGTATCGGTGTATATGGTAACTTTCTGCCTCTTTCCTTCTCTGACCCACAGTCCCCACAAACTATTATCTCTAAACTGTTTTTGCCTAACCATTTCCTTAAAATCCAACACTGTACAAACTTTGGAAAGCTGCTCTGAGATTCCAGATTTGGCTTTGTCACAAGCCAACTCTCCCCTTTTGCTTGTCCTTCTTCAATCCACTGATTCCCCAGCTTTAAATAAACAAATTACTTTGTCTCACTTCCTTGTGATCCTTTCCCTTGGTCAGCCTCGCTAGCTTCCCTCCTTCCACATACCCCTTCACACTGGAAAGTATCTCTAGGACTTTTTATCTCACAAGTTCCTTTTCTTGTCTCTTCCTCCATTTCCCCTTTCTCCAGGTTCCCTTTTCTCACAATTCAGCCATGAGATTATAGTTCCTTAGCTTCTCCAAATTTCATACGATTCCTTGAGACAATTATCTTGAGCCTCAGGCTTGGGTGCAGTGTTGCTCCCAGGCAAATTTACAATTTCCCCTTCCTTCATAAAAGGTAGATTAAATTGTTCTAAGTCAGATCTTTGCTCTCTGAGCTTCTGAAGGATTTATGAACAATTCTCTGCCTCTGCAACAATTGAGTCAATCAATGTCACATGCAAACATTCTAGTCCAACTGCACCAACTTCGGAACTTTATACCTCTCATCTAGGGAACAGACCAAAAGGGTTACTGCAAAATAAGGAAACAGACCTGGGATGGCTTCAACAGAAGGAGATGTCAGTTCTCTCTGAAATTCACTTCAGCTTTTCTATTCACTTCCTGTGCATGCAATATATGACACCAGAGTTCCGTATTGCACCTTGTTTAACCAAATAATAGTAACATTGCCCCATCCTCCATCTACTTTGCTTCTCTGGAAGATTTTTACTTCACTTTTTTGTTGTTGTTTTTACATAATGCCACAGCTTTTTTTTCTTTTTGGCCTAATCAGCTCCTTGGGATTCACTAAAATTAAATAACAAACACAAGGAAATAATTAGGACTGTACAGGCATGCCTTTCAGGTCAATTTGGGCTCATGCTGAAGACCTCAATGTGCATGTCTACACTGAAACCCTTTTCAGTGCTGACTCATATAACCAAACTGTGCTCTCAGGCCACCAAGACAGGACCACACAAATGTGAACAAGCACATGGACACACAGCAACCCCATTCTATTTTCACAATTTTCCGCTTTGTTGCTCAGTAGAGTCTTCTCCTAATGGCAGAAAGTGAAGAAGAACTAAAGAGCCTCTTGATGAGGGTGAAAGAGGAGAGTGCGAAAGCTGGCTTGAAACTCAACATTAAAAAAACTAAGATCATGGCATCTGGACCCATCAATCCCTGGCAAATAGAAGGGGTAGAAATGGAAGCAGTAACAGATTTCATTTATTTGGGCTCCAAGATCACCGCAGACGGAGACTGCAGCCATGAAATTAAAAGACGCTTGCTCCTTGGGAGGAAAGCTATGGCAAACCTAGATAGCATATTAAAAAGCAGAGATGTCACCTTGCCAACGATCCGCATAGTCAAAGCTATGGTTTTTCCAGTAGTAATGTATGGCTGTGAGAGCTGGACCATAAAGAAGGCTGAACGCCGAAGAATGGATGCCTTTGAACTGTGGTGCTGGAGAAGACTCTTAAGAGTCCCCTGGACTGCTAGGAGGTCAAACCAGTCAATCTTAAAGGAAATCAACTCTGATTGCTCATTGGAAGGATTGATACTGAACCTCAAGCTCAGATACTTTGGTCACCTAATGCGAAGAGAGGACTCTTTGGAAAAGACCCTGATGCTGGGAAAGATGGAAGGCAAAAGGAGAAGAGGACGGCAGAGGATGAGATGGCTAGATAGCATCACTGAAGCAATGAGCATGAAATTGAGCAAACTCAGGGAGGCAGTGGAAGATAGGAAGGCCTGGCGCAATATGGTTCATGGGATCACGAAGAGTCGGACACGACTTAACGACTGAACAACAACAACAAAGAGTCTTCTCCATTTTCAAAATCTGCCTCTGTATGAGAAGAGCTACTGGGGCTTTTGAAAAAGACCTACGCAACAGGAAGAATAAGCAACATTTTCAAAGAAAGCAGTCTCTCAACTAACAAGATCTCCTTACTAAAAATAAACATTAATTCCAGTTTGGGTCACTTAACAAAAGGAAATTGGACAAGGATAAAACCCAATTTTGACAATAAAAAAAAAAGCAGGATGTATTTTCTCTTCTGTTTCTACTCCTAAATCATGCACATATGACACAATTTCATTGGAGCTGTACAATTTTTCTCTGCACACCCATACAAAGTCATGCTATAAAATCCTTGGTACAGAATAGAGGAAAAATACCAACAGCCATAAAATCATACCTCAGGAAATAGAAAAAAAAGGCAAGACTTGAAAATAGCAAGTGAAGCTGCAAACTCATGCAAAAATTCACAACCAGAAGTAGCATACGGTGCGTTTACCCAGAATTTATTACCAAGGCACCACACAGTCATCTAACAATAGGCTAAGTGATACATTAATACTTTTATTTAATACGTTTATTCACATGAAAACTGCATTTGTAACAAATAAGACATATATGTTTCTTTCCATTTTTAAGACTTTGCTAAAACTGGGTTTAGGCTGCCTCCCTCATCCAATTTCAGCCTGCCTCATGTGAAGCTCCCAAGAGTATCTATCTGTAGTACACACTCTTGTGATCCCACACTCTTGTGAGATTAGGGGGCTGGAGACATGCAAACATTGTTTCTCTGTGGCAATACCAATGCTATCTCCCCTGAATTAATCAGCTCCTACCCTGTTAGGCTACAGGAAATTATTAGAAACCAAATTGTTGAAGAGGGCCTTCACTGATGGAAGCGGCCATCTATTTATATTGCTTTTTGGTTCATTATATTTATAATGTTATCAGTAGTTTAATTTAGGAGACCCTTATTGCTTATTGTTGGGTAACTGAAACTGTATCATAGCTGTTTTATTGTTATGAATATAATCTGCCAAGGGCCTCTCAATTGCAGCAGCCCCTGCCCCCCCTCCCAAAATCAAACAAAGAAAATTTTCATTTATATCCATGAGCAATATTCACATCCTACTAGGCTGGCCAGGGGCAAAAGGTGTTTTTACATTACGGGCTCAAAAGGTAGGAGAACAATATATGTAATGCTAATGCCTAAATGCTCAAACTTCATCTGAGTGTAAGTTAAATGGAATTTATGTAAGAAGTGATGCACACAGAAACGCACTTCATGACAGGAATAACCCACACCTGCTTCATGGTGGGCTATAAACCATTTGGGAAAGGTTTGATCGTGAGACCGTTTTTTACTCTAACTGGTCTTGAACAAGGTTTTATTTTAACATTCATTACAAGGTTGATTATTGGGCAAGCAGACCCATTTGGAAGGTTGCTCTGTTGTAGGTGCTCTCAAAATGGCTGCCCAGATGGGCATGTTCGGTCATATCATCTGACTATGCAACACTGACTATGCTTTCTCTCCTATACGATTTTCCAGAACCTATCCATTATTCAAAACTCAGAGGCAACAAAACATCAGCAGGGCCGGGCATGCGTAGACACAAGTCTCACTTGGAAATTGGGCCCCAAAGCTGAGAATGCAAAAATCAGTCATTTCTATTGGAACAATGATTTTTTCTGTAAAAATTCAAAATGATCTCTTTTGATCACCAGGAAAAAGCTGCTTACAGCAGAACCCCTCAGCATAAAAGAAGCTGAAAGGAAGTTGAAGAGTTCAGGAAGTTTCTTGATGCTTCTTCTCAGACACTGCCTCGTTGTCTTGCATTCAGCTTAAAATTGATCTAATTTTTACAAACTTGAGGAAAAAATGTGAGTGCTCTTTGTTGACAATAACGGGACTTTTTTCAGGGGGGAATCTGCTGGCCCATTTATGGCACCACAAGCAGTTCACGTTTTGGCAGGGATGATTTGGGGGTGGGAGGAAGAAGCATTAGCACCAATCTGCAAACTGGACTCAATACCACATCCAAAAATACAGTTTTCATAACTCCCTCATGACTAAATGTCAGGGGTGAAATGTTGTCTCTCTTTACAGGGGATGAATGTGGGAAAGTATGAAAAATCCATTTTAAACATGATAGGAAAATGTAGGGAACAGGAGATTCAAAGCTGTTCCTCACAGCAAATAAAGTGGAAAAACACAGTTGTAAGCCAAATTCATAGTAGATAAGAAGATCAGGGTTGCATAGAGGAGTTTTTCCAACCCTACCTGGACTTGCCAGTGATAGAACCTAGAACCTCCTGTATGCTCTACCTCTGAGTTACAAGTCCTGGTAATTAACTAAATTTACCTGGTATGAAATTTTAGAGCTGGTTGTTGGACCAAAGAGGCCTATGCTAGCTTAGAAGATGCCCAGTATTGAATCAGCTCATTAATCTTTCTAGCTCAGTATTACATGGCTAAGCTAACATACTATGTCAAACCATGGTATGTCAACCGGAAGAACCTCGACTAGTGAGGTTCACATAGCATGCTGCACCTAAAACCAGATGATGGCTTAGTGTGATATATAAATTCACCCAGTGACTGGTAAGAGCCTTAACTATTTGTGGCTGCTGTTTTTTTTAATCGTGAGTCTTTCACTACCTTTCATGGAAATGCCAATGACTGAAACTTCCTGAGGGCAAAGGTAGAGAGGTTGCATATTATTTATATCCCCTCTGCATAAACCATTATTTCCATTTTCTGTGGCGTTGAGAGAGAATACAACTATCTGCCATTTAGCAAGAGGCTCACCAGATTCATTTAAAAATTAGCTTCCATTACATCATGGGGAAAACATCTATTGTATGCAATAAGGAATTTGGAGATATTCCCTTACCACACGGGATTGTTATTTTGACACAGCCCCTTAAGGACCAAAAAGTGGCAGAAGTGTTTCATTTTCCATACTAGCTGTTTCATGATGACTACCATGGAACGAAAATAAGTCTGCTTCAAGTTCTAATAAAGTGTTCGGCTCTTATTATGGGCTATTCATGGAACTGTTAGAGCTTCCTCTTCAGCAGATCATCCACATGAGTTATTCAGGATGTGAAGTGGTGGATGGCTGTTTAAAGAGGCTAACAATAAACAAGACAAGAGGCCCATAGCTCAGCTGTACACATGCTTTCTAGGCTGCAGCCTATGCATTTAGGGCTGGATGTAGGCTTCCTATGAGACACTGTCCATCTTTCTCTGACTGGCACACCAGGGATAGTAGGCCTATTCAAATCTGAACAAGCCACAATTGTCAAAGCTTATGAATACAATGAGGGTGAAAAGGGAAGAGTGGGTGGACCCACTTGGGCAGAACGATTGACATGTGCTGCTACTCTTTTAGAAAAAGATGACTCAATTGAACAGCACTGGATTCTGCCAAGTACTGCCTAGCCTCTACATCTCCAGTCAAAGGATGTCAATTCTGGAGACTCCAGGAGCTGATGAGGAACATCTAGACTTGTTTTTTCCAACCAGATTGGTTATCCAAGGTAATACTAACTGCTCACTTATGAAGCTGTTTTATACATATGAGGTACACACATTACACTACATCATGGTTTGGTTTAACCACAGTTTGTTGAACAAGTCAAAATTGCTGGGTTCACATATTGTGATAAGCCAGCTATTCCCAACCTAGGCAATTTCCAGACTGTGTGAACTTCAGTTCCCAAAGTTCTCATTAATGGCCAATCTGGCTGAGGAATTCTGGGAATTGAGGTTCAGAGCTCTGGAGGGAATCCAAGTTGGGGAAAACTGTTCTAGACCATAATGAGGTATATATATATATATTCCTTAGTACTATGAAAAAGGTCCTGGGGAAGTAGTGGGCACTTTGCTAATAAGATTCACCAAGTGGGCCACTATTTTGAAAAGGTTGGATTTCACACTGAAAAAATACTTTAAAATACGTATTACGAAGGCTTTATATACAACCATGACACAATCAAATTTGGAATATTTTGTGCAGTTCCACCCGAGGCATGAATATCTATCTTTATTTTTTAAAACTTCCATGGAACTCATCATTCCAAAATGGTGCATGAACTCATCATCATTTGTATCTTAATAAAATTCAACAGAGTAAAAATTATTTTTCCTTTTAAGATTTATCTGTTCTTAAATATTTAAAAGCAAGATCCATGAAAATAATTAATACGTGTTAGTCTTCAGAAAAACAGTTTCCATAATATTACGTGTTGACTATCATAAAGAAAATCGCTTTGAGGGCATGCATTCAGCCAAGCTTTTGAAGGTGCCCCATTATCACCAGGTAAATCCACAGAAGTGATGACTTTTCAGTCCCAGGTGGTTTGAGATGCAATGATATGGTCTATTATATAATATCACCTGGGACTTGGTTGTTGTAGCCACTCTCTGTAACCCCTGCTGCTGTTTCCATTTATTAATTATCAGCAATATGAACTATTGCAAATTATGGAACAGTGGATGTTAGTTCTGGAGACACAGTAAAGCATATGCGATACAGGAACAGATTTCAGGCCATAAGAGTATTTAATCATATATATCTATAGGCAATGCCTTGCAAAGCTTTAAATAGCCCACTCTCACTGGCAGCTAAAAGACAGGTTTCATAGCAAAAGGAGTTCTTCCAGGCTGCAGTCAGACCTCACCTGACTTCCCTCCAAAGTGATGGGTGACAAAGGCTAACAGCTTTTATATACGTCAAGGCTACCTTTGGATGTTGTTGAAATAAAGAGAAAAATACTACTTTAACTCCAATATAGCTAAGGAGTTACTTAAGGTTGTCTGTCTCATGGGCTTCCCATTTCTGATGTGCCACTTGAAGCAGATTGCTTCTCAATAGTGTAAGGCAAGGCCAGAACCAAGGAAAATGAATAAAATGTCATATTTTTAAGCACTGATCCTTAGGTTTCTAAATGTTTTCAAGTACAGGGAGGGCTGAGATTTGAGTCAGCATGCACAAATAAATCTCTTAAAAGGATCAAATAAAATAATGTCAGAAGGCTCCTCCTATTTTAATGAGTTAAAGCAATGGAACATTTGGACACAGAGTGAGGTAGTATAACCATACTAGCCAGCTGAAAGAGCTAAGTATTTGGAGAAGAGAAGCAATATGTTCACTGGGGAAGTAAGGAAGTTAAGACAAAGTTTATTTGGGATGTCTGGTTCTGGTTGGGCAATGGAGATGTTATTCATGTATTATTCTTTGAAGGTAAACTCAAGACTTGTAGCATCTAAGGCACCACCTTATTATCCAGCCCTTTTAGAGATGATTAAAACACCCTTATTGAGAAAAATCACACTTTCTGTGCAAAGAATTATTCAGGTATTCAAATTAATCAAAACTACAAGAGCCGTGCAACCCCCAATTTTATATTTTTTACATTTGGGGTCTGAACAAAATGGAGGTATTCTGCTTGGGAATAGACCCCACTGGACTCACTGGAATCTCCTTCTCAGCAAAACACATACTGTGAGCTGCATGGGAATCAAAGCAACGCAATTACTTCGTAGTACCACCTTCTCCTAATTTGGTGCCCTCTAGATGTGTTCAGACTAGAATTCTGAAACTTGTAGATCTAGGGGGCACTAATCTGGGATAAAACTAAAATATATAAAAATAAAATAGAGCAGCTCATTGCACTGTCAATCTATCACTGCTCAGACACATCTTCTTACATACCTCTGTTCAGGTGGCAGGAGTGTGGTGTGACACCTCCTTATGTAAAGTACATTTAGTTTGGAACATTTTCAGCCTCATGTGCTCTCAGTGGAGCTTTCTTGACAATCACTGCTTTTTAGTGCTGGAATTCTACAGCACTGAAAGTCTGCCAAAGTGAGAGGTTCATAGATCTCTCAGAAGAAATGTAAAATCATTTAAAGTAGATAAGTATTCACTCACTTTAATAGCATATGAATGCAAGAGTAATTCAGTTAGTATAAAAACCCACTGGTGTGGTTTAATTAAGTGGGTTTAGTCATGAGCCTTCAAGAATGAGAAAAACAACACACTTCTAGGAAAAAATAACCATTTTCCCTTACTTATTTTCAATCATAGAGATTTCTTTGAGAATGAGGAGTTCTGGAAATCTGTTCTGATTCTATTTAAAGGACTACTGTTGCACAAGTGCTCATGTGACATAGCAAATGTTTAAAAAACAATCAATGGGCTGAAATGCCGCTATAATTATACATAGAAAAAGCCAAATGAACAGCATTTGGCTAGAAATTTGGATTGGTGAACCTTTCCCCAACTCTTGATGGGAATTCAGGAGCTGCAATTTTAGCACATTTGGAGGTCGCCATGGAGGGGAAGGCTGTGCAATAGGAAGACAACACTCAGAATCAGGGCACAGAGAAAGGCATCTGTCCAAATATCACAAAGTCCAGCTGTGCATCATAACATTAAAAAAATTAAGCTGTTGAAATTCAACTGAAAAAGTAGTATGGGTTTTCCTTATGACGACAACAATGAATAATTAAATACATAAGTATGTATGTTCCTAGCACTGTACCATAAATATGGGACAAGTGGAGGCAACAGGCCAAAATGCTTTCTCTACTCTTGTAGTATCCACCTCTTTTCTTGTAGTATCCACAACAATCAACAGACTCCTGTCTTTGTTATCTTTTGTTTCTGAGCTGCTGACAGTCACAAGTACATTCTAGGGCCAGCTGCTATTACTTTTGTCCAAGACAAGGCATCCTCCTGGTAGGATCTTGTCAATGCAGAAACACGAGAAGTCTGGAGCGTATGCCCTAAAATAAGTTTAGCACAATTTAGAAAAAAAGAATAGCCAGTTCCCCTCCCATGCCCACCCCTACCCCTGCCCAGGGAAGAACAACAGAAAATCCAGCCTGTCCATCAGCACAATACAGCTCTACCCACTTGGCCCAAGTATCCTGCCCACTGCAACTCAGTTCTCCATAAATGTTTGGCCTCCATTCCCAACCACTTGCCCCTCTTTTTAAATTCAGCCACCTGAATCTTTGCATCATACTGGACAATGATTTTATATGCTCACAGATACAAAACTGCTAATAATTGCAAATATACAAAATGCAAATACCTAAATAATAATATTTGAGATGTGTAAGGAAGGAAGGCAGTTCTAATCATCTGGAAGGGAAAGGTAAGGTAGACAGCTCTCTGTCAATCCAACATGTACTGTATCATGATCAAAGGATATGCTTAATAAAATTAAATATTTGGACCTGTAGGTAAACAAGAGAAAAAAAAAGTTATCTGCAAGTTTGTGCTCATTTCCCCAGGAGAAGAACTCATAAATCTGTGGAAACTTCCTATTTTAGAAGCCATGTAACTATAGTTTGCAGCTTCTTTTTCTCTTTTTCTAAATATACATTTTATTAAATGTTTTAAGAATAATAAAAACTGTTACAAACTAAATTAGAATAGAGTAAGTGAAAAAGAAAAGAAATAACAGAAAAAGCTAAAAGTGCAATAAGAAAACAGAATAAAGTAGGGAAAAAAAGAACAAGATAGAAAGAAAGGTATTAAAGGCATAAAGAAGTAGCTTCCAATATTCTTCACAGCAGTTACAGGTAGTCATCGACTTATGACCACAATTGGGACCAGAACTTCTGTTGCTAAGCAATGCGGTCATTAAGTGAGTCGCGCCTGATTTTATGACTTTTTTGCTGTGGTCATTAAGGGAATCTGGCTTCCCCCATTGACTTTGCTTGTTGGAAGCCCCCTGGAAAGGTCACAAATAAAGATCATGTGACCCTGGGATGGTGCAATTGTCATAAATACATGCCAGTTGCCAAGTGCCCAAATTTTAATCATGTGGCTGCAGGGAGGCTGCAATGGTCATAAGTGCAAGGACCGGTCATCACTTTTTCCAGCGCTATCGTAACTTCAAACAGTCGTTAAATGAATGGTCGTAACTCGAGGACTACCTGCATAAGTACAATTATATTTTAACCTCTCTCTCTAAAGTTACATCATGACTCTCCTTTCTATAATCTATCCTATCTAAATCATCAAAACCATAAATCACAAGTTCATTTTTTTTCAATTTTACACAAAAAGTCCGTAAGGGATTTCCAGTTTGCAGCTTCTTTTTCTCATAGGAATCAGACAGCAAAGGCCAGCTGAATGTAGAGGTGACCAAGCTGAGGAGGTATGGCCACACAGTCAGCCAACCTCTTTACAAGTTACAAGACCAGGAAGTAAGAAAGTTGGTCAGATTATTTCACAATGCTTCATGGCAAACACAACTCAAATTCTGAATGCTTATTTTGGGCAACTTTACAAAATAGCTTTTAAGAGTTGGCATGGCCTATCACAAAACTCTCATCTTCCAACAGGCAAAAGAGTGAGACTGCTTTGAACCACATTCCCTAGCCTTCTTGGAAGTTCTCCGTTTTTCTGACTCACCCTCCTCTTCCTTTCTTACCAGCTATGCACATTTTTGGAAAAAACTCTGATTGCAGCCATCCACTATTTTTATTTTCTCAGAATACCTCTGGGGCCTATGAGGAACCCAGGAGCATTTATAAAGATGAAGCTAGACGTTGATGCTTTGCAGGACACCGCTTCCCATTTATTTTTGACAATTGACTGTTCATGTTTAAAGTATTTTAAAGTCAAGTGGGGAGGAAGTTCTGGCAGGGCATTAGAAGTGTCTGCAAAAGATTGATGCCTATGGGCACCATCTTGCCTACCCCAGCTCTAGGGAACCATTTCAAGAGTTGGGGACAATTACATTTCCCCCCTGTGACTAAGAGTTCTGTACTTGAGGGGGTTTCCAGACAAGTCACTTTTGCATAAAACTCCATCTGTGGTTCTTGTTTTGCAAACAACTATTTTTATTCTTCTTTGTGTTTAACTGACATTACTGTTTTCTTATTGATGACAGAAAGGCCATTCATTAAATATTCAGCAGACATAACATACACATCCATTACACTTTTTCCTTTCAGGATAAGCAACATTATTCAGAGCACATTAGAAGAAAGAGTCAGTACCTCATGCTCTTCTGTTAGCAAAGCTAATTTTAAGAAGATTATTTTTATTTTAAGAAACTGGATATTGTTTAAGTTGCTATGTATTGGATTATTTGAGAAAAAGATCAACACTTTTTAAAATAAGTGAATGTTCCTCTAGAAATGCAAAATCTTATATATTTTTTAAAATAAATCCATATCCTCCTAAAAAGAAACAGTTTAGAGGAAGTGCCAGACCACGGTTTAGTGTTCCAAACTCTCAGGCTCACCTTCCTTTAGAGCAAACCATGACAGAATTCACATATCATACCACACCAACAGGTTATTTAGGAATCTTATATTGAATAAATCACAATTTACTTAAGTTCATACATTATGCACAACAAACAAACCCATTCTGGTTTAGCACAGCACCAAGCCAACAGAATAGTGCTCCCACTTTTAGAGCAAGTATAAACCAGTTCCAGTGGAAAGGCTTGACCCAAAACCTGAAGAAACCAAACCAAATCAGAGGAGGAGAAGCCCAGAATTTTTCCAAACCACTAAAACCAAGCCAGGGTCTCAGAATACCAAAAGCAGTATAAGGCACTTAGATACTTGAATTCTTGCTATATTTTATAGCAAGCAGTTGCCTCGGTTTTTACAGTCCAGATTTAGTAACAATACATTTAAGTAACACAAACCTGGGCCCAAAATAATTAGGGGTTCTTATCAACCTGGAACAAGGGTTGATAAAATAAGGGTGGTTTGACACATGTAACTGACAGTCTTCAGAGAGTATTTCGGAAATGTTATTTCCAAGATGTAGCCCGGATGACTACCAGATGGTTGGCTGCGCTTTGTGCAATGCACACAGCTGTTAGAGAGGGTTATTCAGATATACAAATTTCCCTACAGTCAGACACTAGAACACCTTTTTTAATGTTTGCAGAAGTGGCAATATTTCATTATAATATCTGATTTTTAAGATTTACATGAATGAGCTGCTTCCTGTTCACAGCAACTGGTTTATGCTGTCCTTCAAGATTTATTATATTGTAAGTTGAATGTTTTAACTATCCTTCAACCTTGAACCCAATTACTGGGGAATAATCTCTAATTGCTTCCGTGCCGATAGACATACTTAGCACCGTAGGTTTTTTCAACTGTAGGCCTCCTTGAAAAGTTGGTTGAAAGTCAAGACCAAAAATGTAAAAAAATAAACAAGCCTACAGTTCAGATTTTTGAAAAATAAAATAAAATCAGCCTTTAAAGATAAGCAATGCCAAGTTTTATAGTGTGGGACCATACTTACAAAATAACTAGAATGTATAGCTTACTAAATCTGGCAGGGAAATTGCAGTGTCTACCGAAATACTATTTTTTTAAAAAAATAACTCCCTCTCATTATATAAAAAACAAGCAATTAAATCCAAAAAGAGTGACAAATAAACTTCTCAGAAAGCTTGATTTCTTAACATTCTTCAAAAATAAACATTATTTAGCAAGAGGACTTCTAATACTGTTCCATCAGCAATGCTAGCTCCATTCCTTTCACAGATAGAGATTGCAGGACAAAGCATCACTTCCCATGAAGAGTCTCCACTGATTTAAGGCCCTGATTTTCCTGAGTCCTCACTTGCACAGTGAACTTTCATGGGCAAAAGAAGCTGTTTCCTGCAGACTGGACATGCAGAAGTAGGACAAATGTGCTCATCCCTGTATCCCTGAAGGAACAGCAGCAGCTCCCACTTTCCTGCATCAGTTTCAGCAACATAAATTTCATTATTTGCATCTCCTGCTCATTCACTTTCCAGGTGGTTTTCCTCTATTACTGTATTCTCAATTAATGTAAAGCACACCCCCACAGTAACACTATTCACTGGTAATTATTGGGGGGGGGGGGGACAGCTTCCTTTTGAATAAACCCAAGAGTTGATCACTAGTCAGTGGGAAGCCAGGGAGGCTACGATTTTTGTCTGTGTCAAACTCAACATTCAAGCACCTTTATTGGCAACAACATGGAAGTAATTTGCCATTGCCTTCTTCCAGGATGTTATTTTACTTCCAGGGTTGGCCAACAGTCTTGATATGGCCTGGTGGTCTCCCATCCAAATAATAACCAACCCAGATCCTACACAGTTACTGAGGCCAGGAGCTGCACACTAGTTCAGATAAGACTGTATAATGAAAGACACCACACCCATATCTTTTTTTTTTTTTTTTGGTGCCTTCAAGTCAGTCTTGAGTCCTGGCGACTGCCTGGACAAGTCCCTGCTTCATGAATGTAAGCAGTGTATGGAGCCTTCTCCGACTCAAAACCCTCAACAGATGTGTTGAGACTACAACTTCCAAAAAAGGTGTTATAATCTAGAGTAAGATCCCAGGGTGCAGGTTATAAGAATATATGGACATGACCAGTGATGTCATTATATTACCAGGATGGGCAGAGTCAAAATAGTTGGCTTTTTGGAGACTTTGGGGAAAATTAAAGGAATCAGATATATATCAGTCAAATGTAAAGTATTGTTTTTGTCTTTTGAATTTCCCCAAATAGGTAAATGCTCCACTTTGTGTGGCAAGAAGATGTTTTAAGGGATGAAATGGGTAGCTTAACCCTCTGCAAGAGTTATGCACTTTCCCCTCTTAATCCCTCCCATAAAAAAAATCAAAATTTTGGTGGTGGGGTGCTTCAATGTCTGCAGAAAAGGGATCCTGGCAGCCACTTGTCTGTGCTGCAGTCCAATACACCTCAAAGAAACCTGGCCGGGAAGGTATGTATTCGCCATGTTTACTCCATCTTGCAAATATCAAACCACAGGGAAGGAAAAATGAAATGCAAGGAAAATATTAAAGCCTGTTCAATTCATATGAAAGAAGTCATCTGTGTCTGAATCACAAGTTACATTCTCTTCAGTGGAGCAGTGGGCATGTTCTACCATTAGCAAGAGAATTTAAGACCATAAGTAGTGTTCTGCTGGATCAGACCCCTGGCCCATCTAGTCCAGCAGTCTGTTCGCACAGTGGCCAACCAACTGCACAAGGAAGCCCACTAGTCTCCCAGCAGAAGGCCTTCAGAGGCAGCCACACTGCCATCAAGGCTAGTAGGGACTAGCCCCGCTGGGGTAATTTGCATGTTATCACATAAACACTATCAAAGGATCTTTCGCAGCTATTTCACTACTAGTCTACACAATTATGTACCAGAACTGTATTGTTTCCCAAAGGATACTGAGTGTATCATCCACAGTTCCATAACAATGCCTTATAACGCTCTGAAGCTGAGAAATCTGTAGCAAAAGTACTTCTGTTCATTGCAATTCCAAAACAACAGCACTTTTCATAACTCTTGCAACAAAAGAAAATAAATTAAAGATCATCTGGGAGGGGAAAAAAACAGCACATGGCTTCCTAGAATAAGCAAATGCATGCCAGAATCTGGGCTGCACATCTGCCCCAAATAACTTATGAAAATTGTTTTTGCCTCCAATATACTTCTGCTTATCCAGTATTAACTTTCAGATACATTTCATCTTTGTTTACAGTGTGCTTACCAAACTGGCAAATTCAACATGCCACTTATTAGATTTCTGCTTTGAACTCAGGGCTGAAGTTTTAAATCTGCTAAGATTATCAGCTTTACCCAACTGCTGAGCCTAAATCTCATGACTTTTCATTTGACAGGATGGAGTATTTTAGCCCAACTGATACTTAACATACTTGGGAACCTATTTTGGCCCTAAACTCCTCCTCTAAAGTCAGTTGCTCCAATTCCAAGGTTAGGAACAGCATTAGCATTGTGTTTTTCAACCTTGGCAACTTTAAGATGTGTGGACGTCAACTCCCAGAATTCCCCAGCTAGCAAGGAACTGGTGAATTCCCCACAACACTATAGGAACTGACTGGGTTTTCAGGCTATGCTAAGCTATGATCATTATGTCAGATTATGTCAGATTCTTTTGGATCTTGGTCAACAAACTATGCTGTGTTGACCAACCACAAGACGACAGATTCAGGGAAGAGACAAAATCAGAAAAACTACATAATGACTTGGTGCACTGTGTGACTAGCCCTGGGAAAATTCATTTTAATGGATGACAAACAAATGTAAAAAATAAATCTTTAAAAACTATATGTGGGTTCATGCACTAAATCATAATAAGAGTTTATTTAGTCTTAGTTAAATATGTCATGTGTAAAACCTGCCACTCTGGTTTGAAAACCATGGATTATGCTCAGAGCAGTGAGCAACTGTGGCTTATTCAACAAACCAGTTAAACCCCATAGTTTGATGGCATGTGTAAATTCAGCCATTTTTATGGGAGAAAGAAAAAGAATCTTCTGCCTGTACACCAGGATTCACAATTCTGTATGACCTACAAATAATAGTCTGAATATTGTTCTTGCTTAAAAGCTACTTTTAGAGGTTAAATTTAAAATAACTGTAAACTTTAGTACAACTTTCCCCAACCTGGTGCTTCCTGCAAATTCAATTATCCCCAGCAAGCTCAGCCTGAAACAATGGTGAATGGGAGCTATGGGATTTGGAGATCAGCTCACCCAGAGATCAGCTTGGTGAGAGTAATGCCTTTTGGTCAATGGGAATTCTCAAAGGGCAGCATACTCCCTGGGCTCAGTAGAGCTACCTCCAGGAATAGGACCTAAAATGATAACCTCAAGGGCAAAGCAAAAGAGTTATATGCTTTGAGGTGCAAGGCATAACCCTATTCCTTGATGAGGACACCAGCACCCAAATACGGTCATTACAGCTCCTACTGTGGTGACAGTGTAGTCACCACTGAGATGACAAATTCTTAGCCTGGATTTACTCATCACACATTAACCCATCATTTTCTGAAGCATGGTTGCTGAATCTGGCACTACTGGATTAATCACAAGACAGGAAGCAGAAACTAACTACATTATGGCTGACATATTGTGTGAATCCTGTTCTCCATGAGAGGAGTTAGGAACCTTTTTCCAGTTCAGATTTGTGGATCCTGTAGAGATTCTAGAATGCAACCACAGCAAAAATGGCCTTGCTAAAGCATTGGAGGCTTTAGGACTGAGTTGGACCTTTGCAAAAATATTTGTATTCTGCATTCTTTTTCTCCAACTGGGGAAGTTCCCCAAGGAAACTAAGGAGGTTGGATAAAATAATATCAAGAAACCAAGATCAGTGTCAGTAAGAGGCAAGGTCTGATTAATATCAGGAGATCCAAACCAAGAGGCTTGAAAATTGGGGCATGCCCACAGGTCAAATACTTCTCACCCTTGCTCAATGAAAAGAATTACTGTACAGAAAATCTGGGGTATCATCTCATGGCTGAAAAATCCATTATTTGGTTATGGAAAGAAATAGCTAATAGACTCAAGAGTGCATGAGTCACGCAAAGTGATATTATGAAAACTATTCACACTATTCATACTTTCTTTGGAGTACAATCCACTGGAGTCACAATTTTGTCAGTTTTTAAAATTATTATTATTACATTATTACTTCCCTTCCCTAAGTCTCACCCCTCCCAGCCCCTTAAATTCATATACTTTTTCATATGTTCTTATAACATATGCACACAGCTCAATGTAAGAAAAGAAACTAGAAAACCATGCACTGCAGGCAAATACTCACAGGAACCATAAGGAATGACACTGAAGGAAGAGAGAAAAAGGGGAAAGACGACAAGAATAACCAAAGAGGAAATTGGAATATGACTTGAAACCAAGCAGCTCATTGGAGCTAAGAAATGACATCATTTACTCATCCTGCTTCCTTTTTTGCCAGCTCTTCTGGTTTTTCTTCTCATTCCCTCTTCTTTATACACATATTTATTGTTCCGATTCCCTTTTGCCGTACGAGACTTAGCTCTCTGCAGCTCACTGGTTTTTCCCCCAACGTCAATCTAGTTTCAACACAAGCTTTCTCTTCCCCAAGAACAAACAGTATAGATTTGCAGGCTGTTAGAAGCCGAGTTGTACTGATTGCCCAAATCACAAAAAGGAACAAGAATTGCAACAGTTTTGATAACTTTCCTAACTCCTTCATTTCAGAGTCCTTCCTAAGCCCTGTCAAATTAGGAAAACTGCAGAAGCGGTTGAGATCTTATGGCCACATGAAGTGGCCTCAACAGGAGGCTGCCTTGTACCATGTCAGATCCATGGTCCACCTGCCTCTTCTGGGTAAGTTTACACATCACTCTAAATCCTAATAAGGGTTGGCTGTATTTTGACTTAGCGCAGGGGGGAGCAACTAAGGAGAAGTTGAGGGCCCAGCAGGGGAAGGGCTTGTGACCTATGTGGGCAGGGCAAAATTCCCTCCCAGCTTGTAGAGCGGGCAGGGGTGCCTTTGCTTCCAAAAGCGGGGTATGCACGATTTGCAAGGACAAGCACTACAGCTTTTCTACTTTTCTTCCCTCACAGTTGTAGGAAATTGTACTACCAATAATAGCCGGGGTGGGTGGGTAGAAGCTTGTGGGCCACAAGTGACTTGTGTGCACCCAACTAACTGTGGCTTATTTAGCAAACCATGTTTAAAACATATCTAGCTTAGCATAGCCTGTGAACCATGTAACTGATAGACAGCAGCTCTCCAAGGTTTCAGAGAGTAGCTTCTTTTGGTCTTATCTGGGGATGCCAACGGATTAAACCTGGAACCTTCTGCATGTGAAACAGGTAAAGATCTAAACTGCAACCCTTTGGGGTACAGTTAGGAACACAGCTTGGTTGTTGCATCCTATCCATCTGCTAACATCTGCTCAGAATAGGCATAAGAATTGGTCTGGAAAAACCAGGATGACATTAGATGGCAGCGAGGAGATTTTTAAAAAAATCTCTTTGCTCCTATTTGTGATTGTGTGGATTATTGCTACGGCACAGATACAAAAGAAGGTAGTGCTGGGCAACAACAGTATTTCTCATTGAAGGAAATGTTTGCATACTGCAGACTTAAAATCAAGAGGACCTTTTAAGAAGCAGCAACAGATCTCAGATAGTCCAAAGCCGTCTTCAGATAAACCAAACACTGAGAAACTCCGCAAATGGTGTACAACAACTTGATACATTGGCACACTTGCCGAACTCTGCCTTTCATTTCAAGGCATTTCCTGCACTGCACTTGAGGTTTGCTGAGGAGACAGTTGTGGTGTTAGAGCTGCAATGGCCCACGCACACACCTGCTGCCATAAAAACACATTTGTGACACAAAAAGACCAGCAGAAATCAATTGAAAGTGGTATCTGAGATGCATTATGAACGACTCCTTTTCGCATTTCCCATCTAGCATCCCTTCCTACCCCCTTTTCTTTTTCTAGTCAATCTTGCAAATCCCCCCAATTTCCTTGGGGGTGGGGGTGGAGACAACATCAGAAAGGAAATCTTACACACAAACCACGAATGCAATGTCCATGGCTTGGATCGGGACTTGGCCAGGTCAAATTTAGACAGTGACTGGTACAGGTTATGAAATAATGGTAAACTGGCAAAAATAAAGATGCTAACATGGGTGCACATCTCCGGTCCTCCGACTCCTTTGCTAGTTCACTGTCTCCCATCTATGCACATTAAGAGCAGCAGCCAAATCCGCCCCCTCCCCCCCAGTGTACTTAAAGCCCGGCAGTGAACTTCAGAGCGAAAACCGCGGCACCTCCGACAAATACCGAATGAGCGAGACTCGCTTTGCAAAATAAACGAATAAATATGCTTTCTCCACCAGCAGGGGCTGCTTACAAGCGCTTCCAGAAAGATTCCAGAGGGGAAATCAAGGCTCGCTGGGAGCCCCAGGGAGCGCGTAGGAGGAGATCGCCCAGAGTCTGCGGCTGAAACGGGGCGGGGGGGGGGTGCAGAGGGCGCTCAAGAGTTTGGATTGCTCCCCCGCCCCCCACGGCAAGAGATCGCGACAAGCAAGAAGGGGCCAGAAGCACAGCGCAAACGCTCCAGACACCGACAGATCGCTCGTTCTGAGAAGACAAATTCACCGCTGAATTAGTGTTTATCTGCTGCTGCTGCTGCTGCTGCTGCTGCACAGCCCGTCCCCCCCCCCCCCCGCCCCCAGTGTGAAAAATACCAACCTAAACTTCTCCGCGCTTTTTCCTTCCTTCTGGAGCCATTCAGAGACTGCCAATGGCCAGAGCTCTCCCCAGATGTTTATGGCAAGCCAGCAGGGCTCGGCGGCCGATGTTGTCAGCTGCCTGTTAACCCTTTCGGCCAACGGGGCAGGGAAAGAGGAAGGCGAGAGACCGCCAGCCCCACCCCTCGGGAGCCCCTTCCAATCCTTTCTTCCTCGCCCGCCCTGCGCTTGGGGTCAACCCAGGAAAGAGGAGAAGGGGCGGGGAGAGGCCGGAGAAAGGATCCAGCTGCTGCTGCTCCCCTGGCGGTGATTTGCGCGGGGCTGGCCCCCAGGCGCCCTGCTTCCAAAGGGGGAGCGGGAGCGGGAGGAAGCAACGCCCGTGCTGCAGCCGGGACCTTTCGGCCGGAGGGGCGGGGAGATGTGCGCGGACTTTGCCAGCATCGCGCTCTTCTGCAGCAGGAAAAGGAAGGATGGGCTCCTTCTGGGCTCGCTCTGCGTTGGGGCTCCCTCTCCCCCTTCGCTTTACATTACACGGGCTTGATTTCCAGCCGCATCGCCCCCCACCCCGCCCCGCCTTGCCCTGCCCTGCCCTAGGGAGCAGGCCCGTTAGGGAGGAGGCGCGCCCCCCTGCCCGAAGCAACTGCCCTCGCCCTGCCCTTTGCCCCGTGGCTGCTGCAACTGGAAATGCGGTCCGGCGTTTTTGGCGCCGCCGCCGCCAGACTCTGGAGCACGCCGAATTGGCAGGGTGGAAAAGCAGGCGCTTCTGCGAGCACATCAGTAGCCAGATGGAGTGATGGCCGGCAGCCTTGGAAAAAGGAGTAGGTGACGTTGCCAAACAGGTCTCAGAAAAGAGGGTTATGAATATAGCATAAGAAGAAAGGCATGCGTGTTTACTTGGGCGATGGATTCGTGGATTTTGTTTGGTCTCTGCTGCAGTTTGGGATACACGGAGCATTTTTGACTGGGACTCCAAACCACACTCGGTGCCATCTCTGAAGTGCAAAAAAATAACGATGGATTACACTGCAGAGCTGGCCAATCGTTTTCTCTCGGCAGTTCCCTCCAACAAGCTACGTTGCAAACCAAGAAATGACTGAGCTGTAGCAGGCAGTATTGGAGGGCCCGGGCTTATTTTCATTGTGTGCTGTATGTTAACTTCATAGTCAGTTTTGGTGTAGTGATTAAAGGCTAGAAGCTGAAAGACTGTGAGTTCTAGTCCCACCTTGGGCATGAAGGCAGCTGGATGACTCTGGGCCAGTCCCTCTCTCTCAGCCCTAGGAAGCGGGCAAGGGCAACCACTTCTGAAAAACCTTGCCAAGAAAACTTCAGGGACTTGTCCAGTCAGTTACTGGGCGTCAAGACTGACTAAAAGGCGAGAGAGAGAGAGAGAGAGAGAGAGAGAAAGCCCACGTGATTTAAAAAGGCACAATTGGTCTGGTTCACATATAAGGCACAATCTTGAAGAAACAAAGGGCTACGCTTGAAATTTAGATGACATACAAAAGCCCATATCTCAAAAACACTGCATGGCCAGCCAAGATATAGACAATATAATCTAATTTACAATTACATTTAGACTTGATTAAGCTTCAATTAAAATACAGTTGATAAGGTTGCTCACAAGTATTGAATAGGTTTTCGTGATTTGGTGGCATCCTTGAAGGGACACATCCAGAACTGCTAAGGGAGATGGTAACCCTGCCATAAACTCTGGCTCACAAATTACAATGGCCTGTTTGGGGCTCAGCCAGAGCATCCTTGTAGTAGAGCATAGCTTGGGGTTTGTGAATCATGCAGGGCTATACTAGGCTATTCCCCTTTCAGTCCTCAAAATAGCACAAAGGATTGCTTTTGTTCTGAAGTTGCCATTAGGGAACCTACTTTTAAAAATGCTTCATACTAAATAGGAAGGGAGTTTGAAAATGCCGCTGTTTCAAGAACCATGTTTGTGTGGCACACTGAATCATATCCTAGTCAACCACACATTTTAGTGGTTAGAGTTGAACCCAGCTGGTGGTGATAGTTTATGTCAGGTTTATATAAACCAAGAACATTGGGCTAATTGAATAAGCCATGGGTATTTTGAATGAACATAAGAGCTTTTTGATTCTAGTTCATTCTGTCTTTCTAAAGGAATTTAGAAATGAAAATATGAAACAGTTAACAAATGCCTTGCAGAAAAGATTATATGTCATGAGAAAGAAACTCAATAATCCCACCTTGATTTTGTTTAGTATAAGATGTGAGAGACAGAAACTTGGACAGGCTTGCAAGATT
Source organism: Liasis olivaceus (assembly GCA_030867105.1). NCBI lineage: Eukaryota > Metazoa > Chordata > Lepidosauria > Squamata > Pythonidae > Liasis > Liasis olivaceus. The sequence goes on from CM061349.1 coordinate 146,657,213, forward strand.
CAGTTACTATATCCTACAACACTTACATAGCCTTCCTGGAATCCTTGTGGTGTCTGTTTCTTGATCTGGCCTACCTCAAACGGCTGGCATCAATCTTGAAAGCCTTTTCAAGTTTCTCTCTGTCCCATATTGCCCTAAACATAGTCGAGGTGAGGTTTTTTTGAGTTAGTTTCTCATACTTGCTTCAATCTGTCACTTCTTTTTGTTGCTGATAGACTCTTCCACTTCGTGGTGGGAACAACTCTAACTACAGAATTTGGCTAATGCAGATGGTGAAAATTTCATTTGGCTTGTTTTTTGTTTTTAATAAAACCTAAACTTTGTACTTTATGCAACCACAATAAACACACTTCAGGCATAGATCTTGTCTTTGAGACTCATACACTTAAAATTCATAAAATGGCTAAATAATCAAGGCCTTTATGCATAACTACGTAGAACAGCTGTAAATATACAGTTCAGCCCCTTAAAGTTGATTGTCACAGCCTGATCTTGCTGCCACTGCATGCCTTGCCACTTCCTGGTTATAGGACCTTAATAACATTTACACATTTCCCCATAAAAAGGACAGGAAGAACATGAGGATTTTTGTTCCTTATTTTCTTTTGGTTCATGTCTGTGTTTAATATGGCATTCTGGAAGGAAAGTTAGGGTTAAGATTTCAAGGCGATTCCCCTTGAACTGCAGTCTGCTGTCAGGCTGATATTCATATGGGTATTCCAAAGGTGCCCAAGTCCTTAACTTTACAGTATATCGCTATGCCTCCCTCCCTCCCTCCTTTTCTTTTTCTGCTAAGTGGGACACAATTAACGGTAGGCAAACCCTTAACACAGGGCTCCCTTTTAGGAAAAAAAAGAGAGAGAACCTTAGTTAAAAATGATGGCTTTAAAACTAGAAAATGAACATTCACTGGCATTATACATTTACACTGTGCAAGAAGAAAGATTAAGAGGCGAAACCTTTTCCTGTGCCTTTAACAGCTGCAAGGGAGGTAGAAGTTTAGCAGCTGTAACTTTCTTGGTATGGAAATGATGCAGCCCTGGGAAGTTTCAGCTGTGGAGTTTGGATACACCTGCCACCTCACCCTTCTCATTCAGCTGCTGAAGGCCCAAGATCTTTGCCAGGAGGAAAAAAATAATAAATGGTGGCAATGTGCTTTGTCCAGCTGCTCTCTGAAATTGCTGAGAGCTAGTCATTTACACAGGAAGTTGATCCTCATTATTTCCTGCCAAGTCTGACAGTTGCAGATTTATATAACACATCCCTCCTTTGTGCTTCACATCACTTAATCTGAAAAAAAAAAGAATGACTGTCTTTGTTTTATTTTGATTGCATTTGATATTCTTAAATTATTTATAGTCTGCTTTTCTAAGCAAAGGACTCCTTCAAACACCAACAACCAATGTTCATGTCATTAAACCATTACACAAAAATAGCTTTAGATAAAGACAAGAGCTGGGGTGAACTCCAGTTGTGTCCAACTGCTGACAAAATTGGATGTGCCCCTGAGAAGATCTTCCCGGCCCAACTCCAAATCTAGTTTTGAACCCTGGGATGTTTTTTAGAGCAGATCTTTAGAGGAGTGACATTGGACGTAGCCTGAGCAGTTTACATATGATCTGCCCTGTGCCAGCAGCTACAAGCATAGGGGGCCAGGCTTAAATCAGAGTTCTGTATGGCAATATAATGAGGGTTCTGTATTGCCAATTGTGTCAGCTGAGTTTTCAGTTGTTTAGTTTCAGCTAGCCACTGAGGGCAGTTAAGGGAAGGGCTCCTTTTATGGGCAAATTGTCCTGTATCAACAATCAGAAATGCAGGAAATCAGACATAGAATTCTTTATAGCAGCTATAAATTTCACTATAGTGCAAGAGTTCAGGAAAAACAAACAAGCTTACTTCAGAAGCCAAGATTCCATGCAAACAAAGCTAAGATCCAAACTTGTACTAGTCCAAAGCTCAGTCAGGGAATTAGAAGTGGCACACCTCCAGGAAGTCAGGTGCAAGGTTGAAGTTATTTGCCAACAGAAGTCAGACTCCCAAGCCCTCCTTTTATAGTACTGCCTCAGATATGCCTGTTTTCTTGAGTTGTGCCTCTTTCTTTTGAAGACCCTCGCTGAACATTTCTGTTTTATTCACTTGATCTTTCTGCAGGTGTGAAGACTGAAGAACCTTTCCTGCTCAGGCATTAGGTCACATGACTCAGTTACAAGAGTGGGATGATTCCTGCCTGCTCCAGAAGTGAAAAGGCATCCTCTAACTGGTCCTTTCTGAGCCTCACTGGCAAACATCTAGGAGGCCCACTCCCAAGTTGCAAGGTTAGAACCCATGAAGAACTGCTCTCCAGTTCCTAATGTGACTCATCAGAGGGGCCCATAACATCAAATAGTAAAATAATATAAGGATGGTAGAGACAGTGGAGGAAGAAACCCTAACTCCCTGAAAGAAGAAAACAAAGGAAAATGACAGATGGACAGATTGACAGATAGTTGGATGGACAGATGGGTGAATGGACAGGCAGGCAGACAGATGGATAGATGGATAGACAGCTGGATGGACAGAGGGATGGGGACAGGCAGATGGACGGACAAAGAGCAACAGACAGATGGACAGATGGGCAAACGGATGGACGGATGAAAAAAAGGTTGCAAATTCTAGTTTTTAGAATGAATCTTGCTGGTTGGCGAAAGCCTTTTGATGTCTCAAGTATAGGCCTTTCTTGTTCATGTTCCCTAGTTTCATTTTTGCTAGCATTTGTCCTGGGGGCCTCTTTAGTCTGGTGTCTTTCAAAATTTATTATCTGAGAGAGAATACAGTTATGTATGTATGTATATATGTGTGTGTGTGTATGTATGAAATAAAATTCCCCTCTCACCCCTATGGGTGGTATGTGTCTTCCTCAATCTCAGGTCCTCTACCAGAGGCCTGGGAGTTTGAGGGTTCTGCACAGTATCTTAGCTGTTCCTAGCACTGCACTCTTCTGCACAGAGAGCTCTGATATTGTTCCTGGGATCTGTTTGAGCCATTCTCCCAGCTTAGGAGTCATGGCCCCGAGTGCTCCTACCACCACTGGGACCACTTTGGCCTTTACTTTCCACATCCTCTCGATTTCCTCCTTCAGGCCCTGGTACTTCTCCAGCTTCTCATGCTCCTTCTTCCTGATGTTGGTATCACTTGGCACTGCTACATCTATCACTACTGCTGTCTTCTGGTCTTTGTCTACTACCACGATGTCTGGTTGATTGGCCAGTACCTGCCTGTCCGTCTAGATCTGGAAGTCCCACAGGATCTTAGCCCTGTTATTCTCCACAACCTTCTGTGGAATCTCCCATCTGGACTTGGGGGGGTCTAGCTCATACGCTGTGCAGATGTTCCTGTACACAATGCCAGCTACTTGGTTGTGCCGTTCAGTGTATGCTGTTCCTGCCTGCATCTTACACCCTGCCACTATGTGTTGGACTGTCTCTGAGGCCTCTTTGCACAGTCTGCACCTTGGATCCTGTCTAGTGTGGTAGACCCCTGCTTCTATGGATCTGGTGCTCAGTGCCTGTTCTTGTGCTGCTATGATCAGTGCCTCAGTGCTGTCTTTTAGTCCGGCCCTTTCCAGCCACTGATAGGATTTCCCAATGTCAGCCACCTCAGCTATCTGTCGATGGTACATCCCATGCAGGGGCTTGTCTTGCCATGGCACTTCCTCTGCTTGAACCTCCTGCCTTGTCTGCTGCTGCCTGAGGCATTCTCTCAGCAGCTCATCTTTGGGTGCCATCTTACTGATGTACTCCTGGATACTTCGGGTTTCGTCCAGGACAGTGGCTTTGACACTCATCAGGCCCCGCCCGCCCTCTTTGCGCCTGGTGTACAGTCTCTGGGTGTTGGACTTGGGATGGAAACCTCCATACATTGTGAGGAGCTTCCGGGTCTTCACATCAGCAGCCTCCATGTCTTCCTTTGGCCAGCTCACTATACCGGCAGGGTATCTGATGACTGGCAGGGCATACATGTTGATGGCATGGATCTTGTTCTTCCCATTGAGCTGGCTCTTCAAGACCTGTCTTATCCTTTGGTGGTACTTGGATGTTGCTGTCTTTCTTGCCTCCTCCTCATGGTTCCCATGTGACTGTGGGACACCAACGTATTTATAGGTGGTCTCTATGTCTGCTATGTGGCCCACTGGTAGTTCCACTCCATCAGTCTTAACTACCTTCCCTCTCTTTACTATCATCCTGCCACATTTCTCCAGTCTGAATGACATCCCAATGTCCTCACTGTAGATCCGTGTCAGGTGGATCAGTGAGTCGATGTCTCGTTCACTCTTAGCATACAGCTTGATGTCATCCATGTAGAGGAGGTGGCTGATGGTGACTCCACTCTTGAACTTGTACCCATATCCAGGCCTTGTGATTATCTGGCTGAGGGGGTTTAAGCCTATGCAGAACAGCAGTGGGGACAGTGCATCACCTTGGTATATGCCACACTTGATGGCCACTTGTGCGAGCTGTCTTGAGTTCACTTCCAGTGTTGTCTTCCACAGTCCCATTGAGTGCTTGAGGAAGGTCCTTAGTGTCCTGTTGACTTTGTATAGTGCCAGGCATTCACAGATCCATGTGTGTGGCATTGAGTCATAGGCTTTCCTGTAGTCAATCCAGGCTGTGCTCAGATTGGTCTGCCTAGACCTTGAGTCTTGGGCGACTGCCCTATCTATGAGTAACTGGTGTTTTGAGCCTCTGGTGTTATTCCCAATGCCCTTCTGAGCTGTGCTCATGTACTGGCCCATATGGTCATGTAGCTTGGCAGCTATGATGCCTGATAGAACTTTCCATGTTGTGGGGAGGCAGGTTATTGGCCGGTAGTTGGATGGTGCTGTTCCTTTGTAAGGGTCTTTCATGATCAGCACTGTCCTTCCTTGTGTTAGCCAGTCTGGGTGGGAGCCTGCTGCTAGCAGTTGGTTCATCTGTGCTGCTAGGCGTTCATGCACTGCTGTTAGTTTCTTTAGCCAGTAGGTTTGGATGATGTCCAGGCCAGGTGCTGTCCAGCTTTTCATGTTCTTGACCCACTGTTGGATGTCTGCTACTGTGATGGTGACTGGTTCCTGTTCTGGGAGATTGCTGTGGTCTGCTTTCAGGTCCTGCAGCCACTTTGCACTGGTGTTATGCGTCTTCTCTTTCTCCCATATGTTCTTTCAGTACTGTTCAGTTTCTGCTGCTGGTGGCTCAGCTGCTACTCTGTGGTTGCACTGCAGTTGGGAGTATACTTTGGATGGTTCTTTGGAGAACAGGGCATTTATCTTCTTGGCCTCTGCTTCTCTAGTGTATCTCCTTAGCCTGGTAGCCAGTGCTGTGAGCCTTTGTTTAGCAGTCTCTAGGGCTTCAGATGGAGTCAGGCCCATGTATTTTTTCAGTAGCCGAGTCTTATCCTTAATCTCCACACGCTTCTGTAGTTCCACCAGCTGACTGACTTCTCTCCGAGTTGCCTTGATCTTAGCCTCCAATCTCATTTTCCAGGATGGGTATGTACTGCTGTTCTTCTTGATCGTGTAGCCAGGCATTTCCAGGATTACAGCGGCTGTAGCATATACCAATTCATTGGTTTCAGTTATGGTGGTAGTAGGGATTGTCTGGAGGGCTCTGTTGGCATCTTCTAGCATACTATCTGATGGTACTTCTCCACTGAGCCTTGGTAACCGGACTCGAGGGTTGACTGTAGCTAGTTTATCCATGATCTTATGCCTCATATCAGCTGCTGTGCTCTGTAATGGAAGGGGTGGCAGTGACATTCCAGCTTCAGGTGTTGGCTGCACATCTGCTTGTTCTTCCAGGTCTGCTTGAGTCCGGGTTGTAATGTGGAGTTGGTCTATCTCGAGTTGTGAGAGCAGCTTCCTCTTCACTATGTTGAAGCGCTGGGTAACTAGTTGTTTCTCAGTTAGTGTGGATGTAGGCCTTCTGTCTATCCATAGTTCCCTCATACGTTTCATATATCCCCTCTCATTAGGTTTGCTGTTGTAGTAGCATTCCATCATTTCCAAGTTCTCTTGTCTCGTCCATGTATGGTTTGTTCCAGTAGCCCACTTAACATCAGATTGTCCTGGCTCCCCAACATCTGACGCGGACCTTGTTAATCCGGGCGACGTCCAAGCCGGCATGACTCTCTTGGTTCATGTCACTCTCATATTTTGAGGTAGGCAGGTGAAGCATTAGGGGGTCTTTGCCCAAGGACCCCTACTGGTAAGGTAGGTACCAGCCGGGATTTGAACCCCGGTCTCCTGCATCAAAGGCAGTGTTCTAACCACTATGCTATCCAGCCGCTGGATAGCGTATGTATGTATGTATGTATGTATGTATGTGTGTGTGTGTGTATGTATGTATGTGTGTGTGTGTGTGTGTATATATATACATACATACATACATACACACATACACACATACACACATACACACATACATACATACATACATACAGTGGTACCTCGGGTTACGAACGCCCCTCCTTACGAATTTTTTGAGATACGACCAGCTCCGGCCCCAAAAATTTACCTCGACATGCGAACTCCGCCTCGAGGTACGAACCGGATCCACGGCCATTTGCCCTGCTGCCACGTGGTCGCGGCTTCCTGTGGGCGAGATCGTGGTAGCAAGGAGACGTTCGATGAGGCTTGTGGTGTGTTTTGTGGCGTTTGGAAGGTTTTTGGTGTGCTTGTCAGCATGGCTCCAAAGAAAATGCAGAGCAGGCTTGGCAAGAATAGGTTTACATTGAACCTTATGGGGAAATTTGCCTCGTGGTGCGACCAAATTCGGAGGGCGGATTAGCCGTATTTACATTGAACCTTATGGGGAAATTTGCCTCGTGGTGCGACCAAATTCGGAGGGCGGAATGGATTAACTGTATTTACATTGAACCTTATGGGAAAATTTACCTCGAGTTGCGACCAACTCGAGTTGTGATCAGAGTCACGGAACGGATTAAGTTCGTAACTCGAGGTACCACTGTGTGTGTGTGTGTGTGTGTGTGTGTGTGTATATCAACTAGGAGTTGTCTTAAATGGGCAGTTGGGATAAGTGTGCAGTTAACTCAAGAAGAATTTGAGACTGGCTTTGAATTGTGGGAGGTACTGCAGTTGAATATCCAACGTGTCACGGCTCAAATGGTTTGCCTCTACTGTTTCATGAAGACTCTAATCAGAGACTGTAGTGTAAGCTGCTATTTAACTCAAAATTATTTGGACATAATTATCTTCCTCTGTTTTTGTTTTCTTGCCCTGCCAGCAGCATTCAGTAGCAGAACAGGATTTACTGTGTTAGGCTAATTTCGGAGAACACCCCTCACAGCCTTTCACTGACATTTTTTCCTGCAGCCTAACCCAGCAGAGCACAAATCAAAGAAACAGACTGGCTTTGAGGACGGTAGATGAAAAGACAGAAATTGGCCAGAAAAGAAAAATAAAACATTCAATTATGTCAATATTATTTATTTATTCGTAGATTTAGGACAGTTATATCCCTTTCTTCCACTGCAAATATAGCACTCAGTACAGCCTGGAGCAGTTTTGTAAAAAACAAAATAAAACCCTAATACATATTAAATAGTATTTAAAGGGTATTTTTGAGTAGTCTGCTCAGGATTTATTTATTTAATCAATGTATTAGCTGTCTCAATCATTGAAGCTACTCTAGGTGGTTTACAAGAAAATAATGATTAAAGATAAATGCTGTAATATATCAGACCACCTCAAGGAACAGCAATACCACAACAAAACACTTGAGTGGGGTTACAAATTACTCTGCCCCAGGACTTTTTGGAAAAGCCAGGGTGATACAGCAACTTTAAGGCTAGCAGATTGGGGCTGTACCGCCTTCTGGGAGTGGTTATTCCACAGTACAGGAATGGCCACAGACAGTACATGTGTAGTGGAGAAAATAAACCGAACAAACAAAATGGAGACCGCACCCTTTTCCTCCCGTCTTTTAGACATGTCCAGGGTCAAACCCAGTTCCTCTCTTTGCCTAATCCCACCAGGCCCAAACTGACCCTCCCTGCCCCAGACAAAGCCCCCTTGCAAGCCCATCTCCACCAGAGCACAGAAGCCTCCTGGCCAGCTCGCAGCACAGACCAAGGGCGGCCCTGATAGGGGAGCCTCCCCGGGAACAGGCGAGAAGCTCCAGCCGCCCCTCCTCCCTCAGCCGAGGGCCTCCACACGCCGCCTCCCTCGCGGTGGACCGTCCCAGCTTTGCTGCCCTCCGGAAAGGGCCCTTTGCCTCACCCAGCTGCAGGGACGAGGACCTGCCTCGCTTCCCCAGCCTGGCCACCCAGTCAGATCCCTAGGACTTCCCGCCTTGCCGGCCGCAACTCCTATAAAATCTTCGCTTTCCCGTTGTTCAAGGTCCCTCTTTCTTGTAAAGCAGGCACCCAACAATCGTTACAATAAACACGGTTCTTCTCTTCAGGGCTTAACCCCTTAAAATACAGAACTGAGATCTGCAGTGAAAAACTGGGTGGGCGACAATATTTTCAATACTGAAAATCGCAAAGGATTCACAAACTTTTAAGTACCGCTGTATCAGGTATTGAAGGTTCTGGATTTAGAGACCCACTTGAATCGTGTGGCTTTGCCTTTTCCTCCATGTTTGATGGAGATTCCATTTCTACTGCTCTCCCCATGAAGCCAATAAACAATTAAACCTGGTATGCCCTGTATTTCTTTCCTCTAGCCCTTTTCTTACCCCTTCCTTAAGAGACTAGCATTTAGGTTCTTAGAAATGTATTTTTATTTCAGTAAGAATGAAATCCCTAAAAGTGCTGTGTCCCTAGAATCAGCCTCCCAAAGGATGTAGGGGTCCTGCCTGGAAGAATTCCCACCAGCATCCACCGACCTCCCAAGAGTTTATGATAATTTCCCACTTCCAGTGACCTTGGTTACAGCTGCCAGGGGGTGAACAGTGATGTTCTGGGGATGCTGTTGCCAGAGGCAAGGGGACAGGAGGGGGAACAAGAATCATTAAATAGCAGGAGCGGGATGGTGCTACTTGTTCTGCTCTCCCAAGCTGCAGTATGTGCAGAGTGTAGAAAAATTAGTGACTTCTCTAAAAAAGCTTAGAAGCGTCTTGTCCTGATTCATGGGGAGCTGGTGGGGGCGGGGGCTGGAGGGGACTTTCATGGACAGGCTGCACACAATTTTCTGGATGGGTTTTTTTCTCCCCCTTTTTCTATCCATTTTGTTTTGTTTTAGAATAAATTAAGAGACTCTGGAAAGGAAGTGGTGTTGTATCATCTTAGGACTTTTTGGAATGGAGTATGCTTAATGTGCTTCAAGGCAGAACATCAACAAACCATGGGTTGGAGCAACAAGACTTTAAGCTGGGGTGCACAACCTGAGGAGTCAAGTCTACATGGGGTTCCCCAAAGCTTTGGGTGTGCCTCCCCAGAGTCTCTAAGCATCGCTGCCAATTGGTAATTTTTAATGTAACAGATGGGGAAAAATATTTATTAATTGTATTCAATTGAATTTTAATTCCATTCTATTTAAATTTCATATAAATTAAGCCATATTTTGTTTTTGCCCTTACCTCATTGACCCACCTCCATTTCACAGTGCAGTTGCTGGCATATAGTTAAAGACTGTCAGCAGCCTTTGAAATGAAGCTCTCTGAGACAAACTCTCCTGTAAAACACGCTGTGTAGTGTTGCTACATTTCATGAAAAAACTATGAAGCGTGTTGGGTTAAGATTCCCCACTTTGTAGTTTGGTTAATTCTAAACTGAAAACCTAACTGTTTGTTCAAAAGCCTTGCTTTCAGTATCATTTTTAAAAACATTATTAGCAACTTCCTTTGGCCATAACTAGGAGCAGTTTTTTAAATCTCATTGTACTGCACAGTTCCCATCTTTCCATTGATCTGATCAAGACTTGTGCAATTAATGCAGATTTTTTTAAATCATCATTTTTTTCCTCTACCAATCTCATGCAAATTCTCATCAAAAGAGAATTTGACTTCTAAATTTCTTTCAGAGGAAAAGATAACGTTGGTCAAACTCTTGCTGGGGGAGTAGAGTGTTCTTGTGCTTACTCTGTTATTCTGTACGGTCAAGGGATGGTGTGAATGCCTTATCTTTCATTGTAAAGCCACATCTCCAGCAGTCTGGTACAGCTTCCCTCTTCAATCCAATCCGTAGAGAAGACATCACGAGGGAATTTCTCCCTTTGGGATTATTCAGAATAGGAAGTACAGACAGCCTAAGAAACTTTAGAAAGGAGGTGCCCTCTGCCACCTTAAGTTACATAAGAGCAAAAACATTATCAAGAGATATTTGAAAGAAATTCTTAAGTACTCTGAGAAGAAGGAAGAAAAACAGCAACCCTTTTTTGAAGGAAAGAAAACATTTGGGAAATTGCAAGGCAGATGTAAGCAGAACTTTATAGGCCCAAACTGAAGATCAGTTTTAGAGCTGGGGTATAGAATTTACAACCAATTGGGTGTTTTCAGGCAGATGAAAGAGGGCTTGCTGCAACTCTGCCATGATAGTGAAACTTCTGGGCATGGGGAAGTGTTTTGCATTGGGTTATCAGAGAGTGTCTGGTGGCTGTGGGTGGGAATATCAAGGACTGCATTTCATCCTGATATATCCTTCGCTGGCCAAGGCTGTCCCTACAAGGCCAGCTGGTTTACTTCAGCCCCTCCCTTCCCTGAGACCTTCAGATTCTGTTTCAATGAATTTTATTACTGATGTTCCTCCAGTATAGGGTTATATGATCATTTTTCTGATAGTGGATTTGCTTACCAAGGTGGTTCATTATATTCCTTGTAAGGCTTTCCATCAGCTCAGGAGACAGGGCAGCTTTTTTAAGATCACAGTTTTAGGTACAGGGGCTTAGTCAATCATATTATTTCAGATCACAGATCTCAGTTTATATACAAGTTTTGAAAAAGTCTCTTCCACCTATTAAATTGTTCAGGTTCATTTGTCATCTTTGTATCATTGGGCTTTAGACCAGCAAATGGAGAAAGTGAATCAGTTACTAGAACAATACTTAAGATGCTGTGTCTCTTATCAGCAGGACAACTGGACTGAACTGTTGCCTTGTGCAGCATTTGCCTATGACAACTCAGTACATTCCTCCATAGGCATGTCCCCTTTCAGATAGTCTATGGCTACCAACCCACATCTTGCCCTCCAAAACACCAGCATCCTCTGTCTCTCACATCTTTGACTTTCTGCAGGAGAAACACAGGCTGCTCAGCTCCTCTTAAAGAAACAGTTAGATTTGGCAATGGCTAAACACAAGTGTGCTGCAGACTCACACAGGCAAGAAGGCATCAAGATTGCAGTGGGGGATTTAGTGTGGCTTTCCACTAAGTTTTTACCTTTTGTCTGCCAATGTAAAAAGCTGGGGTCAAAGTTTATTGGTCCCAGCCCAATACCAATTAACCTGGTGGTCTTTCATTGAAATTTCCTGCTTCTTGGAAGGTTAATCTGGTTCACCAGGTGCCACTGCTGGTTAGTGAGAAGCCCCCTTGCCCCTTGTGTTCAAAAACTACTACTCGCTGCCCCATGGATGGGGAAGAAGAATATGAAGTAGAAAGTGTTTTGGATTCTAGGCACAGGAGGAGACATCTGGAATTTTCACTGAAAAGGCTACCCTGAATCAGAGGGGAGAGCACAACAGATGTCTGTGCTCCACATCTTGTACACCAGTTCCATCGGATGTTCTCACACAAGCCCCACCCTCCTGACTGCCACCACTACCAATAGAACAGTGAGCCCCAGGATGAAGAGGACTCTATCTGATTCAGTCAGCAAGACTTGTCTGTTGAACTTGGAGAGGGGGAGTGGGAATGAGCCTGTGGTCATTGCCCATAGTGACTTGCTTAAGCTTTCTTCACACATAGGAGGAGAGATTGAGTCTGACCTGGGAGGTGGAAGAGCATGGAGATAACTTTAAAGAAGGAATGCAAGAAAGTTACATTTCAGCCCTGGGAAAGGAAGAAGTGTGAGAAAGAGACTCAAAATAGACCAACTTGATTCTGTTTGACAGTAAGAGGGCGCAGAGAGAAAAGCTATCAGGCTTTCAAGATTTTGTTATTATACCTTAAAATAATAATGTTCCAGTAGCCCTTGGGTTGTCTGTCCTATGACCTCGCCTACCTCAAAAGTCTGGCACTAGCTAAACAAAGGCTTACATCCAGCTTTTCTTGTATCTTTTACCTTCTAGCAGCTCAAAATCTAACATTGTAACTTAGGTGGTCTAGAGGAAGCGTGAAAGAGCCGCTAAGACTCCTGCAGTTACAAATTTTCACTTCTACAGACTTTCAGCACATGGAACAACTTTGGATGATTGGAGCAGATGAGATGATGTGGTGATCAGGTTCATGAAGGAGAATGCAGAGAGCTCAAGCCATATCTCACAGAAACAGCACAGTGGGATAGGAATCCTAAGTAAGCAATATAAATCTCTTGCACAGAGCTAGGAAGACTTATTTATTACTATTTCTTGTGAAGAATGCTCAGAAAATGCTGGTAATTTAGGGTCAATTTAAGCTCTATCCCAAAGCCTAAGAATTGTCCAAATACCACTATAATATACATGTGGTTCCAAGCAAGGCTGTTTTTGTAAAGAAAATGTTTTCAGGTCAAATAATTCTAATTTTGTCAGCTGTTTTGAAAATTCCATTGTTACAGCTGTTAATGCTCTGATAATTTTGGAGAAAACTTTTGCCGGTTTATTCCGTAATCCCTGAGTTTCAATTGTTAAGTCTGAATATTTTACAATCTTTTCCAGTTCCTTCTGAGTGATTCTACTGTCATTTGGTATTGCCACCCTTACAAGTAAAACTTGCTATTAATATTTAGGCCTACTGTGTGTGAGCTGCAAAAATCTAGATGACCATCAGGGGGCAACAAAGAATGGTAGAACACCTCTATAACTCCCCCTCCCCCCATGTTTTATGCCAGGTTTATCCTTTGATGTGCATAACAGCAGCAGAATAGAGATGGAAAGTAGGGCACCAGGTGATCCCTCCTCTATTCTGCACCATGAAGGAAACAATTGGGTGGATGGGGACCATGTATCCAACAGGTAATTGATTTCAGTTACAAGCTGGCAACTTTTATCTTTAGCTATCTAATTAGAGACAATTGCTTGCTTGGCACAATAGCTCTCGAAACTAGAACTTGTTTTACAAAATGCTGTGAAGGATTGTAAACTGCAGCAGTCCCCTATGTAAGAACAAAACGAAAAACACATGAGAACAAAACAAAAAACTGAGTGAGGTTTTAAAAACGTGTTTCTTAGCTCTTAAAATGTGTTTGGTACATCATCTTTCTCTGTTTTATGTCTATTGGGCATCTTGGGGAATATTCTACCAGGGTTGGTTACAACTATCTTGCCTGCTGGAGATGCAGCTGAGGAACATTAATTTATCTTTTATTGCCATAGTTATGTCAGAAACTCATAGAAGTGTCAACCATCTAAAGCCACTGCTGCTTGTTAAAGTCCCATATATTTTCCTTGGAAATGTTTCCAGGATTTTGGACTTTATTAAGGCATCAAGAATTCTGAATGCTGCAGGCATGGGAAATAGAAGAATTATTGTACATCACTGGAATGATAAATGTGCACCTGACTTGCATCAGTTACCTGCTGCTACAGTATCTGCTGTCTATCGGCATTTTAATTAGTCTTTCTTTTTTTTCTTTTTTTTTGAGGCAGAGCTGAGGAAGAGCAATTTTTGAACAATTTTTATGTTTACTGTTAGTTCAGACCTTATGGCTTGTTAATATTTATAAAACATTGAAAGATAAATTTGCTGTTTGTAGTTTTTATTTGCACCATTATTATGCTATCATTGTTCCTTTCTTTCTTACTTTCTTTGATTAACGAAGCACAGCATACATGGAGATACATGCATAAAAATGGATCCTGGGACTTGATGTTGTGCTATAAAAGATGAGTAAAAGCTGACACGTTCAATATTTGCAATTATCCAACAAGGTAAGCTGATCATATTAGTGATCCTTACACAGGACAATTGATTGAAACATTGCATTGTTAAGATGGTGCTTATACATTGATATTGGTTCAGACTGAATCAGCTTTTCTTGTATCCAGGACAGATTTTGGTTATGCTAGATCAGTGTTGGTAACTTGGTAACTTAGGATGTCTGGACTTCAGTTCCCAGAATTCTGGCTGGCTGGGGAATTCTGGGAGTTGAAGCCCAAGTTTGAGAACCACTGCGCTAGATGGAGCATTCCACAAGTTTGGTGGCTGAATTTGGCTGGAGGGAACTTGGAATGCCCTTTACCTAAGCTTGGTCTATTGTGTCAGTATCTTACTTCAGCCTTTTCTTATAAATGTGAAAACAGGAACTGCTTCGTCAGCTTCCACATAATGCTCATGTTGCCTCTGGGAGAGAAGAAACCACAGCAAAGAGGACAAATATAAACTTCAAGCGAGTAGAGGAGTTGAGAAATTTGAAAATTCTGTGCTAACAATGAGAGGAACATAACCAGATAATGTTTTAAAATGTACACCCAGCCATTTGCAACAAAATCTGGTCAGTCAAGCACAATAGCCATTTGCTATTCATTGGCAAATTCAGGAAATCAAGCCAGAATTTGTTGGGTTGTAGATTAAAATTAAAACATAACCATTATTGAGATGGTATATATTTAATGCATATTGAAATACAACTTAAAATATAAATTCTTTGCTATCAAATTATCCATCTCCCCTAAGATTGGGGGAGGGATCATAAAACAGGAATGTTCAGAGCTTGAATCAATAGATAATAGATAAAGGGTGTTTGTCTCCCTGTTGTCAACCCACTTTCCTGGGCTACAGCTGCAGAAATGATAGAAACCTTCAGATTGGGATCATATGATGACTTGATTTTGCTGGTAAGTCGGCAAGACAAGTTCAAAATTCAACAGTGTGAGGAAGGAGTGAAGATCCAGGCTGCTCTGATTCGAGGCTGCTAGATTCTTAAGCTATTATCCTTCCTTCCTTTTGAGACAACAAATTAAGGCCATCTGTTAGGATAACAAAAAACCCTCTCAAAGTTAATAACTCTCCCTTGGGGGCATCTGCATGTGTGTGTGAATGCACATGTTTGTGTAAATAAAGTTAAGACGGCAGCACAACTACATGATCAAAACTGCGATCCTCGTGCTTTGCCCAAACACCTGTTGTCTTCACACATGAATTCATCCAATTGTTCAGCAATTCAGGGAACGCGTGAGGTGGTAGGTGAGGTCACACCCAGTGGACATGCTCTTTACCCACTGATCACACCCCTTGTCCCCCACTCATTTGCTGTTAGTTTGAAAAAAAGCCAGCACACAAACAAATTTGTCTTTAGAGGAAGGGCCGATGACAGAAAGATGAATGCATTGGAGGCTTCTCCATCTAGCCTTTCTGGCCAAATAAAACCTCCTAGTTTTAACTCCCAATTTGGTGCCCTCAAACTTTGCTTCTTTCTTTCATTGTGGATTGTCCTGCATCTATCTGAATTGGCAGTTGCTATGAATACACAGTCTCTGCCACAAATATAGAATTGAGTTTGTGGATGGCATTCATGGGGAGTGAAGAAGAAAGTAGTTGTCAAGCCCCGTGTCGCTGGCAAGAACAAGGAATCAAGAACTACACAGATTTGAGTAAGGTACTTTTAATGCTAGTCTTGGTAAATACAAAAATTTATTTATCCCATTTGTAGGCTGCTCACTCAACAAAACTCCGGCTGATATACAGATTAAGAACCAAAAAAAAAAAAAAAATTTCAAATGTAAGAATCGTGGAAACCAATAAGAATTTCCCAACCTTCTTTATACAGAGTTCATTAAGGTGAAGTGGTTTTCAGACTCTTTTTCCCAGACGTCTCGCCACCTGACAAGCTGCCATTGATGAGATAATCTGTCAACTGACTCACCAGCAGCTTTCCCACAAACCCTCAGAGCAGTGAATACCTGCTGAAGAAGTAACGACACCATCAATTCCTAGGAAAAGATCAAGGAGTCAAAAAATGCCAATGAGTGACTTAGGGCTCAGGCACACAGCCCCTGTGTTGTGCTTTCCTCCTGGCCTAGGGAGGGAGGAAAGAAGTAAAGGCCGGCCGGCCATATTGAGAACCGCTGCTCCACATGGTCGTCTTACTGTGCCTTAGGAAGGAGACCAGTAGAGTTGCTGAGTGTATATGTGGGTAGTGGTTAGCTGTTGTTGAGGAAGTAGAAAGAGGAAGAGAATCTTCCCTTTGTCTGCTGTCTGCCTCATTCCCAAACCCCTGGGCCAAGCATGGATCCTTCCCAGCTGTCTTTGCAGATGCTGATGACTTTGATTTAGTTTCCTGAGAAAAGGGAAAAATTGGCTGTTCAAGCCAAGGGTCACAGTCAAGGAGAGAGGCAGGCAGGTAGAAGACCAGAAGAATGAGGCAGGGCAGGCAAGGGAGGCTGAGACTGGAATAGAGGGAAGTGGTGGTTGCTGGTGGGAATAGTGACCACGTGGAAGACATACCTGGGAGGATAAAATCACCACTGTTTTTTCCCACTAAGTTGCTGGGTCCCAGGCTGTCATCTGCAGGTGGAGAGACCTAAGCAGAATTGCAGGCAGAAACCTGAAGGAAGTTAACACTATGAGAGAAGCACCAGCAGAATTGCAGAACTCTGCGGAGTGCCACAAAACATGTCAAAATTCTATGGTGGGGAATTTACTATACTGAGGATGGAAGTTTTACCAGCTGAAGCTTACTAATGGGAAAATGGACCTCATGGAAAATCTTCCAGGAGGTCAATATTCCCCTGAGCCAAAAAAGAAAAAAAAGTATCATATGAGATTTGGTTCTGCCTGGAGACAATGCAGAAATGGTCAGGGAGGCACAGAGCTCTGCAGCTAGATAGGAGGGGCAATTCTGCAGTGGGCCATTTGGAGCCCAGCAGGCCACTAATCCTCCAAGGATGACTCCTCCATGCAACATAGAGTGTTTGCTTAGGTAGATTTCTGTTTTCCAATGGAAAACACTACTTTCCTACCACATCATCTTGATCCAACTTTGCCTGTGTCAGCAGCAGGCTGGCCCTGAAATGGAGGCTCCATTGTAAGGATAAGTCCTCAATGAATTATAGATGGGCAGTCTTAGAGCCGGAGCAAGGATACTGTGTGGATGGGAACCTTAAGGACTCCACTAGGGCTATTCCAATTCCATGTTCAGACTTCATTCCTAAACTCATACTCCAGTGGAGCCTTTTGTCTTCCTTCATACTTTTGCAGTGTTCAGGTTAGATATCAGGAAGAACTTCCAGACTCTGCAAGCTGCCAGTCAGTGGAACAGGCTGCCACACGATGTGGTGAGTTCTCCTTTGCTAGAGGTCTGATATGTAGGAGATCCTGTACTGAGCAGCAGGGTTGGATTAGTTATCCTCTATGATTTCTTCCAGCTCTGTGATTCTATGATTCTGGGTGCAACCACAAGCTTAACCTCCACAGGGAAATAATAAGGACTTGCCAGTGTTTTCCTGCTGCTAGAGGTCATGGATATCAGGAAGGACTGTAGGAAGTGGGCAGGGACTCAGTTCCCCAAACAGCTACTCCTGATCCACTTAATGTGGCTGGGTGCTGCTAGATCCAAAAATAAGGAGCTATAACTGGATTACTGGCTGACTAGGTTAAGCCAGTTCTGTGAACCAGCCCTCCAAAGATCAATGCCAAAGAAGATCATCTGTACTTTATTCTTTGATTTACTTTGTGGAAGATAATGTCTGTTTCACCACTAGTGACTTACAACATCTTCATAGCATTCTTAAAGTGATAGAAAGCCTGACCTCGCTGTGGTTATTTTGGCACAGTGATGGATGGATGAGTTTAAAAGATGCTAGTGGGGACATGGTCAATCTCTCTGTGACACACACTTACTTAAAGTGTTAGTTTTCAATCATATATCATAATGTAATTGGTTCATCATTCTGATAATTGGCAGTCTTGCTTTCCAGGATAAAAAGAAGTGGAGAAAGAAAGCCAAGGTAGAACCAAGATTAAGGTGGTGAAGATGATGGTGATAATTTCTTCATATAGCAGTAGAGAATTCAGCTTACATGACTGAAAGAGAGACAGTAAATTGTTCCTTTCCCCACACTACTTTCTCCTGTATATGTATGCCTCTTTTCATGCACAACCAATCTGTTTCCTTGAGGGCAATTTGCAATATTTTTATATCCCTCTATTTTTCTGTCCCATTAATGTTACAGTTTTCTTTCCACAATACCCTGCTTTTCCATTTTAAAATGTACTCAAAACCACTTCCTGTCCTAGAAAGTGTTATCATCACCAGATTTGTTTGATGATGATGGTAATCATCATCATCATCATCATCATCATCATCTGGATAGTGGACATTGCAATACCTGGAGACAGCAGAATAAAAGAGAAAGAACTGGAGAAAATTACAAAATACAAAGTCCTGCAAATAGAACAACTATGGCAAAAGAAAGCAAAGATAATATCAATAGTTATAGGGGCCTTAGGTGCAATCCCAAAACATCTGGAGCACCCCTTGAACACCATCGGCATTGACAAAATTACCATCAGTCAATTGCAAAAGGCAGCTTTACCTGGAATAGCTTACATCCTGCGACCATACCTTTAACAGCGTCATACAACAAGATCTGCCTATCCCAAGTCCTTGGGAAGGACTCAGGTGGATAAAAATGCCAAATCCTGTCTAAACATCTGGCTGACTGTGTGACCAACAATAATATATTAAACTTGTATGCCACTCGACTCTCAACAATCTTTGGGCAGCTCACAACAATCAAATAAATTAAAATAAAGTCAATAAAATATAAACAACAAAGATAAAAGATGGTAAGCGCAATGAAGAAAGGGTCTTCCTCTCCCGCACTGAAGACCTGGGAACTTTCATCATCTTTAATCTTTCACCATCTACCCCTGGCTGAGGATACAATTTCTCGCTGACTGGGAATTTCAGTCTGGTACCCCCCAAGTGTGATGTTCTCATTCCTATGCACACTGAACGAGGTGTTCCACATGCCAATATTTTGTGCTAAGTCTGCCTACAGAAGTGGGTTTCTCAACATCCTTGCAGTCATCAGTGCAACTTCATGGCACAGGAGTGAGTTATTTGCGGGACCGCCTCTCCCCGATTTCATCTGCCTGTCCTACCAGATTTGGCAGAGAGGGCATGTTGCATGATTTCATCACCTAGGGAGCGACATTTGGCGGGCTCTAAGCAGCGGCCCTTTTCTGCTGTGGTGCCCATGCTGTGGAATCTTCTTCCCCCTGAGGTGAGGTTGGCCTCATCACTGTGAGCTTTTGGAGTTCCCTCAGGACTTGGTTGTGCCAGCAGGCCTGGGGACCCCAGGGGATGGGGGATTTAGTGAGGTGGCTCCATTATTTTTAACATCCCTTCGCCTATTATTTTCTCTTTTAGTTAGTTTTTTAAAATATATTTTTAATACTTTTTAATGTATTTATTGACTGTTTTTTAACGCTGTTGTACACTGCTCAGAGTCACTTGGAAAAGTGAGATGAGCAGCTAATAAACTGTGTAAACAAACAAATAAACAAACAAACTTGAACTTTTCTCAAGACAATATTGCTTTTTGAACAGCAACTGGTTCATTGAAAAACAAACTATGGATCTGATAGGACATCAAATTGGTTAGGCTTGTTTCTTTAAATATGTAGGTGTTTAGGAACCTTTTTCTCTTTGTAGTAGTTAATAATTTGTTTTGCTTCTCTTTAGGTTTGGGGGCTGTTCAAAATACAATTTGAGTCCTCTCCTAATACAAATGGAAGTCATCATTTTTTTAAAAAAAATGAAGATAACTTTTTAAAAAAAATGTTTAAGAAAATGGACATCTGGAAGATAATTCTTTCCATCCCTGCAATTTTTCTCTCTCCCTGCTTGCAATTAATTTCACTATCTGGGAGAATCAGGAGTAGAAGAAGAGAGGCACAGAAGAATGTATTTGGAAAAAGTACAAAATGCCATGGGGAATGAACCCCTTATGTTTGTGAGGAAGGGGCAACCATCCATAAGAACAAGCAGAAGCAGGATGAGAAAATACTTATTGTGAAGTTAAAGGGCTTGGGAGTCAGCCTGTTCAAAGAGGATTCCCTGTGGAAACAGAATCAAGAGAGGCAGAATTTTTTAAAGCAAACAAAATTGTATTGTAAAAAACTGTTGTATAAATTGCATTGACTTTGTTTGCATAGTTTTAATGTTAGAAGTTTCCCCCTTTCTTCTCCCCAGTGGTAGACAGACCACTAATATTGCTGGCAAGGATCTGAGATCTTCCCAAGCTTCAATGACTTTTAAAATTGGCCTCTAAGCCTAGCAAAGATCTGGTGTTTATTGACATCCTGTCTGGGATGGTTGACAGAACTGTGGATGCAACCACCTAGGTGAGATACTGTGCACAATGTTGAGATTCATCAAAATTAACCAATCTCTCAAGTGCCGTGGAACAAATTTGTTATGACCACAACTCAAGATGATCCTACAGACCCCACCTACAGTTATGAAAACTCTTTTTTTTTTAATTAAATTGTTTTTAATGGGTGAATTATTTTGATTGTTTAATTTTTGTTTTAATTATGAATGCTGCTCAGAGTCACATGCAAGTTAATTTATATGGGCAGCTATATAAATTAAACAAACAAACAAATATTGCTGGTTGGCTAACTTGTCAAGTTCGAAGACTGTCCTTTCCATTTTTAGCAGACATTTTTATAAATGACTAGACAACCCATGACCTGTTGGGTCATCATTTCAGAGATACTTCCTTACCTAAACAAAGAAACAAAATGACTAAGGGCAAAAAAGCAGTGGGAGTGGGAGTGACTCCCTCCCTCCCTTTCCACATATGATATAGTCTTGTATCGTTTGCCCTCCCCTCATGATCCTCAGGAGAGCCCCAGTGAAGCCTCCTCCTCTTCAGCTGACCTGCCACTTTGCTGGGGGGAGGTGGAACGAAGGGAGCTGCGGACCATGAGGAAAACACCCTTGCTCCTCATTCTGGCATGTCCCCAAGGGCCCCCTCCCTTGAGGCAGGAAGAGGATTCACCTGTCAACCACTGGTGCCCCCCAGCCAGCCTTACCTCGCCAGCAAGCATCCAAGTCACTCCCTCATCCTTCCCTCAACGCCCACAGCCATTAAGAGATTAAATTTCTGCCTTGTTTCCAAAGCAGCCAATTGCCACTCATTCATCGGGCCTTGCTGTCAGCCGATTGGGTGCAGGGGACAGAGGGAGGTGGGAAAGAGGTTGTGGATATGCCCATGACAATCACATGACCTGGGCTGACCATGGTGGTGCAGCAGCACAGCAGTGCTGAAACAGGCATAAATTTCCCAAATTTCAATCCCATGGGGGTCATGGGTCTTGGATTTTGGACACATCCTGTAAGTTAGGCCATTAGAGGTATCTTGGTTCAAAAATATTTGCCCTATGACACACCGTTTTGCCCAGTTGAAGGTTACAGACATGAGAGTTTTAGTAGTATATAGATGGTATCTTATTTAAACACCACTAGTTAGTCCTTAAGTCCAATATGATTCCAATGGTTCATGAGGATCAACGTGGCATAGAAAAACATAAATGCTGGGCTAGAGGAAGTTTTATGTTGGCCAAGCATTAATAGGGAGATTGCAAATGCAGCATATAGTTGCACTGCCTGTCAGATGTACCAGGCCAAAAATAAAAAGGAGCCAGGTAGATTGATGAGTATTGATTTGTCTAGGCTAGTGGGCAATGATTACTTAATACTTAATACTGGTGGGTTGGGATGATGATGATGATGATGATGACGACCTCGAGGGTTTGTTGGAAACAAACCACTCCACAATTTTCTGCCCCAGGAAGGCTCTTTCCTCTTGCCATAGGATTCCCTGTCCTGTCCACTAATGGCCTGCTTCTCTGGCCATGTCTTATTTTTCTTTGCTGAGCAATGTGGCTTCTCCCTTATAACATCAAGAATTCCATTGTGATCACAGCTCTAGTGTTTAACACCTTTGTAATCTGATGCTCGTTTCCGTATTTTAATTAGCACCACGGGTTATGTCAGCCCACACGGCAAGTGAAGTACATCTCTGCTAATATGACCTACAGGTCATTTTACAGCTATATAATCTGGGCCACTTGCAGCTTCTTCCCCCATTGGGGCAGGAAGGGGAGAGAAAAGGTGACTATTAAGAAAGTGCCTTCAGAAACCCCTGTACAGGCCCGTGGGGAAACACAAAGTGCCATATCAGGGCTGTAGAGGACCAGAAACAAAAAGACTCAGCTAATACTAATGAAGAACCCAAAGTCACATGTATAGATCAACCAGAAAGCTCCAGAGAGATAATTGAAAACTGATGATGCTCTGCATAAAGGTTGGTTGGTTGATTGGTCATTTATTTATTTAGGCAGTTTGGCGTAGATGTTAAAGGCTAAAGGCATGGGGCTAGAAACCAGGAGGCTGAATTCAAGTCCCACCTTAGGCACGAAGCCAGCTGGGTGACCTTGGGCCAGTCCCTCTCTCTTAGCCCTAGGAAGGAGGCAAGGCCAAACCACTTCCAAAAAACCTTGCCAAGAAAACTGCAGGGACTTGTTCCACCAGTCACCAGTCAAAGGTGTGTAGGTATGTACAGTATATGTATATGTGTATGTGCACGTGGATGCATATATAGAGAGATAGAGATAGTTAAGTCAGCAACAATAAAAGAGTTGTTAGCCCCAGTCTCTCTCTTTTTCATCAATGTAAGAACAGCACATGAACCAGGACTCTGCCACAATTTATAAGATTTTGCACAAAGGGAAGGACAAAATGTGACTTCTTTAATCTGTGTCTTTAAAGTTATTGAAATGAAACCTTTCCTCTTAGATTTCCGTCCCCATGATACATTTAACCATGGCGGTACAAACCTAATGCCTTCCAAGAGAACAACATACGTTGTTCCCCCCACTTGCATCTAACCATGGTGTATTCATGCCCTGGCAACATCTTGTTTTCTGCTATGTCCCTAGCAATATCCTTATGTCATCTCCAGTTCCAGCTCATGAGTGAGGTAGGGTTAAGTTGTTCTTAGCTCTACCAGTGTTTAATGTGTTAAAATTCTATTTTCCTCCTTGTTCCAATGCTATCCAAAGTCAGTCTCAAGTTGTATCAAATTTGGTAGGATTTATCACCCATTACTGTGAAGAGAAGTCAAAAGAATACTCTGATTTGAAATCGAGGCAATAGAGAGGGGATCAGAGTTGGCAACAGGAAATTCCATGCTGGCAGTTTTCTGTTGACTCAAGGCTGTGTGGATAGCATTTGATTCAGCAGTGGGGAATGTCCCTGAGTTGGTATTCTCCACTGAAAAGCAGCTGCCATTTTGGAGACAACATGTCACCATTTTGAGCATTTATTAGCATGTCTTACAGTATAATTCAGTGTGTTTTAATTGGGCAAATGATGGAATCCTATATACTATCTTCCTATTCCAAATTAGAAAGTTTGGAATCAATATGGTGCCTGAGATGATTTTTGCCTGCTACATCTTCTTTTCTTATCAGGATTTTCCAGAGTATAATTATGCCAGCTGGTAGAAAGCACCATTCAGCAGCTGGGTTGGATCATACCCATGGAGCATCAAAATTTGGAGTGCAGACCACTACCAAGTGAAAAACCATGATTGCTGGTTGTGGTAAACTGGATCTAAGCAGAGAGACTGCAATTAAGAGAGATGTTTATAAGTGGTTTATATGATAAATATATGAATTTTGCTTGGTTAGAGCTCGTATCTAAAGGAGGCACATATGGGAGATTGCAGAATTACTTATACAGTGAGTCTTTTTCACCTTTAAATCATGCCTTTGACATTTGTTCCTGAAGTTTCATCAGAACAGCTCATCGTGGAAGACCAATGTTACCTACAAATCACAATGTTAACTTATGCAGAAATTTTTTAAGTATTAAGAGGGAGCTTGTAAATCATAGATAATCTGGATGCCCCATTATTTGTTTGGAGAGTATTATAATTTTTTTCCAAATGAGTAACATTTTATTTTTGTTTTGAAGAATATTTTTATATAGGATAAGAAAATGGTAACTAAATATTTAAATATATATTCACAAATGTTTTTGTAAACTAGTAACAGCTTGTCTGATGCTGTATTGGCATGAGTGAAATTACTTCTGTAAGGTTACTGTCCTGTATCTATATGAGGAAGTAAATCCTACTGAATTTAGTTGAAGACCTGTGAATTATCACACAGGTTTGCACCTTTAGCTTTGAAAGTGCAGACTTTTGGTCCACTTAAAGCACTTATCTCACATCTGGACATGGGTACAGGAGATACCTATATACTTCCTTGCTGCATTATTTAATATTGTTGGCACTGAAATCAAATCCTCAAGATGAGATGGATACATTATGGAAACATACCTCATGAAAAGTAAGGGATGAAGTAAACGATAAAGTGGATGGAATTGTAAACATGCAAAAAACAAACAAACAACCCCTCAAATAGGAAGAATTCAGGTCATTAATAATTCATTAATAATGCTGTTTCCAGTAGATTCAGGATACAGAGATAAGCCATTTTATGTAGCATTTTTAATTTGGTCTACTGAAGACCCAGGATGCCTTTTGAACTTGCATCTTCAGGCAGTTCTTGATTAGAAGGGAGGTGGAAAAATTGACCTTGTTGTGGGCTTTGCCCCCTTCTTTGGCCACTGACACACAAACTGGAGCTACGAGTGGACCTGCAAAATGGAGGTGCTTCAACCTGCTCCATATGTTTTCTTTTTCACCTGCTTGGGAAGTGCACAAGCATGAGAAATAGGAATTGAAAGTAGTGGGGGGGGGGGGGGGAGCCACGCTTTCCTCCATGCCCTGATAGTTGTAACCTCCCTAAAGTCTCATTTTAGAAAGAGTGGGAAATAACAGCTGAGGTACTATCCCAAAGGCCATTCCCTACTAAGCTGAGGCCATCCTTAGTTTGCTGGATCATCATCTGACAGCATGGTTCATGCCAGAAGTGGCTGAGCTTGAGCTGTCAACATGTTCTTAGAAAACTACCTTCTGATCAGTTCATTCGGGGATGGACACTTGCTGATTGAAATGATCACTGTTAATAGGAATCAGGTGAACCAAGAGCATTTTCTGTTTCTGCATCCCATATTGCTGGAGATAGGGGATTAAAAACATTACTGTACAGCCTCCTTAGCTACTTTCTTAAATATCTAGAACAGAGCAGTGGTTTAGCTCATCAGTCCAGTGATTTTACTAAGAAAGACACTTACTGGTTGTGTATTGTCGAAGGCTTTCAAGGCCGGAATGCAATGGCTGGTGTGGTCTTCCGGGCTGTGTGGCTGTGTTCTGGAAGTTTTGTTTCCTAACGTTTCGCCAGCATCTGTGACCGGCATCTTCAGAGAGCAGGAGCACAGACAGGAGCAGTTCTCTCTGTGCCCAGGATGATGTGACCCTTTTGTGGGTATTTATAGAGATCTGGGGGGGGGGGTTATGGGGGTGTGTGGGGGTGTGTGGGGTTTGGGTTAAAATACCCACAAAAGGGTCACATCATCCTGGGCACAGAGAGAACTGCTCCTGTCTGTGCTCCTGCTCTCTGAAGATGCCGGTCACAGATGCTGGCGAAATGTTAGGAAACAAAACTTCCAGAACACAGCCACATAGCCCGGAAGACCCACACCAGCCAACTTACTGGTTGTGTTTGTATAAAATGTGGAAGCAGAAACCTTAGGTCCCGAGGGTGGATGTCAACTTTTACACAAGGCTTCGGACTCACTGTGCTGTGGGAACTCAAAAACATGCCATCTTGGATCCCTTTAACCCAAATTGCTGTAACCAACTTATAGTTTAAAAATAATGTATATTATACTTACATATTTATCCACACTGATTGGTATTTTAAAATGTCAGAGGGAGGGCATATAGGTATTCCTTAAAATGCAAGAGTTTGTTAACTTTAGGCCTTGGATCTTATAATTTGTTAACTTTAGGATGTTCGCTGAAGGAAATTTGCATCCTATTTCCCTGATATAGCCCCTGAACTATGTGAAAACATTTGGAAGAGTTGAGAGATCCTCCTGAACAGGGATATAGGGAGCTACAAGTGAGCTAAGGAAGTTTCCTTCTATAAATTTCCTGAAGTTGACTTACTCAAGGACACAAACCATGCTCTCCCACTGGATTTCCTTATTTCAACCTTGCTGGTTTAATTCAATGAGACGGCCAGCAAAAACTGCTAGGGTTCCAATTATGCAAACTGTCATGAAGATGCCAAGGAGAAGATGATCAATCACCATGGCAACAAACTTCCATTCTTCTGCAGCCTGACGGTTAAAAAAGAAATATAAGAAAAAGAAATTAGAGTTATCATAAAGCCAGGAGTTATGTGAGCAGATTTTCTCTGTAAAACCTTTCTCCTTTTGGGTAACCAAAGACATGATGGTGCAATGGAAGTCAATAACTGTGATGACCATGACATATGGAAGACTGGGACTTAGAATATAAGAGAAATAAACAATAAAGAACTTGAAATAATAATAATAATAATAATAATAATAATAATAATAATAATAATAATAGCAATCCCAAAACATCTGGAGCACCACCTGAACACCATCAGCATTGACAAAATCACCATCAGTCAATTGCAAAAGGCAGCTTTACTTGAAGAGCTTACATCCTGCGATGATACCTTTAACACCATCTGCCTATCCCAGGTCCTTGGGAAGGACTTGATAGGTGGATAAAAATGCCAAATCCAGTCTAAACATCTGGCTGACTGTGCGACCAACCATAATAATAATAATAACAAAAATAGATATGTGTAATTGAAACTAAGGGAAAAGATATAATAGAATGAATGTGGGCCGAATACAAAAGTGAGTGATCAGCATAAAAAAATACATCCCTTTCTTGTATTGTTAAAATAATTTAACATACTTTGTTTTTTATGGTTAATTTCTCAACAATGTTATACTGAGCGCTAACTATACAGTCTCTGCAATTTCTTTGTCCACTTACAGTACTGATATATTTTCTGTATCAACTATTGTTTTTTATGCTCAGGTGTTTTGGTCAAATAGAGAGAATGAGTAGGGATCACATTGCAAAACAAAGGTAAAATAAAACAATGTCTGGTTGTTATTGGAAAGTGCATTGCAAACATACAGTTCATCCTACAGAGCTGGAATGTGACATTACTATACAAACAGAATGATACGGGAAGGGCAAGATAAGATTTCTGCGTTCTAGGACATAGTAACAGATTGCAATATTATTTATGCTGTAGGGCAATGCTTTCATCATGTTAAAGCTACTCAGTGGTGGAGGAGCCCTATTAATCCCAGAACATATTTACCTGCTATCACATCAAGCTGTTTGGTTTGCTTCCAAATGAATGTACTGTATTGAACAATTGTTAAATTTTTGGCCAGTGGAGGGAGCCAAATACTATGCAGTAACATTTGAGTAGGTGGACACTGAGACTTGGAGCTGGAAAGAGGAGACCAAAGTTTCTTGTGGCAACAACCTTTTAACCTTTGGCTGTTTGGGGAATAATAAACCATGTCACCTGTCTGGCTCCCTGCCCCATTGAATTGTATAGTTTTATTTAGAGTCTTTTAATTGTAAATGGAAAGATAGCATGCTGCATAGCAAATCATCAAAATCAAATATCTTTTTTTTAAAATTTCTAAGATGCATCTAGATTCTAGATTAGATTTCATAGGACTTATTGGAAGAATAAAAATAATGTGAGTGGCTAGAATCCAGCCCTTTGGAAATATGCTCACCCCTCCAGGGGCTGGGGGAACCAAATGACTTCTTGGTGGGCTAGAGAAAAAGGGAGGGAAGAGCTGTAAATGGAGGCTTTCTAACCGGCCATCCCTTTCTCTGCAGCCATTGCAAAAGAGTGCCTGGGACATATTCTCACAGTTCCAAGTAATCCTTTGCTGATGGAGCAGCACCAGCGCAGATCCCCATAATAGAGGATGCCAGGAAACCATCTGAAAGCCATACAGCAAAGTCATCCAGAAGAATGTTTGGGTTCTGGGTCCAAACTTTGCAGATATGCATGCACATGCCTATCTACCCACCCTATTCCCCTTCAGGATAAGCTATATTGTGCAAAGTGCTGGAAAAAGAAAGGAATAACACACAAAGGGAAGAGTTAAGAAAAGAGAAAAGGAAATGTAATTAAATCTGGTTTACCTTAACCCTATTTACTATAACTTCCATTCCTTTCTGTTCTTGCAAATGATTCTTCCTTTCACCATGTCCATGCACTGATTCTAGGAATGTGCAAAACTCACCAATTCAGGAACCCAACATTTTTGAGACCCCAGAACTTTCTGTTTCCCTTCTGAATCATGCTAAACCTACTTGTGGCCATGCAATTGGCACTTTACAAAAGTAAATTCTCCCAACTAAAAGCAGATTGTTCTGGATCAGTGAGCGCTATATGTTCCTAATTTAATTTAAACATTACATTTAAATTTAATTTAATGTAAACATTGGTCTTTGTTCTTAAAAATACACAGTGGCTTCTTTTTGAAGATCACAACTTTCTTGGTCTTCCCTGTCCTCTTGACATATTCACTTTTCTTTGTCTTGGGCACTAACATTTATAGGACTCAATTCCACTCTTCAGCATATGCTCCTTCTACCATTCCCTCAGTTCCTTTTCATCCTGAATCATTTCATCACTTTCATTTTTAAGTCCACTCATTCTGCTGGAGGGTCCTAATTTAGCCTTTTTTCTGTGCTTCAAAAAACAATTTGGAATGAAACTGAAGTGATGGAATGCTGGAAGGAGTATTTTAATGATGTATATAGGATGGATAGTAATATGTTGAATATGTTAAAAGCTTTTCCCCCTGTATTTCCAAAAACAATTTTATTCCCATCAAAACTGTTCTGTATTTCTTAATCTTAACCTTTCCTTGCTGTCTTGGACTGTATGCTTTGCAACTATTTTTCCCTATACATACATTACACATAATCTTCTTCTTGACCTCATTTTTGTAGCATTCTCTCATATTTATTTATTTTTTCTCATCCACAGCCTCTTTTACTTCATCATTCCATCAAACATCCTTTTTGATGTTTCCTCTTAGCGTAATTCCAAACATTTCAATGGAACTTTGTACCATAATTCTTTTCACTCGGATTCAAGCAACTTCCATATCCTTAGGGAATATGGAATACATTTATGCTTAAACTACATATTCAAAACAGATATTTTAAAAGCAGATATGCCCCCAAAGTCATCATCCTCATACATTCTTGGGTCTGTGAATGGTCCAATCATTTTTTCTGTACTCTCTCATCTTGTTCCCATTCATCCATTCATGTCACTTAACATAATATTTTATTTCTTCTTTTCATTAATTGAGAAGATTGCACAAAATTTTTCAAAACTCATCTCTGCTTCTTCCATTATCATCATTCACTGGAGCATAACATGCAACTATCACCAACTTAAGGATTCCTTCTTTCATACATGCCCACAACTATCTAGATGACATCAATTCATACTTTCTGATGCGGGTTTTAACCCATTCATTTATACTATATGTATTTATCAACTCCATTGCACAAGACTTGACCTCCTTCATACAGCTCTTTCTCTTTCTTTCTCTTAATTTCATAAATATAAAAGACTTTTTTTTTCCTTTCCTTCATTTTCTTCATGTTCTTTACCATATAGTCCTTTCAAGTTGCAATTTTCCATATGCCGTGGTTGACAACTGATGGGCTAGACTCATGAATATTTACCTACATCACCTATCAGGCACTAAATTCACATGAGAACACTGAACAGTATTGGCTAGTTTGTGGTTCAGTCTGTTTTGGGGGCCTACATATTCCCAGAAGTGTCTATCTGTCTCTCTCTCTCTCTCTCTCTCTCTCTCTCTCTCACACACACACACACACACACACATATGAAAGTATTGATCCCAAAGGATTCACATTGGATTATTAATTCTTACATTATTGGATTCTTGATCTGACTTCATTGACTCAGCAATGTATTTGATGCCTTCAATTGCACTTTTAACATCTGGATTTTTAGTAAGTGATGTCTGGAAATTCATAGCCACAGGTCCTTGTTTCCCTGAGATTTCAGATATATCTATGTCTTCAGTAAAAATCCTGTTTTCCTGCTTATTTTTGGATGGACGTTTCATTGTTGAGAAAAACATAACATTTGGAATTGTTTCAATAAATATCTGAAAAAAATAGATACTTATTTTAGAGAAGTTAAACGAAACTACCATATGCCACTTCTCTTAATCTCAGGAGAAAATAGATTACTATTTGACACTGCGATGCTCACTGGGGATCAAGGAAGCAACTAGAAGGGTATCAGAATAATTCAAGTTCCCCACTATTGTTTACTTGTATAAATAACTATTAAATGTTCAGCTATTGATTAGGATGTGAAGTTAGAATTTCATGGACTTTTATCAATTACAGTGCAAATACTGGTTTTATTATTATTATTTTTGGCATATTGAGTGGCATCAGTGATGGAGGCTCAGTTGCTAAAGATGGCTTTCTTTCCTATTAATTTGGTACTTTTCTTTGGAAGTAAACAAGCACTTCTTTCAAGAAAAAGAAATACAATAATGTCAGATTAAATAGCAACGTGTTGTATTTCGTATGACATAGAAAATCAGCTGTCTGCCCTGCAAGCTTCTCTTTTAAAAATATATATTTTATTGTTTCAAATTAATTAAAATGGAAGAAGAAGAAATGCAAACAGTGTTAACAAAATAATATAACATTGAAACTATCTCCCAGCCCCCCAGAAGGAGATGGAATAGACCAAAAAAAAAAAGGCCTGGGTTTTTGTCTAATATACAAAATAACTTCCAGAAATTTAACTTAATTGCTTGAAAGTCTTCTTCCTTGGCCTTTTACTTCAAATACTACTTAACACCAAGCCATTGCTACAAGATCTTTATAGATTAACCAGGTGTTTCTAAGAAGTAGCATCCTTCTACCTTTGCTTCCCTGGAGCAATTGGAACTAGGATGTGTACAGTATATGGTCTAGTGGTTAATTCTCCAGGCTAGAAACCAGGAGACTGTGAGCTCTAGTCCTGCCTTAGGCATAAAAGCCAGCTTGGTGACTTTGGGCCAGTCACTCTCTCTCAGCCTCCAACATCAGGCTCAGGTGACAAGCTGGTCGGTCAATTCCTATCACAACCAATGGATCAACATTTGGTTGATCTCAGAAAAACAACAACAACGGCTGGCACTTGCAGGAAAAACACTAGGAAGAAAAAAAGAGATAATATACAGCTATTTCCTATAGGATCCACTGAGAGCTTATTTTATTGTTCCTTCCTTAAAGGTTTCCATCACCTTATTTGTTTCATTAAATTCTATAGTTGGGTTATGTACAGAATGGAGATATGCTTCCTTTTATTTATACCAATCTCCTAGTCCTTGAGCTTGAAAAATGTAGGTCATCTCACCTTTCTCACCCACTGTGGCATAGTGTGGGTACTGGGTGAGCGATGGTGGGTATTGATCACTATGACAGTAATGATGATAGAAGTTATGACAAACACCATGGTGAACAACATGTATTTGCCAATCAAGGGAACAGCACTGGAAGTTGAAGGAATCAGCTCCACAATGACGAGAAGAAACACAGTCAAAGAAAGTAGGACGGAGATGCTAAGAGTCATCTTCTCCCCTGTAGGAAATAGTAAATTAGGAAGAAATAGTAAATTGCAGAGATAAAATAAAATAAAGCAGAGAGAGATTTCTTAAGGGAGTGCAACTGGTGTTTCACGAGAACCCAGGTAAGAATTATAATATTAAATTTGGGGAGCTGCTGCAATATAGTGTATTCTAGAGTCATCCAACCATTTATGCGAATATAAAAGTAATAAGCTTTATATTGCCTCCACAACGGTTGGATGATGCTGTAAAATACTATAAGTCACTAGTGGGGAAGCTGCCTAGGACCTGGGAAACCTACGTTCAAGTTCCGGCTCAACCATGAAGCTTTCTGGGTGACTTTGGGATGGTGGCTCTGTGTTAGCCTAACGGGGATGTTGTGAGGGTAAAACTGGGGGTGGGATGCAGTGGGAGAACCATTTGAGCTTGTAAAAAGGAAAGGTGCACAGTGTAATACATGTCTAAATGTAAAATGCAGGCTTTTAAAAAATACAGAATTTGGGGGAAGGGGGTTATAATAGTACAATATTCTGCTACAGTACTAAGATGACATTCCTTCCTGTATCTATTCGTTGTTCTGTATTTTGTGAAGAAAACTATCTATATCCCTGGAATTAATGACTTCTGTAGAAGAAGGTTAACTTGTAGAGACACCACAACTCTGGATCTCCTTCCAAAAGGTGTCCCATACCAAAGTCAGTAACTTCGTTAGTTTAAAAGATGCACAGATCCTATTATTTCAACACATTTTAGAGCAGATTTGACAGATATGACAACAGCATGATTGTAATTAATACTGTAGGCTTATTAATAAGCGTGCTGCATTACTTTGTATTGTTCAGATGCTTCACAAGTAATCTTTTAATAATCTCTACAATAACCAAATAATTGCAGTGATCATAGTGCAATGTGAATAAGGTTCAACTGTGATTACTAAATTGCCAAAAAGTAGGGCTGCTAGGGGATTCTGCCTCACAGATCATACTCTTAACCAGAAATTAAGGCAGCAATTTTATATCAGCCTTCCCCAAATACATTATTTGTTTATATAGTTATTGAAAGCATGTATGCCTTGTTTCTAGAACAGTTAAATCAAAATTAAAATCAGACTGTTCATGTCCGTAGGCTTAAAATTTAAAAAGGAAGGGAAAGACAGAGGAGTGAGACAAGAAAAATACTAGCTCTTAATACTTTAGTATTTTATTTTATTTTATTACGTGTTTATCCATTCACATAGGATTTTTAAAAATTGCTTTCTATTTTTTACTGTAAGCTGCCCAGTTATTCTTGAGTCAGGTGACTTCTAAATCTCATAAAATAAAATAAAATTTAATGGCCAGATTTGATGGAAATGGCCTTCTTAGGGAGACTAAGATGACTTTTCACCCACAGAAGATTGTTGTTCTTCATCCGGTGATTGTGATGGCCTCTGTGACGGGATGAGGTGCCTGGCCAGCTGATAATAGCAGAGATGGCAGTTACTTGCTGTCTGCTTTAACCAGCATGGCCAATATGCATTTGGGGTGCCACAATGCAGGGCGCCAACCTATTTCTGAGATCTATGCAGAGGATGGTGCTAGAGGCCCACAGCCTTAAGAGAAGCAGGCTAGTCTGACATCCAATGTTCAGCAACCAGATCCACACAAATAAGGCACAAAAATATTGGGATTTTCCCTTCCTTCCCCTATCCTCCCTTCTGATTTTGTAGCTTGTGTCCTAGGATGTCAAATCCTACATGCCTTTTAGCGACAAAGGTGAAGCTATTAATTTTAAAACAAATTTTCAAAATGCTTCCCAACATTATTCAAAGTGGGATTTTTTTTTTTTTGGAAAAAGAATAATGCGCAGACAGATAAGCCCAAATGGCCTTGCTGGTGTACACAGGCAAACCATGTCTCTTTTGCTTTAAAACTTTTAAAGTTCCCCATTAAAGCAGAAGACTAACTAAGGGCAGTGAAAAGGCAGCAGATGGTTGCTTCTGCTGGTGAGTTGCAAGCTGATATACATCTGCACATACCTGAATCCGTGGGTAGATAAAATACTAATCCAGTCAAGAATGAGAAGAGAAGGCAAGGAATAATGACGTTGACAATGAAGTAGAGAGGCAAACGCAGCAGTACAAAATGATAGGTAATATCAAGATAAATTTCAGGGCAACAATCGTAGGTCACCGAGTGCTTCCAACCTTGGTAATCTTTCATTGCCCATTCTCCACTCGGCATGTAGTTTCTCAAGTCTGGATAGTTGCTTTCCTGAAAAGGCAAGTGCTTCCTTCTAATGAATGAAATAACTGTGTCTTGATTCCATCTGATATTCAATACTAAATACTGTAAATTGATATTTAGTGCTTAGCCTGAGTTTGACCTCCCTTGGAAGAACTTCATGGCAGGCTTAGGACATTTCTGTCATATTTAAGTCTGTGTATAAATGGATAAGTTAAACATATTTGGAGGCCCCTAGCTCTAAAAATTGGAGCAAATCGAGTCTACTTTTCCTTCCTTAGCTCTCAAGAAAGGCAGCCAGATGTTTTCTGTATGGATGTAAACAAATTTTAACATGAATTCCTCTGAGAGGGGATTTGGTGGTTTCAGGAATCCATGATGGAATTAAATTAGGGAAATTTAATTTAGGAAAGCCTAACCAGGGTTGTCCTTCTCCAAACCCAAACCAAACTCAATCCACACTCCATTAAAAAAGTATTTGGAAGGGCTGGGTTTGCATATGCTTTTTTTAAAGAAGTGTATAAGATAGCTATGGGAGGTCACCTGGTTACACCAGGCAGTCCTTGAGAAGGGAAGAAGCCGTTCTTCAGAGAATTCAGACTCTACATAAAGGTGCCAAGCTTTTGAAGACTAAATAGTCCTTGCCAATCTTTTACATTTAAAAAAATAGTATGGCATAGGTCTCTTTGGGATTCTTTTAAAACCCAAAGAAAACCTGCCAGATCAGAAAACTGCAGGAGAATGAAATTTAGGGATCTGCCCATCTGTAAGCTTATAGTATCTGGATTTGTTCTCTGTTTCTCAGCATTTTTCTACAGCTGCATTTTCTTTTCACACATAGATTATAACATCCTTATCTGGGAGAGGTGGAGTCTTCTTTTTGCTTTCTTTTAGGCATTTCCTAGCCATCAATTAAACATCAGGAAAGTGGTCTGAAAAGTCCATGGCTTTGCTCAAAATTTCAAACAGATAAGCTACATTCCCCCCGCCCCCAGCCCCTCTACACAGTGCTTAACTGAAGAAGGAAGGAAGGAAGGAAGGAAGGAAGGAAGGAAGGAAGGAAGGAAGGAAGGAAGGAAGGAAGGAAGGAAGAAAGGAAGGGAGTCCTCCTATCTAAATAACTCCCTAGACATCTCAAATCATATGATTGTACCATGGCACTATGAAGCCAATGGCTGTCAGCCAGATCACTTCTGGTTAATAGCCCAGAATGGTTACCTAGGAATCTTTCTGTGTTTGAATGGAGGGTCTGGTTCAACTTTTTGGGTTGAGGATCTTGGGTGAGGGGTACTAAGGATGCTTTTTGTTAATACCATCTTCTTACCATTGTGGCTGCTCATTCATTTGCTTTCATCCTTTGGGCCCAGTTCATGCCACAGCCTTAAAGGAGAAGGCAAGGCAACTTATCCTTCTCCTTCATATAGGACCATTGCACATTTCTTTGAGGAGGGCAGGCCAACAGGCAGCAACAGATGGCAACAGCACAGGCTGGAGATATGGGTTGGGAAAGGGCACCTGTTTGGGATATAGCAGATGCCTTAACCATACCCAAGTCTGATTTCCTTCCTTATTTGGGTACAGCATGCAGCAAAGCTTGGAGACAATTGCATTCTTCTGAGCTAAAGAGGTGGGTGTGTGAGGGGTGGGAATGTAGATAAGGGCATGGGGTGGGGTGTGGAGCTGAAATTACAATGATTTCCTTTGTTGTGGATGACCTCTGGTGAGACTAGAATAGGGGGAGTATGTCCTTCTTAGTGTTGCTTGATCTCTCAGTGACCTTCAATGCCATTTCCTTTGTTGTGGGGTGTAATGGGGTTTAACACTCTCTCCACTTCTATTTAACACCAACACAAGCCACTATTACCTGTCACAGGATCAAGTGTCATCAGTATGCAGATGATATTCATCTTTCCATCTTGACCCTGGGCCTGACAGATTATGTTTTTAAGATGGCATCCCAGAGCCTGGAGGAATAATAGGCTTAGACTCACTCCCAGCCAGCCAGGCTGGCTTTGGATTCAGAAGTCATCTGATTCCAAGGAGATTCTATCTTTAGTTCTGCACAGTGCTTCATTCCTCCATATTCAACTGGCTTGTGATCTGGGGGTCCTGTTTGATTCACAGTTCCTACTTGAGAAGCAGGTTACAGCTGTGGCTAGGAGGATCTATCTTGTGTATGTTTACAAACTCTCCTGGAGTAGGAGGCTCTCCGTATAATCAATCATGACCTTTTTTGATTGATCAATTATGTGCCATCAAGTTGTTTTCGACTCCTAGCGACCACATAGATTTTCTCCATGAAATCATGACTTAGTCACATGGATTATTGCAACATGCTTTACATGGAGCTGGCCTTGAGGACCACTTGGATGCTACAGCTGGTCCAGAATGTAGCAGCTTGATTAGTTACAAGCATATCTCACTTTGCCCATATAACATCAGTATTTTGAGAGCTATACTGGCTCCCCATTGGATTCTGGGTGGAATTCAAGGTGGTGATTGTCGTCTTTAAAGTCCTATATGGCATAGGATCTGGGTAGCTTTGGACCTGCCTACTTCCAATTATATCTGCCTGTCCAGGGAGATCCAGAAGAATGGGCTCCTTCTATATGCCTTCTTTCAGGAAGGATCATCAACAGGGACCACTGCAGAGGTGGGCCTTCTCAGTTGCGGTCCCCTTTCTGTGGAAGATCATTCCCTCAAAGAGCCAAATGGCCCCAACCTGCTGGAATTCAGGAAAGTCTTGAAAATCTACTGTTCCAAGAGACCTTGGAAGCTGAGAAGTTTTAATGGCGTTCTTCCCCTGTGTATAGATATAATATAGGTGTTATCATATTTTAGTTCTTGCTTTTTATTTTATTATTGTTACTGTTTTAACCTGATTTAGGGATGTCAGATATGTAGAGTCAAAAATGACCGGAAAAGCATATAAGCCCAGTAAAATAAAATAAATTGAATTCATATGTTAAATATAGAATTTTTAAAATAAAGTACCGTATTTTTCCGACTATAAGACGATACTTTTTTCTACAATCCTTACCGTAAAAATTGAAGGGCGTCTTATTCAAGGAAGTCAGCCGAGGAGAGAACCGCGCAGTTGCAAAACTGCCCATACTTTGTCTCTGCAGACAGGCTTCCTCCTATTGCTAGCCTCCAATCACGAGCGAAATAGCTTGTCTCCCAAACAGACTTCCTCCAATCAGGAGCCTGATGTAACTGACGTCACTGATGCTGAACAAACCAATTAGAGAAGGCTGTTTGCAGAGAGAAGCTATCTGCAGTTTCACTCGTGCTTGAATGTAATCAGTTATGCAAAAGAGCATGGAAATAGAGCTGCAGAGAGACGGTTTGGACCTCCTCCCACCGAGTGTATCAGGTCAATGTTAACTAATTACTAAATAAAAATGTGTTCTGCACTATCTTTAAAATACTGATTTCTTAATTTTGGGTTGGAAAAATGGGGGTCGTCTTGTACATGGGGGCGTCTTATTGATGGAAAAATACGGTATATATAGCAAACACAATCTCTCTTCCTCTTTCTCAGTTTCTCTTCCCAAGCCATTTAAACAAATGAAACAGCTTGTTTTAGACATCCAAATCAGATTCCAGATGTGTGGATATATTTCCTGCATCCAGTGGAGCTGGCTTTGTGTTTCTGGATCAGCAGCTCCCCTCCCTCAATACAACAATGCAAGGGCAGAAGCCATTAATGAGATTATTAGGATGGTACAATGATGAAAAAGAGATCCAAAAATAATGCAGCATACAAGTATGAGGATGGTTTCTGCATAAGATCTTCACTTGCATATAATAATATGAAAATAACTAAATTTACCAGCTACCTAAGACAGCCAGTTTGGTCTAGTGGTTCAGGCACCAGGCTAGAATCCAGGAGACCATGACTTCCAGTCCTGCCTTGGGCACAAAGCCAGCTGGGGGACCTTGGGCCACTCACCCTCTCTCAGCCCTAGGAAGGAGCAGGCAAGGGCAAACCACTTCTGAAAAACCTTGCCAAGAAGACTGCAAGGACTAGCCCAGGCCGTCGCCAGGAGTCACGACTGACCCGAAGGCACACACACAAACACACACACACAAAATCAGCTACCTAACTAAAACCTACCGGGTAGATGACAACCACACTGGAATCATAAGTCCAAGTGCCCAGCTTCATACTGCAGTTTTGCTCATCAAAGGGGAAGTAGGTGACTATAATTTCACAATAGCTTTTGAAGATGGCTGGTGGTGTCCATGTGATGTGTCCTGTATAGTTCACAAGTACTTTGGTGAACTGCTCAATAGCAAAAACTCCATCTGCACTATAAAAGAAAAGATCAGAAATAATCATAGGAATAGCATATCATTTTAATACACTGGCTACCCATTTTGTTGTACATACTGATGTACAGTGGCTTGAGAGAAAACAACATCCTGTATCTTCCTATGTTTGGTGTCTTTCTTTTAAAAGAATGTACTCTGCAAACTCCATTTTGTACGAAAATGGTTGCATTTTTAAAAATTAAAAAAGCGTTGAGAATGTCCATATATCTAGGAGATAAATCTTTTATTTCACAATGCAGAATTAAAGATTTTTTTTTATTTTTTAAATTCATTTGAAAAGGCTTGGTACTATCTTTTGCAGGCTAAAATGAATGTTTATGATAGCTGACCAGGAATGATGAGTTTGAGTAAAATAGCACTTCTCCCCTTTTTCCTAGACACTCTTGTTTTAAGAATATGACAGGGAATATACAGAGTCTAGCTTCAACTAATCTGGCAGCAGTTTTTAACTCTATTATTGTTCTTTCACATTGTACTTCTTGTTTCCTGTGAAATCAATATTTTGCACATACTTTCAAACAAAATGGTAAAACCTCAAAGAATGCAAACTTACAGTCTTTTCTTTGGCCATGGTCAGAGACATGTAAAATTATGGTGGCGGGGGGAGTGGACAGTCAGGGCTTCCTGTTCCTGGAGTCCATTTGGGAGCCATATCAAGCCACAGCATGGCTGATGAGCGAACATGGTGTTCTTCCTATCAGCACTTCAGCCAGGAGCCTAAGCAGAGCTGTCTGAGCCCCAGGGAGGTTTCTTGCATTGGGCTCCCCAGTCGTGAGGAAACATAGGTCCCAAGGCCCCTCCAGGCCAGGGACAGTGGAAAGTGGGGCAGAAAAAGTAACACGTGTGTGTGTGTGTGTGTGAGAGAGAGAGATGGCTCCTTTTTCTCTGCTGCAGGAGCAGCGCATGAGCCCCTCCCTTCCCTTCAACAGTTACCCAAAGTTCCCCCCATCCACCTCAGCTGTTAGACACGGGAAATTTCTCTCCCTTTCCCATTCAGAATACAGCTGGATGTAGAGCAGTGTTGTCCAAACTTGGCCACTTTAAGATGAGTGGACTTCAACTCCCAGAATTCTGGGAGTTGAAGACCACTCATCTTAAAGTGGCCAAGTTTGGACAACACTGATGTAGAGTATTCATGGCCCTTCCTCTCAGAAGCCCCCCTCCCCTTCAACTTCCTGAATTTTTTTCTCTCTGGTTGTATGCGAGAGGCAGACCTTCAGATCACCAGATGGCAGCAAAGAGAGTTTTCTGCATCTCCTTGCTGCCATCTCACCGTCTGCTGCCCAGAATACACCTCCTGTATTCTCTCTCCTCTCATTCCTTCATAAGCAGGAAGGAGGAGGAGAGGGAGAAGGCGAAGGGAGCAGCCAGCACAAACCCGAGGGAGCCACCAGGGCCTCTGAGGGCTCCCCTTCAAGCACTTCCTACTG
Source organism: Liasis olivaceus (assembly GCA_030867105.1). NCBI lineage: Eukaryota > Metazoa > Chordata > Lepidosauria > Squamata > Pythonidae > Liasis > Liasis olivaceus. The sequence goes on from CM061349.1 coordinate 146,696,892, forward strand.
CAGTTGAGGCAGCAGCGATGGAGAAGGAGGTGGGAGCAGCAGCAGCAGCAGTGGGAGCTTCACCAGCTCCTGCTGGGGTCCCACATGTGAGCTGTTATATCACAGCTGCCAAAACTGGACAACTCCTAGACTTGACAGCAAGGAGATACGGATCTCCAACACTTCGCTCCCTCCTAGGGGTCATTCAAGTTTTTGCAGCCTGGTTCTGGTAGCCCTACCGTTTGCTGTCAAATTTGTTGAATGTGCTGGGGCAAGGAGTGGGTCCTGAGGGCTCCCCGGGCCTGAAGATCCCAAGAGAGCTGCCTCTCCTTCTCCACCATTTTCTTGCCACTAGGAACAGCCATCTCTTTTTCAGTTGAAGCTTATTGTAACGTTTGCAGGGTACTTCCAGATGCAACAAATCAGGGAGAGTGGTCCCCTAAATGTGCCTTCGTTTTAGAGGTCACATTCACTCAGAAGCTGGGTTTACGGCTGTTTGTGTGGTCTGAATGCATCCATCTGCTCTCTCATTATGGGATTGTGCCACAGAATTAACATGTGGCTCAACAACTCTACTTACTTGTTATACAAAACAAAATCTGGACGCCAGATAGCCTCTGACGGAATGCGAATTTGCTTCACACCACCATAATCTGACGGATTCCATTTCAAATTTACATCTATCCATTGCTAGGCAAAAAATGAGAATTTCAAAGAGCTTATAAAGTCTTACTGTAAGTCTAATACAGAACAATTGTTTTATTTGTTAAACGTAACTTGTAGAATGAAGAAAAACATTAATATGGCTATGCCTGGGTCAAGAATGTATACCGCCTTTATTGTAAAATAACTCTTTATCACCCAACATATATATGTTGTGTTCTTATATATGAATTGTATTCTTATCATTTCTTATTCTAAATTGAATATGTTTTAATTTACATATAAATTAAATAAAATAACATTAATTAAATTTTTAAACATTATTTAAAATTTTAATTTAATTTAAAGCTTGAACATTTCCACAACAAATAGATATTCAGAAAAAAATGCTGAAATCAGTTTTTGTTTTCTAAATTCCAGTTGTCAAACTGCACGGTGCCCCTGGTGTGACAAACTTTATAAAATCCTTTAATTGCTGATGTCTTTAGCTATAACCCACAAGAATATTGCAAAGGAATTCAACCCCTTGGAAAAGGGAACTATAATCAAAAGCATTTCTTCAGCAGGGAACATGGCTGATCAAAATGGACCTGTGTGCATTGAACACAACGTGCTGGCTTATAACACACGGAGTTTTATAAGTTTATGTTACCTGTTTCAGGCGCACATTGGTGGTTACTATTTGATTGACTTCATCCTTAAGAGAACAAAATGACAAGATTAACAGAAGACAACTTGTTTGCTCAGCAAAATGTTGCTGAGATTATCGATTAAAACCCTTTGCTGTTTTCCCCTTCCTTGCTTTCCCTCCATGTACTGCCTTCCCACTGCCAAAATGCAGACTGTAAAAGCAAGAAGGTGGACTGATGGCATTTTAGAAATGAATTAGATCTCCCACCCAATTAGATCTCCTTAGCCAATTAGTGATAAGAGGCCATTCCTTGTTGGTCAAAGGATCTACTGATGAAATTTACATGTTGTTCTGAAGGAAGAAACAAGAGGTCTTTGATTTGGGAGGTCGCATGTAGAATCTTGCAGCAGGCAGCGTTTGAGAGGCAGATTTTCCCCATGTGTGAGAGAAAAGAGGTGTAAAAGGAATTTGTCATCTTCCAGGGCAGTGCCACCTAGAAAACATCACTGTAATCCAATTGGACAGTATAAATTGGATTAAGGTAATATTTTATACACGGGGCTGCACCTAAAGATAACTTTGGAAGTTTTGATTAGGGCATCATTTGGGTACCAGAATTTAATTTACATTGCCAGTTTGCTTGGTTCACATCACTTCAGTCTAAACAACAACAAAAAAACCCCACTATATTTGTTGCCTTCCAACGTCTGGATCCTATTCCAGATGCTAGAATTTATAAAAGTGAAGCATCCCTGGTACGGTCCAGATAGCCATCTGCCATGAAGACTTTAATCTGGATTCCTGCGCTGAACCAGGAGATTGGACCCAATGGCCTAAACAGCCCCTCCCAATTCTGTAACTCCAAATTATTATGATGCAATAATAATTATGGCTTCAAGGTCCAATATTTAAAAGAGCACCTCTACCCATGCCAGTCTGCCCAAGTCTGCATATCTTCCGCTGAGGCCTTCTTTCGTGTTTATTCCTGACTCCTGGGGATGACTTTTTTCTGACGAGGGCCACATTTCCTTGGGTGGAACCTGCAAGGCACTCTTAACAGCTAGAAGTCAGGGCTGAAACAAGCTATCTGTGGTGATTAAAGAAGATGGCCTTGAAGGACAGAGGGAAGATCCTCTACCAAGGCAATGATCAGAGAAACAGAACTTGACCCCAGGACAAGAAAGTAGTTTGAGAAAACACCTCAGACAGCCCCCGCACCCCACCCCCCAATTCTCATGAAGATAAAAGAGGGAGGAAGAGACGCGCATTCAGATTTTTCAAGATTCTGTTATTACAGCTGCTCTAATAAAAGTAGCTTTAGATCTACCTGGTGTCTGTTGCTTAGTCTGGTCTACCTGATAGGGCTGGCATTATCAGTGGGCCAGAGCCAACGGTAGATGACCAATCTATTGGATATTCCCTCTTTCTCTGATAGCCTCTCTTGGATGTTTTGACTCCCTCCCTTCTCTTTCTCTCTTACATCCATGGGGCAGGGAAGGACTTTTGAAATGTGCCTGCCTGCCCACACTACGTAGTGTTCGCTCACAGCACCCACCTGCCCGCACTCTGTAGTGCCTGCCTGTAGCACCCACCTGCCTGCAGCTCTTGCCTGCCAGCCTGCTTGCCTGAATTCCTGCCTTTTCCCACAGTCCTTGCTTAATGACGGCAGTGATTGCCATTGCTAAGCAATGTGGTCACATGACATCGTGCTTTACTACTGCATCATTTAGCAATGGAAGTTCCAGTCCCAGTTGCCATCATAACCCAAGGACTACCTGTAGATGCACATGGAAGTGAAGGTGTAGATTTAATTATGAAGGAAGGAGCTACAATGTATATCAGAAGGTATGATTTTATGTCATTGAGATTGTTGGAGGTGAGTATGAAAGTAGGAATTAATCAATTGGTGATAGTGACATTCATTGAATTGTGATAATGAAGGAAGCAAGATGGGCTTGGAGGAAAACTGGGTTCCTTTCTGAATGAATGTGATCTGCAGGAAAAATGTGTTCGGTTAGGCTAATAGTTCCCCCTACTAATAGCTGGGAGGGAACATGAGAAAAGAATACAGAAAAACGATCAGGCAATTCAGAGACCCAAGAATGAATGAGAATGGTGATGGCTATGTCAGGTTCATGAAGTACACCGGCACTTGCTTAGAGAAAAGTTCTGTTTCATTTGAACATATGTGTAGGCATGAGTCCATTTGTGTTTGCATGTAGGAAAGAAGGCTCGAAATCTGTAAGCATGACCATTCATGCTTTTCAGGTTAGAAAAATATCTGCTCTGAATACAGTAGATGATCTATGCATAAGTCTATCCAGGTGTACACTTGGAAAAGGAATGAATTAAAAGGCACAATTAATATGACTGCTTATGGTGAAGCTTGAGAGATGATACAAGAATAATGAGATATTCTGAATATGGGATAGACCAGTTTGTGGTTATGTGAAGGATGGATTAAAATGGGCATGAAAAAATGGACCTTAAAGGAAAGGAAGTAAGTGAAAATAATTAAAGTGAAGGTAGAATGACTACAGGAAGTGGTAGTATGACTAAGAAAAACTTATTAGAAGATAATACCCCAATAGAATGAATGGAAAGTGAATGTAAAAAGAGGAGAACTACTGAGAATGAAGTAAAAGAACAGTGCTACAAAATATCATAGAAATGTGTGCCGTTATGCTAATATTAAGTATGAAAAGTGGTGCTTGGTGGAAAAATGAAATAAAAGAGATTGTGGATGAACAAAATGCATACAAATACATGATTGCTACGAAAAATCAAATGAGAGCATTATATAAAGCACATGGAAAGGAAAAAAATGTAGTCAAAAGATAGTAAAATTAAAAGAACCAGAGAAAATTCAGAGCAATTTTGATGGAAATAAAAAAATGTTTGGGAAATGGGTGAAAGTAACTAAACCCAGACCTTTTGGGACAGTGAGTGACAAAAGTGATTAAACAATTTTGGATGAAACTGAATGTTGGAAGGAATATCTTGGGAATGGCAATGGTAGTGATATTTCAAAGTAGGATCAAAATAAATGTTGGTGTCCAGTAAGAACGTTAATGAAAAGAAAGCCATAAATACAGTGACAATGTTGAAAAATGGCAAGGTTGCAAGTTAAAAAATGGGTGTAGTTTATGGAGTGGCTTTTTGACTTATTTAATGTGTGTGTGAAGACTGGAACCATACTTGACAACTGGAAGAATACCATTAATGTTTCTTTTTACAGTAGGAAAGGTAACAAGAGTGAAAGCAAAAACTACAGGAGATTAATTTATTAAATGCATCTGGGACGGTATTTAGCTACATTTTGTTTCAAAGAATAAAAGAGGAGGCAATTAGAAAAAATTAACAAGTACAATTTGTCTGTATGCCTGGCAGGAGGTATGCAGACCAGATTTTGGCTTTGTGGCAGAGTACAGAGAAATGAATGAATTGAAGAAAAGTTTATTCCATGCTTTTTAATTTAGAAAAAAAAATCATGTTCAAAGACTTGAATTATGGAATGTTTTGTATGAATATGAACAATGAGTATAGTGGAAGGATTGAAAGGTGATATGTGGCGAATGGTGTTGCAAATTAAATTCAGATTTCTTTTTTCTTTTTTTTTCTTCTGTCTTAATGTTATTGTCTTCCTTCTCATTCTTTTTCTGCAGTTTGCATAAAGCTGTGTAGCCCAAAAAGTAATATTATGATATATCCATGTACTTTTTATCCTTGCAAACCATCTTAACTTGTACCATTTCCTCATACACTGATTCATACATTGCTTGTCCTTTAAATTTCTCACCTTAAACTTAGATTTAAACATCCTCTCACCCATTCATTCTTGATTCTGCTTCATGCCCTTTTACCACAAATATTTCCTAAATATTCCATATGCGCTACATGAGACTCACTTTGATGTTTCTTCTGTCGTACTGAACTCCTACTTCCATATAATGTTTGGCAAAACATGCACATATATTCAACCAGTTTTGCTTCTTTAGAGATACGTGCATTATTCACAACAAACCACATAGTCATACTACTTTTCCACCAGCATTTGCACATCTTAAAATTTCTCCACCCATTTTACCACCTTTAGTAAATGTTCTATCAAGATACACAAACTTATCTACTTGTTCTATTTTGTTGCTAGTTATATATAACGTATAACTATTCATTCCATCTTCCCTGCCAAATACAACTACCTTGATTTTCAGTACATTAATTTTCAGATCTATACTCTTCATTGTATTGTATAATTCACTGCAAACCATTTGGGTTCTCAGCCAACAGCGTGGCATTTTCTGCATACAGATACATCCAATCAATATGCCTCTAACAACAGTGCAAGCTTTCTGTATGCGTTTATTCATACATTCTTTTAACAGCCCCCAATGTATCCCAAATCTTCCTATTACTCCGTGCTCAACTTTGAAGCATTCTAAGGGTCAATAGACAGTATGCACCTCGTAGCTGGTAGAACATGAACAATAGAATGCTAGCTTGCAAAATAGGCTCTAGATTCACAACCCTGGTTTACATAAAATAGCATAGAGCATGATTATGGATTTGGCTTGTACTTGTGCCATATTGGCCAAAATATGCCCTGTCTGAGTGGTATTACATCCTCATTTAGCACCAGTATGACTACAGCTAGTGATCACCTCTACTCTTCCTTTATCTTACTAAAAAGGTATTATCTAAAACATTCAACGGAGTGTTCAACTGATTAAGAAGATTTGGATTGATTAAATTAACTGATTAATCCATTAAGCATCCTCAAAAGAATGTGGATGCCGCTAATAATGATAATGGGATCACTGACACTTTAACATACCACATTGATCAGCTGGATGAGTTGCAGTCCCAAAGTGACTTCCACAGCATGAGAATGATTGCTTACTGGACGCACAATTTTGTTGTAGTTCTGGAATAAATCTTGAACCAGGCGGGTTTCATGACTGGAACCATGAACTAGAACAGCTGCAGGACAATATAATATAAAGCAACATTTGAAAACCAGTGACAAAATATTCTGAGAATTTGAGCTGCTTGCTGAGTGCTTGGAGTCTGAGGGAGAAGCCAGAGTAGCTGCTTGAAGTTGGTTAGATTTGCTGGTCAGCACTCTTTTGAGGACAATGAGTACACCTGGAATTTTGAAAAGATGTCTTAAGCATTTTCACAAAATGGCTGTCATGGAGAATATGGACAGTCGCAAAACACTAATTTATCCATTTATCTCCTAGGCTTTCCAAGATGATCTCTGCCATCTCTGCTGACTTGCTCCAAGCTCTTTTCTGGATGGGTGGGCCTGCAGACATAACATTGAGATATACTCCTTCTGTTATTTTTGTTTCCTAAAAATGTCTTTGGGATATATGCAGAACTCAAAAACGTTTTGGAAATCAAGATGATATTGGAAATCAGCACTCTGATTGCTAGCTTCCCATTTAGTTTTTTAAATTAGTCTTTTTAAAAAACTGAACCTACAACAACTGATATCAAACGGAGCCTGGAGGATGCTAAGTGAAGTATTGCTCGACAAGCTGGCTGCTGGGTCTGTAAGCCCCAGCCTGCACTGTGGAGCCTATAGTAGAGTTTTAAGCAGTGCTGATTTCTCCACTGTAGTCATATGAAGAAGTATGTATTAATTCATTTATTTACAAGGTTTAGAGGTCGCCCAACTCCAAAATTACTCTGGGCAGCTTATTCTAAAAATAGAAAACAACAGAAGAATAACAATGGAAAAAAAGTCCCAAGCAACCAGACAAATGTGCACTCTCAAACGCATACCCACAAACTGAAAACATAACCAACTGGGCTTCACCAACACCCTACCACAAGGGCTAGGAGAACAACCAAGTTTTTAAAGACTTCCAAAACATAATCAAGGTGGGAGCTACACGGATCTTTGGCATGGAGGACAGACTTCCAGAGCTTTGGATGCTATTTTCCAGACTTTAACAGCAGTGTCTGGTTATAATGAGACACTCCTCAACCAACTGACTTCCCTTCTATTCTTTAGTTGCCCCTTCCATCCCATAGATTTCGGCCATAGAAATAGACCAAGTTCTCACAGCAGATCATAGCACATTTTGCTGACTAAGGCAAAGAGGATGGTGCTTCTTGCTTTCTCTTTGAAGAAGTTGATTGGATTGGTAGTTAATGGGTTGTCATTTCCCCCCAACATCTGTGGAATCTGGGCTTTATCTTCCATCATTGGAGATCCCCTGAAGAATCCTAGAGGAACTGCCCTGGAATCTATCACTGTTGCCCCTTCAAGGGGTTCCTTCTGTCAATGTAACAGATGTCCCATTCCTGTGGTTGATGCTGGGGAATTAAACAATGATTAATTACATCCAACATCCTAATCATCATTGAGAGAAAGAATGACTTGGCCACCAGGCATCCCGTCAGTTGGATCCTCTTCCAAACAATTTGATATGGCTCTTTCATAGCTTAGATAACATTTGGGGGATAGGGGGTAAAAACTGTATCTAGAATTTTACTAATGAGGAAATCCGAATGACTTTTACAATGAATAAAAATAGTTTTCTTATTTTGGTTGCCTTCTTTAAAGAAGAAAATGGTTTTGATGGCTTGGATTTTAACTTCTGTGCTGAGAAGGTAACAAAGATCTATTGACAAAGCCCAGCTCTCCTTTCTTCTGCTGCCCATACCTATGGCGCATGCAAATCTATTATTGACATTTGAAGACTCTCTGCATAAGGAAAACCGAGAGGACAGCAGCCATTAGAACAGGGATCCCTAGACTGTGGGTCTCAACCACCCAAGGGGTCATGAGTAAAATTGAGGGGGGTTGCAAAAACTAGAGCCTATCAGATTAGTAACCTTAAGGCTGTCCTCTCCACTTTCTTGTACAAGCAAGAGCTGGTCCATGGAGAACTTAAGATGAAGTCAGGAGAACAATTGACTGCAGAAGGATTTAGTTTTTGATGGTTTTCATATGTATAGTTAAGAGAAAGATTTAATATAAAGCCAGTTTGATGTAGTGGTTAAGGTGTTGGCCTAGAAAGCAGGAGGCTGTGAGTTCTAGTCACACCTTAGGCATGAAAGCCGGCTGGGGGACTTTAGGCCAGTCCCTCTCTCTCAGCCCAACTCACCTCACAGGGTGGTTGCTGTGGGGAAAATAGGAGGAGGAAGGAATACTAGGTATGTTCGCCGCCTTGAGTTACTTATAAAAATAATAAAGGTGGGATAAAAATCTAAAAAAAAAAAAGTAACAGGAATTGAACAATTTAAGATTTAATTCGAGACTGAACTATGTACAAATGATGAACATGTGATTGCTAAAATGTATAAACTTTTGTTGAATGGAAGAATGGAAGAATGGAAGAATGGAGGAAGAACAAGTTAAAGGGTGTATGATAAAATGGGCTAGGAACTTTGGTTATAATATGCAGATGGATCGGCGGGAAAGAATGTGGTTAAAAGGTTTAAATTCACATTGTGTTAAAATTTAAGAGAGAATTTTTACAAAATTATGTACTATTGGCATATGACACCAGAGAAATTATCTAGGATGTATAAAGGTACTTCTAGTCAATGCTGGAATTGTGAAAAACATGAAGGGACATTTTATCGTGCATGGTAGACTTGTGAAAAAGCAAAAACATATTGGATATAAATACATATGATAATACAAACAATTTTAAAGATTAATATTCAGATGAAACCAGAACTTTTTTCATTGGGACTTATGGATAGCCTATTAGAGAAGACTCACAGAATATTGATTTGGTATATGGTAGCTGCAGCAAGACTATTATATGCAGAACAATGGAGAAATATTGAAACACCCACAATGGGGGATTGGATTGTGAAGATGGCAGAATTCACAGAAATGGCAAAACTGACCTGTTTCATCAGGGATAAAACAATAAGTACTTTTATAAAAGACTGGAAACCCTTTATGGACTTTTTGCTGAAAATGGAAAAAAATGAAATGGCGATTTCTGGTTTTGCTGATTAAAAACGGTTGAATATGGGATAGAGAGGAACTATTTAATGTAATCTTAGAGCGGGAGGAGGGATAATAAATTTATTTGTAACTGCTGTAAACAAGATCAGAAGTCACTTCTTTAATTATCTTTTTTCTTTTTCTACCTGTATCGTTTTTTGCACTTTTTTCCTAACTTTTCTTTATATATTTTCATGTTTATTTTTTACTTCTGTAAAAATTTCTAGTAAAAATTACATTAAAAAAATACAAGCAAGAGCTGGTCTATTATTGTTTTATCTGATACATAGATTGACATTTAATTATTAAAAGTAAGAGATATAGTTATTCCTCCCCCCCCACCCCCACCCCCCATAACTCCAACGAAAAACTACTTTTATTCAGAGAGAGGTGGGTGTCACACTAGTTCGTTTATAGTATTAGGAGGTCATGGCACTCTGAGAGTTAGAGGATAAAAATGTCTATTTTTCCAAAGGAAAAGGTCAAAACAGCAAGAGAGAGATGGCAGGCTCTGTAGAAAGGACCCAACCTTACATTACCAACAAACGCTGATGCCCTCTACTGGCTGGAATGTATTACAACCACATTTCTTCATACTGTACTCTAGAATTGAAATAGAACACTTCTTGGATTCAAAGATCCAGATTGCCCATAAAATTCAAATGGATCTAATCAATACTATTGAACAAATTGGTAGCCATGGGACTTAGTTTCAGTAGTATGAGAGCATCTGGCACCTGGTATTTCCAAGTTGCCGAAGGATCCCAGATTTTATATTTATTACAGAACTCAATAGATTTTGGGCTGCTCCATGTATTTAACTATGTAAAAAGTAAGGCTTTTGAGAACTATACAACTTACTCAAAGTGATTCATTCAATTAAAAAAATTCATATAAGCACTTTAAAAATAAGACTGCAATACATTCGCAACATATGAAGAAACACAAAACAATGCAGTTAACAAGTTAGAAGTTGAAATAGCCCAACAACTTGACATTACAATTTAAATGCAAAAGCCAGCATCAGATTAAATAATTAAAAACCCTCCTGGATCACTGTCTGAAAAAGAGTAAATTTCTGACCAATCAAAAATTGGGCATTCCTAATGTAAAGGATTTCTGCTGATCCCAGTTTTTCCAAGCCCTGCCTGAAGGCCTGAATCTAGCATATGTTTTCTCAATGGATCTTTTATTAAAGCTTTTATGAACCCAGCAATGACACTAAACACAAATTCTAGATTATAACTATTATTTAAGAGATCTCTCAAATAAAGAAAAACATACAAGTGTTCTTCAAGCTTATTCAACACATCCATTTTTCAATCAAGCAGAAAACAATGCCCTAATCAAGGAACTACCAAGGAGAAAGCCACACCCCCCACCCACACTGGCAGGGCAAAAGCTACTGTATATGAACAGGGAGCAAACCCCACACTCACTCGCACTGATGGTATTACCTAGTTGGGTAATGAAATGTCTGCAAGCAAACAACCAGGCTCAGAGAACATCAAGGACTCTACATCCATTTTCCTTTTGAACAAAAATATCTAATTTGCATTGTGCCTAGGGAATAATGGATGAACGGAACATCATAAATATATGCCCCGAATCTATACAGTTCTTAGTCAGACATTCTGCTTATTTCAGTGGGGATTATTACCTGTTAATTATGTATAAGGCTGCAGTGGCATTCTATTTATGCATTCCTTAGTGAACGGTTAATCTCTCTCTCTGTGTATTCTTTTGCATAAACTAAATCCCTGAAGAGAGTCCCCATTTATAGGTTCTTATGCTATTTTAAATGATGCTCTTTCTCTGGGTTCACACATTGTGTTCAATAATGGTTTGTTTAACCCTTGTATGTTGAGTACATCACAATCGTTTTGATTCATACAAAACCAAACAGACCACATCAGAGCTTAGCACAACCTGTGAATCAAACCTAAAGAGGAAATCATACTGCTGAGTATGTCTGTTGCTTTAAAAGATATAGCGGTAGCAAGGATCTAGATTTTTAGCAAAAGGCAAAATCTAGATTTAGGTACTTAAATCAGCTCATTGTGTCTAGGAGATAAAATAGGATGGATAAAATAAAATTAGAACATTTTCATGTTCTCTATAGGAAGCAACCATATTCAGAGACATTGGGTCCATGTGCATCAGGGTAATGGCACCATTGGCCCATGTAAGAGTATTCATTTAGAGTACTGTATGTATCTTCTTCTCTGAAATATCACAGTTGAAATTGTACATTTTACCTCACCTTTTATTTGATCAACATGATGAGATCACTTTGCAAGTTGCAAAGTTTCTTAGGAGTGCAAGTTGCACTCAAAAGATATTGGCCAAAAGAGTCATTAAATATAAGCATCTGAAGACTCATCACACGTTACGTGGTTATTGATGTTTGTTGGGCCTATATCTTAGTTTTTATATATGGTCAGTGACCGAAACAAAATTTGAATTTGAATAGTAGGAGGTTAAGCTGCAATCCTACGCTCTCAGAAGCATAGAAGGAGAAATCTGGATCTCCAGATCCACTGCAGTCCATTCCCATCTCATTGGCATCAAGGGAAGGTAAGCAGTTAAAACGACAGTAAAAAAAATAATGTGGACAAGAGAGATGGAAACACTGCTCCTTCCTTTCCTTCTTTCACTCCTCTGCTTCTAGATCCCTCTGGCTACACCACTGGAATGTTTTACCTACATAAGGCCCTGGAAGCAATGTTGAATGGCATCCTGAGGAGAACTGCACTATGCAAGGCTTAAAAAATGGGTTATGAAGAACAGATAAGAAAGATAAAAGTAGCCAAAGAGAAGTAAATCTATTAGATTGATGCAGAGTAAACTGCTTATAAATATCATACTATAGAGAAATTAAAGGTACAACTGAAAGAAGTGCAGAATAAAAGTTTGTGGGAAATCTAATCTTTAAATAAGGCCGGTCATCTTTTGAGACATATTGGCTTTGATTCAAAAACCCGCCCTGTCCAACCTCCAGTTCTTTGAAAACCTCTTTAATAGATTGGGGACCTCATGAACGATCTGGAGACAAAGCAAGGATTCTCTGCGAACTGGGGGGAAGGTAGGCTTGGCAAGACATTGCAGTGAGGAGAACGTTCAGTGGAGTACAAAGAAAACGTTGGCTATCAGTTAAAAAAAGAAAGTAAATCTACAGTCTCCATTGAGGAAATACTTTTATTAAGCTAAATGGGATGGAGGGTGTAAAAAAGTTTCCAAGATGTCTTCAAAAGGTAGGCAAGTTTAAAATTACAAATTGCGTTGTTGGAATTATAACCTCTGGCTGTCAGAAGGCAGAATGAATGGAATGGTGCAGGCTAAAGGAGAGGGGCAGAGACAGGGAGAAGGCAAGCAAAGAGAACACTCTCTGATATAACCCTATATGAAGCCCTGCAATTTGGGATGTAATTAAGGCTCATATAAGGTAGACAAAGACGACATTCTCCTTTTTCCTTGTTATTTATCTATCGGGTATGGCTCCCTAAGAATATGACAAAGCTAGGGAAAATAAATGTTTACTTGTGTTCTTTCTCATGCCTATATATACAAACACACGCAGACACACGCACATACTTCCCTAGGAATTGTCTCTCTCTCTCTGCTCTTTCTGTAGGAGCTGCCACATCAATGAAGCTAGACTAAAATTATGCAACTGATTGAAATGATTTACCTGGTCCAAAGAGTAGGAAGATGAATAAAGAGTGGATGTCCATCACTTTTCCTCTTGTATATCAACACTTGGGCATTCAGAGTGCTCAAGATCCGGGCTGAAATAAAGCGTTGCTTTTTCCAATAAGGGTGCTTGGAAATAGGACCACAGAGCTATTGTTTCACAACACCTGCTTCTGCGGATGGGCAGCTGAAAGCCCGCATGCCAACTGGGAGGAGGTACAGTCTATTTTTGACAAGCCAACAGGAACAGTCTATTTTTGATAAGCTTCAACTCAGAACACTTTTTGTCTGTTACACATTCCATGGTGTATAAAAGCAAAAAAAAAAAAAAAAAGCTGTAGATTGTACTAGTACTCCTAGTGCATTTGCCTTCCCGTAAATGACATTAATTTCAGTAAGGTTTCCTTTTATACTGGCTTAGAATGTTAGCTTTGGAGTATCTTCTCAAGGCAGATGGGTTAATGAAAGATAAACAGCAAAGAATAATTGAACAATTCAAATTGGACATTAAACGTGTGCAGAGAGACACAAATATACATAGCACAGGGCAAATTGTAAAATACTTAGATGCAGAGATTGGTTTCAGTGTGATCTACAAAACAGCTTCATGGTTCATCTTTCCTGGTCCACCACTAAACATGTCGTGCAGGATCCAAAGAATTGTGAGATGTTTGGCGTGAGATGAATGATGGCTCTGCTTTGCCCACTTGTATCCATTGTGGCACAAGTGTGTCCCAACAACCCTTTTTTGGTGCTATGTTCCCATGACATTCCCGTTATCTCCTCCCCAACCTATACTTCAGGAAGCCTTAACTCATCCTTAGCTGTTACAGTGTTAAATAGGCAGCAGCACATGGTAGTTTTCCTTCATCCATGACCTCTAGTTCTGGCAGGATGGCTCTGCATGTTGGAGGACATCACTGTTGGACCTGAGGTGGCCATGGATAAGTCCCTGTAGATACCCTTCAAGTGTTCTGGGTCTAGACGCTGCAGAGTCTGTGACATTAGAGCATAACTGCTGTGCTTCGTCCTCTAGCAGATCAATCCAGATCTTCTGAAGGAACTTTTTGTTACTTTCCACCCAGGTGGATATTGTGCTTCCAGCACTTATCTAGGCAGGCATGCTTTATCCATTCTGAAAATATGCCCAGACCAACAAAGGCATAATTGCTGGATCTTATTCTCAATTGTGGGCTGTTGACTGCATATGTCTTAAATGTTCTTCCATCAGTCTCTCAGGGAAATGCCCAGGATTGTCCTCAAACATCTCATCTGAAGTGCCTCCAGCACCCATAGATCCTGTAGATAATCTACACAAGGACTTTTCCAACTATTCCAACTAGATCCTGTAGATAATCTGCACAAGGACTTTTCCAACTATGTACAAGAGGTTGATTCTGCACTGTGTCTTATCACCCTCTTTGAACATGGGCATAATATCAGCAACCCATTCTTCTTTCCATTCCATACCATTGAGAATATAGTCAACTACCACAGCCCCCCCTCCCCTCCGCTTTCAGTGCCTCCACAGTGACTTGGTTAGGTCCTACAGCTCCACCATTTTTAAATTGTTTGATAGCTTCAGCAATCTCTGTTTGGCTCAGCTTCACATACAATATTAGAAGGTGGCCCTGGATCATCTAGTTCCTGAATACAGCTGATGGAACACAATTTAAAACAAAATCATGATATTTTTTAGGTGCGTACAAACTGATCTATTGTACTAACCATTCTATTGATAGCACTTTGGGTGATCTTAGAGGCTGGGATCAGCCTGCACCTTTCTGCCACTTGAAGCTGAAGTGGGCATGCCACCTCCCCTCTGGTCCTTGGACACTGTACTCAAGAACCATTCTGATTTAGAGAGGGGAAGAGTCTGGCTCTTCCAGACTAGTCTGTCTGTCTGTATCTGCCAGGTTTCTGAGTTGAGCCCTGGTTTGGGGGCCAGGATTTGGGGAAAAAAGGATCATTCTAGCTAACAGCTACTGTGCAGTTCCCTCCATAGCCCCTCCAAGCTGTTAGTCAGGCTTCTGCTGAATGTGGGTTTAGTGCTATTTCAACCTGGGCTCTCTTGCTTTCCATGATCCCTCTGTTATCCCAGTGATCAGTGACCCCCGGAAAGAACAAGGTAACAGGTAAAGGGGAGAAGTGACAAGGGGTCAGATCTCTGATTTAAAGTCTCAGCTTACAACCGAGCAGAGCTGTTCTCTGTACCACACAGCCCCACTACACTTGGCAGCTTTTGGCTGGGCGTTCAGGAGCACTAAGCCTCTCCTGCTTCACCCTGCAGACTCCATCTCCAGTCACCTTCTTTGGAACTGTGTCGGGGAGTGTGTAGTGCAAGGGAAGAGCTCTTCGGCTTCACTGCCCAACTCCTCCTAGTGTTGGTCAGCTGTTAGCCAGGTTCCTTTTGAACATGTCCATGCAAAATTTTGGGCAAAGCCAGAGTAAATTTGACACATGGCTAAACCTGCCAGTCTAGCCATCTGCCAAAATTCAGCCTCTCCCCAGCCTCATCCCACATTAAGAAGAATGAATGGTGGACGCCTGTTGGAAGGGCAGGAATATAGTTGGGGAATCTACCAATCTCTTTCTTTAATTTGCCACGTGCACTGGAAATGAATACACCATTATTTGGTGACAACCCATGACAATGGCGGGATAGAAATCAGCCCTGGGGGCAGCAGATTGCATGCCAGTGTAGTTTTCTTCTGGCTTGAGAATTGGTAGATAGTGCTTTAAACATCAGAAGTGGGGATCTTTAGTGTTCCTTGGGCAGCCTTCCCCCAATTCCAAACCCGTTCCTATTCAGGAAGTCACAGCAGTGGTGCTAGTGAACATATTGCTTTGAAGCTTACTTGTCCTGTTGAACTCAGCATCTTCCAGAAGTGTATTGTGGGAGGAGAGCAAATACATGGCCGAAGGACTGACGCATGCTGGGTAGAAAGCAAGCAAGAAAGGAATGGTTGAGTAAAGAGAGGAGAGAAAAGGAAAGACTTCAAGAGATTCTAGGCAGCGCAGAAGGAAGCAGTGCTACACACTGGAAGATCCAGCTCATGAATAAAGCAACGAGTTGCCCACCAGGTCTATCTGGCTGGTTACTAATTAATAGAGACTATAATTGGATCTCCCCAAACGTATTTGTGCCCATTTTGAAGAGCTGCTCATGACAGTTGATCTGCATTGCAAGAATAACTCCAGGATAAGATCCTTCCTGTTTCACAGCATCCGTCAGAGTGCTGGCAGCAGTGACTGAAGAATGTGTTTGGATGATGAAGTCGGAGAAGGAATTTCAACCTCAGTTTCTCTATTTATAGAACTGATAAATAGGTTCATTGGTCCTCATGGGTAACACGTTAGAAACTCCAGCTTCAGTGGACTGTCTGAAGCAAATCTATAGTTAACAGCTTGGCTGTTAGAATATTAATTCTAACAGGAGTAGGTAATTCCTGGTCAGTGACCTTAATAAATATGGGGAAAAAATCAGATCAAAAATTTGTTCTCAACCATCATTTTGAAACATCTTTCAAAAATTAGCTAGGCTAGGCTGCAGTGGGAATCTGTCCGCCTTATTACACAATTAAGTTACATTTCTTACTACTATCATAACTGTCCATTACGCGAAGTTTAGTTCCGGGCAAACCAGACAGACAGAGACAACTGCCGAAAGGTTATGTTTTAGCCACAAGGGGGAGCATTTGATCTGCGGATCCGAGAGCTGCAAAAAATCGCTTTGGTGTCAGCTTTTCCATTATTGGTTGGGGGTCATTTTAAAAAGAAAAACTAACCTCACAATAGATTTGCATATAAAAATGCAACAATGCTTATATGTTTTCAGTGCCTATTCTGAAAACATCCAACAAGAGCAACCAAGGCTGCAATTCTCTCTCTCTTTTTTTGAAAAAGTGACCCTCTGTTTAGTTCTTAGAAGTGGGCATGTAGCTTGTAGATGCCCTGCAAAAAGCAGCTTTGTTAAGGTGGTGGCAGAGTAGGCAATTGCTTCATTGAATCGTGCCAGTGGAGACAGATACCCACAACCTCCTTTGCCAGCTTGTTTTATGCTTGGCTGGGGATCACGCTAAAGTGGTCAACCGCTCTGCCAGCATTCTTGGCACTGGAAAGACATCCCCAAGCAGAGCTGAAAATGATTAAGAAAAATATCTTATTGAAACACAGTGAATGGAAATTTAAAGCTATTAAATTCAAGGAAGATTTTTGCATAACGGAGATGTAATTGAAGCAAGCAGCAAAAGCCTCAGATGGGAAGCCGTGCAGGGAACAGTTTCACTGAATTCAGGTCAGCAGCCGGCCTTGTTCTTTACACAGGCCACGTCCAGTAAAACCTTTGAGAGCCAGTCCACAGAGACAGTGAACCAAATTCTTCTACTTAAGTTATTTGGGGTATACACGATCCATTTGTTTGAAAGGTAACAGCAACAGGTTTCTGGCTTGCTGAAACGGAAGTTGGTGATGAGATGCAGACCACACGGGAGTGATTCCTCTATCCTAAATTGCTGGAGAGAGGGAACAAAAGCCGCCTCTGGTCCACGGGACTGTTGCTCGTATCCTTACATCTCTGGAACAGAGCAACGCCCTAGGGCTGGCTGTTGCAAAGCAGCTCAAAAATACCGATTGTCTTCAGAATTCAGTCTGCTCTGTTAAAAATGGAGCGCCAAATCTGTGCAGTCCTTTTTCTAAGAACGACTTATTGCAGAATGGCTGAATCAAGGTCAGGAACATGAATAGGTAGAAGCCAAAGTGAGTCCTTCATTTAAAAAGAAGACTTCCTGCAGAACAAGAGCTTGTTCTAAATCTTTCAGGTCTTATCACTGAGCAGTAATTTTCCAGGGATGCTCTGAGTACCAAGGAAAAGAGATTGGTCTTGACAATGGCTTTACATCACCCCCTACCCTGGGTCCATCACATCCACCTTTGGAGGGCACCAAGCTGGGGAAGAATCCTATAGCAGGGATAGGTGGCCTTTTGATCTGTGGGATTCCAGGTCCTCAGGGCCTAATATTCTCCCAAAAGAAATATATGTGGGCCCGTCGTGTGCCTATTATTGCTTAAAGACGAAAATGAACTTTACATAAAGCATCTCTCATAAGGAAGTGCAAATTATTTTTTTTATTCGCAGATTTTTATCTTTTCTGTTTGTTTAATAACTTGGATTTTAAATGTATGTATGTATGTATGTATGTATGTATGTATGTATGTATTTATTATTAAATTTGTATGCCGCCCATCTCCCCCAACCGGTGACTCTGGGTGGCATACAAATACATACATAAATCTTGTGCCTTCAGTTAAATAGAGCTCCATCAACACAAGAAAACTTACTCAGTTCTTCCTACTTCTGATTGTCTGAAACAGAACAAGTCAGTTTGGAATTTAGACCTCTATGTATATTTTACTTCCCCACAATGCCCCTAACAGTATTAATCTTACCAATCTAGCACCTACAGAGCTTTGGTAATACTAGAAACCTGGCATTCTCAGCCTATAAAAAGAATTCTGTATTTTTCCAAGCCTAATACAGAGCATAATTGCTTCTGAAGGAGACCAAAATACATTCATTCCCCTGGAGTATCATCTGAAAAAAATAGCACCTCTCTTGACAATGCTGAACTTGGCAAGCTCTTACCAAAGACTGTATCTTGCCTATATTTCCTGCTGAAAGTTCCAGATCTGGAACACGCTTCCAATATTTCTATTCAAAATATGGATGATTTTGAAAACTTGCAAAAATATAAGAATTACACAAAAGTACAGTTACTGCTTTACAGCTAGAATCAAAAGACAATACAGGTAGTCCTTATTTAGCAACTGCCTTGTTTAGTGACCATATGCAGTTATGATGGTGATGAAAAAGTAACTTTGTGACCAGTCCTCATATTTATGACCTTTGCAGGTCTGTAAAGCAAAGGAAAGCTGAAGTAAGATTGTAAGCATGTACATGGTTTCACTTAGAGATCACTTTGCTTAATGACCAAGTTGCTAGTCCCAACTGTGTTTACTAAATGAGGACTATCTTTACAAAACCACACAAAACAATTGGATTAGACAAGGAATAACCAATAGGTGAACTTCTGGGGGAGTAATGGCAGATTGAAGACGGCTCTGTTTTTGCAGAGCTGATGACCATGGTAGTTAAGAGGAGCCAGTGAAAAGTCTGGCTCTTCGGAACCATCTTTGGACAAAGGAGATGATTGGATCACCCACAAGTACTCCTTACAGAGGCTCCCTGTGAAGAGATTGCAATTTAACGTTCTCCATCGGGTTGAGCACTCTGGGAGTTGCAGGAAACATTGAGCTGAAGCTGCGGTTCAGAGCTTTCAAAGAGACACTAGATTTGCTTTCACTTCCTCTTTTAATTAACATCAGAAATTATTTATTAGTGATTTACTTGGAAATTAAAAAACTTTTGAAAGGCAAGTTGCTGTACACTGGGAGAATTTCCTTCTATCCTGGGAGAAAGAAGTTTTAAGTAAGTTTAAAGATTAAAAAGAAAAATTTTAACTTGTGGAAAACAGCGAAAAGGAGTTAAGAATGTTGGCTCTGGACAGTTAAGGGGCTAGATGAATTTGAAAGAATTTTTTTTTTATGGACTGTTTTAAATTTTATAAAAATACAGCAGATGATTTTGGAATTAACTGTAAGAAAACTTATTGTGGGAAAGTTTTGGGTCTAAAAATAAACAAAAGATAAGACTGGGCTTTGAAGGTTAACTAGTGGGAACCAGAGGGTAATTAAAGGAAAAGATACTTCCTAACATAATGGAGGAACATTATTTTACTATAGAAGAATTTAAATCGGTTTGAGAACAATGTGTTCAGGACTTATTTTTAAAATTGGATCTAACAGAGGTTATAGAAGAAGAAAAAATTCTGCTGGATAAAACAAAGCTGAGAATGATTTGAACAGGGATTTTAAAATGGACTTTAAAGAATTGCCAGACTATAAAAGAGATATGGAAGATATGGAAAAAGATGTTGTGGATCTGAAAATGGACTTAAAAACGTTTGACTACAAGAATGACATGGAGAAAGAAGTTGTAATGGATATACAAACTATGCTGGCTGATGTTTTAACAATTAAAGGGGATATCCTGATAATAAATCAGAAAAGTGACTTGGAGAGTTATCTTATTTTGGATCCATAGAAGGGAAGCACTAAATCTCTGAAGTTGCTTCTGAAAACAGACAGGGAGAAAATGATAAGAAATCACTATGTGGGACTTAATTTGAAGAAGCAACTGAAGATCAAGCCTCTTAAAAAGAAGAAAAAAGAGTTCAAAGTGGACTTATTTGACCAGGATTAAATTGTATAAATGTTGGTTTTGGGTTGTTATTATTGGAATCTTTTTTTTACCAAGACTGTAAGACAATGACAAGATTTTTTTCATATGGGGATAAATCTTTTACCTCCTACTTGTTAAAGAAAGTTATGGGTTAGAATGTAACAAGGACTTATTGGATCCAGTTTAAAATATGTTATATTATTGATATTCTTTATATCTATGAGGATAAATCTTTTACGTCTTACTTATTAGAGAAAGTTATAAGTCAAAATGCAAAATAGATCTATTTGTCTAAGCTTAAAACATAGATTATTACTACTACTGGTACTCGTAATGCTTTTGCTGAGTAAGACTGATCAATGAATCTTTCTATAATTTGGTTATTGTTTAGTGATGAGAAATGGGAAGAAGAGTTGTTTTTTTCTGTAATATTAGAGAAGGTGTTAATTTACTGTAAATGCTTATAGGAGGGAGAGGGGAGTTACTTTTTATGTCTTTCTTTCTCTTGTTCTCTTTCTTTTTTGTTTGTATATCTTTTCTAATTCTGTATTAGCTTTTAACTATGTGAAACTCTAATAAAAATATTATTTAAAAAAAGGAATAACCAATAGCTAAACTGTTCTTTCTTTACAAAAATAGATGGTTTCGTCCCTCTTTACTAAGGAAGTATCTGCCATCAGAAAGATTTGACTGAATTTCTCCCTTTCCTGCAGCCCCTCATCCTCCTCTGGAGGATTGGAAACAGAGTTGTGATCATCCAAGGGACTACAGGAGGATGAGGGAGTCATTCATAAACTTTCTCCCTCATTCCACTGAACAATCCTGGGTTCACTGATCTTGAACCATCATTTTAATTGTTCTGAACTCAAAACAAAATACATGTGTGCTGAGTCACATGGAACAAAAGATGCTGAAACCAAACTTGGCTGTTTTGGGGGACACAGTTTCAGGTGTTCTGGGGAGGGCTGAGGTTGGTGAGATGGGAACCAGCAGTTCCCAGCCCAGAAAGGACTATTATGTAAACTTATCTCAACTAACCAAGGCTACCATGTGATCTGCTAAGTATCCCTTCATTCAGAATGGTGGGATGAAGAACCCTATAGCTGATCCTCTGAGGTGTAGATATAGAAAGTCTCCGAGACATTCATACTGCAGGGGGTAATTAACTGTTGTGTCTAAGGCTTCATTCTTGTCTGTGGTAACAATTCTATTTCTTTATACCAGAGCTGAGCAGAACAGCAGTTAGATCTAGAAAATTCAGAACAAAAACAAAAAAATTAATAACCTGCCAAACCTATTGGCTGAATTTGCTAACTTCATTAGAAAGTAGTCTGTGCTGACTGACTGCTAGCAATCTACAAAAAAATTTCCAAGGGGATTTTAATTTAATTTTTTAAAAATCTCATAGGAATGGAAGAAACATAGTCAGTTCAACCTATGTCTGCCAGGCTAGCTTGTTTATCTCCTGGCCGGGAGGTGTTAATTAAAAAGAATAATGTTGAGATTACCAGGGATGGTCTGATACTAGATTGTGACTTGAGTGATTTTTCCTTTGCTGTTTCATAGGTTCTTTATAAGGTATACCTTAACATTTTAAATATTGGCCCATTTTTCTGCAAGTTGGATGACTGCTAGATATGCTCACGGACTACACTCCATGTAATTTTTTTGGTCCTGGGTTTCAAAAAAAAAAAAAGAGGAAGGATCTTGGTTCAAATTGCCATTGTATGGCTAGAATACTCAAAACATTTCAAGTTGTTTTCCATAGGATTTCTTGAATTGTTTTAAGTGTTGTCTCATACAAAACACACAGCCAATTCAGATCGTTCCAACACTGGGGGCTCTTCTGATCCAAACTCAAAACATTTTTCACGTTGTGCATAACAATTATAGGGGAGCATTACAGTAATTATATAATGCAAATATCAGTGTTAGCCTGCTTACTCAGTACTGGGTTTCACCAGTTTCCTTGAGATTATTCCCAGGTAAATGCATGGAGAATTACAGGCATATTTTGTTATATCTCCCTAGATGAAACTTCTAAATTCTCTGGATTTTCTTTTTAAATGAAGTCTTATTCATAATGTGTTTGTGTTCTTTACTATGGTCTTTGAGTAGAGGGATCATATTCATAAGTAGAGTTGCTTCTTTTAAAAGATGGGGATATTTCACTCACAGGAAAACATCTCTTGTTTCTTCAGCAGACCGGATAGGTTTCATATTTCAGAAAGCACGTAATGACCAGTTTTACTGGAATTATTAATAGTCTTCTTTAACATTTGTAGTTGTCAATCAGCTCTGCTCCTTTATCAAAGTTCTATATAAATAAAATAAAAGAAAGTACTTTTCATTTCTGATTTGTCTAAACATCCTTGATGGAAAAACAAGTATAGAAGACGAGAAACAACATTCTTCAAGCTATCCTATAATTCCTATGTCATTTTATTTATTTATTCTTGAGAGCATATTACTTAATCATTCTTTTTTGGTTACAGTTTTTTACAAAGTATTAAGTCGTATCATGTTTCAAGTTAACCTTAAACTGAAAAATTTATACAGCACCTTTTTTGTTTAAAAGTTATTACATAACCACTGGTTGGAAAAATGCATCTTTTCAAAAGACCCGAAGGATCAGTAATGAACATCCATACCTTTTCCTCCCATTCATGTATATGTGGGTTTGCAAGAGTTCAAGATCCAGCCCTGAGTAAGGCTTTTTTTTCTAACTAGGATCCTTTACAGCACATGTTTAATGGAGATGGCAGCTGAAAACTAATACATCGGTTTTGAAACAGGAACAGTCCATTCTTGTCAAGCCATAGTTTCTCTGGCTTATCCTCAGTATTACGTTTGTCTAAGTTCCATGCTCCATATGTATTACCGCGGCAGTATTAGTTAATGTTATGAAGTTAGATGGAATAACCACTACTGCTGCTTGCAATGAATAAGTGCCACTGATTCCAGTCATTTGCACAAAAATGCTGAACACGTTTTAGTCTGGAATACGTCACCTGTTTCTGGGTTTATGTGAAGTGCAAGTTCATCTCTAAACATAATGGCAGTGATCAAATGATCTGTTTTTATGTGTGTTGAGGTTTTTTTAATTATGTCAGAAGAGCTTAGCAAGCCACCCTGGTCTTCCATTCATTAATTAGTTCTGTGGCTCCATGCACTTGGGTTTCCTGGAAAAATACCTTATATTCAATGATCAGGAGAAAAATTCCATGTGTGCAAGTTGTCTGAACCCTATGCATTCAGAGATGCATCAAGGGCACCTCCATACACCACCATTTTCACTCCCCAAGTCCTCAAAAATATTTTGTTAAGATTTAGTTATCAATAATGCAAGCTATGTTATTTCATGCTTACGTTATACTTCACTTTCTCTAAGAACTTCTAAACAATATAGGTTTATCCCAGCTTGTCATCATAACACCCTTGTAAGGATGATTAGATTAAGAGTTAGGGACCACATAAACTAACTCAGTGGGCTTCATGACTGCACAAAAACTTGAGCCCAGCTCTTTCATGTTAAAGGCACTTCTGGGCAACCAACCTTTCATCTCCCAAACTCCCATGTCCAGTTTAAACCTGAGATTAATTGGAGTTGTTTTTTGTTATATCCAGATCTATTTGTAGACCAGGATGAATGGACATTGGGAGACAGAATGTATGAACCCAGCCATGAATATGTTCTGGGTCTCCTGCCTGTTGCTTAAATGAAACTAAGTGGATGGACTAGCATTAGACCTAAAAGGTCTTGGAGAGGCTTCATCTATTGGAGGAATGAACACAGGGCTCCAAGAAAATAGACTACAGTCTTCCAGTACTATCATAATGGATATTGGGCAATATATTTTTGAAATAAAAAGGGAAAGCATTATAAAATATGAAAGACAAGCCTTGAGCTCAGAACCTAGTAGAAAAAAATAACAATCTGAAATGTGCTAAAGTAATGCAGACAATATTCTAGACTTCACAGAGGTCCTTACAGGAGATCCTGATTACAGATAATTAATCAGCCTAATTTTCTCTCCACTTAAATGAAGATTCAATCTAAATGGTGCACTTCATTTACTTGATGGTCATTAGTATTTAGTCTTTTTCAAAAATACTTTCTTTTCCTTGAAAATCCCTTTTCAAATCTAGTTCTCTGATAACTTACTAGAAAATAATCAACCTGGAAATGTTCCAACCTAAAAAAGGAAGCACACTTTAAAGAGAGGAATTACTCTTTCCCAGTCTGAGACTCAAAAGATCAGTTCTCATTTTTAAAGATGTGAGTGATCAGGTGCAAAGAGAGGGTCTTTGGAGCTCTCTAGTATGATGGTCATGGACCTAAATGCCAAATGGAAACCACAACCAATTTTAAGCAATTATTAAAGTGCTCTGAAAAGACAATGAGTAAGACATAAAGGCACAAATATTACAGCAAATATACCATGACTTGTAAGTTGCATTGTCTGTGAAAATTCCTTTGTATAAATTAGCCTCTACTACAGAAGTTATTTAGTAGATACAACAAAATTAATGATCAGACGTGCAATTAACTTGAACGATCACATTTATCTTTTCTTCAGTTTGCTCCAGTTGTGCTATGCTGATTTGCCAAAAAGTGAAAGGGTTCACTTCTAGCTTTATAATGATTCTAAGATGCACTGTGTTTCCTTCATTCCCTTCTATTACACAAACTTTCCAGCTATGATTAACTTTTATAAGTTGTAATTTCTTTGCTATTGCAGCAACAACACAGAAGACTTAACACCACAAATTGCTAGCTTCACTGGTAGATTTTTCTTTCTGATGTACAAACTACAGTATACCCAGATTTAAAAAAAAAAAGAAATTCAGAATCTTTTTATCATCCTACAAAAGCTAGCTCAGCAATTTAAAGGAATTAAGCCTTTAAGGACACTTCATAATTTAGTGAGTTGCAAAGCTTAGTGCCCCTTTTTCATACTGCCTCTTCATAGTTGTTCCTACCTGTCTCATAGTCCAACAGAAGGGGCACATTCTGGGTCCCCTCAATTAAAGAATGTCCTCTAAATCAACTTTGGAAATGTACCGTTTCTGTTGCAGTGCCTACCCTCTGGAATAATATATGTTGGCCTCGTGGGGTAAACCAGATAGGAATCACAACCAGATGAGCTAATTCTACTTTACTGTAATGCTACATTGACAGAATCTTGCAGATCTGAAAGTACAGTTCTCAACCCCCCCCCCCCCCCCAGTCTCCTTTACAGCCCAAGAAACTAGACAGAGTGTCTTCTGAGCCTCCTGCCCCACCCACTATCCAGCTGCAGGCCATGCTGTCTCTTATCTGACCGTTCCCTGGGCAGCATCTCTTCACCCAGCCTCCCAAGGTCATTCCTACATTCCATTACACATACTCCCCGATATTAGATTGGCCCCAACCCTACTGGCTTTTCCTAAAGCATTGAAGACCTGGATGTGCTACAGAGCCTGGAAATTTGGAAGGGTAGATGGCTCATTGAGAGGTTTCTGTTGATTGCTTTGTTCGGGTAAACCCTTGGTGACCACTGTAGCTTTTTACCATATATTCCTTGTGGGGGAGTTGGGCGGTGATATAAATTTGACATATAAATAAATACATACATACATACATACTGTGATGGAATGGAATTATGGAGGCCAGACTCAGGGAGGAAAACATGTTCTTTCATCTCCTGAGGAGCGAGGGAGAGATAAGAGGATGAGGCTGGCACCTCCCTGAGGAATTCACTATGTTGTGACTGGCGTTACTTGGGAGCTGGGTTTCAGTCTGGGAAGATTCTTGCTGGAGGTTGTAGCTAATAAACATTGCTGGACTGAATTTACATGGTCTCCTGGAGTTCCTTGGGCTAGGCCTGACACATACATACATAAATCTTCCTAGTGTTTTTCCTGCAGGTGCAGGTCTGCTTTTTCTGGATCAACCGAATGTTGATCCATGGTTGCTACAGGAATTGCCCGACCAGCTTGTCGCCCAAGCCTGACGTCATAGGCTGAGAGAGAGGGACTGGCCCAAAGTTACCCAGCTGGCTTTCATGCCTAAGTGTGATGGAAGGCATGAGCGGGGAGGATTCTGGAAGGGAGCTTCAAGGTTACGGGGAGGGGGAGTGACGTTCCAAGCATCTATGTGAAAATAAGGAGGAAGAGACTGGCCCCTCCCTAAGGGCTTGATGGTTATAGTTGCTCTCATTGGGGAAGTAGCGTTAGTCTGGCGAGATTCTGTCTATTAGGTGCAAGCTAATAAAGAAGCTTAGCTGATTTCCAGACTCTCTCGTGTGATTCTTGAACCTGACACTAAGGCGGGATTAGAACTCATAGTCTCCTGGTTTCTAGCCTGATGCCTTAACCACTAGACCAAACTGTCTATTTGTCTGTCTGTCTGTTTCCCTCCCTCCCTCCCTCTCTATATATGTATGTATATATAAAGGAAGAAAGGAAGAAAGGAAGAAAGGAAGAAAGGAAGAAAGGAAGAAAGGAAGAAAGGGCTGCTCAACTGTAGTGGATCAAAAGCCTATCTAGTTCATTATCCTTATCTCTTCCAGAAACTCATCATGGAATTTCTATAAGTTCAGAGCAGGATGAAAAAGTGATGTCTTCCCTGGCCTATACTGATGTTACTTACTTTTATTGACATTAGCAATGGCACCTAATGGCCTCATTCCAGCATTATACAAAACCAAAATGTGATTTGTTTGGGGACCCAGCCAATTGTGACAAACTGTATTGCTTAGGGCAATGTGAGTGCAGTTATTGAGCATTCAAGGGTTTTCATAATCCCTTCTTGTTCCAGAAAAGATCATGAGAAAGGTGCAGTCATGTGGGTTGCATAGAACTGTATAACCAGCAATGGCAAGTAACTATTTCATTAGCCTTACATAGTCCTGGCAAAAACAGAACTGAGACATCCAAGAAAATATGAGATACATTTAAAGCCCCCATGGTTGCAATTCCACACTTATTAGGGAATAAGTCCCAATGAACAATTGAGGTCGCACTATTAGACTCTCAACGGAAGCCTCCAGTATGATAGCATTTCTGAGAATTGCTTCCTAGCAGCAGAGAGGGCCCAACTCCCCAGCAATATGGCCTCTAAAATGCTTGCATTAGGGAACAAAAGTGAGACTATTTGGAGGAGTATATTGTTTAATGTAAGCTGTTAAACAACAGCTGTGCCCTTGCAGTTCAGAGATGAGAAGACAGAAAGAAGCAAATAGCTGAGGAGCACCTGAAAAGAAAAGAAATGCAGCACTTTCATCAATCATTTGCTCTCATGCAGTTTCCAAGTTAGACTTTGCATTTGGGAATATTGGATGACTCAGCCCCAAAGCAATTCCTTTACAAAGCTGGTTTTCTTCCCTCTTTAGGGATTACTAGGAATGTTTCTGGTTCTAGCCATTCTGGTCCTAAGAATGACTAGTTATAAACCCAGCACCCATCAAGAAGAAGTTGTTGAAGATAACGTTAGCTTCCAGCTCTCTTTGCAAGAGAAGGTCACTGAAGAACTTACTAGGTGGAACATCTCTGCACTGGGATTTCATCATCCTGATTTCGGGTAGCCCCTTAGGCTGGCCTAAATTTTTGTCCTCCAGAACGGACATTGGGAGAGAGCTTGGACCCAAACAGAGGAAGAACTGTTTCTTTATGCTACTTCTTATTAATTGTTGCTAGGCTTTATGAGATGTCAGGGAGATGGTGAGAAAGGGAGGAGCCAGGGAACAAATATTAAAGTAATAACTGGTTGGAGGAGGTATAGTGGGAACTTGTGAGCTGACCTTTGCAGAGAAAGGAGATTAAGTTGGTGGCTGGCCTCTCTTTCTTTGAAGGTGCAGTCTAACCAAGTTTAGGTTGGGGGAGTGTTTCTCAGCCCCAGCAATTTTAAGATGTGTGGACTTCCACTCCCAGAAGCTTGTTGGCTGGAGAATTCTGGGAGTTGTAATCCATACATCTACATTGCTGAGACTGAGAAACACAGGGTTAGAGTAATGGTGGGCCTTCCAACACAAAGGCCTTGCTTTTCAATGCTATTTGGTGTAGGAAAAACATTTATCCAGGATTTAATCCAACATGAAAGTGCTGGCCTGGCCTGTATAAATTAAACACATATTCATTTTACCACAGTGCAGAGAACTGCAATAGATGGTTGACTGCATCACATGAAAACAAAATGCTGGAGAGTTTTTATTATAAGAAGTTTGTAGAATATTAATCTTCAATTACCCTGTGCTAAACATAAATTGGGGATTTTATCATGCTTGACATGTTTTGTTTGTAATTGTGATTTGCTACTGGGCAAGGCTAGGGGAAGGGAACAGCAGGAACATACAGCAAAGCAACCCCCCCCCCCTACTAATTAGTTCATTGTAAGAAAGGGTGCAAAAGGGCAGCAGGCAGGAGAGATAAACTTTCCAGGGGATAATACAATCAGTTTCCTCTAATATCCTTTTTCTGGGCTACTTTTTGGCAGCTTACTCAGTTTTGGTGCTGAGAGGCTTGAGTTGGGTGGCTTGTCACCTGTTCATGTCACCAGGTGACACCCCCTCTCCCACCCCCACCCCCTGTGGCTGGGCCTTCAGGTAGATGGTTCTCACCGCAAGAGGAGAAGAGCTCTAGACAATTGTTCCATTCATTTACAAGGCAGCTCCCTCTACAATCACCTTGGGGAGGGGGAGGAAAAGCGAGTAATTCAGAGACCAGAATGCGAAATAAAACCTGCAGCACCTTTGCTTGATCGCTAGCGGAAGTTGTGGATAACAAGAGATGCCCCACCCTTGGTATTTGGGCAAGGAGCTCTAAGCAGCTGCCAGGGCTGTTGGGAAAGCATCGTTAATTCAACAGCTGCACTTAAAAGTGAGCCCTAAGTGACTCTATGTTCTGGCTGGAGGAATCTTGCTAGACTTAAAGAATAATCTAAGAGGTTCTAATTTAGACTGTACCATTTGCCTTCTGTAATTCCCAACAAAAACAGTTTAGGAGCGAGGAATTAGGGATCTGTGTTTGGCTGATCTGCTGTGTACTATACGTAGATGTAAAGCTGTTATATACAGAGAGAGACAGAGATAAAACAAACATGCATATTTACATTTAGTTGTGCACTACTGGGGGATCTCCAATCTTAGATTCAGCGTAAAACTTTTCTCAGTGTGTGGACTTTGAAAACGGACTTTCTTGAGTTGGTGCTGAAGGGAACTTACATTCGTACACAACAGTAAAGTAACTTAATGTACAGTGCAACATAATGAAATGTAAAGGAAAAAGTAAAGGAAAACATGACAGGTAAAACTTCAAATAATTAAAAGCATCCTTCCTATGGCACGATATTTTGTTATTGGTTATAATGAGTGTGCATCAGACATTCTCCTTGATGCCTCCAGAATGGCCACCTGTTGTTGGATGAAGTAGTACTAAATGGAAACGGTGAGACGCACCTGGGAAAAAAGTCAGTTTTCTCCAGAACTTCCCATATGGTCTACATATAGGCTTGAAGGTGCTGCGATATTGCTGTAAACACTTTTGCACCTGACACTTGGACTTGTGGAGCTGGGTGTCTTTTGCGCTAGGGGAGATATAGGTAACTCTTTTTAAAAACAATCAAGGTAGAATCTGAGGAGACACATTGTTGTTAATTAAAATCAGACTCCTCCCTTTCAGACTGTGTGATGCTCAAGGCAGCCGACAACTATAAAGAATGATAAATTATAAACTATAAAAATAAGAGCAATATTACTAATCAGGGGTGAAATTAAAATCAGTTCAGTTAACAATTACAAGATTGGCAGTAGTGAGAGTTTTTTGTCATTTTCCTGAATATAGGGAGATGGGGGCCAAACACACCTCCTTGGGGAGCACCTACAATAGCCTAGGGCCGAACAGCAGAAGGCCCCCTCCTGTGTGCCAGGTAGATACATTTCTGGCAGTGGGAAGGACTTCTAAAGGGCCTTTCCTGCTGATCTAAATAACTGGACAAGTTCATAGTAGGAGAGGCAGCCCCTCAAACAGTTTGGTCAACTCCAGCACCTTAAATTGTGCCCCATAAATAATTGGGTATGATCCCTGAATATTGCACTGATTTGCAGCCTTGCTGTACCAATTGCAATTTCCAAGCAATTCTCAAGAACAGTCCAATGTAAAGCATATTACAGTACTCAAGATGGGATGTAAGCAAAGTGTGGCTAACTGTTGCTGGGTCTGGCTGCCTCAGGAAGAGTTGCAGTTGGTGCATTGTGGCGATGCACCCCTCACCACAGCTTTCACTAGATTACTGCAGATCTGCTCTTTCTGGGGTAGTATAGCCCCAGAGTTTCCACCTCAGTCTCTGAGTCCAGCATTGTCCTTGTCAACAGTACCTCCATCTTATCTGATTTTAGTTTCAGCTTGTTCTCCCTCATCCAGCCTATTTATCAAGCTTAGGCAACATTTAAGGTTGTTGATGGCTTCCTTGGAATTAGAAAGAGAGCAATAATACTGGGGGTTCATCAGCATATTATAGGATCCCATTCCAAAGCTCTGAATTATCTCCCTAGTGATTTCCTAAAGATGTTAAACAGCAGAGGGGGCAAGAAAGAATTTTGTGGGCCCACCTGACAAGAAGGACAAGAACTGCCAAAAGAGGGTCCCCATGCCTCAGTCCCATTGGGCCGTCCAGTCGGCTACTGTGGTCGTGCTATCAAAGGTCTGGGAAAACTAGCCAGGTTGTACTCCCAGCATCTCCCTTCCAGGGGTAAGTCACCCCCCCAAGGCAACCAAAGCAGTCCCAGTCACATACCGTGAACAAAACCCCGGAGGCAGTGAATCCAGAAAATCCATTTCATCCAGGTGCATCTAGAGCTGCGAGGCTGCCACTTTCTTAATCGCCTTGCCCAAGAATGGAAATCTGAGGCTGAGTTTGAGAAATCGTCAAGGCCAGGTGAAAGTGATGTTCAGTGAACCCTTTTTCACTAAATATTTTAAAACTGTCTCCTTTAAGCAAGTCAGAATGCATTTGTCATTCAAGGCCTCAGACATGCGCACACACAAAACAAGACAAAGCATGGGCTTTAATAAAGGTCTTAAGATTGCACGCCTACCTTCTGCTTCCTTTCAGTGACATACTGATGGCCTAACTCGTTTAAGAGAAATAAGTCTATTGTGGAAGTCTAAGGAAATATGACACTGTATGCCCATGATGTACCCATGGCCCAGTGTTAATATGTATTCAATAATACCAGAAATATACTGAGCTCAAAAAAATGTATCACTGTCGCACACCTTTGCATCTTCCTTATATATGCTCACATGAGTTTTTGGGATAGTCACTTTCCATGACTTTTAATGTGAGAGAATCTTCAGTTCTGGGAATATGACTGCACTCAGGTAGAAGGTGCTATTTCCAAACTTCATACAACCTGAAGTACCTTGAGGCCAACAAACCCTTAACACAAAATGAAGAAGAAAAATGGAGACCACATGAATACAGTTGTCTTGGTTCACATTCCCCTTAGTGCAGGCCCTATCAGAAGTAAACTTCTTTTCTTTATCCATATATCAAGAGAAGAAATTAGTACCTTAAGTGCATGGTAAAGATGATTTTTATTGAATCTTTTTTTGCTTCTGGTGGGCCACAACATTCTGGACTGAACTCAGCTCAAGCAATCGGGACAGAGAAGTGGAGGTAATGGAGAATATCTTAGCAGGGGACAAAACGAGAGTCCTTGCTAAGGAGCTGACATTCTGCTGGGACCTGGGCTACTTTACTTGATTAGCTAACATAATGCAACTTCTGCCCTCTGGGATTTTGACCAGTGTTAAGTGTTTCTCTAGGCACACAACTTTCAGTGGGTTGCTCCAGCCTTTGAACAGCTGAGCCACAAAAGGGAGCAGAGCCACATGAAATGATTTAAAATGTGGGTGAAGGACAAACATTAATTAAGTAGTCCTGTTATTATTTTATAATTAGTTAATTATTTCATAGAACTATGCAGTGCTTTGGATTTGAAGGGGGATGGGGCTACAGAGATTGCGTTGGTGCACCAGGAACACCCGTCAGCTACTCCTTATAGCAAGAGCATCTTTTCCTGGGAATACACTGCAGGTGCAGATGACAGCTGGGCAATCCTCTGAAATCACACACCCTTCAAAGCAGCTTTTTCCATTTACCGTATTTTTCCGACAATAAGACGCCCCCATGTACAAGACGACCCCCATTTTTCCAACCCAAAATTAAGAAATCAATATTTTAAAGATAGTGCAGAACACATTTTTATTTAGTAATTAGTTAACATTGACCTGCTACACTCGGTGGGAGGAGGTCCAAACCGTCTCTCTGCAGCTCTATTTCCAGGCTCTTTTGCATAACTGATTCCATTCAAGCACGAGTGAAACTGACGATAGCTTCTCTTTGCAAACAGCCTTCTCTAACTGGTTTGTTCAGCATCAGTGACGTCAGTTACATCAGGCTCCTGATTGGAGGAAGTCTGTTTGGGAGACAAGCTATTTCACTCGTGATTGGAGGCTAGCAATAGGAGGAAGCCCATTCACAGAGACAAAGTATGGGCAGTTTTGCCACCGCACGGTTCTCTCCTCGGCTGACTCCCTTGAATAAGACACCCTTCAATTTTTAGGGTAAGGATTTTAGAAAAAAGTATCGTCTTATAGTCGGAAAAATACGGTAAATCTGAAGCTCTGCACAGCTCTAGTATTTAACAGTTATGTTTTTAATTTCCATTCACTTGCACTTTAAAAGAAATTAAGGAGCAAGTGAACAAAAACCAACCCAACCCCAAATCCACCCTTACACATCCCCCCACCAGTTTTCTCCTAGATATATTTTCCCCAAGGGGCAGCCCACTCACAAAACTCCTCTACTAGAAAGAGTAAAGGGAGTGAGCTTGATGGAGAGAGGGAGAATCTGTTAGCAAAGCATCAAAAAGAGAAACCTGGCTGAAGTCCAAACAATAGGGGACAATTACAAAAATGTCTTAGATAGACACCCCCCGATTCACATGAGTATAAAAGAGGGAGGAGGGGAAGTACAGTCAGACTTGAAAGATTATGTTACTATCATCAATCTAAATCAAAATAGTTTGTCTTCCATGGAGTCTATTTTTTGTTCTGGTCTGCATCATAGAACTGATATTCACAGAGATGGTGGCCAAAGGAAGGGGTAGGGTAGGGGTTGTGTAGGACCCATAACAAGTGGCTTCTGGCCCCAGAGTGCTTCAGAACATTTACTTTCTTATTGTAATTTTAGAATTGCCATTTTTTTGTCTGATTAATGTGAAAAAACACTGTGTGAAGTGAAAGAACTGGGAAGCTCCTAATTCAGAACAAGCATCCTTGATAAGGAGTTCATTTTCTATGGGGACCTGGGCTACTTTACTTGATTAGTTAACATAATACGTTTGCCGTCTGGGAGTTCTGGAGATTGCAGGCCATTTTTCATTCACGGGGAGCACTCTGCATATGAAGAGCTGGAAATTAGAATGGAGCTTCTTGATGTTTATCAACTTTGATGGACAGAGCTCATTATGATGTCATGGGAAAGAGGAGCAATTGTGCTTCCACTGTACGACTATGATATCTTTGAATTATAGAAGCATATCCTACACATTTGACTGCATATTTTGTCAAAGCTTCTAGCATTAAATATGTAGCATGTATGTTTGAGGGTGTGTGATGCCAAAGAGCCTACAGAGACAATGCATTTCAAAGGTCTCTAGTTTTGTGATCTTTGGCAGTAGAAGCGTCCATGATTTGGCACCGTATACATGGTAGTATCAGTAACTGGAACATTCCCATTTTGGTGTATATGGTAATATTAAGCTTCCACCATAAGCGCCAGATGAACCCAAAGCTGTGGTGGCAGCACCAATTCAGCATTTCCCCAGCTGTTGAGGCAACCTTCTTGTACTATGGAGCTGGGGTGTTTGAATTCTGTACTTGTTCTAATTGCACCCCATTTAGGTTTACACTACTGGTGAGTGTGGGGAGTACCAATGAACAGGCCGAATGGCTGTGCTGCAAACCTCATGTTACAGAGGATATCAGTGGTTGCCACTTTGTCTTTGGCAGCAATTGTATTGTCATCTGCATACATGAGGTTGTTGGTGAACTGTCCATGGCCAAAGTCAATTGATCACTTAAGAAACGAAACCTTCCATTGGCAATGGCGTAGCCAGCCAACAATAGCCAAAGAAATCCAAAACCGGCAGCTGAGATGGTTGGTTATATTTGCAGAATGGATCCACTTCGCTACCCATACAAGCTACTCTGAAGAACAAAATCCTGTGGATGGAAAGTTCAGAACAAAGCACTAAGGATGACCTGAATAAGAAAAATTGAAATTGATTTAGCCCAGCAGATTGGTCTTGAATCAAGCCAAAATCACAGCAGTGGACAAAGCACTTTGGTGAGGCATTGTAGCAAATGCCCACAGCTCTGTAGCACCCACAACAATGTATTTGGTTGCTGTATTAACCCAATTGTGTGCTAGGGAGATTTTCAAAATCAAGTTATGGGTGTGTATGGTACAGACTCCTAGTGGCTACAGAGACGCATCCATATGTTTTCTTGGCAACAACACAGAAGCGGTTTTCCATTGCTACTTTCAGTGATCCTCTGTGGATTTCCCAGTCTCTGCTTAGCTTTTCAAGATCAGCCCTGTGCTACTACTGATACACACCAACATGTACACATACACACATAAAAACACAGGATAGTATATGACAGCTTTATCAAGTGAATCGGAGAATACTGATAGCAAATAATTAACATAACTTACTAAATCCTATATAACTAAATGAATAAATCAGTTCCCACCATTTCCTGATCTAAACTTAAATAGGGAAACAGATCTTAATTTAGTTGGAACAATGCACTGAAAGTTTGTTTTTAAATTATTATTAATTTGTTTACCTGAAAAATGTTCTTGATAAAAATGTTTGGGCAATTAATTGAAATTATATTGTGGTTTTTGCATTGGCAGAAGAATATTCTGAGCTAGGAAAGGCTAACTTGCCTTGCAAGAAAATCTCCTATTAGGAAGAAACCCTCAAAGCTAAAATAGCAACTCTATCTACTTCATCCTACATTACCACTTTAGTTATAGCAGGACTGCAGAGAACCGTACCACTCTAAGAAGGCTTTTAAGTACAAACAAGGAATTCCCTGAGATATGAGAAGGATGGAGCTGAGAATCTTGTCTCCTCATGCAGGTTGTGCATCCGTGCCCTGTCAGTCCATGATCTTGTCATACTGAGCACCAAGATATAAAGTGGGGATTTGAAGTCTCCTTGCTATGAGAATCCAATGAACGCAGGTTGATATCACTTCAGACTTCAGCATTCAACATGGCAAGGTGGAGGACTAAAGCTCAAGGCCAGTATTTGGGACCTGTCTTTTAAACACATTAAGTAAATATACTCTTTGGGCTGAGTAGCTGAACATGACTCAAGTGTTACTCAGTTCAAGAGCCAGGTTGGTGAGGTGGTGAAGGTGCCGGGCTAAAAAGCAGGAGATGGTGAGTTCCAGTCCTCTCTTAGACATGAAAGCCAGCTGGGTGACTTTGGACCAGTCACCCTCTCTCAGCCCAACCCACCTCACAGGGTCGTTGTTGTGGGGAAAAGTAAGAGGTGGGAGCATTAGGTATGTACGCTGCCTTGAACTGACAAAAAATAAAGGCAGGATAAACCATAAATAAAATGGAGTAAAGTCATGAAGTCCTGCCTCTTTAAGCCCACCTACCGTGGTACTTAAAAGTTCGTGAACCCTTTTGATTTTTAGTATTTCTGCATAAACCCCTTTTGCCACACACCAATATGTAGCTTTGGATCATTTTCCTCAATAATTAAATGCACGAGTATAATGTTTTTGACTCATTTGTTTAATTGGGTTCTCTTTGGAGTCCTTGGGGTTCTCTGAGCTTGGTTCTTTTCTGGCAAACGCTTCATTACCTGGCTAGGTAACATCTTCAGTGCTGCACTGAAGCAGTTACCTAGCTGGGTAATGAAACGTTTGCCAGAAAAGAACCAAGCTCAGAGAACCCCAAGGACTCCACAGTTCAACCCTGAGCTACATATTCACCTCCATTGGGTTCTCTTTATCTAGTTTAGGACTTGTGTGGAGAATAGATCATCTTTTAAGTCATATTTACACAGAAATATTGAACATTCAAAAGGGTTCACAAATGTTGAAGCACCACTATACTTAGGTTCACTCATGTTAACACGAACTTAAGTCTGCAGAAAAGGACTGTAAAGCTCCAAGGACAGAACGATTGATTTAATAGACCTCCATTTACTGGCCTACAGGACAAAATCTGCATCCAGCTGCCTGCTGAAAAGAATGGGTCAAATCCATTGTATCTGAGGTAATCTAAATGAGTCCCTTAAATTTACATTATTTCTCTCAACTGTAAAATGATGTAAATTGGATTTATTGGACATTCAACCAAACACGCTTTCCCCCCAATGGACCATTAAACTGAAGTTTTACTGTAAGTTCCACTGAACATGGTAAGATTTGCTTCCCAAATAAATATGGGCTGTATCCCTCACTTGATAACAAATTACAGCCAATCTTGGTAAGGTTCTAAAGCAAAACTTTAATAAATTAATATGCATGCCCAGTAGAAGTACAAAAAGACAACTGAAAACAACAAAGCCATTTTCATTCATTCAGCGTTGCCATCTTTAACTGGAAATACACTAAAAGGCTTTACTTAAAATGGCAGTCAGAATATGCTTCTGGTACATGAAAATGAATTCCAGCATTTAAATAAATGTTATGAAACCCAACAAAAATTATCCTTCAAGTAGGAAAAGAATGATAGGCAATGTCAATAAACATTTAAACTTTGTTCCCCCCTCCCCCTCCGAAATATCAGAAACCAATTACAGAACAGAACAGAAATCCATCACAGATTTACACTGAGGAACATGCTAAATCACAGACTATTTCAGAATGCAGATGCTGACTCCTCCTCCTGTGTCCTTTGTAGGAGAAGCCTCACAAAAGAGGGCGAGCAGGAAGCAGGTCATCTCTGACTAGGATGAAACAGCCCACAGCTACAGGTCCTGGGGAGCAGAGCGTACGATCATCTCTCCCCACTATTTTCTGTAGGGGGTCACAAAAACAACATAATAAGCACCTTTCATACAGCACAACCTCACAATAAGAATTCAGCTGCAGGAGCTGGCTCAATTATTCATAGTCCGCAGATTTTTCTTGCCATCCACTACAAACAATGGCACACACGCTCCAAGTTCAAAATAAAATATCTTCGTTTTTTATAAGCATCTCCACCACAAGTCTCTGATAACGAATGTCATTCAGGGCAGCCATTGCATCTAGCCCGGGCGCTCGCATAAGTGTTGGTCCGAAAACAATGCCAAGATTTTCTGCATTCATGAGATTCTTTTTTTCATGGAGAGTTACCCTGGAACAAGACAGAATGTGATTAATATGTGAGCCATCAGAAGATTTAATGAGCTGTAATCGTGATCTCATCGACCCAGAAATGAAAAGTGTCACGTGAAGTACAAATTAAAGACAGCTTTAATGGTCATAACCACAGCCCCTGTGCAAAACTAAAATTCTCAGGGTTCCCTAGTTAACAGTTATGGAAATGCTCCAATAAGGCTTAAAAAGAGTGATGATGGGTAAGGCGATAGCCATAAGGCAGACTGAGGGGAGGAAGAACAAAATAAAATATTATCTTGTTTGCAAATAAGGTATTGGAGTTAACAAAGGGCGATTCTATATACATTCGCAAGATCAATATATATATTGATCTGGAGAATGTTTGAATCCTTGCACATCATAGACAACTGCCAGCATAGCAGGGCATTTCTTTAGCTGCCTGTTTCTGGTAGTTAATAAGAACTAGTATGCTTTGGACAAGTCCTTCTTGCATTCATCAGCTTCTCTCAGATCAAACCATATGTCTCAGTAGAGGAGACCTTTCCTCCTTTTCTCATTTAATAATACTAGAATGCAGGATCATTGAAGAAAGGTGAACAATGAGACATTTCATGATACAATGAAATATTTCATTCGGTATCTGCTTATATTATGGATTGGGCAAATTTGTGCCAGATAAGACTTTTAATGTAGTTGCAATGGTAACATTATCTCTGATTGGAAGCAATGTATCTCTGAAGATCAGATGTTGGTAAAAATAGCAGAAAATGGCTATTGTTCTCTGGTTGCCACTGTCAGAAAGAGGAGGCTGAGCTAAGCAGCCTTTTATCCAGCACTACTTTGCCTTTATTTATCAAATCCATCCATCTAGTGCAAGGTTCTTTAACTTTTAGGGCCAAAGACACCATGTTACAGGCATTCTCACAAAATGGTAGATGTATTGCAATTGCAAGTCAAAAACCACCCATATACCAGCAAGCAAACCAACTACTGGCCTTCAGCACTCACTATTTTATTTCCTAACAATGTTTTGGGGTCTAATATCCAAGGTAATATGAGAAATATGTTATTCTTATGGCTGGTGCTTTGCTTTGCAGCATGATGGCATCCCACTCATTAAAATTAAAAGAATCGTACAAAATAAAATTAGGGCAAGGAGCTTGACAATCATCAAGGAAGGTAATGGTAAGTCCATTGCACCCTGGTACCACACCGGGGACTCATGACCTATACTGACACCTTATTTTCTATATGAGGCTATATGATCAACTAGATGCTTCCAAGCTATAAGCAAAGGAGAGAGAAGAGGGAGAGGGCCAAGGAAAGATCTCAAGCTCTTGCTCTTGTTCCAATTGGACAATTCCTCCCTCCGCAGAGCCATCTATTCCTACTGCCCTTTGGGAAGGATCTTGATGATTCTTTATGGGATGATATCATTTAGCTTATTGTGTTTTAAAACATGGATTTGGATGTTACTTGTAAACAAGTTTGGAAAGATTTATGTTCTGAAAGTCAACATATAAATAAGTAAAAGCTATTTTGAGACTAACATGCCATTATGAATTCCACAGAGGAAGGATAAAAGTCTAAAAGTGAGTAAGACCATGTGCCTTTATAAAAGGTTACACTTGCCTCTCCTATACTCATGACATAAAGCAGTAAAATGTAATTCAACCGCTTCCAAAGCTGCTACAGAAAGACAGACCTCCATAGATCGTGTACCTTCTGCATCTAGTTAATGAGTACAGTAGGAATGACTTCCCCCTCCCTGTTTCTGCTTTAATGGCATAACATACATACAAACTGCTGTCTTGAGAGGCTATGATTTGCTTTATGGTGGTTAATTGCCTATTTCAGAAAAAAACCCTCACATTTGTAAATTAGTTTTTGAACAGACTAAACAAAAGCTCTAACGGATATTACTGATTTACAACTCAAGATAAACGCCATTAAGGATTTAGTCATTAAATAACTAAATTTCCATTATTGGAAAGTTCATGAATTATAAAGAAAATATTTAAAAACCATCCCAGAGGCTGTGTTTAATGTGGAATTAAATTATTCCAGACACCTATAACGATAAACAGGAGCTGTAAGTTTGGGAACAAATGGTTCTGAAGTTGGCCAACCTTTGCCCTGAATTGACTTTTCAAGCTGGTATTTTAAAGGACTGGAGTCAGATCTGAGCGGTATTCTGTCCTTCCAATTGCAGAACTGGATTAACTCTAACTAAATAACTACAGTGAGGAAAACCCAAGTCGAGATTATTTCCAGCAATGAAGCAGTGCCTCCACAGACTTGTTTAGAGAGCTAGACCAACACACCAGCTTAAATGCACCTTAAGATTATAGCCGATAGTGATTTATTTATTTATTCAGTCTGTATAGCCACCCATCTCAAACCAGTGACTCTGGGTGGTGAACAATCATAAAAACAAAAGAAATTAAATACAAATAGCAGCCAAGAGATATTATAATCTGTTGGTGTCAACATAACCAGGAAACAGGGCCTTTCACACACTCGGGACCCCAGGCCTGGGCACATAGCCAGGTCTTCAAGACCTTCTGAAAGGCTGGAAGGGTCAGGGCCATCCTAATCTCAGGAGGGACGATGTTCCAGAGAGCATACGCTATGCCAGAAAAGGCAGAAAAGTCAACATTTCTTGGCTGACAGGACCTGGAGCACGCCCATCCTGCCAGACCGGATTGGATGGGTAGAAACAACTGGGAGAAGTTGGTCTCTCAGGTAACCTGGTCCCAAGCCATGAAGGGCTTTAAAGGTGACAACCAGCACCTTAAATTGCACCCGGAAACACACTGGCAAGAAGTAAGACAAGCTGGTCAGAAAAACTTCAAGTACAGAGACTGATTATTCTAAGAAACAAGCTAGGTGGATTCAGATGGATTACTTTGAAGATTGGGTACCAGTTCTTAGTTACAGGAAAATTAATGTAGGGAGACTGGTTCTGATTTCTACATAAGAAATGGGTAAATCTCACTTATCTGCCTGTAAAAAGAGAGGCATTTCTGGCCTTTGAGTAGAAATAAATGGCAAGAAGATCTGACTTCACAAAGGACAAAAAAATGATTGAACACCTCAGACTAGTTACTCTGAATTCCTTAGCAATCTTGGGTACTAGGGAAACACTTAGATAATCTATACTACTGATCAGTGTATTCTGTAGTTTAATCTATGCATAACTGTCTACCTCTGACTGGCTCTACCTGCCTCCCCCCCCAATCAAAAGATGCGTGCCTTATATGTTGCTGCACCTGCCCTGTGAAACAGTATATCCCACCTCTCTCCCAAACCTGGATAGCTCCAACCCAGCTGGCCTTCAGAAAGGCTCTGAAGACTTGGCTCTTCTCTTGGGCAATGGGCCAGGATGTTGTGTGAACCATCAGAATGTGTTAACATGAGTGAGGTGAATTTTGGTCTTCTAGTGCAGTTTCATGTAGACCACACTAAGTGACTACGGCATAAGTGACTGTAGGAAGGGGCCCTGGGCCCAGAAGGGCAATAATTGGCACACCAGGTGAATTTGTGTGAAGACCCTGATCAAGCTGCCACCTGCTCATCAAGCACAAACAATGATGGAAAATCACTGGCACCAAGAGAGTTATATATACACAGCCATTTGGTCTTGTCAGGGTTGAATTTCAGCCTATTCCTCCCCATCAAACCCATTCCTGAGGAGCCTCCAGGCACTGGGATATGACTTCAATAGCATCACTTGGTCAATCAGGGGTCAAAATATATAGCTGAGTATTGTGGGTGTACTGATGGTCAATGGATGTCTTTGCCCAATGGTTTAATGTATATGTAAACAAGAAAGGTGAGAGCGTCAACATTTGAGGCACTCTGAAAACCAGGGGTTTGAGCCAGAGCTCTCCCCATTTGTCAACCCCGACTAGAAGCAGCCACGGAGAAAGGAGAAAAACCACCACAACACCAAGCCACCCCCCTTCCAAACTCTGTAGCCAGTCTTGAAGGATACTATGATTAATGATATCAAGAACTGCTGAGAGATCAAGAACTAGGATGGTTGCATCACCCCCACCATGGCTCAGCCAGAGGCAGCAAGTGCAATCGGTGTTCCTGCTGTACAATTCCTTGGCCTTAAATGGGTCTAGATAATCTATTTCTTCCAGAGATTTCTGGAAGGTCAGCCAACCACATTCTCTACAACC
The DNA here is from genome assembly GCA_030867105.1 of Liasis olivaceus. Classification (NCBI taxonomy): domain Eukaryota; kingdom Metazoa; phylum Chordata; class Lepidosauria; order Squamata; family Pythonidae; genus Liasis; species Liasis olivaceus. The sequence continues at coordinate 146,738,732 of CM061349.1, forward strand.
TTACTCCAAAAGAGAAGATTGGAGACTGGACAAAAACATTGTCCAGAACTGTTAGATCCAATGATAGCTTCTTGAGGAAGGGACACACCACCACATATTTCAAGACAGGTGGAACCACCCCTTCTCTCAAGAATAAATTCACCACTGCAGGGATCCAACCACATGCCACCTCCCAGGATGCCTTAACCGACTAGGAGGGACATGGTTCTAATAAACAAGCAGCCAGACTAAAAGTTGCAAGGATCCTTTCAACCTCCTCAGAGTCCTAGGGTCAAACACTTCCCAGGTAACCAGAGAAGGCCATGCCTTGGTCAGCTCAACAGGACATGCCCAGTCAGAGTCTAATTTTGAATGGATCTGAGCAACTTTATAAAGTAGATGTCTAGAATAGGCAAGGTGGTTACCTGTGAACACAATATGAATGGAAAAATAATTGTTTTGCCACTCTTATCACTGCAATGTAATCCCTAACATGGGCTCTTACACATGATCTGTCAGATTCGCTCTTTGACATTCTCCAACAGTGCTTTAGGCATCTCTTCTGTTGTTTCTTTTCCCAAAGCCCCTCAGAGAACCAAGGAGTCTCATGGGACTGACAAACAGGGAGAGGCCACATATGTAGAGACCAAAGGATTTAAAAATGGCAGCAGTTAGCACAAGAACCTGGAACAAAAAAATTCTTGATGGTCTTGAGATGAGGACAAGATCTTTCATTTAATACCTCTTTAAATGTGCCATGAGATAGCGTAATGTTTCACAGTGCGCAGGTGGCAATAGCTTCAGTGCTTCATGAAGTATTTCCAGCTGTTCATCAGGATCTGTAGTTTCTGAAATTAAAACATCTGATCATCAACTTTAAGTCAAAAGATGCATAAAATAAAATTAAAGGAGCCTCTCCCCAGATATTTGTTTTCTGATGTAACAAGTTTCCACTATTGTCTGAGTGAACTATGCACACAGAAAGGAAAAGTAGATAAAGACTATCTTTTCTTTAAGTGTCAGGTGGGGAAAGAACTTCTGCCTGTCCTTGGGCAGAAAAGAAAGAGCAGGGGGAGACTAAGTGTGTTCAACTGAATCAGAGTTTAATATTAGGTATGCTTAGATCCCAGACATCAATATGCTGGTGAATGCTTCCCTTGATACCAGCCTTGCTCTCTTCCCCTTGATCTTTTAAAAAAGATTAATTTTTAAAAATGCAAACACTGGTCTCCAGCATCATCTTTATTTCTAAGAATACATCTGAGCTCCATATAAGTCTCAGGAATTCTTAGAAAATAGCTCAGTGGTTTGGAAATAAACTCACCTACCTTGAAAAAAGATGAGATTACATTCAGGGGATAAGGAGCATCCTGGGGGGTTAGCAGGGATAATGGGCAGCAGGGTCTCCAAGCTTGGCTTCTGACAAAGGGATGAGCCAAGGCAGCTATTTTGTGAAAATGTCCATATCATTTCAAAATTGCTCACTGTTCTCTTAGCTAAAAGTGTTATTGTCCTCAGTTACATAGGGAGCTGTAAACACAGCATTTATCCATTACAAATGCAACTTTAATACTGTAACCATCTGATCCACGTGGCATCCTTCATAGAGGACAAGTTTATTTTAAATTTGTAGGTAATTTCTAAGCAATCTAATGTTAGTCACAATTCCAATACCAGCATGTGAATTAGGAAGCAGTTATCCATTGATCTGTACACTGTTCTGAATTCTGTAATACAATTCTGAGCTTAAAAATGGCTGAATAAAAAAACCGCATGCAAATTTTCAGTCAACACTGAATGTATGAATACTGCTCTTAATAACTACATGGAAAGCCTCATAGTCAGTCGAAAGAAAGTGGCTTTCTTGAGCACTTGAAAGTCTCTTAGAAGTATTTGCTTGACTTCCATTTCAAACTATTAATGACTCTTACATGCGCATGGCTAGAAAAACACTCAATCTGAAAGCCTTCTGGTATTTTAGAGGCATTATTTATCTGAATAAGCTGGCATATGTGAGCAACCTTGTTTAATCCCGTTGCTATCTAAGCGTGAACGGCTGGTTTAGATATTAAAAATACTGAAGCTGCAAGCGTACAGCTGTCCATTGAAGAACCAGTGACAAGAGGACGGGCTCTTCTCTATGAATCGAATACACCGCCTTCAAGAAGGCTGCCACAGCATCACTAATGATCAATTGTCCAATACTATCTATACTGGTAATGGACTTGCTACACCAGGATATTCCTATTACTTTAAAAAAAAAAGCCGATGTCTTCAAAAGATGGAATATGGCTAGCTCCATAAAGAGGAGAAAATCTGGCTCTGCAATATACATATACACCTTATTTTGAAGAAGAAACTTGTTTCAAACAAACGTAACATGAAAAATGTAGACAGAATTCACGGTAATAAGAAATACCATTTTGAGAAATGATACGATTTAAAGCTTACTTGCAGATTCTATGAATTTTGGGTAAGCATCATATGTGATTAATGGAATTGGCAAATCCCTGAAGTAGAGTTTAAGTGCACCAGTGATAATATTGATATCTTCATACATATTCACGGAAATGTCTGCTTTTTCCCCATCTGTACATAAATAAAGAGAGGGAAAAACCCAAATTGTAAATAAGCATAATATTAACAAATGGAATTATAATTTGCAGTGATATTTAAGACGCAATACATACATTGTTGTACATACAATACAGAAGCAGAAACAAGTTAAAATATATTTTGAAATAAAGACTCTGTTCTGGCATATTGACTTTTCAAGGTGTCTGTATAATTCTTTGCATTGAAAAAAAAAGTAACATAGAGAAAACTGCCTGTGGTACATGCTAGTTGTCCTCTGTGATTCAGCAGCAGACTACATGGCCACTTTAATTTCTATTATTCACAGAACTGAAATTGATTTCAATGGGATTTGGGCAGAGTTATGCCTTTTAAATACAGGATTATTTTTTCAATAAAGAGACTGAAATGACATGGAAAGTCATACATGGAGCAATGGATTTCTTCTTGTTTTGTTACGCCTACGATGGAATTGGCAGAATGAGAGATGACAGCATCCATAATCTCCAACCATTAGCAATAATAAGAAGTATAGTCCAATGTATATTGAGAACATCAGATTAGTATGAAAGGTTGCACAAAAACATATTCAAAGCAAACCTTCAACTTCTTCGAATTAATATTAACCAAGTCTTTAGCCTCATTAGTAAATTAGCACAGATGATAAAAAGTTAATTACAGTCATCTGCTAGTATTATTCATAAGAACAAGTGTGACAGTAAGTCAGGTGACTATGACTAAGTAAGCACAGATTGTGTACTTTAAAAGATTTTTAAGGCCATTCTTAGAAATCAAAGCTAATTCTCCAGACTTTTTTGGACAACAAGCTGTGAAATGGCTGAGATCTAAGCAGATACTTAAGGCATGCCCAATAGTTTGAGTATTATCTAGTTTGTTTTTTTTATTATTTCTTCCCCGGACCACTGATCTAACCTATCCAGCACATCATGTCACAGCATACCAAGCTCATGCAGGTTAAAAAATGCTTCATATTTGGCATCACTGGGTGGACTGCTGTTGGAGAAGCAAATACAACTTCCTGCTAGGCGTGCAACATTCATTCACTGGATCCTAGCCAATAAGATAGATGTAAATATTATGGTCAGCAGTGACTAAAGAACATACCTCGATCAAAAGCCATTTTGACATCTTCAATTAGGTCACTGAATCCTGATACTCTGTAGAGTCCTTCAGAATTGAGTCCTTTTAAATTAAAAGCATTACTAGATTAAACAATAGCTGTTTTCTCACAGACATGTACTTTATTGTTAGCAATACATAAACCAGAGCTCACTTTTCTTATCATAAATTTATGATCAGCATTCAATTATTCTGTGCAAACATATTTATGATAATGTTTCTGGAATAAGGAAGATGCCATACATACATACATACATACATACATACATACTCATCATCCTTTTCCCTTTCAGGGTAAACAGTTTTATGCAAAGTACAGATAAGATGTAATAAATAATAAGCCCAAGAAATTATGTGAAAACCTTGATTGATCAAAGCCAAGATGGGTACGGGCCCATCTGGTGACATTCATGACATATAAAAGATTGTAATGCAATATAAAATAGGAAATGTTAAAAATCATGAATTAACAAATGAAATGAAAGTAACAAAAATTGATATACAGTGTGTTTTTGAAACTAAGAGAAAGGGAAGGGATGTGATGAAGGCAGTCTCTGTTTATGAAGTGGGGCTGATAAATACATGCATAGAAGTGAAGGTGTAGGTTTAATTATGAACGAAAGGGCTAAAATATATGTCAAAAATATTAATTGATGTCAATTAGGTTTCTGAAGATATATATGAAATTAAGAATCCACAGGCTGGTGGTAGTTGCATATTATGCTTGAGGCAAAATGAAAGAACCAGGGATGAATTTTGGGAAAAACTGGACAATGTTCTGATTGAATGTAATCCAAGGGGGAAAAAATTCTGTTAAGTGATGTAAATGGATGGGTGGAAATGATATGAAAGAATATAGAAAAACTGACTGGGCCATTTGGAAACCTCAAAATGAATGAGAATATTGACTGGTGAGCTATCCGCTTAGAAAAAAGCTCTCGCTGTTTTGAACGCAGTGTTTATGCCTAATTCATACGTACACAGAGAAAAAGAATCAATCAAAAAGCATGACTAATCTGATTATTTATGATAAAAGTGAAAGAATTGGTGAAGGATATAAGGGTGGTAAGAGGTTCTGAATGCTGGAGAGACCATTCCTGTGTCAGGAGTGGAACGTGGGGAAAAAGGGACACGGAAGAAAAGGAAAGAAGTGAAAGGAATGAGAGTAAAAGCAAGCCAACTGCAGGAAGAGCAAGTACGAGTCCTGTATTAGAAGATAGATTTCCAAATAGAATGAATGGAAAGTAAATGTAAGGAAAGAGGATGTAGAAGCTGCTTTGAAAAGAATGGAAGGAATTATGTTACAGAGCATGACAGAAGTGTGTGGAGAAAGGTGCCATCGAACTGTAACAGAATCTGAAAAGAACCCTCTCATATTGGATACTGACATTAATTTACATATATTTAAAATTACATGGGCAATAAACAAGCACAGAGAAGAATGACTTGGAGGAGGAAATATATCTATTTCTCACAAAAATGATTTCAAATAGGAACGTTTGTTTAAGTTCTCAGTACCATAAATATCATCTGAGACAAATGGAACAATATTTTTCTATCTCATTATTATGAAAGAAATTAAAAGACAGTAATATGGGGATTTGCTATATAATGCCATTTTCTCAATGAATGGAAATTAGACTCCCCCCCCCCCCCAAGACCACTGATAATTGTAGGACACCCTGTGTAAAACTAGTTAGAGCTAACCCCAAGCCGAGTGAGATCAATTTAAAGGGATGATTAGCAAGATAACCAAATCTTTTAAATATGCTTTACCTCTCGACTCAATTTCCCTAATGCACATGTCTACAACCATTGGCCTCTTTGTTAAGTGTACTTTTACTAGTGTGGTGAGATCACAGCTGTACACTTTTTTAACATGCTTCAAGTCCGGCTTGCAGTCATTTGGGACCATCTTGGAGCACTGTTTATGAACATTTAAGCCACAATCTGATGAAAGAAACAGACAAAAAGAAATGTTATCATGAGATTTAGTGCAATGAAATTTTACCTGTAAACTATGCAACATTCCCAAAGACACTGCTATAGTTGTGTGGATTTGTGCAGGATGTGAAGCAAATCAGAATAGAATTCATTATCACTTAATCACAATATTAGTCTTCGCAGATAACTAGGCTATGGGACACCTGTCAGTTCAACTTCTTAAATACTAATGCACCAAACTTGTCATTCATTCATCAGTAGAGCTGGGTGGTTTTGCCAGCGGCAAAATATGTTTTTAGCTCTGAAGCTTCAAAGCCTGGAAGCAGAAGAAATAGGTTACATTTCTAGCTACCTACCATAAATTCTGTGGACACATTCAAAAGACACGTGAAGCTATGCTCAGCAAGTTGCCTGAATCTATAGCTCAAGACAGAGCTTAGCTATAGTTATCATAAGCCACGAGCGAGTGTGTTTTGCAAGGGTACCCTATGTTGGTGTAATCCAGAATTAATATTGGAACACCCCACCAAAAGAGAGTTCATTCCAAATCTTGCTACTGGAACCCCTTTGAGATTCCACAGACAGAACCTCGTCCTTTCTTGATGCGAAGTGCATGTTTTATCATCAACCTTTGTCCCTTTCCCTGTATGTGTGTGCATGCATGTGAGTCAAAGCAGAAGCACTATTATTAAAACTAATCATCTGAATTCATCGCTGGTCTCCTTCAAAGCTTCTAAACCCAGCAATCCTCTTTATCTCATTTTCAGGTTACCCAAATGTTTTGTAGTTTTCTCAGATCACCGAGGCAGAGGAGATTAGACCATATTTAATTTTATTAGCTGGCAAAAAGCTTTGAAAACATTGTGAAATGGATTTTCAGATACATTAAGCTAAAATGTCTCAGACGAGCTGCTCTTTCTCGTTCATTTCTAGAGCACCACGGAAAAGGTTTTATATTTAGGAGCAGAAAATATCGACTAACATTTTCCACTGAAAGCTGAAATAATGTGCTTTTATTAATGCATGAGCAAACACAAGAACTATAAGCACTGTATTAAGGCTGCCCCAAGAGGATCTATTTCAAATATTTGCTGAGAGTACAATAAGCAGAGCTGTCACTTTCCCTTCTGCTGCTGATTTGATTTTCATCATCCCTAACCTTCAACTTGCTTATAATTCACAAAAATATACAGTTGCCAAGTATGCATTATAGAAACATCATAGTGTGTTAAATACAGGGCCATCATAATTGTAAGTTACACTGGGGAAGAGTAAGTACTGTGTCAGGTTTAAGAACTAACATAAATGGGAAAAAGACTTATATGCTATTCAAAAAGACAACTAGAGAGTTCTAATAGTTTTATGATTGCTGTGAAATCAGAATTGGATTTGAGGTTAAGTGTATGAAATAAGCTATTTCAGATATGCCCCATTTGGGGCCAATTCAAGGGCAATTTAGGATCTGGGAATATATACTTGCTAAGAATACTGAGGAAAAGATGTATTTGCTGTTCCTTATATGAGCTTATCTCAGTTCAATAATGAATGCTAGGAGAGTAATCAAGATGGTACATCTTCTTTCTTCAGTAGATATAACTGAAAACACAAATTTTCAGCTACACCCCAGTGCTAAGTTTGCCTTCTTACAGAAGAATTTCTAAAGAGAAAAGTCTACATTCTCATTTTGAAATGACAGGACAGTCCATCACTAATGGAATTCAGGAAATATGCCAGGCAACAATTCAGTCTGGTCATGCAGAAAAGTAGAGCTTTTATATTTGCTCCTCCCTACCTCTCTCCATAGGCTGGCTGCAGGAGGAAGGAGTGGGGATCTAGGAGAGAGTGGCCAATCGAAAACTTGCCACTCATGGTCTCATAACTATCCTTCCTTCATTTCATTTATTCTATGGAAAGGGAGAAATTTACTCCAGTAATTTCTGGAATAGACTTCTGAGACTGCTAAGAAAAGGAGTTCAAGGGGACCTTTGAATGAAATCTAAAACCTGTTGAGAGTGGCCTACGGCTTCAATGTTAGTATTACATGTGTTTGCCCCCACATTCTCATCCATAACTTTACTATGGGCCCCAAAACATGTAAGGCTTACCAATGGACCCACCAAGATGGGTGATAAACCCCAGTGCCACATGCCTGTCTTTCTGTCTGGCGATTTATGGGGTCACATGGACTGAACTGAATATTCAGATAGATTATTAAGCTATGTTGTACTATGATGGGACTATTTAATGAAGGTAACCAAGTCATTCAACTGAGCAAAAAGAATGGATCTTATGGCATATGCTTTTAATCTACACCTGAATATCCTGAATAAGGAACAGCACTCATAGAAGATATTCACTATTTATTCTTGAATACGCATTTACCTCAATCTTGATGTTTCCTCCTAGAAACAGACTACAATCTTGGAGGACACCAAAAGAATCTTGTGCCCATTCAATGCAGCATTCATCTCTTCTGAATGAAAGGAGAGCATTTGTGCCTTTCAATGGTAAAGTGAACTACTCAGACTACAAGACTTTCATCTAGCTAAACTTCCTTCCAAATCAATTACAAAGGCTGTCTGTGAATCTATCTTTTCAGCAAGTTTTTTGTCTTTTTTCATAGAGCTCTAAATCTTTTAGCTCTTTGTATATACAAACTATCTTGGCAATACTGTTTCCTTGCCCTGTCAATCAGAGGTTAACATTAATGCAGCCATGCTGCCCTGCAGGCATTGATGCCATTTGTATCCCATCCTTTCTCTGAGTAACTCAGGACACTGTACAGGAGGCTCTCCTTTTGATGCCACAGCTATCCTGTAAAATAGAAAATGTGATTTGCCCAAGCCCCTGAGCAAATTTCACGGATGAGAGTGGGTATGAATCCCAAGCTAAATTTAGCCATTATACCAATCTGGAGCTGAGGTCCAAGACAGGAAATGGCAGCTAACCTCTCATCTTAAATATACCTGATTAGATCTGCATGCGGTGCTTTGAGGGAGGGAAGCTACAAATGTGGAAATCCATTACATGCACTAAGTTACAGGAAAACCTTGATATCCCAGAGATCTAAGATGAAAATTAGCAGAGTTAAACGTACTTGTCCCAGCCCTGGAACATTTAAAACTGTGACGTAGGACGACCAAGCACACACTTCAAAGCAGCTCATATCCATGAAAGAAAATCTGAGACCTAGTCAGTGTGCTCCATTAGAGGAGACAAGGGATAGAGGATCCTGGAACTCTGAGCATAACCACGAAAGGAGTTTTTCTTCCAGTCCCTCTCCTATTTGCTGAGCAAATACTGCTTCTCACAAAAGAAAATCACTAAAATGTTTAAAGGCAATTTAAAAAAAGAAAAAAAAAGCTCTGAAGTTTATTCTCCTTTTTGCTCAAAATGCACTGGGGCCTTCTTTTCTCCCTCCCACTCAAGGCTTTAGAAAAATCTGCCCCTAAAGAATTATTTTAAGGTAGGTGGCTATATTCACAGTGTGTGAAAGTACATTATATAAACCATATCCAAGTAAGAGACAAGACACCCACATACCAGGATGGAGAGAAGTTGCAGGCTAGTTACCATGGTAGGTTACGCACTGTCAAAAAGATACCTATTATACTCGTTATAAATAAGCTTTTAAAAAGGATCAACACCCTTTCATGCTACACATCTACCTGCACCTATAGGAAAATCTCCATACAGGTAGTCCTCAGGTTACGAAGGCAATTTGGACCAGAATTTCCGTTGCTAAGTGATGCAGTTGCAAAGTGCGACATCATGTGAGTACATTGCTTAGAGACGGCAATCCCGCAGTCCCAGTTGCTGCTGTAACCCCAGGACCATGTGGGTCATTAAGTGGGAAATGGCCAGAGTCCCAGGCATGCAGGTTCATGGATGCACGGGTAGGCATTCCAGAGCATGAGCTGATGTGTGGATGCCATGGATGGGGGACGCCGCAAGCATGAGTGGGTGTGCAGATGCTGCGGGCGCTCCAGAGCATGGGCAGGCAAAAAAGCGGAAAGGGCAGGAGTGACTTCCAATTTCCTGCTGGCTTCCCCATTGACTTTGCTTGTGGGAAGCCAGCAGGGAACACTGGAAATCGCAATCACATGACCACAGGGATGCTGCGATGGCTGCAACTTTGCGGACTGGTCATTACTTCCCCCTCATTCAGCACTGTTGTAACTCCAGGACTACCTGTAATATTCCCCCCCCCCCCCCAATCCTTTATTTCTTACGAGATGCAGCATCCTAAAACAAATAAGAGAAAGTACTCCTCAAGGACTGCTCTTAAATTGTCTACACCTGGACAAAAATGATGCAGATTTTATCTTCCCGCTTGTTACAAACACTGCTTTTAAGTTGCTAGTGCTTAATACTTGCGTCCATGCAGCCCTACTTTTGCAAATAGGACAATGGTCCCATTTTAAAATGGGACATTCTAGCTTAACTAGAAAGGATGACAGGAAGCCTTGCAGGTCCCTAATCCTCGCTTAGTCCAGGAGGCAACTGTGCTTCACATATTCCAGGCTTCCAGAGATGGACAACAAAGTGGTGGTGACCTATTCTAGCATGGCTTCTCAGGGGAAATGGCTGAGAAATGCACCTCCAGCTGCCTCTGGCCTTTTGGGCCCTCTGACTCAAACATAGGTCAGGGTAAGCTTTTGGGGTAGGGGTAAAACTGGGTTCAGCCTCTATGTAGACCTACTGGTCCACACTTGTCCATGTACATTCCTCATCATGTTTCTACTGTACCTGTTTTATTCTGTATCCCACCAGTGCTCTTTTGTCTTTTTATTTCATTATTTTATGTTTCTTTTCTGTGCACAGGAGATGTTTTCATTCAACTATCAGGTTTAAAACAGCATCTGACTAAACATTGCTCATTAAGGCATTGTGAACAAGGCAGGTTTACGTTCCATCGACAAGCCCTAGTTTTCGGGTATTTATTACATGCTCCCTAAGGCCCGGGAGTTTTAAGCGAACTAAGCTCATAGCAACTTTGTGTCCAATACCTGTCAACCTGCTCTAGAAAATTTATTCTCTTTTGCACTTTTTATCATTACTACTAGTCTATAAGCTCAAATAAGAAAAGCCAGCTAAATATAAGGGGTTAAAATACATTCTCTCCATTTTAATGAAAAAAGATAAACAGGTTTAATTTTTCCACTGAAGTAAGAGATTTCAACTTCTGCATTTCTTCCCCTCATAACTTAAAAATGCTGTACTTGAGTGAGTGTGATAAATGTAAAAGATAAGAGCGCTCCATTTATGTACTGCTTTCTACAGTAAGGAACTAGACTGAGTTATGTGAAATAATTAAATGTGCTAAAACACAGTGAAATGCTACATGGACAAATATGGTGAACATTGCAGATACCCCTTCTTCCTATCTTGTATATCAGGAAAAGGAAATTAGATGCATCTAAGCCTGGTTTTATTCTAGCCACAATCACACTTAATATCCAATAATAAAATCTGATTAGTTTAAATTTTAATAAGTGAACAAGTCAGCCTCATAGCCCACAGTTTCACCTTAGCTTCTCTGATTTAGCTGGAGTTTCATTTAACATGAGTTCCCCAATGATGGATGTAACTGGAAACTGGAAGGTAGCTGCAGCAAAACCAAATTAATAAACAACAGATACACTGAATAATAATGAAAAATACTTTGTACTTTCCTTGTCTATTTTTCACTAGGGAGACTTAATGTTCTGTACTCTTGAAAACAAGAGTACATGTAACATTTCAGAATACTTCTTTTTAATATATTGTGCATATATGTGTCTGCCTTCGAGTCAACATTGACTCCTCGCAACTTCCTGGACCAATCCCTGCAGTTTCTTGGCAAGTTTTCAGAAGCGATTTGCCCTTGCCTGCTTCCTAGGGCTGAGAGAGAGGGACTGGCCCAGCTTTGTGCCTAAGGCAGGACTGGAACTCACAGTCTCCCAGTTTCCAGCCTGATGCCTTAACCACTACAACAAACTGGCTCTCTTTTTAATATATTATGCTCTATTAAATACTATACCTCATAGTATTCATGCTACAATTACACTGGTTTAAGAAATCAGTAAAAAAAAATGAAGGGCACAAAATGGACTGAAATTAGTTTAAAAAATGATGGCTATATTATACAGCAATTTCTGCAAGAAGATGATTCTACATGCTGAGGTAAAATAAGTTTTTTAGTTATTGATACAATTGAAGGGATTTTAGTTACACAGAATGAGACCTGTCTCCCAACTTCCCTTTGCTTGTGCAAAAAGATACGCAGAGCACTCACAGAAGTGTTGTCGTTTCATGCCCACATATGGAGAGAGAACCAGGGACTGGATTTAAAGCCTTCCACTTTGCAAAGCACCTCTTTTGAATGTTTTGGGCATCCTTAATATGGAAGCCCAGTCTCAGGTGTAAATCAGAACAGATCACCCCCTCCAAGTCTGCTGTTAGTGAGAAAGTTGCAAATTTAAATGGGATTCAGCTACTTTCTGCCACAGGTTCACAATTGTTGCTATGTATGTTGTGGAAGAAGTACTGTTGTGTGGAGAAGAGAGAGTTTGGAATTTCTGCACAATCCAAGCAGATAGATCTCCCATAGTTTCCAGAAGCTTCAGGTTGCATACAGACATGAACCGTCCTCTTCATAATCTGCACACACATCCCTTAACAAAGCATGCAGGCATCAAAGGTAACATATACCCATAACACAGATGTGTAAGTAATAGCACTTGCTTAATGTAAATGCACACATCTCAATAGTTCCCTTTTTACTTACACAAAGTAAATCTTACCTTCTTCCACATACAGAAATTTCTGTCCAAACATATTTTAAAACACACTATTCTAATTCTAAAATAAAGAATCAGCATTTTGGATTAATAAACATGACTTCGACAGTGAATGCTATATACTGTATGTATGTACATGTACCCACAAATATAATTGGATTGGCTATAAATAAATGCTCTCTTATTTTCTTCCAAAATGATTATCAGGAAAAAAAAAACCCTGCATAGCAACAGCTAGACATCCACATAAAAGTATGCATGTTCTATGCATTAATTTGTTGCACATGGAATATGATGTACATAAATAGGCTGGCCCATTCATTTACGCCTACTAATTTCTGATATGACTGAAGAAGGAAATTTAACTGCATAATTGAAGGTGAATTTTGACTGGTATTAGATAGATAGATAGATAGATAGATAGATAGATAGATAGATAGATAGATGTGTGTGTGTGTTTCTCATTTTTTAATTTGATTGCATCATATATTATATCTTTATTTTGGTTTTGCAAATTCAGAAGCTCCTATCACTTCCAACTCTTTCCTGAATTTTAGCAACTGATAATTATAAATATCTGTGAAAGCTCTAGATTTCAGGATCTTTAATCCATTTTTAGTATCTGCCACTTCAGTTAAAGATTAATTCTGTTACTAAATGGAAAATCATCATATCCAATGTGAGTCATTGTTACCTGCACATTTCACTCCCTGAGCAATGAGGCCCCACATGAAATTGGCACAATATTCACACCAGTGTGGACCTCTGAATGTGTGAACCTGAAAAACAAAAGCAGAAAACAATAAAAGAGAGAGAACAAGGGTTTATACACGTATTTTTCAAAAGCACACCAGCTTTCTTCTCGTTTTTTAAACTATAGCAATACAATAACAAATTAACCTTGCTTTCATGTGATGTCTCTTACAGGAAAATATGCCAGAATATAAATGAAAAGAAATAGAGTTAGGTTAGATTGCTTCAAGCTCCAGTTGCAAAAATGGTTGGGGATCACATGGTGATTCTTCCTCATTTCCAGCTCCCTATTTAGAAGGGAAGCTTGGAAGCAGGCACATGAGGCCAAACTGGAGAACCCAAAGCCAAAGCCAGAATCTACCCCATTTCTGTTTGTTGGAGAAAAGGATGACGATTTCTTGATTTGTGTTGAAAATAAGCTGAGCTATTTCCACTTTGAGGGAAAAGGTCGGCTTGTTCAAAATCATTATGACTTGATCTGGAGGGAACTGTTGTCTCTGTTATTGTCGATGTAAGGTCCCCCCCGCCCCCCCGTGAGTGGGATTATTGTTATCCTTGGGCACCTGGGGTCGTGTGTTTCTAATCCTTGTAAGCCGCCCAGAGTCACTTATTTATATCTAGATCACATAAATAAATAAATAAATATAAATATAAATAAATTCAGTAGTCACTGAATTAAGAGAATCAAGACTCTGATTAAAAAGCAACAGTAGCTCTGTTGGCCATGAGAAAAAAACAAAAACAAAAATGTATGAATGTGATATCTTTATTAGACCAACCAAAGTTTATAAATTCCCTGCAAGTTTTCAATTTTTCATCTGGCAAGTTGGTTAGCAAAAGAAAGGGGGAAATGGCTGACCATGAAGCTATGTCTACACCAGCTTACATTCTCAAAAGGAGCGACGGAGATCCTTCAGATAGGATAAGCAGGTTGCATCAGGTATAGCATTCCTGGGAGGGAGGAAGAGGAGGAGGAAGAGGAGGAGGAAGAGGAGGAGATGCTTTCAGATGGCATGCATTGGATCCGTTCACCTGGGAGATGGTACGAACTGTAGACTTGTGTGCGTGCAGAGTGTGTGCTTCATCAGAAATCCATGGTCCTTCCATTAGCTACAGTGAGTCAAGCAATGATGGGGCAGAGGCAGAGTGCTAAGAAAGGCTTTTAAAGCAAGGGTAGGGTGCCAGCTCTATGTTTTTTGTTATCAGACCCCAAGTGGGTTGATTAGAAACAAGGGGTTGAATTCATGAGCCCAAGGAGATGGGCTGCTGTTGCTTTTTCTTTTTAGAAAACTGACTAAATAACTTGGCTTTTTTCAAAAGAAGGTTTGGCATTATACTCAGCATGTAGCTGAACTGCACTGCATTCTTGTGCTACGGACTTGCCAGTTTTAATTCTTCCAGAAAAGGAGAACAGAATTGCTTTACTGTGGTACTTTCACAGGCAAAAGCCCTACCCATGACATTCCAGTGAAGAATCCCATATCTGAAGCCTTCTTCAGACGCAGAGGCAAAAACTTTATGCTAACCTGTTATTAATAATAAATTATTTTAATGAATACAGGCCAGTACATACATACAGAATGAGTACAATGTTGTCACTGCAATTTCCGTAGTCCTTGCTCACAAATCCCCTGTGCCAGTGAAAATAATTGTCCTAGTCCCCAGCCATAAAGCCCAAGATTATGTAGGCCTTATCACGCATCACTGCCGTAGAGATAGAAAGGGCTTTTTATTATTAAATTTGTGCCACCATTATAAGCCAGAGGAGATATCTGTATCTATTTCAGCATCCTTCCTGACTTTCTGTTTTAGAAATAGTAGGATGGCTAGAATGGCTCCTTGTTCATCCATAGCAAGATGGTGGATAAAGCTTTCACTCTGCTCCCTGCTTTCCTGACCTATGATCACAAATCAGAGGTGCTGCACAGTTGTCTACCTGAGATTATCTTTGTTCTTATGTTACCTAAGTAAATGGAGTGTTTTTCTGCCCTGCATATGAGGAACTAATTATAGCACAGAAGAACAGAAGCCAAATTAGGCTTGAAAAAAAGAGGGGGAGAAAAGAAGTTACTGTTGATATTTCATACTTAATTTAAAAAAACAAAAAAGGGTAGAGGTCAAGCATTCTTTTCCTCAAACTGAGATTTATGGAGATAAACTATGGTTGCTCATTGGTCTGCTCAGATATACTAAGATATATTTGGCACGTTGTACAGCACTTACGTTGGAAATTGGCACAACAACTTCTTTCCTCTTTTAGCCCTAGTGGTACCAAAAGGGAAGACTGAGATGGGGGGAAAATCCTGACTCCCTCCCCCCACCCCAGTCCCTGACCCTTTAGGATGGGAGATCAGTATCCCATATATCTAGTAGAGGAACTTAAAAAATCCCAGCAGATTGTTTTGGACTACATCTTTCATCATCCCTGATTGACAGCCATCCTGCTTAGGGCTGAGGGAAGTAAGAGCCCAACACTGCATGGAGGGCCACTTAGTTTCCAGCTTTTTCTAGAGTTCATCCTCCTCCAGGTTTCTTAAACAGATTCTCCAGTCCATGTATTAATGTTCACCAAAAAAATATCTTCAACCTGTCCTTCCTGTCAGATATAGGGATTTTAACACAGCCAGCTCTGACATGTACTTGCAACTGCTGAAAGAGCCTCACAGAGCCAGGCATTGCTTAAAACACAATATGCACAGAATGGATAAACCTGGTCAGCACATCTCACCCAGTGATGCAAACAAAAACATGTTCCTTGTGATAATGCCCTGAGATTTCCATCTCCCCAAGGCAGCTATTTTATTAATGCTTCCAGGCGTGAGTTTTTCTTTCAGCTGTTTAGATAAGATTACTGCCTTTGCAGCTTTAATCTCCTTCATACAATCTCTGTATTATAAAGGAAGAACCAATAATGAGGACAAGAGATGAAAAATCACTCTCACATGGTCTGCAGTTATATATAAAACAACACTGGTGGCCCTGTATGTCTTCTGGTGGCAGCCTTGTCAGATTCATTGGCCATATAGCATTAGGAGGAGGCCAAATGAGCATTATAAAAGAAGCTTGAAGGAGAAAGCTCGGGAGAGCCAATGGCTAGACGCAAGCCGAAATCTCCTGAGCTACACAGGAAACTGTGCTGCTCTCTGGGCCCTCTTCTGTCCCATGGACAAGCTGCCACGCAGTGGGGCCAGATTCACGGCATAAGCTGTAGTGCAGTACAGAGCATAAGGTAAGTGGGTGAGATTTTTCCAGCCTGTTCAAAACATGCCAAAATGCTGGAAAACAATCCATCTTCTTTCATGCCCTTCCGTGTTTGGTGGAAAGTCAAGTTCCTACCAAACTCCTGTCCTTATTTTCTTCCATGAACCAGCACAGAAGCCTTCTGTCTAAATTGCAATGCATTATTCATGCTTCTGAAAATGGAGTACGATCATTTCTCACATAAATATTTTAGAAATGTTTAAAGCAAAAATAGTCCATGTGTAAGTGAACATTTTGTGAAGACAATATTACTTCCATCTTATAGACGGGAAAAGGGAGGAACAAAAAATGAAAAATACTTCACAAACGGCTGGCAGAAATTAGATGATTGATTTTTATTAATTAGAAATTAGATTAGCAGTGTTGAAAAAGGTGCTTGACAGTCCATCATGAAAAAACCAATAGGACATCAAAAGTTAATTATTCGGAGGACCTTGATTTAAAACCAGATGCAGAACATGAAGCAACAGAGCTACGTGTGCCTTTAAAAGCTTTGCATATGACATCCAGAGACCTCTAAACAATGCTATTAACTTATGATAGAAGGGTAAAGCATTACATGCATTGCTAGACAGCAATAATACGAACTGTATTTTGTTTTAGTAAAATACAAGAGATAGGAAGTCAATTTTGGTATTTTTCCTTGCTCCAACTTTATTTTATTTTGAAGTGCAGTCTCTGGTACGCAACTCAATGCTCAAATAGAGTTCTTGACTTAGAGAAAGTTGCACATTCCTGCTTTAAAACAATGGGCATTTGGCAGTAAATACTTTGTTTAATCTCTTAGAACAGGAAAAAAGGCTCAGCAAGACTCTTCTACGCTCCCGTTGCCTCTTTTAGGCAAGCCTGAGCTAGCCTGTGTCCTGAAGTTGCCCAGAATCGTGGCTAATAACTTGGTCCAGGACTTCAAAGGACGTTGGGGACATTATGCACCGGGCAGCCTTCATTGCTGCATATAAATAGCATGTTTATCAGCAAGGACAGTGCAGACCTGAATGCTGAATAGCCAAAGTTTGTTTGCAACTCTAACTCATTCCTAGCCAGAAGCTCTTATTGACTTTCTTGTAGGTATTGAATGTGTCAGCAGGAATGGGAACAAGTGGCAACTGTATTTCACTGAAGTGACCAAAACACTACTACAGGAAATAGAAGACAATAGGAGTCCCTCTAGTTTCTTTTAGTGATAAATGGTCTTTTACAGTGTAGTGCTGAAACTATATTTCAGGCTAATGTTTTCAGATGCACTGTTAGCCACTCTTGAAGGGTTTTTTTTTTTTTTTAAGTAAAAAAGCTGCAGTTTGAATCACAAATCCAAGAAAAGTGGCAGCAAGTACCAAAATATCTAGTTACGTGTTGAAGCAAAAAAGGACTCTGCAAAGCTGAATGTGAGTAGAATGAGCTTGGCTATGACGCTCTAGCTAATCTTGGGGGGGGGGGAACCCTGCTGAAGATAAGAGGCTGTGACACACCATATCACGTCCTTGAAGCAAGAGTGTTGGCTGCTTCCTTCTACACTTCATCACATGGGAAGCTATGCACATGCAAAGGCAAAAGACCAGCAAGCAGCAATGTGTCACAGCTAGATTTACCAAGAAAAACATGGATAAACACAGAAGTTTCAGCTAATTAGGAAAAAAGTCTATTTGCACAGTTTTAACTATCTTGGAATAGAGGGACATCAGTGGGGAATGTTTCTTTTGTGTTATACATGTAACACATGGACTGAAAATGCAGAATTGAAGCCTAAATAGTGTCATTTCATACAGGGCTGAAAAGAATTGTATCTGAGGATGTTAGGAGTTCTTTAATTAATTAATTAATTGAAGAACTCAAACTGCAAGGCACCAAAATAAAACCTTGCACATAAAAACGCATAGAAGCAAACAATTACAGCTGATGAACACATTATAAGTAATTCTAATGATCTGGCATTCAGAGAATGCAGGGATGGTCAAAGTCTTGGGAAAACCTCACTCAACTTACCCTTGTAGAAAATGATTGAAAAAAAATCTGGACTGAATCAAGGATAGTTGTGCACCTTTAATGGTATCACCGCTGAAATGCAAGATTGTTCCAGCTGATTGGGTCAGCTCAGGAGCTAGGGCTCAAAACAGTTTGCAATTCAGAAAGAAATAGCTGGCTAGAATTGGATACTAGTAAGTAAATAAGAATAATTAGTGAAAGAGAATCGAAATTAAGTCTACCACAGAGCTTGCTCCAGTGGTAGTCTCCGTCATCCCTGCTCCCCTTTTCAGGGCCATTACTAATTTCTCTGCGGGAAGAATCTCATAAGAGAGAGACAAGGGCAAGTGAAGATCACCCCAGAACCTATTCCAATGGTCTTGTGCTCTCACTACAGAAAGTAACAATTATCAGTTGCTCTGTAGGAACAATTCTTGAAGGAAGAAGGCTTCAGGTAGTTTTAAAAGTATTATTTATTATGAATTTTATTAAATATTGTTGATACTGTTACATACAGTATATTTAAATAACCTCAGTAAGATATGTATCTTGAAAGGCAAAATAGACATAATTGAAATAATGAATGAATGAATATGTAACAGAAGAGGTTGCAGATCTGGACTAGAATCAATGAGTAGTTGCAGAATAAAATTGTTTTTATTAAGGCAGAACACAAGTAGGTCCAATGCTTTTTTACCAGACCTCTTTCTTTTTGAAAAGTGCAGCTGTTGGAACTACAAGTTTAAAAGGAAAGGCTACTTATCTGAATCTTGACCCTTTGTGCTATTTTCCAACCAACACTTGCTCCCCACGAAACTTCTAGCAACAGAAGGAAAACGAGTAACTATGTCTCTTTAGGTAGAGGTTGAGAGATTAAGGCAGCTGGAGAGGATTCTGGGTGAGAAATGGCCCATACACTAGTTTAAAAAGTCCCCCCTCCCAAAACCGCTCTCTCTTTTTAAAGTGCAGCTTGTGGGTTCATTTTGTGAAATCAAAAGAATGTGTGTGTATGTACCTGGACCTCCATTCAGGTGTTATCAATCCATTCCTCCCTGTTGCTCCAACGATGCAGGCCTGCAGAGACTCCTCTGTTTAGTTTCCTGATAAGCAAGGACCATGATAATGCTGATGACAGGCCTGGCTGATGGGAGAACCAATGGAGGAGTTGATACCATTGGAACAATGTTGGTGAGAGGGTAGCACTTTTGCAAGCTTCTTTGCAAAGAACCAACTTTTAATCCGCTTATATAGACTGGATCTTGCACACCCACTAGTAGGCTTGTGAAAATCACTTGATGGGATCTCTCTGCTTTGCTGCTACCCTAGAAATACCTGTACATGCATGCCTAGAGTCCCGGGGAAGCCCTCAAAGCAGTTAAGCCCCCAAGCACTTACAGCTGCCCACACTTCAAGGAAGGGACCCAGAAACATACTTTATTCACCAACAAAGTCCTCACTGAATTGTTTGCACAGAAAATACACACACAGTTACATAAGAAATACCACATGCCAAGATCTTCATGAAGTCCTTTGCAGGGCTGTGATTCAATGATTTCCAAGTGTTTAAACATTATTCTATAACCCTTCATGCCAGGGAGCCTAATTTAATACAAACTATGTTTATATTATAAGAACAAGTCATAGAAAATTGCATTATTTAAATGAGTTTTGACCTGGTTTTATTTATGTACGTTCAAATTCCTCTTGCTATTTGCTTTTAATTTCCTGCCTTTTTTTTTTTTTTTACCCCAGAGAAAAGTGGATTGCAATATTCCCAAGAGTACTGTAATAGGTCCCCAACCTCCACATCTTAGAGACTCACTCTTCCCTATGAATGATCATAATTTGTACAGTTAACCTAGGGCAGTTTTTTGATAATGCCTCCTGTGTATCAGTGGAATGATATTCGCTACTCCCTTGAAGATCTGCCAAAGGAAGCATTATTCAAGCTGCCATTAAAAATAAATGCAGCAGACTATTTGGTTGCCAGGGAGATTTTTTTAAAAAACTGCAGAATGTCTCTCCAATTTTAGTATTCATTTAAAAGAAAAACTTTTTTGAAATATTATAAACCAGCCCAAAATGTTAAAACGGCTTTCACAAACCTAGTGCCCTCAAGATATGATGGACTTCAGACTGGCTGGAGATAGTAGATATAAATCTAATATGTTTGGAGAGTGCCAGGTTGGTGAAGATTGGGTTGTAAGAGGGAAACGCATCACAACAATCACTGAAGGTGATAATACCATGTTTTTAGACTTTGCTTGGCGTTCTTCTTACAGCTTTTGTAAATTTGACTGTATTTTGAGACTGCTCTAATGATTGTAGCATTAAACTAACAAGATGAAAAAAAAAACTGGTAGCAATTTGATCTTCATTATACCTACTTTAATCCCTTGGAAGCTAATGCTGATTGGATTTAACTGATTATAGGACTGTGGTAAGAGGTGTGGTGAGAATTCTACAACAGGAAAGGCCACACTGGCATTAAATCTCCTGAATAGCACAATGAAGAAACTCAGAGGGTGTTAGTCCAAAATCAGATTTTTTTTTTTTTTTGCAGCCAATCTTAACTGTGAAAAAGTAATATAACAACAATGTGTATAATACTGTCAGCTGCTTAACACTATAACAATATACAAAATAACCTCATGTTTATACTCAACACTAAGGTTATGAATCCTTAAAAGAATCCTATAAACTAAAGTAATATTATTCTCCCACATATTACTCATTATGACTGGGGGGAAAGATAAGATAGTGCGACTTGCCTAAGGCTACCAAGTGGCTTCACAATATAGGCAAGATTCAACTCAGGAAGCCCTCTAGACATTAATACATATGAAGCAGTCTTCCCCATGCTAGTGATCTTCAGGTCTGTTAGGACACCACACCTACATTGGCTGGGAATTTGGGAGCTGTAGTCACAATGCAACTGGAAGATGCCAGGTTGGGGGAGACTCAGAATTTTGTCCACGCAGAAGTTGAATCTGAAGCGCATCTCTAATCTGCAGCTCTTTGTATCCTCAGGTATGTGCATATGTATACTTGTATATCCTGATCACGTTTAATAGATGCATGTAACATTTTAGAAGGAGGGGGGGATCTTGTAAGCATGCTGGAAGGCCCATGGTTAGAACAGGAACTGGATTGGAAAAACTGAGTGCCGAGCATTTTCAGAAAGAAGAAAAGTAGAGATTTGATTTAACTTAAGATGTTGGCTAAATTGTTACCCTCACCATTATGGTCAGCATTTTTAGAACATGAGATCACTGCGGTATACCCTCTCCAGCAATAACTGATTGTTCTGTTTATAACAACTTATGCAGGATAAACATGCACACATTCAATTAGAGTTAATTAGATGGGTAGAACAAATGTCTACAATACCATTAGCTTAATACAGACAGAAACACTCAAGCATATAATTTTTTCAGAGATCTCTCCCGAATTGTCATTAAAAAAAAAATAGAATAATAATAGACTAATACAAAATAAGAAATTAGAACCCGCACAAGCAAAGCCTGTTTTCAAAGAACTGAGTGACTCCTTAAGAGTTTATCAGCTTTAACAGAATGGTTGTAACAATGTGCTGTTTTCAATATTGATGATTAATTAATACAGAGGGGAAAAAAACTAGGAAGAAAGAGATATACAAATTATATCTTCTGGCACTTAATACTATTTTAGAGCAATAAAGAGAGTAAAGTTGGCTAATTGTTCGATCAAGTATTGGGGGAAAGATAAAAAACTACCTACCGAGAACAAAATAATTCTGAATATTTTTTGTTTATAGGTACAGGTATATGTGTGCACACACACACACACACTCAGACACACACACATATATAACAGAGCAATATATAATAGCTATATCAACTAAAATTTTGATGCCATTTGACTTAATGTCATGGGTAAGACATTACATTTCTGACTTGAATATTTCTGTCCAGCTTCAGGACAACACACAGACGTGCAAATCCATTACATTCCTCAACAAGCTTTCAACATCCAGCTGGCTAGACGCTTAATGATGCAGTTGAGCCTCTTACCTTGAAGCTGTGAACCTTCTCATATTTTGGAATGTGTTCGTTTTCTTTCAGAGTTGCTCTTCTGACAAGTGATGTCAGCTGCGAATAAGCAAAGAGTTTAAGAGGTTGCCAGATTGTCACAGATGACTTTTGCAAGCCTAGTCGCATTCCCAAGGCTGCTATCAATAAATCTCTTTGACGGCTCTCCTGTTTCAAGTTGTGAACGGCAACTCTACTAGCTTTTTGCCCTGACCAAGACTCTTTGGAGGGCATTTCGAAAGAGGTGGGAGAGAAGGAGAATATCCCACACACAGAGAATCACCAGACAAAACCCTATCCACCTTGGTACTTATTTCAAATAGAGCTATTTCAAACCGAACTATAGCAAAATAAAAGCAGCATCACCCCCAAGTCGAAACTGAATTGTAAAAAGGGAGTATTGTAATGTTGATGCTACAGTTTCTTCTCAGTTGCAGCAGACTTAAAAAAAAAGATTTCTAATTTAAGCTTGAAAACTTGTGGGTCTGAATAGCAACAACAGCCAGAGTCACTGTTAACAAAAGACAGCCCACAGTGTCTTCATCCATTTACAAATTCATGCAGTAATTGTCAAATAGGCAGGACCCTAGGCTCGCCTCTCTCCTATTCAACCATCCCGATAATGATTTTGTATCAAAAGATGTTCTCATACTGCATATAATCAGTTTTCAGTTAATAGATCCTGGCTAACCTCAGTTTAGCAAAGGGGGGGGGGGAGAGGCGGGCTTAAACTGGCAGCAATGTATCAGGATTGGTTAGATTAGGAGAATAGGTAACCAATGAAAAGGCAACAGTAGAATTTAAGCAGTGTGCCACTCAACTCACTCATCCCCCTCCCACATGAGGCTATCTTGCAGGCTCAAAAGAAAAGGAACAAAAAAAAAAAAAATCATCAGGAAGATTATGAGAAATAAATGAGTCATACATCATTAAAAATGGCATCTCTGCCATTTAAAGACTAAGGAGATTGCAATACACTTTGTTCAGGCATTAACACTAAAGAGCTAACCGAAAAGCTTTATATTATATGGATGATTTAAATGAACGTTAAAAGAATTATTCATAGCTTATTCATAGCTTCATACATGAAGTCATCTCCCGTGCTTTGTTTATAGCAATTCTGTGATATTAGCAGCCCTTTCCTGCACTTCATTTAGTCCTTTTGTTATAAAAAGTACTTCATGATGATTTTCCTTGCCGTTATATAATGATTCTTAAAACATTCAAAAGAATGGGAAAGATGGAAATCTGACGTTCGTTGCTTTGGTAGCCAAACCAAATCTATAAAAATGACTCTTGGCTGAAATTCCCTGGACTTGTCAATAGGTTCCCAGGTGCTCAAAGGGACTTGTGACAATGCCACACACATTTTCAGTGTTACTTTCTCTGAAACGAGCTGAAGATGAAAGAGTGACAATACTATACTTTGTTTTGCAAGCGAGCAAATGAAATGAAAATAGCCTACAAATTGGATCATGTTTTCATAATGGGAGTGTTAGATTTTACAGAACCAGAGGCTGTAATGCACACAGAGAGAGATCCAAAAGATCAACTCTGCAAATAGAAACGAGTTCTTCCTTTGATTATAGTATGGTCAGTAAATGGAAAAGTGCCCCTGGGCTTCTCAGAGCTTTGTCTTGACAACAGGATTCTTATGTGCAGAAGCTGAACATGGCCAGAGACTTCTAGTCATGCACAGTTAATTTGCTTTTGTCAGATGATACTTGCTCTCCTTGTAGGACACTGCTCCAAGGCTGCAAAACAGAAAACCACACACCAAATCTCTGTACTCGTGCAAACATGTAAACACAAAATGCATACAATCTAGATCACATTTAAACAGCCTAAATCATACTTTGTACCCAAGAATAGTTGTTAGTGGGAGTCCGAGGCTTTGTCCTTCAGTAGTTCTTCATCTTTCTCAAAGAGAAGACTGATAGGCATTCTTGGACCATTTTCAACTAATGTGGTATGGTGTGTATAAGCAGAGCAGCAAACCAATTAAAAAAAAAACAGGCGATATGACTTAAAATCTGTGAATTATTAACTCTTCATTGATTCTGCAACAAAACCCCTCCTTTATTTTTAAATGATACATACACAATCAGAAGAAGAATTCACACCTCCACCATAACAGAAGGGGCACTGTCTCTTTTCAGATGGTGTTATCGGAATTTTTTATAAATACTTGCATTAAAAGCCACAGAATTGTTTTTTTTTAATTCTACCTTTAATTAATCAATACAGATATTAGTAACTAGCATCTTTTTATATATAAACTATTTGGGAATATATATTTCAGCTCAGTGCAGATGGCAAATTAGGTAGAAATATATGCATGGGGCGTATTTCTGAGTTGTATTTTGATGCAGGCAGCATATCATGGTTGAGTCTGCAGGTACTGCCCCTTAACTTCCACCCATTGTTCAGAACAACTGCTTAGTGGCATGTGTGCACACATCCAAATGTCTGAACATTCTGGATGCCCACTATGGACACTCCTTTTCTGCAACATGTGAAACTCATCTTTCTTACATGGAGGCCCTGGTACAGACAGCGATGGACCCCAATGGCTGTAATCACAACTTCTCCATCACATCCATACTTCTATCCAGCTCTGCCATCTGCACATGGGTTTTGTGAAGCTGCGCTGATTTTTCAGGATGATACAATATTTTTCAGTTTGATAAGCAGGAATGAGCAAACTATTATCTAGGTGTTTATACAATTAGACTGTATGTTCTAAATTCTTTAAAATATCCCATGTAATTTTATAAATCACTTTGTGAGTTTCCTTTCCTCCCATGGCAAAAATTATGTTATGTTTTGCTTGTTTTTAGTTATGAGGTTTTTTCCTTCCGTTTATTGAAATCTGATTCTTCTCAGTCATATTCTTATTAGTAGAAAATGATTTTTGAATTCTGAAAATTAAATTAGAGAAAAAGGAAAGATGATTTCCTTACAACATTCTAGGAAAGATGGGTGCAGAGCTAATAGGAATCCGCTCCACTTCCCAGCAAGAAACATGGAGGCTTTGGGTGGAATTCTGCTCAGAGGATGCACTCACTGTTACCAGGTCCTCCTGTAGCCTATTACACCATATCAAAATCAGTTCCTCTGGAACAGCAGCTGAGCCTACTGAATTTGCAGGATGAAAGGGAATTGACAGAAGTCAAGCCCTTCCCTTCTTTTAGTTAGTTGGGGCTCTTGGTCAAGTTTGGATCCATCCTGTAGCTGAATATAACATGATGTGCTCACCCTCATGCTGCTAAATGGATTGTGAGAACATTAGGTTAGACACCAGAACACTGTGTTGGTGAAAGAGTCTGAAATCTTTGCCCAAGACTTAAAATGTCTGCGACTGATTGCTTCACAGGTATCCTTTTCTTTTTCAGCTCCATTTTTCAAACTGTTTGCCCTGGAGGCAATATTAAGTGCTTAGTAGTTGCTCCCAAGATGATCATCTCTCTTTATAAACCCTCTTGAAATCTGCTTCAAAAGAATTGGGATTGCACAAGATGTCTGAGGGTAAGCCACAAGGGGTCAACAAGGCTTGGAAATAATTCAGAAATAATATGACTTTATAGCAGAAAGCCATAAGCAAGAAAGAAGGCTATAAGAAAACTCTGGGGGGGAGGGATGCATACATGCAAGAGATATAGAGAGAACAGATATTTGTGAAGCCATCTAGTTTGAAACAATAAAAGTGAACAGCTTCTGTTCTATTTGTGTGCAGTAATTTCAGAAACTGAAGATGATATGACATGGAAGAAGTTTTCAGACTTTAGAAATAGAAATGCAGCATTTAGTGGTTTATGCAAATATGCCTAGAGCAGTAATTCAATCTAGACTCAGTGCTATTCTGGAAGATTAATATTTCATTCAAAATGAAAATGTTCATCTTATTACTGTTATATAACCTGGCAATTTTAATATGATCATCATGAAGTTTCAGAAATCTAGCAATGCCACAATGATATTCACCATACAGATACCAATGTAAACACAGGATTTGGACTTGTCAGAAAAAATGCAATGAAATTTAACAGATCTAGCAGACTACACATCATCCTTTCCTGTGAAAATGCTTCACCTGTATCAAAATTTTTGTAGTGTTTTTATAAGCATATAAATGACCTTTAACTAGATTTGCATAGATAGGCAAGTTAAAATCAGTTAATCTACTTGACTCAGCCCTGGAAAATATTTAATGCATTTTGCTATAATAGATACTGTTATAGATTTAATTATACCTAAATCCTCCAAACTAACTACACAGAAAAACCAAACAGAAAATACAGAATGGTCAAACTATTTTGAAGTGACTGATCAATTGTCACTGTCAGTTTTGCCAAAACAATTTAACCGCTAGCAGTTTTGGAAAACAAATTAAAAACCCAATGTTTAGCAAACTTAAAACTAGGATAACATTATATTTGTACTTTAGTTAAAATGATTTATGTAAAATTATCTGTTTTCTTCTTAAATATTTACGGTCAGTCATTTCAGTACAGTTATTTACCATTTGATAGAGAGTGGCTGGTCTTCCCAAATAAATGGAGAAAAGTCTCCATTCTCAGTGTTGTGTGAAATTGGATCACAACATTGTCATCTTCGTTCTGCAATGAAATGACCTAGTTTTGCCAAAAGCTATTCTTTAAAATGATACCTTAAGTTGGCATCACCAGCATGATGAAGGTTTATGTCCTAAACAATTCAATGATTGCCGTCCATAGACAGATTCTATTGTTTAGTGGGACTGTAGAAGTCATATATGCTCCAAAGAACCCTTCCTGAAATATGGGAAGCTGATACAGTTAATGTCAGTAATATGTTGCCTAGATATCACATGGTACAAGAAGCAACTGTATGAACTGTCATGCCTACTGGGATATTAATATGAAATAGCCACTTTCATCTCTCAGAGTATTAATTACAGTATCTCTACACTACAATCTCTGGGGGACAAGGTGAGAGCCTGTGTAACATGTGGACGGGCTCTTAAATAACCTTACCTGATGCATGAGTGAAAACATTTGACTCCTAAGAATATCTGGTAGGTAATTGATAGACCAGATACTATGGTCCAGTAGAGTTCCAAATTATATTGGGAAGTTCTGTATGTATAGAAAGTGTCCTGTTGAAGAGCCGTGCAACGGGGGAGACCAAATACACAGCTTTTAAGACAAAGGAGCATGAACAGGAATTGAATTTGGGCTTTCCTACTCCAGCACTCCAGTTCTGTTTTAAAGGTATATGCTTTTGTAACACATCGGGTTTGGACAACCGCTCCCCACCCCACCCTGGCTTTAGTTCTGGAATGCAAGTGATATCAGAAAGGTATTAGTGGCTGATTATTTTTCCTTCTTAAATGGCTGCATCCCTCTTATCTTCCTCACTTGTCTGAATAAGACATAGCCAGATCAAACTCTACATGAATCCAGATCCAAGGCTGACTTTTTTCTAGGACTCAGCACTATGCTAAACAGGGACTGTAGTAAACATGGAAAAACACCTGATCAGATCATCAGCTGCACCCCCCCCCACACACACACACAACAAAGCCCCCTGTTTGATGATGAAACAGATTTTCTCTTGAAGCAGCTGACAAAGAGTACAAGACTGATCAGACTGCAAGGTGCTGCGGAGCCTGACTGTAAGTAGCTTCAAAGATAAAGATGCCTCATAATTAGCTCACAGAGCTGGGCAAAGCTTTGAATGAGGTTCCACTTCACCAAAGCTTTGACTGAGACATCTCTTTGAAGCTGCTTTGCAAAGCAATGTGCCCCCTGCTTCTAAAGACTGAAGGAAAGATGCTACATTGCTTTGCTTCTGTGATGCTTGGGTGGTGGAACTGCTGGTCAAAGGAGGGCAACACTGGGCATGTCCTCCCAAATTACTGTATATACCAGCAAGAGGAGGGAACTCAGAGAGAGGGGTTTGGGAGCAGCAGGCCCGAGAGAGTCAGAGTCCAAACCTGGGAATGTCTTCCATTGTCAAGGAGACACAGTTAGCAATAATTTTAGGGCCAAAGTAGACTAGTATTGAGAGGATATACAGGTGAAACTCGAAAAATTACAATATCGTGCCAATGTTCATTTATGTCAGCATGGCAACTCAAAAGGTGACACCAATATATGAGATAGACACATTACATGCAAAGCGAGATATGTCAAGCCTTACTTTGGTATAATTGTGATGATTATGGCGTACAGCTTATGAAAACCCCAAATTCACAATCTCAGAAAATTAGAATATTACATGACATCAATAACACAAGGATTGGAAATAGAACAATTTCGGACCTCTGCAAAGTAGAAGCATGCATATGTACTCAGTACTTGGTTTGGGCCCCTTTTGCAGCAATGACTGCCGCAATGCGGTGTGGCATGGATGCTATCAGCCTGTGGCACTGCTGAGGTGTTATGGAAGACCAGGATGCTTCAATAGCGGCCTTCAGCTCCGCTGCATTGTTCGGTCTCATGTCCCTCATCTTCCTCTTGGCAATGCCCCATAGATTCTCTATGGGGTTCAGGTCAGGCGAGTTTGCTGGCCAACCAAGCACAGTAATCCCATGGTCAGGTTTTGGTACTTTTGGCAGTGTGGGCAGGTGCCAAGTCCTGCTGGAAAATGAAGTCAGCATCCTCATAAAGCTCGTCTGCGGAAGGAAGCTTGAAGTGCTCCAAAATCTCCTGGTAGACGGCTGCGTTGACCCTGGACTTAATGAAGCACAGGGGACCAACACCAGCAGATGACATGGCTCCCCAAATCAACACAGACTGTGGAAACTTCACACTGGACTTCAAGCATCGTGCATTGTGTGCCTCTCCATTCTTCCTCCAGCCTCTGGGTCCTTGGTTCCCAAATGAGATGCAAAAGTTGCTCTCATCAGAAAAGAGGACTTTGGACCACTGGGCAACAGACCAGTTCTTTTTTTCTGTAGCCCAGGTAAGACGCTTCTGACGTTGTTTGTTGTTCCGGAGCGGCTTGACAAGAGGAATACGACATTTGAAGCCCATGTCCAGGATCCGTCTGTGTGTGGTGGCTCTTGATGCACTAACTCCAGCCTCAGTCCACTCCTTGTGAAAGTCCCCA
Source organism: Liasis olivaceus (assembly GCA_030867105.1). Taxonomy (NCBI): domain Eukaryota; kingdom Metazoa; phylum Chordata; class Lepidosauria; order Squamata; family Pythonidae; genus Liasis; species Liasis olivaceus. Next base: position 146,768,292 of record CM061349.1, read on the forward strand.
ACACTTTTGAATGGCCTTTTCCTGACAATCCTCTCCAGGCTGTGGTCATCCCTGCTGCTTGTGTACCTTTTTCTACCACACTTTTCCCTTCCACATAACCTTCTATTGATGTGCTTTGATTCAGCACTTTGGGAACATCCAACTTCTTTTGCAATTACCTTTTGGGGCTTTCCCTCCTTATGGAGGGTGTCAATGATGGTTTTCTGCACAACTGTCAGGTCAGCAGTCTTTCCCATGCTTGTGATTCCTACTGAACCAGCCTGAGAGACCATTTAAAGGCTCAGGAACCCTTTGCAGGCTTTATGGATTCATTAGCTGATTAGAGGGGGACACTTTGAGCCTAGAATATTGAACCTTTTCACACTATTCTAATTTTCTGAGATTGTGAATTTGGGGTTTTCATAAGCTGTACGCCATAAACATCACAATTATACCAAAGTAAGGCTTGACATATCTCGCTTTGCATGTAATGCGTCTATCTCATATATTGGTTTCACCTTTTGAGTTGCCATACTGACATAAATGAACATTTGCACGATATTCTAATTTTTTGAGTTTTACCTGTAGATAATTTGCAGAAATAAGCAAACCTGCTTTAAAACACATTTTTAAAAGTTATTTAATAAAAGAGATTTGCTTTTAGTAAAGTAGCCAAGATGCTTCTCTTTCACCTGTCTTTTAGCTATTTACTCTTAGTTTTAATGTCTGGTTTACACTTTTTATTCTGTATGCTGTAGTTTAAATACAGTGGGCAACCTCTGGGTATTTAACTGAGTTGAAAGCAGAATGAAAAGAAAGAAATGCTGCATTACAACCTGGCATTTAATGTAATCTTTTTGTTTGGCCTAGGGAGTGGTCTCTACTCATCTAGCAGGTTGCTGAACTTACATACTTACCTAATTCTTGGAGAGATTAAAAGAAAAGTTGGAAATAGGCCTCTAATGACACAACCCATACTTCTAAATTTAGCAGGCTAGGATTATCAGTTTTTAACCTAAGAATATAAGCAGTGGTCTCCTGGATCAGACTCCTGGCCCATCTAGTTCAGCAGTCTGTTCTCAAGTGGCCAACCAACTGCACAAGGAAGGCCCCTGGTCTCCTAGCAGATGGCCTTCAGAGGCAGCCACACTGCCATCAAGGCTAATAGCTACTGACCCCCATGACTTCCATCAATTGGTCCAACCCTTTTTGTAGCCACACCACATCTTGTGGAGCCAATTCCAAAGCTGAATTACGTACTGAATATATTAAAAAATACTTTTGTCTGTCCTGATTCTTCCAGGATTCAGTTTCATTGGGTGGCCTCTGGTTCTAATATTCTGGGAAAGGAAAAATAGCTTCTCCTTGTCCATTTTATCCACACCATGCATTATTAATCACATGAGTGGTGGCATTGCATCTGAAATACTTAACTATCACAGCCAGTCTTAAGATTACAGGTGTTTGTCATAGAGCAACCGAATTAGAAAACACAGAACGTTTTTATACTCATCAAACATCCCTATTTCATTTCTATTCCTATTGCATTTTGCTTATAAAAATCCTTGTTTTATGAGACACTTCCTATTGGATCCACTGTTCTTTGATAACATACGAACAACAATAGTATTAATTTTACTTCATGATACCAGACATCTCTACTTCTACTACTTTTAATAAATAGTATAATTAAAGTCAGTTTCCATCAAAATCCTATGCTTTTAATGAAATAGCAAAAGCAGGGGGAAAAAGAATCAAGAAAATGGAGCTTTTGTGATTAAAAAAGCAGCAGTCAGAATGAACCATTTTTACGTTCTATTTATCATCTTATTATATATGTGTATCTTTCATCCTCAGTAACCTGTAGGAGAATTTACTGTCTTTCAAGGCAGATGAATTAAATGATGAAATATTTTTAAGACTTGGAAAAGTACAACTTTAAATGAATTACTTACTCTTTTTTCTACTATGTCATTGTCTCCTGCAGAATCTTTGCCATCAACCGAATCTCTCACAGCCACAGTATGCTTCTTGTTTGCTGGCTCTCTGTTTAAAGTTGTATATCCTATGTGTTCATAAATTGGATTTATGGTCATCTTGGCAATGTATTCCGCTGCCTTGGTTTCAATATAAAGGGTGATCAATCCATCTGTCACCAGGTCGTGGATAGACTCAAAACGTTTCTCTCCAACAAAGTGTTTTCCATCATAGTAGAGTCTGAAGTTTCTAGTTTGATTTCCAAATCTGCCTCAATGGAACAGAACAATATATATATATTTTAAAAAACAGACAACTTTGAGCACAGTTTTCTCTAAAAAACGAAGACTAGTACATTCTCTCTATGGTGTGTGTATGCAGGATACAAAATGGTTAGTCATTATCAGCTTCTGCTACTCTGCCCAAATCAGAGCCTCATTAAAGCCATGGACCTAAAGCCAAAGAGATATTTGGTCCTGAAAGATATGATTTGTCCTTCAATTACTTAATGATCTTGAAGAGAAACTGAAATAAACCCTTTTTAAAAAAATTATATGGCTTTTTGCTTTTCTGTAACAGGAAAAGTTGCCATAATAGAGGTTTCTCTATTGCAAAATATCAGTGCCAAAATCTTATGTAGATCTTTATTTCTAACCCTGTTGTCTTTTTGTAGGAAAAGGTCATATAGCATACACTTGCACTCAAGCACTAAAAAGGACACTGGGTGGAACTATTGCTAGAAGTGTGATGAAGTAGGGAAAATTTCACAAAGACAAGCATATTCCATTTGAGATTAAAGACCAAGGACTAACTCAAAAACTATACATAAAAGCTGCCCCGAGTTGTGCTTATTTAAGCCTGAATGTTAAGGAAATAAAATAAATATGTAAACTGGAAGCTGATTCTGCAGTGTGAATTGGCAATTACATATTTCTTAAGAGTTAAAATTTTAGTTACAAAATCTGAAATCTAATTTTATCTATGGAACACACCACACAAATACTGGAACTCTAAGTTGTGGATGAATACGGCTAGAGATTATCTACAGGCTGTGAGATGAGAGTCCACACTATTTTCTCTCCAAGAGGAAATGAGTGAAAAACATCCACCAGCTTTTGCTGATTACTCCAATGTCAGTCACCAGCCAACTACTAACCGACTTCATAAATATTAACAATACTTCTGCAAAGCACTTATTTTGAGAATGTGTCAATAAAATCCTATTAATTCAGATCCATTTGATTCATGTGATGTAACAATAAGAGTTTCTGCCTATATTCATGGCTGACAACACAGCATAAAAATCTACTGTATCTCTTGCAATCCAGAAATCCAGGGGAAAAGTTACTGTGGATGCCATAGATTGTCATAGTACTTCTACATCTCTAGCCATCATGTAGATGGGAGATATTTCACAAAAAAAAATTTACTACCCACTATAGCACTATCTAAAAATCTTCCAAGGATGCTTCATGCCATAGAAACATTTCCAGTGAAGTTTTCACACACTGATCAAATTACATGTTAGGAATGTAATTGTTGCTTTTCTTTAAAGTACAAACAGTCCCTGGGTTAAGAACGTTTGACTTACGGACAACTCATACTTATGAACGGGCTGCCTATTACTAAAAATGGCAGACAGCATTCTCCTTCCTCAAGCTGACAAAGTGCTGACACCGCACAATGTTTTCATGAACCATGAAGCCACACATTTTTAATATACAGGTAGTCCTTGACTTATGACCATTTGTTTAATGACAATTCGAAGTTATGATGGCACTGAAAAAAGTGGCTTACCACGAGTCCCTGCACTTAGGACCATCACAGCATCCCCGTGGTCATGTGATCAAAATTCAGGTGTTTGGCAACTGGCATGTATTTACGATGGTTGCAGTGTCCTGTGATTGCCATTTGTGACCTTTCCAGGAGGCTTCCAACAAGCAAAGTCAATGGGAGAAGCTGGATTCGTTGGCAAAAAAGGCAAAAAAGGTCGTAAAATTGGGTGCAACTCACTTAACGACTGCATTGCTTAGTGATGGAAGTTCCTGTCCCAATTGTGGTCATAAGTTGAGGACTACCTGTACAGCCTGTTTTCAGCAGTTTTCAGCAGTTCATGAAAACATTAAGTGGCTTCAGTGGTTCATCGGCTTGAGGAAGGAGAATGCTGTCTGCCATTTTTAGTAATAGGCAGCCTGTTTGTAAGTATGAGTTCTAACTTACATACAAATTTGAGTTAAAGACAGGCTTAGGAATGGAACTTGTTCTTAACCTGGGGACTACCTGTATACTGCCTATTTAAGAAATAGTACTTGACAGCGGGCAGAAAAGGCGATTAAATAGTAAATACCCCGGCTCCTTTCCCTACTTGCTACTGAGACTGGAGAGGTATAAAGATGTGGGGGAAAATTAATTTTGCTTCATGTTTTAATTAAACCTTTCAAATTTTATTTCCTGAACCAATATATGAATATTTTAATATACTAAATAGGTATATTGGGAAAAGTTCAAGCAAAAATCCATACAGTACTTTTAATAATATGAACATTTGAAAAAGTTTCCTGCCAAGTTTCATTCCAATTAATGAAATCTTTCCTGCCATGCCATCCAGCAAAGTAAGGCAAGTGAGACAAAAACTTTCTGAGATTGCTTGATTCTTCCTCTTTAAGAGCCAGGATTGAACAGGTAGTAGATGCAGTGGTTTTGATCACCCACCCTTGTGGGCAATGTAGCATAGATTTGACTTATTGGACCACTGTAATAGTCAGAGAAAAAATGTAAGAATTCCTCCTATGACTATTTTTTCTGTGCGCATCCTGGGAAGACAGACAGCTCTCCAATACAGCCTTTTAGTTGTGCTCCCTTCCACGTCACTGCTGGAGGAAATCACATGCTGCCCCCACAGCGTGCCTTGAATTAACATCTGGTTACAGCTGCTCTGTGCAACACTGCATGGGTAGTGATTAGTGGTTTTCCTGCCTCAAAGTAGAATATTACGAACTGCAGGAAAAGCTGTTACCAATTGTCATACAGAATAAGTGCCAGGGCAGTGCTTTGAAAGTCCAATCATTCCCCCCACCCACCCCAAAAGGACAGTAGAGGCAGCAGAGAATCCATCTCTCTTGAAGGCCCACTTGTGGCCCAGATTCAACTGCTGTGTAAATGCATTGTGTGTTCGTGTGTGTGTGTGAAAGTGTGTGAAAGACTTGTCTGCTTGTGGGACTTCTTGCGTACATTTTCCAAAATGATATACAAAATGTCAGCCAGTTAACCTAGCAACCACTAGATGGCTGCAAAGAATGTTTTTTCTCTCTCTGAAGCCATCTAGCGTTGACCCAAATTTGTGCACCTGAGATACAGCTGCTGGATGAGTGTTAAAGCTGGAGCTGAGCAAGGGAGTGGGTTGTGAATGGGTATGTTGATAGGTTGACTTATCCTTCAAAATACAGGAAACAGCGTGGCTGCAGTAGCCAGAGTTTTGATCTCCCCCAGAGCCAAAGTGATAGTAAACACAGAGTAAGTCCCCTGTACATTCTTCACCACATTGTATGCAGACAGCATCCCTGACCACATATTCCACAGTAGAGCATGAATGGAACTGGCATTGAAGAGTTGGAGTGGCACAATCAAATTAGTGACCACTCTAGGTTGATCGGTTAATTGAACCCTTAAATCAAGCCCCACAAAGAAAGTGGCTACAGAAAGGAGGGTTCTGGTCTCCTTTGCAGCCACAAAGCATACTAGAGCAGGCCTAGAGTTCAGTGAGTGGATGGAAGGGGGCAGTTCCACAGCAAACCTGCCAAGCGGATTGTCAGCCCCAATTCTGCCATCTCAAACCTCCTCCTCCATATACCCTACGTTGCCATGGAAGATCTTGTGCTGGCATAGGAGGAAAAATACCTCTTCTATACCAGAACACCTAAAGCTGTCTTTGGGCTGTCTCAAGAATGGGCTGACAATGAGATGGAGGCAACACTGTGAGAACATGTCCCCTACAAATGGTTAGTAGTATGAATGAACCCAGATTTTTTTTCCAAGCAGAAACATGGCTCATTCCTCCAGCCACACAGATTCCTGGCACGGTGCCCAAAGATGGTAAGCAAGAAAATGTAGATCAGAACAGAGCTTTGAAGAGCTATCATTGCAGGGTGTAGGTTTCCCAGGCGGGGAGAAGTGTTTCAATGGGGTTGAGTCCTGGCTGTGTGTTCAAAAGAAACAAGAAACATGCTGTAACAGAGGACTCATGGGACAGTCTGGGTCTGTGTAAGCTTATTGAAGAAATCTCTCCATTTGAACACAGTATGTTTCTGAAGCTGTATCAGGAAATCCTACTCAGATTTTCGTTTGTGGTTCAGAAGAATCTGGGGTGTTTGCAATAATAAGGCAAATATGATTAAGGCTTTCAAGCTGGTTTCCAACCCTGAGATCAGTGAATTTTGGCAACATTTCAAGTCCCGAACGAACAATTTTATCTGCTGTTGACACAGGTGATGTTGTTGACCTGTTAAGAGGATTCCTTTGATAGCAGGGGTTGGAGATACTTAATTACCACAAAAATTTTCCGATCAACTTCAGAAGGATCATAGAGCCATGGCATTCTTGTTAATGTTATCATCTTAGCTCTTAACTGGAATAACGTGTGGTCAACGAGCATGTTAATATATTTTTTTTACTTAGTCGCAACGTTTTATAATTTTCTTTTCATATTTTAATTTTCTTAACATTATACAATAAGACTGTAACAATGTTCTGAATGTGGCAGATTTGAGGCACTGTTAGGCAAGAACTATCACTGCATGGCAGAATGAAGAATAAAATCAGAGAAGGAAAAAGCACGCTGTCAACTGACAATTATATGACAATATCTGACTCCAGCACAAACCTGTGTGTACATGTGCCCACACGCAGATATATATTTAGTGAAAAGAATGTTTCTTCTTCAAAGTATTTGTTCTGTATGCCATTCAGGTCCCAACCTATAATTCCTGCTCTTTTATCTATTAATAAGCAAGCTTTTTAAAAAGTGTTTGGCAAATACAGCAGAGAAGTTAGAGATCTCCCCCAGAATAATTTACCTTTGATTGGGCTTATTGTATTGAAAGGTTATAAATAAGCGCATTCTGGATAGGCATTCTCAGCCTATCCAGAGAATATAGTCTATCGGAGGTGCTGGAAGTGAAAACTCTTGAGCAGATCTCAAGTAACATATAAATAATATGCAAAGTGCTATTATTAAATAATGCCAATAATGTTGCTATTTCCTAAACCAAATACCAATTTCCAGAAAAGTTTAATGTTCATTAGCTCTCTGCATATCAGTGTTATGTGCCCCTCTGTTCTCATTACCTCAGACCAAAGAGAATAAGAAAGCTGCATATTTTCACTGAAAATATACTGGGGACATGGTTATATTTCCCCTTATAAAATAATAAAGAATTTTTAAAAATAGGGAAACATATAAGCACACAAATTAGCTGTGATCTTCAGATTAATGATTTAGATTTTTAAGCATACAGAAAATGGATTTGATAACATAAATTAATCTATGTCAAACCATTAAAGATAATCTGTTGGAAAAGTCAGACAGGTATCTTGGTAGACGTGGTGTTGGAGGACAGGTGTTGGGCTACGGCGGTGTTGTCCAAACTTGGCCACTTTAAGATGAGTGGACTTCAACTCCCAGAATTCCCCAGCCAGCCATGCTGGCTGGGGAATTCTGGGAGTTGAAGTCCACTCATCTTAAAGTGGCCAAGTTTGGACAACACTGGGCTACGGTGTTTGGAGCCCCTTGTGGGTACATAGCATGTTGGTCTTGCTGACCGGTATTGCCATCTGGTTATTGCTATTGTTATATGCTTTTGTAGATTTGTCTTTATGCTGTGAGCTGCCCAGAGTCAGTCAGAGTCAGGCGGTGTCCAAGTTGAATAAAATAAAATGAAATAATAAAATAGACGGCATTAGCGCCCCCCCCCCCCCCATTATTCTCTCAGTTGATCCTTTCTAGCCAGCAATCCACTATTGGTTTACATTACAGATTTATTATATGGATTTAAATGTATGATAAAAACACACACACACAGATACACACACAGATACACACCCCTATATATGTACATGTTTCACCATGATTAACAGAACAGCTTTCACCATATTCTATCTGAATTAATTTAAGGGCTTTTTTGCCACCAAGAAACATAACTCTTCCACATTTTGGAAATCTTCCTATGTCATTTAAGAAATGCAGAAGCATTGTGACAGTTCTGTTTATTAAACAGGAAAGTATGCATATATAGTTGTATATATGTTATGTCTTAATAGAGATTGTTAAAAATATCATCCCGGGAACATATAAACGACTATAACATTGTCTTCAAGGCATTTTCAATGAACTTCTTGTGTGCTTATTTGCAAGCTAAAATAAATGCCTTAGCTCTATTAAAAGTTGCTTGTAGTTGCTATCTGGCTTTTATGGCTGACCAGAAGGTTGGACTACAGTCCATAAGCTGGGAGCTGGCATTCTGGCTTAAAAAAACAAATTAAGTCCTCGCATCCTGAGCTTCTGATCCCGCAGTAGGAATCAGGAGGCTTTTCAAAGCTCACTTCTTTAGAGACAAACCATCTGGCTGCCAAATTCCTTTTTATTCCAATGTAAAAAGAGCAGAGTGAAGGGTGAAATGATAGCGCAGTAAGCCTGCCAGAAGGACAGAAATGAAATGCTACTGTCTTCTCCTGCCAGTGATTCCAACTGGAGAGAAAATTGGGCATCCTCAAAATCACTGAAGGCCTAGAAGACTGGAGAAGTGGGAACCCTTGAGGCATTTTCCCCCTCAGTATTCCCGTGTAACATTTCTTTTTATAATTACACCTGAAACTTTACACACACACACAGATGCACACACACATAGAGCATTCAAAAGATACAGTTTTATGGTCTGGTGCTTCTGTTACTTTGTTAATGGCAAAGAGCTCAAAACTTCAAGCAGCTTATCAACAGAATGGCTTAGTCAGGCTCAGAAACAATTTACCCACTCTGGCTGCCCCAGGCACAGATACCTTCCTGAAATAATTACTTGCTGTGCCTTCAACACGAGGCAGAGTTACCTTTGCTTATTTTAATGGAGCTGCAGCAAGAGGGCTAGGAATGCATTTCATTATTAATTTGGGGGTGCATGCCATGAACATGGATTATGAAAACACTAACTTTTGGATTCTGGATTATGAAAACACTAACTGTTTAGTTCAACATTAAAAAGCAAGGCAGCTTTTGAGTAAGGTCAGTATAATGTTATATTATATTAAGGCCACTTCCTTAAGCTGTTTGATTTTTAGTTAGCTTTCTGGGAAGGAGGCATGCTCCATCATGGCCGATCAAGGCATTGTTTTGCATGAAAGTTCCTTTAGGAGAGAAGAGTACTAAGGCAAAAAGAAAAAAAAAATGATTTACAGGATGGACTGAAGCATGGAATATACATAATTATATAAATTCTTATATACCATGAATTATATGATATATATATAAGTTGACAGAATATGTACAATTCAGACCAAATTTTCACAAATGGCTAATATCAATGTTCTTGTATAACATTCTTGTATAACATTATAACATTTCCAGCAACATAAGAATGGAATGCCTACTTATGACCTCCACATTCTCCAAACTACGTACAAGCTTTCCAGATTCATTCACTCTTAGTTCAATCCATGGTATCATTACTCCAGCAACATTAGGACAGAGTAATTTACAATTTTTATAGCCCTCGAAATGACTAATAAAATCTGACTGTTAATCAAGAAACACAACATCTGTCTTCATCTATTTTATACACATTTTAAGGCACAGTAACTTTATACTCAACAATTGGCAAAACAATCATGATCACATCTGAAGGTCTTCAACTTTGCAATCAAGTATTAATCTACCATTGGGAATAATGCAAAAATCAGGCCAGGAACCAATTGCTTGAGCAGGTGCATGTTAATTTAAAATATTCCCATGCTCCCTTCCCCACCCTATTCCATTTCAAAAGAAAACAGTGTGTCTTTATTAGATGAACAAATGATTGAAGCGACTGTCATATCACATGTCAAGGACAATCTCTGTTTGAATGCTATGTATTTTTGCATGCTCCAAAATGAAGAAAGGTAGAAATAAAAGCTGTACTTTAGATGTCCTTGATTTTTTTTTCATTTTTGTGAGACTTGCATAATGTATAGCCCAATCATCCATTCCCAAAATGTGAAGATCTAAATGAACGATAGAATGTCTACATCAACTGTCCTAATTACTGACATATTACACTGGATTTAAAATTAAACTCTTGCTTTTCAATAATCTGTTTTAGTTATGTTTTATTACCTGCCCACAAAGCATTACAGTGGTGCTTAAAAGATTGTGAACCCTTTTGAATTTTCAATATTTCTGTATAGATATGACCTAAAATGTGATCAGTTTTCCATACAAGTCTTAGAACTAGATAAAGAGAACCCAATGAAACAAATGAGTCAAAAACATGATACTTGTTCATTCATGTATTGAGAAAAATGATCCAAAAAGGGTTCACAGACTTTTAAGCACCACTGTATATAAACTATGTGAGCTACGAAGATGTTGAAGAGAAACTGAACTGCTAAGGAGACTTGGGTTTGCAAGCAAAGGCAGAAGCCAGCCTTCTCCCATAGGCTGCAGATTTTGCAGCCCTGCTAATGCATGTGTTAATAATTTGCCCTTTTTTATTCAAACTCATTCAGAATATGCCCAATTAACTAGAGTAATTTGAAAATTATTTTAGAATAATCTCTATTTTTATTTTCACATTAACTGTTTTTGTTTTATGCTTATTTCAATATGAAATTCAGTCAGTATCCAATTAGGATCCACAGAAGCAGGACTTGCCCATCCAAGCCTGAACCATGGGCCTTCCTAAGAATTCCTATTAAATGCAGTACAAGGAAGGAGTCATCCTCCGACTTATAAATATTGTGTAAGCACACACTGCAACATCCAGAGGAAAAGGGGGACTGTGGGGACCATGGGAGGGCTTATATTTCCCATGGATTCTGCCAACCAATTGCCGGGGGGGGGGGGGAATCCACTAGGAAGGGGTGAATTGGAGTAATGGAAGAGCTCCAGAAACCCCTCTCAATGTAAAGGAGCTTTGTGAGGTTTGAAATCTCTACATTTGCATTTCATCTCACAGCCAAGCGAGTCCTTGCATCTACTGCTAGTAAAATTGCTGGCTGGGGTACTGCTGATACCTCACAGCAAATTCTTGTGAGTGTGCAGGGGGCACATAAGGTACACATGCTACAGGGTAGGTCTTCTGCGTTATGACCTTGATTGTTGTGCTGTTCCCCAAATGGCTTTTTCTTCCACATGTGCGCATAATGATTTGTGACATGAGGCATAAGTCTTCAAATATTAATTTCTAAATGCTGCTGGATATTTTAGATGAGAGGCACAGACACATAAATATTTCTTGAGATTCTGAAGCCATGGGTTGGGAGTTGGGAGAACTTTTTCTGATTTTTCTTGGGAAGAAATGAAAGTTGTAGGGAAAATAGAAACACATGACGTACTTATATGTGTAACACCCTTTCCAGATTTAAGTTCACTTTGCTATTTTAAAAACATAAACTGCATTTTGTATACTTGGGTTTATTCATACAATTATCTTGTTCTGCACGTCCATTATATATAAAAGTATAATTTAGTCAGACAATAATTTTGTATACTTTGTATAAATTATTGTATACAATAATTTGGGGGTCCTTCTAGACTCGCAACTCCTGCTCAAGAGCAGGTAGCACGCATGGCTAGGAGGGTCTTTGCACAGCTTCGTGTTGTGTGCCAATTGCACCCCTTCCTGGACTGGGAGGCTCTGCTCAGAGTTACTCATGCCCTGGTCACCTCCAGATTGAACTACTGTAATGCGTTCTACATGGGGCTGCCCTTGAAGAGTATCTGGAAGCTTCAACTGGTGCAGAATACGGTGGTGCGGGCAGTTATGTGTGCTCCTAGAAGAGCATGTATTACACCTCTGCTTCACGAGCTGCATTGGCTGCCAGTTTGCTTGTGGGTCCAATTCAAGGTGCTGGTTTTACCCTCTAAATACCTTCATGGCATGGGGCCGGGTTATCTGAGGGACCACCTCTCCCTGATCACAACAGCCCATCCCATTGGATCTGGCAGGAAAGGTATGCTACGGCCAGGGACTTGCATTTGATAGGTCCCAAGAGGTGGGCCTTCTCTGCCATGGCTCCCTCCTTGTGAAACATTCTCCCCCGAAGCTCGCCCCTTCCCTGCTGTCGTTTAGGAAGTCCTTCAAGACCTGGTTGTCATGAGGCCTGGGGGTCTTTGGGAACCATATATGGCTCCACTGTGATTAATATTCTTTCTCCATGGGGTTTGTATATTTTAAAATGTTAAATTTTTAAACTTTTTGATGATGATGTATTTTAACAATCACTTTTTTATCTTTTATAATGATTGTTTTTATCTATTTGTTATTTTATTTAATTGTTGTACGCTGCCCAGAGTCGCTTTGTGTGAGATGGGCAGCTATATAAATGTGATAAATAAAATAAATAAATAACTAGTTTAATTTACTTTAAAATGATAATTTTCTTGACAAATAGAACTATAAACTCGAAGAAACCTACTCTTGATTTGTCAGTTTGACAAACTGGGGAAAACTAAAGTTGAAGACAGAATAAAACATGATAATGAAATAGAGTTATGTATTCTGGGCTTAGACTTGTCCACATTTTTGCATTATTTTTAAGAAAAACTGTTAAGAATGGGGAAAAACAAGATGACTCATTGCACAAAAATTGTGTTTTTTGATGATGTCTCTTCGGTATTATTTTCTAAGCTACCACTGCAATCAGTGGTTTATTTGGGTCTTTTGGCCAATGACAACAACAATCAGCAGTTGCTGCTTCTTCTGGGACAAGAGATCTTACTTTAATCCTCTTGATAGACTTGTAATTCTGATAATCGAAGGTCTGTATTAGGAAAAGTTTCTCTACTCTTTCATATCTTAGTGGCTGAGTACAATGCTGATTCTTTTGATTAAAGGCTTCCCTTACAAATTATAAAAAGCATTTGGGAGGAATAAAGGATAACAATATATCAGTAATGTGTCCTATTACATTCATTACTGTAAAATAAAACATTTCATTGGAAGTTTTACTTTTGTGTTACAGCTAGCAGCATTCTATTAACTATACTCAAAGCACAAAACAAAAGATAACACTTCCAAGTAAAGAAATTGTATTGAAAATCTGTTTTTCGTATATGTATAAAGGAAAAATGTGGGCTCCTTTTTTCTGCTAGCTATAAATAAATTCTACATTAAAAATTGCTGCTATACGTACCCCGAGTCCTTACTTGGTACAGAGAAAGAGAGCAGCAGAACACTATAGAACTGCTCCCACTAAAAATAATCATTTTGCAATATCAATTAGTGCCATGTCAAGGCTCTATAGGGTCAGGCCTGGAAGCAGTCAGTTGGAAGTGCCTAGACCAAGTTAGGTCAAAGTCAGCAAGACCAGAGGCAGACTTGTAGATATGTAAGGTAGATAGATTCCAAAAGTTGGCAACCTAGGGGAGAAGAACAGAATGAAGGATGTCACAAAATTCTGTATAGCTACTCTTGCAATAAGTTAACCAGGCTGAGGAACCAAGCCTGAACCCACAAGAATATGATGCCAGTCGGTTCCCTGTCGGTAGCCCTAATCACGTGACTTGGTTCAGCTTTAATGTATTCTACCTAATCTTCTATTATGGTACGGCACATCTGCAAAGCAAGTATCAAGCCAATAGGTCCTTCTGTTCAAGAGCTTCCTTAGCATGCAGAAAGTAAAACTGGGGCTCTGCTGCCAGGGTATTCTTTGGTTTGAGTCGCCTGGTGCCTTTCAGTCCAATTCTTTTTATTTGTGGGTACTAACTACAGTATTTCCTGGCAAGAATACTTACTAGAGAGAGCTATGTTGCCAAAACCTCATAGCAACCCCACCATTTGTGCTCTCTCTGAGCTGTACAGTTCTCTTGACTTCAGTTGAAGTGGGCAGATAGTTGTTTCACTGGAATGGATAACTGGATAAAATATGTCCTAAATGTTATGGGTATTTGTAAGAAAGCCAGGTAGCCTGACCTATATAAAACACAACAAAACCACCCCCAAATACACATTCATAAAATGGTCCCAGAGATCTAGAGGGGGCCAGGAAGGGAAAGACTGTTGAAATGCTTACTAAGATAGAGAGAGATTGAGGGCCTTTACTTCCTTTGAAATATTCCCTTTTCTGTAAATAAGAAAAAACTCAGCAGGAATGAGCGCTGTTGAAATATATTATTCAGTTTCTGAATCTCTTGCTAGTAATTGCTAAAGATGTGGGGGCAGGTGGAAGTATGTTGCTAACACAACAGCAAAGAATGATGTAGGAGTTCTGGCCGAAACAAGGCAGAAATTATCATAAATGACAGACTGAAGTGGGAGTCAGCAGCAATGGGAAGGAGAACACGAACATAGCAGGAACCGTATGTGAAGAAAAAGAGATTATAGTTGGAGGGAGGGGAGTGGTCAGGTAATTCTTTCTTCATTAACTTTAGAAGATCTTTACAAAAGCAGGCTAACACACTAGCTATAGTATTAAAACTCTACTTTGCATAATGGAAGGTACACAGAATTTTCCGAGGCCTTTTCATATATTACACAGTAACAAATCTAGGACTGCCATAGATTTGCACATATGTAAGGAATTATACCCTGAAAAATACTGAAGTATTTCCAAATAATATAAGTTTATTACATATTGAATTTGTTATGCCGATGATTACTGAATTGTGGTGGTGGTGGTATAGAATAATGTACATTTGACATCTTTAAGATCTAAAATGTCCTCAGAGCTACTCTACAGTACGTAATCTTAGAGCTCTGCTATCTCATAGAGGAAAAAGACAAGAGAAAATTGTCAAGAGAGAGCACAACTCTAAAGATGTGGGGTGAGAACACAGAATAGCCTCTGAGAACATCAGGCAAGAAGGGTTACCATGTGAGCAACAGTAGTCATCAGCTACAGCAGGCCTCTCCTGCATACAAGGAGTATATCTGTATTTTTTAGGGGCTGAAATATGTGAAAATTGAATCTAAAATGGAAGACTGTAGGGGATATGCCAGAGATATTACACAAATGGGACACTTCACCAATTGAAGAAATAACAATCCAAGAAACATGTCAAGTTCTCTCCTGCCAAATTACAGTTACAACCCCTCAATCTCCTGGGTTCTTTTCAGAAAAAAACTACAATTGACTTACACAGTAGGCCACTTATGGCTTTATTCATTTATTTATTCAATTTGTAGGGTTGCCCATATCAAACAAGTGACTCTGGGCGGCAATCAATCATGAAATCAATTAAAAACCAAATTACAATCACAATACTAAAAATTAAATACATACAGCAGCTGAGAGAAATGTGAAGCCCCCAGGAAAATAAGTGAGGAAACATTTTTGTGAGTTCTCAAGAAAGAATGGATTGGGTATTGTGAGAAAGTAGCTGTTGAAAGAGATCCAGAGGGCCATTGTTTTATTTCTGAATTTTACATCATCCAACTACCAAATACAGCTGGGAGAAAGAATTTAAGCCTGAACATGTAATTCTGACTTTTGTGTTTTTTACATGACGCATAAACTAGAAATATCAATAGATTTTCTTGGACCACTAATGCCAAACGCTATTGCCTGTAATCTTCCTAGATTAAGCTGTAGCTGCTTTAGAAAAACATATTTGATCATTCATACTAGGGTCTTATGATTCCTACTTTATTATCCAGGCCCGAAGATCAATATTTTTCTATCCCCCAAGCAAACAACCATTTCTGTTCTTGGCTGTTGCATCTTCATGTTATATTACCCTACCTTTCCCCCCCATCATGGAATTCAAAGAGTGAGTTCTATGATTAAACCTGCTTCTTTTTTACAACTAATCTCTATTCCCTCTCCTTCAGCTATTTTCCTGGACTCATTTCTCCAACTCTCCAGCAAATCCATATCAGCACTTCTGCCTTTCTTTCATGGCCTCCTAAGGACACAGTTAAAACTCTTCATACGAGAGGACTCCTACGCAGCCAAAGCCCTGTTACTTAACTTGAGTGGTAGCCTATCTCTGAATCATTATCCTCAGCAGTTACTGTTTGCTAATATTCCCTGTCACTTGGGGAGCAGCTGAGAGGAATCATTTGCAGCGAAAATTAATCAGCATAAAAGCACCTTGTCTTTAATCTCTTTACAAATAAGTCTTGAGTGTCACCGTACTCCTTATATTAAAAATTTCAAATGAAGTTTCCAATCAAATGTCACATTGCAGCGCCTCCCCCCCCCCCCGTAATGCAACCGTAGGCCTTGAAGGAAAAGCAACCATGGTAACCAGCTAAACACTGTTGAGTTGAAGTGGCAGCAGCCCCAGCCATCATCTCCAAAGAACACAGAGTGCTGCTGCCCTTCAACGCCTCCCACTTCCATTTCTCTCGGCTTTCCTTTTTATCTTCTCCCTAATTAAACAAGTTTCCAACCACAAAATTGACACTGGAGATGATGTGCTATTGTTGTTATCATCTGTTATAGGTCTTGGCATTAAGCAGGCCCTACTGTTTAGTTGACTTTAAAGGCAGATTTAATACCCTCTGGAATTAATTAGGAATTTCCTGTTCCTTTTAGCTGTAAGGAATTTCTGATTTACATTAGAATGTATTCTCTTATGCTTTTATTCTCACTTCTAGGATGGATACCTGTGCAATAATCTGCTTGGGCTAAGGTTTCTTTTTTCTTTTTTTAAACCTTTTATTAAACTTTGCTTCTGGGATGCAGATCACTAACTGGCAATATTCTTATTTAATATTAATATTTAATAACACATATGCTTTTTTAAAAAAGGTAAAAAAATATTTAACTCCTCCCTGGTTCTATTATCTTTGGGGGAAAAAATCTGAGCTCCTAAAAACATATTCACTTTGAATCCAGCCTGTTACAGCAACGTTGACTTCTATGCCCTATGCAGCAAATATTCATGTCCGCTGACTCTATTCCCTACAAAAGAGGCTTACTAGATCTGCTCACCTAGGCTAATCAAAACTGTTACTTGAAATACAACCTTATTTTTCTTTCAACTGCAAGTGGAATTTGGATTTGGATTCTCTGCTTTGCTTATTTTCAAATGGTCACTATATCCAACTGATGCTTGGGCATTGCTGTGATATGAGAGCCATCGAAACGGAAATATAAAACTACTTTATTATTATTAAAGCTATTGTCTACAAAAGCTACATCACACTAGTCACTAAATCCATCTCTCAAAATAAATGACTTAAAACACTATGGTGGCATTTCAAAACTTGGTTATGGGAATAGTATAAGCACTTAATCCACAGGTTGAGCACAGAGATGTAATATTAAAAAAACAAGCAGGGGGATAAAGAGGATGCAATGCTGCCTTATGTACATAGAACTAAAATCAGCACAGGCTTTACAGGCAGAAACTTGAATTTATTTTAGCATTTTTACTGCAGTTCTTCACAAACCTTGACAGTTCTGGACTAAAAATACATAGAAACATATTCTTTATAAAACCATATTTCAAAATTCAGTCTTAAACAACACTAGAAACCACATTACTAGCAAGTGTGAAAGATACAAAAGCCAGTGTGGGACTCAAGTCGTAATGAAGTTGGCCTACTTTTGTCTCTGAAACTTTTAACCCATATGTTTATTGTATGGCCAAAAAGCCATATCCTGATGTTATAGAAGGTACAGATATCCACAGCCAGGATGGGACTTGCTTTCTGTGTTGAGTGCTTCTGACTACCATCACACTGTATACTTGATGATCAATGACCGCTTTATGATTAGAAATAGGGGAACAAAGTAAGTTTGGAATTCAGTAGGATAAACAAAGAAACGTACAGATTTCTTCCTGCCTGTATTAAAATATATTAGACATGTTTATATGACTACCTGGACAGAGCATCTATTCACAATATATATTCATATATTCACATTATGTACACAGATATATTTTCATGTAACTTTACAGTCTGAATGCCTAGTACCATAACATGTTCCTGTTGCTATAAAGTATTTAAACTGTAAGAAATGAAAAGCTTGCATTGCCAGGTTCCACTGCTTTCAAGGCTTAATAAATCAGTACATTTTATCAATACTATTCCCAATATTATTAGTGAAATAATTTAATGGCACAGTCTTATGAAGGTATGAAAGGAGACATAAGACTCCAAGATGACGTGAATGAAGTAGGGAAGTAGAGGAAGTGAAATGCTCCAAATTGAAAGAAAGCAGATGCTTTCTGTTTCCCTCCTATTGGGAGGGAAAAACACGTTTGAGAAGATGGACATTCCACCTATCCAAGAGTGTTTCTCAACGATCAAAACTATTTGAAATTCACTAGTCCACATAAGAAAGAGAAAAATGAAGGGAACAGTAGCTGCCCATTTCATACACGCAAACAAGACTATTCTAGGCAGATTAGAGCAAATCTCATGTATTCTCATCCACTGTACTATTTATCACAAGAAGCAACCTGAAGAGTCAGCTTAGGTAAGCCCATCAGCTGGCAAGAATGCAAGAGTCTTGCTGTTCTTCAACCGAAAGAACCAGAATTAAACTAACGACAAGTAGAATGGCCTACATTTGATGAAGCAAACTGTTATTTGTTTATTTAATTGTATTGGGTTAATTTATATGGCTGTCCATCTGAAGTTAATGACTCTGGGCAGCTATGTTAAAGAAAAAACATTTTAAAAAAACAGAAACACAGAACCCCCCCCCCCCCAAAAATAACTCCCCCCACACACACATAAAACAGCAGCTGGGGTAAAAACAGATCCATCAGTAACAACATAAGCAATGTACCAACTCAACCCCATCTCCTGACCCTCAGGCCTGATGGCAGAACCAGGTCTTTAAGGCCTTACGGAAGGCCAACAGGGTTGGGCCAATCTGATCTCTATTGCCTGTTTAATCTCATTACACTATAGCCAATTGCTTATTTGTAAGCAATAAATAAGATACACATGCTTAAAATGAATTATATTTCACAGTTATGTAGCAAGGTGATGTGCAGGTGATCATTCCTTCTTGAGAAAATCCAGAAAAGCTGTTACCATCAAATTCATACTGTGCCCAGGCTACCCAATGCAGGTATCTATCATAAAACATATTTTTGTAATAACTTTATTACATTTTTAAACAAGAAATATAAAAACTAACAAGTACTAATATTTAAGATAAAAGGAAGGAAGGAAGGAAGGAAGGAAGGAAGGAAGGAAGGAAGGAAGGAAGGAAGGTGGAAATGACTTCCAATTTTCTTTTACGACAGTTATAGATTTAAATTGAACTCTTACTCTAGGGTTACAACATAACTTTCATTTTTATATTATCTAATATTTTTTCTAATCATCAAAGTCATATCGTAATTTCATTTTTTTCTGTTTCATGCAAAAAGTCCAAAAAGTGTTTCCAATCAGCATTGAACTTAATCGGTGTCTTTTCTCTGATCAAAGCTGTCAATTTAGCCATCTCAGCAAGCTCCATCATCTTCATGATCCACTGTTCCTTTGTGGGTATTGTCAAATCCTTCCACCGTTGTGCATATAAAAGTCTCGCTGCTGCCACCAAGCATGATGAAAAGTCCCCTCTTGTTGTTCACATTTTCAAAATGTATTTGAAGTACCTTTTAGTATTTTAGACAATTTTTCTGGTGACAAATATTATATTAACACATGAGTGTGAGTCCTTGTTTGTTTGGTTGAGCTGAAGGCAGAGAGAAATGTGTGCTTGCCTATCTTCTTGTCTGCACACAGGTAAGCAATGCCCTGAATTTTAAAGCATGCAGCCCTTAGGGGAAAAGTATTGTCTACTTGTCTTAGAACAACCTTTCAATTTCTAAGGAACCCAGTTCAGAAATGACTGATCTTCAGCAGGAATGAGAAGACTTGGCTCGCACATCTTACCCAGCACTAAGCTCTCCCACACATAGACATTTCCAAAATGAATCACATTCTTTTTATGCCAACAGAGATCCAGAATGTCTTTGAGAAAACTAAAGGCAGCAAATAGGCATAATTTTCAGCTTTATAGGTAGTCCTTGCTTAACAACCACAATTGGAACTGGCAACTCCATTGCTAAGCAACGTGGTCTTTAAGCAAGACATCACATGTCTATGATGGACTTATAACCTCACCTCTGCCATGATCATTAAGAAAATGAGCACCTGTGGTCATTAAGAAAAATGTCACATGACCACTACTCATGATTTTACTGCTGGCTTCTCCACTGACTCTGCTTGTCGGAAGCCAGCTGTGAAGCGCACAAATGGCGATCACATGACCATGGGATGCTTCGACGGTTGTAAACACCCACTGGTTGTGAAGTGCCCGAATCTCGATCACGTGACCATGGGGACACTGCAACAGTCGTAAGTCCAAGGACTGGTCATATAGTTACTTTTTCAACACTATTATAACTTCGGACAGTTGCTACACAGGGCAGTCATTAAGCAAGGACAACCTATATATATCATGTTTGTCCCCATCTTTTATCATGTAAATGTTGCTTCAGAGCAATCTGAATAAAGTTGATTTATGTGTAGAATTACTTTTAATCTGACTGGGTAACAGGACAGACAACTGAAATTCAGGAGGCTCTTTTGAGAAGACTCTTTCCCCACAACCTTAGAAACACAAAAAAACAAACAGGCTAATCAAGAAACCAAATTCATCCCCAGAGACCAATTTGAAAGTAATGACTGGGAAGGACAAATATGTACAAGAGACAGAAGAATATAACTCTGTCTATCCTTTCTCTGTTCCTGATCTTGCCAAGTTTAAAGTAGATTTCCTACTCATGATCACTTGAATGAGAGTAAATGTCTTATACAATAAGGAATACTGCTTTATTAGGGTTGTTAATTGTGTGAAAATTTTAAGTGAATTCAGGTAAATGTAAAAACAGACAGTACTCTACTTATGAACAGGTTACATTCCAAGAGGCTGTTCGTAAGTCCATTTTGTTCGTAAGTCCAATCATGGTGCGTATGTGCATACCTACACCCGGAAGTTTATGGCACACCGCATACATATGCATGCATGCCATAAACTTCTGGGCAGATGTATACGTGTGCTGTAAACTTCTGGGCATACATAGGTGGTGTGCCGTAAAGTTCCTGGACCTTCCTTCCAGGACCTTCATTGTTGGAGGTTTGTTCATATCGACAAAAGTTTGTAAGTCGAAAGTTTGTAAGTAGAGGACTGTCTGTAGAAGTTTCTTTCAGATCTCCCTTTCAGCTGTTGGCATCAGAAATAATATGATATTACCAACCAAATAAAAAATACTATATTTCCATGCAGATTGTGAAAAAAGTTGGTTACAGTAAGTAACAGTTTTGCTTACTTAGTACAGTAAGCAAAAAGCATGTACTACAGGATTATACAGCAGGATGAGATTCATTTAAGATGGCAGTTCCATCAGTAAACAAGAGTCTCCTGAATTTCAATGTCAAGCAAGTTTAAAACAAAACAAAACACGGATGACTGAGAAGAATTCAAAAGCCAAAAGCATGTAGCTTGCAAACATGTGAATGATTTAATCAAGACACTTTAGCACGCATAACAAAACACTAAGTTTCATGAGTGTTCTAAAAGAAGTGGGCATAATTAAGATTCCTGGCTTCCACCCATGGAAAATTGGACCAATTATTTGAAACAAAACAAAGAAGATAAACTGTTGTGGCAACAATACAAAAATGGGGTGCCACTCCCACCTTCAGGGATTTTTTTTTTTTTAATCTACCTTACAGTCCTAGTTGTCATTGATGGTCTTATGTCCAAGTGCTGATCAGAAGGATTCTGCAGCACTTCAGATTCAGCTCCAAAAAGGCACTTTGGAGCACATGGGAGAAAAAATGTGGCACTTGTTCACTCCTCTTTTTGCAGGATTGTATGGCTGCCCTGCACAGTTGCAGATCAGTACTAAATAGGTCCAAGGTAGTTTATAATGCTTGTTTGTTAATTAGTTTGTTTATTTGAGTTCAACAAAGCTATATACAAACAGGACCTTTTAATTTAAAAAAACCTTCTAAAAGGTAATTCATTTCACTAACATTCAAAACTTCAGTCCTCACTTTTTTTTTTTTTTGTATCTGCATTGCAACTGAATAAAACCCAGCACCATGGATTCCCATCTGTAAGCTCAGGATGAATCAGTGTGGACTCTCCCAATACCACTATATATCTACTAGGGAAGGAAAAGGAGATTAAAGCTTCAGCATCAAAGTACTGGGGAGCTATCAAGCCAGTGTATATCCTGCTCCACAAATGATCAGATATTTGATTGTATCAAAAGACAACTGAAAGGTTGTTATGCTCCTGCTCCACACACACACACACACACACACACACACACACACACACACACACAGATCTCCAGCACAGAAGGACTGAGATAATTTTTATTCTTCCTCTTTTAAAAAATGTGGTCAAATGCCAGTACTATTTTTGTTTTCATTTTGACTGCACTATTAATGCATATTATTCTTCACTGGAAAATACAAGAAGAAAAAAGAAGGGTGCCTGCATCAAAATGAGCTTAAAGTCTAAAGGGATAAAAGAGAGTAGAAAAAGCAGCAGCATTAGAGGAGGAAATTGAATAAGAATTTTCCAAAGGGGTAGCCATGTTAGTCTTTTGCAGCAAAAAACACAAAGAATTTTGCAGCACCTTGAAGACTAACACATTTATTTTTCAGCCATTAAGTTCTCTTTGTTACTTTTAAATGACAGGAAGATCTAAAGCAGCTTTCCAAACAGATGCTTTCCAGAAGTTTGAATGACTCTTCTCAGATTTCTCAAACACATCTGGAGAGCACCAAATAGGGAAAGGCTGATCTAAGGTAACCTCTTGACTATTTTTTTAATACACCAGGGTTTCTACTGCCTATTAAGTTTAAAAGACTTTAAACATGTATTAGAACTAAGTATTAATAACTGAATTGGTTAAACCTTGACTATTTCAAGAAGTTCCATAAATAAAATTAGAAAGCAGCAATTTTAATTTCACCCCCTGCAAGTGTATTCATAAATATTCTTATATTGTAGAAATGAATTATTAATTACCAACCTTAAAGCCAAAGTATATGTCCCAGGTTGTCGTTGGCTTTCACGAATAAGATAACTCCCTTCTGCTACGCTCAATAATTGATCTGCTTCTTCTCTCGATATCATCCCATGAAACCTGAAAAACAATGTCTATCTATATCAGCACAATACAAGAGAATGTTTTTGGAAGAGAAACATATCAGAAAAGAAGCAAATTCTTAATTTTTTCATTAAAAAACACATTATTTTATTTTTTAAGAAATGGATAAAAAACTAAAGTTCTTTTTGAGTATAATCATGTTGATTTCTCTACTTAGCATGTAAATAGGTTGTTTATTTTCAGTATTTATACACAAACACACCCTACAGATTCTGTTTATATCAGGTACTTCTGATCATCTCAATTTATAGAAAGTTGCCCATTTTGTCTTTGATTCTCATCAACATTAAGACTGCACATATTTCTCAACAGTGAAAATGTAAGAATCCCTGGTTGGATCCTAAGGACAAGTCTTCAATCTGAATATCATCTCAGTATCATAATTTACACATATTTTTTCCAATACCGTGCACTTGTAACTTCCCATGAATGAAGCATTTGTCTTTGAATCGTTAAAGCAGCTGTATCTTTTGCAAGGCCTGCATGCTGCTTCAAAAGCTGTCTCCAGCAGACTCTACGCATATGTGAAGGCACAGCCACTTTGCTGTTAATCCCAGCAGACGAATGATCTATACATGCATGCAGAGACTAAGGACTGCCCATAAAACAGCTGACAGCCTAGCAAAAGATGCAGATGCTTGAATTATTTGAAAAGGAGTACTTTATATGTGCTAATGCTTATTGCAAAATGCCTCCTTCAACTGCTTTGCCGCACCTTAGTTTAGAGAGTCCCTCTCTCACACAATTATATTTTTTGTTTTGCCCATGAACAAATTCTCCTATTTATGTTTCATCCATTTTAACTCATAAAAAGCAGAATATCATTAATCTCATAGTGTAGTTCCCCAAATATGCATACCATTTATAAACATCACTATAATAAATGTCAAGACAATGTGGCAAATGTGAAAATATAAAAATAAAAAATCCCAATTAGTGTTATGAACATTCCAAGCTTCAGAGATATTTTTAGTGAATGCTGACAGTCCCTGTAGAGAGATAGTCAATATTTACCAGCATATATTGTCCATCAGACAAATAAGCAATTTGAGTTAAAAATATCACTAACCACAAATGTTAGGAACCAAAGTACACTGAACAGGGTTTTGGGGGAACTAGGACCTAATTCAACTTCTCATCCAGGAAGCTTTATAGATGATACAGAATATCACTGCTAACTTCACCCCTAATTCTTTAATGCTATTTTCTGATATATAAGAAAGGTTTGATGACAGAAGCAATGAAAGTATCCAACCTCCTCTATCACAAATAATTCTAGAATTGAAGAAAAACTTGATTTTACTGGTTGCATAAATTTGCCCAAAGCTGAAGATCTACTAAGTCAAATTCCAAATGGAAATTTATACATTTAAAGAAACCAAATTACCCTTATACAAATTTTCTAAATTACTGATTTTTACTGCTGAAAAAATATATATAAATTAGGAATGTTCTTGCTTTCTTGTGTTAATTCAACGATTAAAAAAAAAAAACTAGAAAAGAGAAAAAAATGAAAATCTTTTTTCCTTCTCTAGGTAGTATAGAGTTTTCCTTTTTTCAGTTCTTCATATGATTTTTTTACATAACAGGTTAGGTTTATTTTCTAAACTGCACAGAGTTTTATAAATAGTAGTAATGTATAGTTAAGTTGCTATTCAATTTATATATAGTACCACAAACTATTTTTTCTAAGAATATTAGTTTTAATTTTAATAAGTAAAAATAAAAAAACTGCGTTAACTCCAGAACTATAGGAAAATTGAAGTCCTGTTTCCGAACTTTATGAAGAAAGTAAAAACAAGCTCGCTATATACAGTATTTTTCTAAGAGGTTTTAACAAAGCAACAAAAATGACAGCTTTTCTTTTTTTGTACTTAAAAACTAGCACATTCATTTTTAGGGAGGCAGCTAAATGTGTTCAATAAAAACTTGATTCCAAGTCCAAAACAGGGAACATTTCAGTCAGACTGGAAAGAAATCTGATTTGATTACTGAGATTGTACATGTCAACATTTTATCCTGTGAGCTACTGATGGTTGAACAAGACTGCCTATGCTGAAACCAGAAGTAAATTACAAAATAATCCTATCTCTTTATATAGCCTCTGTAAGATAAATTGAGACATTATGAGCAAGTGGAGGAAAGAAAGAACGAACAGAAAAAGTAGCCATTGGACATATTTTTAATATTTGCTAAATAGTTCAAGGCAATGAATTGACAGCACCATACTTACTCCCGTCCGTAGTATTTAGGTCTGTTCTCCACCTATTGAAAAAGAAAGGAGCATTATTTGACTTGAATATACAGGCATTATAAAAAATGAGGTCCATTTATTATATGATTTGATTAAGAATTAAGACTTTGTATTTTCTCCAATTGCTACTATACTAGAAAATTTGCTGAATTTCTCCAACCATTAATGTTAGGAAACCTTGCTTCATTTAACAGTGTTAATTTCAACTGTAAAGACAAACGTAGGCTAATTTCTAATTTTTTTAAGCCCAGAATAATGGATGCTACAACTTTATTCACAAAAATCTTCTAAAATTAAACAGCAATTTCACATCTGATTTGTGCTTAGAAAGTTCTGCGGAAGCCACATTCTACCACTCTATAACATTACATCCACTTGCATGCATAACACAGTGAATATGAAGTATCACAATGTGATCCAGGGAGGATATGACAGGAAAGGTCTCTCCAACAGATGAAACAGGACAGAAAAACAGTTGAAAGCAAGTAACATAGAAGATCCTCTCCCTCTCCCCTGGTTCACATGAAGCATGATGAGTCATGATTTCTTTGCTTTAAGTTTCACACAATGTGTTAATCTACATTATGGTTTAACTTAGATATGAGTTAGGACTTTATGGCTTGTTCATCAAATCATGATATTTAAAAAATCCTAGCAAAAGTCCTGTTACATATGAATACAGTTACTATGTTCAATTCCAAATAACAAAGAATGTAAAAAGTGCTTTTTTGTAACAGATCAAAGGACAAGTTAGTCCAACATCCCCCTTTTTCCCACAAGAGGCAAGAAAATAACTCCTGAAAGCCAGCAAAGACATAAAGGCAAGAAGCCTTTCCCATCCTTCCTCCCCACTCCCCACCCTGCAGTATTTGGTATTCAGAAGCATGCTGGAGCCTACTCAACTTAAGTCTGAACTCAACTGGTGCTGATAAAGAATAAAATGTCTAATGATAAAATCTATTTTAAAAAAAAACACGTTTTTCTCAGAAGTTCAGTATATCCTCCCTGATGACAATCAAGTTCCAGATCTTTGTCCTAAAACTGATTAAAGTGGGAACTGTTGACAGTGGAAAGCATTGTGGAGAGGTAAACTACATAGGCCAGGATGGTCCTCTGACCTTGGCAGACCTGAGCTGCTTCCACTGAGGAGGACCTCACTGTGATGAGCAGATGAACAGAGAACTCTATCTATGTGTGTACACTGCACAAAAAGCCTTAGTGCAGTGGTGGCAAATTTGTGGCACCACAGACATTGAACGATGTTGAACTACGGTTCCCTATATCAGTCACAATTAGCTATTCTGATTGGGTTTGCTAAGGTGTGTTATTCAGCAACATCTGGGGAGCCCTGAGTTCTCTGTCACAACTGTAGTGAGTTGGAAGCAGCATATGCAGTAGACATGTATGAGCTCATGTCACATAAACAAATATGCAGGAAGTCAACAGCAATGAAGTATCTAGCTAAACAACAACAAACCCCCCCCCCCCCCCCCCAAGCAATGAAAACAGTTGTAACTACGATCAGGTCATTAAATTGTTTGGGAAATGCCAGCTGTCTTCTGTTCTATCACTTCTATGCTATCTCTTTTCTATTCTCTTTCTCCTGAGACAGCACTACCTTATCTAGGCTGGAAAGATCCAGATGATCACTACAGCCCGGTTATGGCTGCTCTAGTTGATAACAAAACAGTTATCATGCTGGATTTACGCCTCAGCATTTTATGAATCTTCCGGAGTTACTCAGTGATCTGATTTAACTCCTTGGGCATCATGCAAAAGAATGCTCATAGCCTAATTCTCTTAATCACAAAATAACCGCATTCTCCCAAATGACAAGAGGAAATAACCTACAAATACTCCAGTGATAAAAATATCCTAAATAT
The DNA here is from genome assembly GCA_030867105.1 of Liasis olivaceus. NCBI lineage: Eukaryota > Metazoa > Chordata > Lepidosauria > Squamata > Pythonidae > Liasis > Liasis olivaceus. Next base: position 146,795,713 of record CM061349.1, read on the forward strand.
TTGTGAAGACCTAGTAGCCATTATATGATTCACCCCTGAATTTGCTGTCATCTCTCTCTACCAGCAGTGTTTTATCTTATAGGTCTTCTCTGCTGGAATAATTTTTGTGCCAGAGATTAAATTCTACTCACTGCTCTGCAGTCAATCATGCCATATAGTCAATCCCTAAAAATGCAATCATGTTTCTTTTTCCTTGTCTCTCCAGGCCCAACAAAGGTTCATTCTGAATTCTTGGCACTGGAAACAGCACCAGTTTCTCTGGGACCAGTGTTCGGTGGAAGTGCCACAGCCTGGCAAACCCTCTGAAGCAGGCACGCAGACCCTTCTGGAGGAAGGGTGCCTTGGACATTTGTGAAGCACTTCTTCAAACGCTTTGCATAGCCCTAACCAACACCATTTCATTCTGGAGAGAAAGGTGCCAGGTTTTTTTTTTTTTGAGTTAGGTTCAGTTATTATTTCTAATATATTTACATGATGTAACAATTCAATTTCTTTCAGAAGACAGTGCTAGCTGACCACTGCTCTAAGAAGAATGCTAATGGCCAGGCAAAGGTTCAAAAAAGCAAAACAAGAAGGCCAGGTCTGCTGACAACAGGAACTCAAGAAACTTCTTATTTGCCCACATGATTCAGGATTGCACAGTTGTTTGACTGTAAAGATGAGAGTCAAATTTAAGTGTACATATAAAAATCCTAATTTCCTTCATGGAGTATAGTTTCATTCAAATTAGTTAATGCAATATGTTCTCGATGTGGATTCGTATTACAAATGACCTCCATAAAAGAGACTTGGGTATGATTTTAGCCTTACATACATACAAGTTCATTTCAGGAAACTATTGGATGAAATTAGAATCTTTAGTTCCACAGTACTAAAGCTCCTGAAATTAGACTTTACTATTCCTACAATTATAATATAAATGAAGAAAACGTATGTGTTTTAAAATGGCTTTCCTTCACTTCTGACAATCCGAAGTATTAAAAGCAGAAAACAGGAAACATTAAGGTGAGAATGCCTTAATATTTAACCTTTAGAGGTTACATGTAGAAAACAAGTGGTATCTTTCTAAATTTGCTTTGCTAAGCTTTTCAGAACCTTTCAGGGCCCCTCCAGGTTAATGCATACATAAATCCAATTTCTGAATAAGCATGCATTTAATTGCTTTCCTGACTTCAATCCTATGGGAGTGTAAATGAACCAGAAATAAAAATGAAGCCCTGATTTTTGAAGCTACTCTAATCTGCATCTTAACACAGTTTTGACATCCTTTTTCCGTCTTCTTCTATAGCCGTAGATACTGTTATGATCAAGGTCCACAACCTAGCTGCACTGCAGTTATCCAGGATATTTGAAAAGTGCTCTATCTGTATTACTTTACACTAAAGTAGGAATGAACATTAGATCCACTTGTAAATACCCAAATAAGAGCTGCTGTTGTTTCATTTCACTTCAGGGTATCAGCAAATGTCACACACTGTTAACACCATAAAATAACTCTATATTTTCAGTGCAACTGATATTATGTCTTGGAGATATATTATGACTGATGATCAGTTTCCACCATTATGAACTTCAAGTGTTTTTAAAATTAGTTCTATCATTTAAAACAAAAAGCAAATAATTATTGGTCTTCATAATGCCACTTTAAGTCAGCTGTCTGTTACAACTGGATTGATGAAAAAGAGGCAGAAGGAGATGTGCAGGAAGCAGAGGACACCAAGAAAGTGATCTTACAGAAAGTCTCTACAAAGGATACATAAAACTAATGTTGAAAGATGTAGGATAACAGCAAAGGAGTTTGGAACACTCCAAGGGGAAATGGCAGATAGGCAAGGGAGGAAAAGCAAATATTCATATATTGATTAAAAAGCTGAACTTCTGATTCCATCTGTATTGTTCATGAAAACATCACAAACTCTATTATCAGAGGTTTCAGCCATATGCTAACAATATACACCTGTGTTTTTACCTAACTGCTGCGTTCCTGCATTTTTTTTCTCTCTCTCTCTCTCTGGTTAAACATTTAAAGATACTCCATTTTAATTAGATAGAGAGACCTTAACAACCATAATCATTCATAAGATCATTGTACATATAATCATTCATAAGATCATTGAAATTCTTGGTCACTGAAGACCTAACAGGAGAAAAGACATACATGAAACTCATCTGGCCTCTATTTATGAAGCAGTGTGCAAACATATAGTTCTTGCATGTATGTTTCTGACCAGGAGTTGGTCTGTGCATGGACCACTGGCCATTCATTTGGCAGATGGAATCCTCCTCCCTGCTCCCACCTGAAGAGACCATTGATGTAATTGCTGATGAACTGACTTGGGCCAAGGACCATCTTCTCAGCAGAACTTTTGAAACAAGCTAAGAATATGTACACGAAAGCCTACACCTTTGCTTACACCTAACCTTAAAGGGATGAGTAATGAATGCAAACCACTTAGGTTATTTGGTGAATGCCTATTAAATTGTTATTAATGTGTCAAACTCAGAGCTAGATTGAAAAGACACTGTGTTACATGTAAAGCTTAGTATCATGCAGAACCAACTATTATTAGTAATTTGTTCTGATCACTTTTAACCTTTATGGATGGGAATAAATATTTGCTAGGGAAATATTAAAAATGTTTGCCAGTCAATGCTGGCAGCAACCAGGGCTTTCTTTAAAAGCGTGGGGCTATTTTATATTTACTTGTGTTTTATTCTTCATTCTAAAGGCTTAAGGCATATTTGGAAGAACTGCACAAAGAAACTCCTATTTAATTCAATAAATTAATCCTGTTTGGTATCTAAGTGGTATAAGCTATTAAAATCATGACAGTACTCTGCATCCAGTATTTAAGCCATGTCAAAATGACAAACACATTTCGAAGATTATTTTCCTCTTCTCTTGGGTATACGATTAAAGTATTGCAATAAAATTAAAGCTTTAATCGTTTTCAATGCCTACTTAGTATAAACAGGATCTGCATTATAGCAAGTCAAACTTTGCACTGTAACATATTGAAAATTAAAATTGATGTTACTTTCTGATTCAGCTGCTTACTATATGACAGGTGTGTGGGCTAAAACCAAGGCAGGAAAGCAGAGAGCTTCAGACCAGACAAAACTATAATGTAAACATGGTGCAGTTGCCCTCTGCATTTTAGTCTGGGAAAAGAGCAGTAAAAAGTCCATTACCATGAAAGGGCAGGATAAAATCCCCTATGATTAAACTCTGGGGCTGACATAGGTGTGAACATGGCCGGATTCCTGTATTCTGTAGCAGCTATGTAGATAGGACTTCTTTCAGTCTGCAAAAAGCGTTCCTATAACCGTGCTGAGTCTTTCAAGATTCTGCTGCTAGTTAGTTACTGAGTAAGGTGGTCAAGTAACTAAAGAGTCAGGTGCTGCATGACACCTGACAAAAGGTAACGTGATAATACTAAACGATAAAGAAAGCTGTTGACATAGTTATTCCAACATTTTTGCAGTAAATTTAGATCTGTCTAATGAGATAAGAGAAGAAAAACATCTATCTATCTATCTATCTATCTATCTATCTATCTATCTATCTATCTATCTCACTCACTCACTCACTCACTCACTCACTCACTCACTGTATATGGCCACCCATCTCAAACAAGAGACTCTGGGCAACTAACAACAATTAAAGAACCATTAAAAAAAGAACCCAAAATAAATAGACGATTACAGCCAAAATTCAAAAAAAAAAAAATCAATACAATATCAAGCATCATTCTTATTCATTTTCCCATATGTATTGAAGATATCTGTGTTTTTTCTTTTTATTGTGAGCTGCCCAGAGTCACCCGTTGGGGGAGATGAGCGGCATACAAGCCGAATAAATAAATAAATAAATAAATATCAGAGGGAAAGGGCTGGTTTCAGAAAACAAGCAATCAGGATTAAAAGAAGCATAATTTACTGCTTCTCTTGCAGCATATCCTTAAGGATGATCTTGAGAGTGTTCTTTGATATTAGTGCTCCAAGATGGCAGGTTTATCTAGCTGTGGTAGCAGTGGTACTCTTCCAAACTAAGCTGGGCAGTCACTATGTCCATTTCTCACAATATGACCAACATAATGTCACTATGAAGAATTGTGGAAATTAAAATGGGTATGGGGAAAAATTGGGGGAGAGAAAGGGTTCAGTTGTTATGAGACCTAGCAGAACTATGACTGCAAACAAAAAAATAGCACAGCAATAAGCTTGCAATATCTTCTTATGTTTTTGGTACCCACCTCAGACGTGCAGGTAATTCTTCTAGGATGTGGAGCTTCTTGCTGCAGCTGATATACTAAGAGAAAGTAAACAGAGATTTCAGTTTAAGTCTTAATACAGAACTGAACTTAAATCAAGCACTTGTTTTGGGGTGGGCTTTTTTTGGGGGGGGGGTATTATTTAATTATGAAGAATCTCTCTGTACCAGGGAAATAGTAACCAAAGAAGTTGTTACTTACCTGTAACTGAGATTCTTCAAGTGGTCTGTGTAACGAACAGGTGGGAATCTGCATCTGTGCAGTACCTTTGCTGCAACTTTTTAGAGCTCAACATTTTGTTGGGAACCTTTCCCAGCATATCCCCTATATCAGTGTTGTCCAAACTTGGCCACTTTAAGATGAGTGGACTTCAACTCCCAGAATTCCCCAGCCAGCATGGCTGGCTGGGGAATTCTGGGAGTTGAAGTCCACTCATCTTAAAGTGGCCAAGTTTGGACAACACTGCTCTATATTGAAAGGTTCCTACACATCCCTCTTAGTTTTTCTGAGACTCATACTTTGTACATTGCAACATACAGGTCAGCTCACATTTAGCAGGGAAGTATGGCATGGGCACCGAAGATTTTTCAGTGAGCCTTAGTAATAAGTAAGTAACTACTTCTTCCACACACTAATGGGAGAGTAGAACATTACATAGCAGGTGGAAGCTTATTGTTAAGAGATGACTAGAGATGGAATTATGCTTTCCAATAAAACAACCTCTTGTGCTTTAACATCCTAATGACAGGGTTTAATAAAACTCAAACCCAAAGACCATGCTGGAGCTTTACAGAGATTCCTCTTAGAGATGCAGCAGATGTCACCAATGCCATGGTAGTCTGGCTTCAAGCTTGTCACAGAAGAAAGTGTTTAAGTAATTCATATCACAACTGGATAACAGGTATCACCACTCGACAAATGTTGGGGACAGGTTTCTCTTTATTTGGTCTGTCATGACATACAAATAAAATCATTCTGTTCTTTTCAAGTAAAATGTTAGAGCCCTCCAGACAGGTCCTGAAACACAGGACAAACAAACTCCTTAAATGGAAACATAAAACCTGGCCATAAAATAATATTTTCTTTATGAGAGATCATATAAGGGTGAATCTATCCTTGGAGAACAAAGTTCCCTGTCCCTGTAGGTAAAGTGATAGCAAATAAAAATGCTATTTTTCATGGTAGTAAATAAATAGTGTGAGATGCCAGAGGCTTAAATTTGTTTGCAAACTTAAAGTCCTGGTCATTACTGGGGGATGGGGGGCAAGTTCAGTGTACCTTTAGGGAAAAATATAGCTAACAGATTGGGAAAAATGGGGCCTTAATATGTTACATTTAAAACATGTAACAAAGCCACAGATAGGCCTGTGGAAACCAACTTAGTAAACACTGAAAAACAACATCTGAAGAACAGCCCAAAACTTCCAGGTTAGTCTGGGCAAGGTGTCTTTACTACTTCAATTCATAATACTTACATTTGGGCCAATCGACCTTACATGGTTGTGGTTTGGGGGAAAATAGGAACATTAAGAATCCTGCCTTGTGTTGACCAAAACCAAAGGTAGGATAAATGAATGAATGAATGAATGAATGAATGAATGAATGAATCAGTCAATCAATCAATCAAATAAATAAATGTTGACTGCTTCTGAGACACTCTAAAACGGCCTTGATATCCTGTCAGACAGACCCTAAGATTGTGTGTTTCATGTTGGATGATGGTGCTTCCCGTTGATAGTGGTGATAATGTTTGCTCCCCTCCCCTGAGGAGTTGCCTCTCGTTAGATCAGAAGTAAGGAGGGCCTCTGGGTTCTTTGTTCTGTATTTTGGATATTGCCATGGAGAGGAGAGGGTTAGGGAGGGGAACACACAGAGTCTAGGACTGAGCCAAGATACATATATAATAAAAATATATCAGAAACAACTATACCATCTGCAATATCAGTGTGACTGTGTTCTTTACAAAGGAGGAAAGAAAATTCATTCCTCAGTTCTCATTCACTGCTTAGATCCTTCCCTGAACAGATTAGTGGCATAACCACAAATCTTTTCAAACTTAGGAGAACTGAAAACAGTTACACACAAAGGAATAGCATCTTTGAGTTGCCAGCAAGATGTCATGATAATAAAAACTGAACATCCTTAGAGTATAGGTGGTATATACTCTAAAATGAACATACATGCACTTTCTTTGCAAAAGGTTATTTTTCAGCCATTTATTATTCTTATTTGCAACTGGAGACAACAGGCATGTATTTCTTGGTGACAACTGCAGGATGTATGACCGTTGTGATTAATGAGCTTTAATATAAGCGACACAATGAGTGCCAATTTTTATCCTTTAATCATCATTTTGAAGACAAAAGCCTGCTTCAAGTCACTTTGTGTGTTAATGGTTTTATATTAAATAACTGGCTTGGCATATGACAAGTGACTGATAGAGTAAGTTATGACTTAAAACCTGCACAGTGGGACACTTAAGCTCTGAAGCAGACAAAGGTTCTGACAATAGCAATTATGGGAGAGCAGCTGTGGGCAGAAGATTCTTAAAGGTACTGCCATTCCTTTGAGACTCAAGCAAAAAGAAGCTGGGTACAAATGAAATAAAATGAAGGTTGGCACTGCATAAATGTCAGCACAGAACTGACATAACTCGAGTTTAATGCCACACTGATAATGACGGATAAATCTTGGGATCTTGGTACTTGGTGGCTGGAACAAACGCACTAGAGTGAAACAACTGAAAATGCGGTGCCACATCTACCTCTTCAAAAACAACAGATGCATCCTTTGTTACACAGCTACCACGTTTCAGTTATTAAGAATAACTATGCTCTTATTTTTAATTGTTCTAACTCCTGCTTACATGCAACTATAGAAGCCTGGGTTGTGCAGCTCTTGGGATTCAAAAGAGAGAAGGCATTCTGAAGCAGGCTGAGATGGCCACACAGCACCTGTGGGTAGCTTTTAACCGCAGATGCGTCTTTTCTGGGACCACACAGCTTCCCTGTGTAACGGCAATGCAATTCTGAGACAAGACGTGTTTGGCTTCATTTATTTATTTATACAAGGTTTTACATACCACCTACTTTCAAGGACCCAGTACAGTATCAACATCCCCCCTCCAAAAACAGAGGAATAAATAACAAAACATTTCTCAAATGAAAAAATATATAACAGCAGCCCAGTCCATCACTTGTACTACCAAAACAGAACACCTTCCTTAGGAGCGACAAGTAAGACAGGACCCCCCATACCTCAAGAGTTAAAGTGTTCCATAACATGTTGGCTGCTTTCACTGCATGAGGGATGGAGACCCTTCACAGACCCTTTTGGGATAAATGCACCTGGGTGTGTTATCTAACTTAGGCACAATTAGTTCTGATAATAATTTGTGAATATGGTGCAATCACATCTGTTGTGTGCATGTGGGTGCGTATTCTTGCGAGAGTTATTGGCTATCCCAAATTCCAAGTCCTGTATTTGGCTACCAGAAGCAACTTTAAGGCAGAGGACCGTTTCTTTCTGCCCAGCACCCTGTTTGCAGGACATAAGCTATTTTTGTAGTGTGGGGGACAGAGTGTTGGATAGATTAGATCAGGATAGTCCTCTCTTCCCTGAATACCTGTTGCTGCCTAACAAGCCACAACCAGCCTGGATCACATGACATGTTAAGCAATTAAATCATGGTGCATGAGCCATAATGGTTGGCTTTAAACAACTTGCTAAGTTGTTATAACTTAATATGTGAACTAGCTGGATAGCACCAGATATCATGGCCTGTTTTTTGATTACATGTAAGTCAGTCAGTCCTCCATATTCAGTTCACATTACCACTTTAACATGTGACTGCTTGTATGTGTTGGGCCTGAGTCACCTGGAACAAGTCCATAATTGTTGTGGAGGCCACGAAGCACATCCAGAACCCATGCTCAAGGAACAAAGATTGAAGACACCCAACACAATCATTCTGGGAGACTCTAACACCAGCCCAGACATGAGCTCCACTAGCTTATTCAGGGCTGTTGCCAGGAAATAGGTGGAGGACACAACACCAGCAGCCCTAACTTGTTCCTCAGCTCAAACTGAACATACACTTACACCCGATCATGGGGGGGAGGGGGAGGCAACACTTCTTGTTATAGTAAACATTCATCATTGCCACATCCCTTTTTCTAACCCTGGAGTTCTGGCTATTGCATCACCCAGAGTTGCCAACACCTTAAGGAAGCCTTCTTGAAGCACCTTTTTCTGCTTCTCCTCTGCATAATCATAATACAAACTTTGTTATGTATGCCCAATTATAACTTACACCCAACTTTAGTCTTGTAAGCCAAGATCAATGTTCCCCAACCTGATGCCTTCAAAAGGTCTTGCATTTCAGTGCTGTAACTGAAGAACTGATCAACTAATTAGATAATCCAGAATATATTTGCATATTTGGAGTAAGATAAATGTGCTTAAGATGAATATACCTCCAAGATTTCTTTTTATTTTGAAAGGCCTTCCCATACTTATTACATCATATTACTTTAAATGAATTTACAGGATATCGAGCACATTTCTTTGGCAAGGACATCCTGAAATATTTTGATTGTGCAAATTACAATTACTTGCTGAGAAAGGTAGATTTAATTTCCCACTCTTTCAAGTGTATCAAAGAGTATCTAATCTGGTTCAGTCACTGTCTGGGATAAGGAGCTTCAAAATGTAGGTCCTCCTTGGACTCAGTTTGAGAATTATTATTTAATCCCACTGAAATCCGGACAAGTCTTTGAATTCCTACTGCAACATATATATGAAAAATACTGGTCTGCAGTTAGTTTTGACTATTTACCCAAGAAAAGATTATACTACAGGATAACTCCTGTTTAAAAATAGCGTCTAAATATATGTCCTGTGGAGAATAAATGTGTAACTATTGTATTTCTGCTAAGAGCTTCCTTAGGGTTAAGCTGTGGGGATAGCAGTACCTCTACTAAGTTAAGAGGAAACACTGCTGTACTTGACCCCCAAAGGGACAGAGTCTTGTGGAAATATCTACTATTCTGCTCTGCTAGCTGGGGCCTAGTTCTGGAGTATGGCTGGGATCTTTCCAAGTGTAGGCTCTACTTCTTTGGCCCAGGTTTCGCACCCTCACGTTCTGAGATCAGAATAGGATTGCTATAATTCCGATCTCTATCTGGATACAAATATCTACCAGTATTAATTACCCTGCTCCAAGCTTGCCTTTTAACTTGCTTCAATTTTTAACTCAACACTTCCTTTCTACCCTCTAGAGTAATGAATTTTACATAGTTCCACTTCCTCAGTCTCTACAGGGAGACCAGTATAAATCAAAGTGGCGACTTTGCAGTTCCTAATTATCCAATTGTGTATAACCAAAATCAAGACTTTGCTGGCATTATCTTGCACCAACATACCACACCTCCAAAGCCTCTATGACCCAAGGTATGAGTCTTCTCATCCTATTTTAACATTTTCTAAACCTCCTTTCCCCACTGTTTCTTCCTTAGGTTTAGCTTACTCATGGACAGACCTGGGGTACCTGTTGAAAGCTGTCCCTACAGTCATCTACTGTCGGTAGAAAATCATTCAGCCAGGGCTTAGGTAACAGAGTACTTGCTCCTGTATCAGTCTACCCCATTATCCTGCTCACATTACAGTTAACAATCTCTTCTAAGCAGAAACATACCTAAATTAGCCCCAGACCACTGTTGTTCTCACTATGCTGCTGGAACAGTATCCTCCAATTTCTCACTAATATTAGAGATTTCTGCTTATTTGGCCCAGCTGCAACTGCCGCTTCTGAAGTTCCACAGAAGTTCTGAAAGAATTATCTGTGGCTTCTTAGAAAGTAACCTGTTTGTACAGTAGACTGAAAGAATCTGATGAGTTACCTACATGGCCATGGTGATAATGAGCTCAAATGTCCTGTTTTGGTAAATCAAAGGAGAATTGCATTAAATGGCATGAAACTGAAGTAAGGTCAATACAATAACAAAATAATTCTTTGTGCACATCTCAGAGATATTTGGTTGTTTACAACAACCCTACTATCAGAGATATAATTCAGGAATTGAGCATGAACCCATATGGTTTAATGTTCTATAATTGTTGCATTGGGAGCTGAAGTCAGTGAGCTGTTAATATGACTCTGGTTCAATCACTACCTTTTAAAGATATATATACATATATTCTCACTATGTAGAACTTAATGAAGTACTATCAGTTGTCTGGCCATGGGATTGACTAAAAATTATTATAGAACAAGGAAAACTAAATCTACACCTGTTTTGCAGCAATGAATTGTTAATATTGTTGTTTGTCCACATTCTTTTTGACAAAGGGCAAGGAAAAAGACTTTCAAATAATATACGTCACTTTTTAGAATTGCTTTGTTTATAACGTATTTTCCAAGCCCTTTTCTCCCCCCCCCCCCGTTTTTAAATTGCATTCACATTGGTACATCTCACGTTGGGTGATTTGCTTTATGAAATAAATGAAACAAGCGTTAAAGTTTGGTGATATTTGTCCTTATATATCACTAGGAGCTACATGAAGCTGCGGTAATATTTAGTAGCAAAGAAATGCAAAAATTAAGGAAACCCAAAGAGGTCCAAATACTTTTTCATAGAACCATATGTGCAAAAATGAATGTATATTTGAAGCAGTGCACATAAATGATTGAAAGAGGCTTGAAAAAGTAAGTTCATGCGAAAACTGGATGAAACAAATTTAAAATATGAGAAATGGAGTAAAAAAAAAACCCCAACCAACCCACTCCCCTACCCCTCACTCCCAATATCACGAGGGGTAGGTTTATGCATGGGGTAGATAGTGATAATACCTAATCAAATACTCACAATAAGATTTCCAAACTGGTGGCCTGTATTCATCAGTATCTGGGGGGAAAAACACAGCAGGAAAGCAGATGTTTTATAGAAAATACTACATAGGAGTGAAATTAAAATTCAGCAGATTTGTATATAGAAGAAATATTTAGATTCATTTAACAATTTCATTTCCCAAACTGATTATCCAAAGTCACCCATTTTCCCAAATGCATTCAATTTAAAGAAAATTCTAAATCTAATATTTCAAAAAGGAAAAGAAAAAATGGGAAACTATCATTATGATGGCACTACTGCAGGGACTTGTCCAGGGAGTCACCAGTAATCAACACTGACTCAAAGGCACAAAAATAAATAAATAAAAAATGGAGCACTTACCTTATTCAAACACAGACTGGCTGAAATAAATGCAACATTAGGCAAACTGAATGTTTCATTCACACCTAAAAGCAGAAACACTTATAATGCTTTTATCTTACATGCTGTTACACTATGTTTTACTATACCCAATTTTAAGTGATTTTGTGCAGCTGCTTCTCCAGAGTTACCTTTACAAATGACATTATTTATTGATACAGGTGGTCCTTGCTTAATGACCACTCATTCAGTGACCTTTCAAACTTACGAAGGTGCTGAACAAGTGGTACTTAGGACCAGTCTTCAAAGTTTCAGCTGTCACAGTGTTCCTGAGGTCACGTGATCATGATCTGGGCACTCAGTGACCGGCTGCCAATTACAATACTGCAGCATCCTGCAGTCACGTGATCATTGTTTGCGATCTTCGCTGCCAGCCTCCAACAAGCAAAATCAATGGGGAAGCCGGCAGGAGGTCACAAATGGCGACCATGTAATGGCATACTTAACAACGGCATGGGATTTGCTCAACAATGGCAACTGGAAATGCTGGAACTGCCACTGCTAAGCAATGTGGTCATGTGACGTGTTATATGACTGCATCACTTAGCGATGGAAATTCTGGTTCCAATTGCCATCGTTAACCGAGGACTACCTGTACGGTCAACTGTGGCTCTACACATGGCTCTCTCATGAAGGTCATTAAAAGTCACCTGATCAGCTGCAGACACTCACCAGTTCATACTAGTATATAGCTGAGATTATAGATCACTCCCATCCATCCATCCATCCATCCATCCATCCATCCACTTCTCAATTACTGCTTATTTTACTTTAATCTGGACCTTTTAAAAGTGCACTTTAAGAAATTTTAAATGTTTAGTATTATTTACATTGAATAAATGAATTATGCTTCAGTATGCTTTATTGGTCTGTCTGCCAATTATGTAGTGACTTTAGATGATCATTAGATGGCAGCAAAGTGTTAGGAGTTTCCTGGACCATTTTACTGCCATCCAGCAGTCATGCAGATTTTTACAGCACAACTATGGCAGCCATAATATATGTTACAAACTGTGTATAAACATACCTGTCATTGGAAGTTGACTGAGCCTTCTGTGCCTGTTGAGCCAGGCCTTACTACAGAACTTACTACAGTCCCTTCTAGCCCAGGACTCACTGCCCAGGATTCTGATTTAGATTTACCAGGACCTCCCTCCAGCCTTCATAAATGGTGCTGGCACTGGACTGAATATCAAAAGGCAGTTGCCAACCTGCTTCCCCCCACCTCCCCACAGAAAGTGCCTTAGGGAGGCAAATCTCTGGCTAGCCTGGCATCATAAGTTTGACTCATAACGTTGAAAGGGATCTTGGTAGTCTTCTAATGCTTGTCCAAGGCAGAAATCCTCAGACTATCTCAAATGGCTGTCCAACCTTGGTTTGGAAACTTCCAGTGGTGGGAGGCCCACCTGTTCCACTGCGTAATAGCTCTCACGGTTAGGAAATTCCTCTTTAGTTTGAGTTTGACTCTTCTTCTGTAAGGCTTCCACTCACTGGTTCTTGCCCTACCCTTGGGAACTTTGTAGAACAACCCAGACCATCTACCCTGTGACAGCACTTCAGGTATTGGAAGACTGCTACCCAGTTTCCCCTTTGCCTTCTTTTCTTTAAGCTAAGCAAACCAAGTTCCTCTAATTCTTCTTCATAGGATTTAGCCTCCAAGCACCTAGCCATCTTTGTCACTCTTCTCTGCACTCTTTCCATTTCCTCAGAATCTTTCTTGTAGTGTGGTGACCAAACCTGAACACAGTATTCCAGGTGTGATCTGACCTGTCCCATGTGACTGGGTATTATTGGGTCTTGAATGCTGACTACCTGACAGATCTCCCTGGTATACTGACTCTTCATTCCCTGGACTGTGACATTTGCTCTCTGGAAGCTCAGCTTTTGGAACAACTTGCTGACTACTCCTCTATGTATTTCTCTGTCCATAAATAACCCAAAATTAAATGTCAAACTCTTTACCTGTGTTTTTGCAGTTTCTAATCCCTAATTCAGCCTCAAGGCAGGATGCTCCTCATCTTTGACATGTATACTTTTATTTCAAGGGAAATTTATGACACCAACAACCTGTTGGTCCCAAGACCAGATGACACACACTATTTACCATTCACTGACTGCACTGTTATATGTCGTTTAGTATGTAGAAAGTACCACTGCATATATTTTACCATTGACATATTCATTTGATATCAGATACAATATTTTTCAATGGGAGACTCTTCATTCTATTGCTGGATTCACACAACATACTATACAGTTTACCAAGTTTCAATTTAGTGTGTCGTATGAATACAGCTGGTGTGGTTTGTAAAGGACGGCCTAGTGTGATTTCTGCCATCTGGGATATTCTAATTGTGGTTAAACTAACCATTATTTCGCACAATGTGTGAACCCAACCCACAGTTCATCAAGCAAAATGTATGCACATGTGAACCAAGCTTTATATTTAATAAAACTTGAGCAGTTACTAATTAAGCTTTCATAGATAACTGTTTTGCAGAACTTCCTCCTTTACCAGTAACATATGTACAGAAATTCATTTTACAAGTAAATTATTGTAGGTGGAGAGCCATGTGTTCAACTGAATAAATATACAGTAAAATTACAAATAGTTTTTGACTGGACTGGCAACACTATAGATACATCTTCATTAAAAGAAATGAAGATGACTTAACCGAAAAGCGAGACTATTTTTCACTAAAGTCAAAACATCTTGATTAAATCTCAACAAAGAAACAAGGAAACTTTGCATATATTGTAATATTTAAAATTCAGATGCTGGAAGCCATGATTTATGCTATGCAGGTGTTCAGAAATGCTTTGTTTTAAAATACTGCCTATATGCTTTAGTGGCTTACTGTTGTTTATGTAACCTTGGGCCATCCGCATTAGGGAGCAAAATACCAAACATTATCTAGGAAACATATATCAATGACAGCTAAGTGAAAGAGTTGTATTGCTTTTACACTGTCTTCTAAAGGATTATTGTTTACAGATGATAAAAATACAATTTTTAAATTTTATTTTGAACTTGATGTTCTACTCTGATGCAAAGCAAAAGCTGAAAGATAAGATTGGGTGCCAGGCCCCTGTACTGGGTCCATTTTTTCCCCCCCTCAGCTAAAAACAATGGAGCCCCAGGAGAACAACGGAGAAAAAGCTATCATACCAGCTCTGAAGAAACAGTCCATGTGTTGCTTCTTGTGTGGTAGTGGTGAAAACAGCGAAGGAGACAAGACCATTTGCTAATTAATCATAAGAAACTATAGTCATCAGAGCAGTAAACACCTAACCAGAGATTTGGTTAGATAAAATCCAACACTAGGTGAAATCAGGTTGCTTCTCTGCTACAGATCTTTTTCTCTCTGTTTTGTAAAGTCCACTAATTCTAGAGCAACAAGGAGGAAGGGTCTGCTCCCTCCCCATTCTGAGATAGATCATCCCAGGTGTTTCCCTGTGATCCCAAAAAGAGATAAATAATTGATAAGCAGCTTTCTGAAGCTTAAAATTAATGCACAGATATTGCCTGAAAGACTTTCTGACAACAATTTTTATTTTTTTTCCCTTTAAATGAATACCAGCAATAATTCAGGACCTGATTAATGAATCAGAATATACCATAATCCAATCTGTAAATATGAAGGGAGTATGTTATGAGAACACAGCTGTACCACAACTCTTAAAACTGAGGGCCTGGGACGGGGAATCTGTAGCCTTCCAGATGTTGTAGGATCATCTTTCCTATCTGACCACTGGCTATGATTAGAACTGGGCAGAGGTTCTCTGTTCCCCTTTAAAGATATTCTAGCAGACTGTCTTTTCCTTTTAGTTAGCAAAACTAAAGGCCAGGAAATGCTTTCTTCAATTTTTTAAGAAATTAAAGATTCTTATGCCCATTTTTGTTTATCCACAGCACATAAAAAAGGACAAATTAATTTCCATAAATGATGTGGACTTACATATAACTTTAAAGAAATATCCTTA
Source organism: Liasis olivaceus (assembly GCA_030867105.1). Classification (NCBI taxonomy): domain Eukaryota; kingdom Metazoa; phylum Chordata; class Lepidosauria; order Squamata; family Pythonidae; genus Liasis; species Liasis olivaceus. The sequence continues at coordinate 146,811,242 of CM061349.1, forward strand.
CATACTTTTAGATGAATGAATGTTTTCTAAAGTGAACGTAACATAAACCTTTGTCTTTTATCTAAATTATCCTGTTTTTCTCTTTAATCTGATACTGCTTTATGGTTCTGTTAATATAAAACATATTTCCTTTCGTTTAGGATTTTCTAATACATTATACATGAAGTACTAAAAATATTCATGCTTTGTTAACAATGAGTTTTAGTGCATGCCAGCAAAGAAATTAAATACTGCAGTCCCAAGAAAGCCATGACTTACACCCCTGAAGACATATACAATAATCTATATTACTACAATGGGAATAACTAAATATAAAACATTTTAAATGCTTTTCTTTTTTCTTTTTAAATAACTTTATTAAATTTTAAAATAGAAACAGTAAAAACTAACAAATGTATCATGTGCAACTGTACAGAAACCTATTTTTTGAGGTCACGTTAGGTTTCATACATTTAAGAAAGACTGATACAGATTTTCTTGGGAATAACTCCTATGAAATTATATAGTACTTACCTCTAAGTAAATGTATATGGAATTGGTTTGCTAGTCATTTCTTAAAAGTATAGTATAGTCATTTAAATATGCAATACTATACAATTTCTTTCTGTATGCATCTTAAGCCATAAAGATGTACCTTTTTTTTTGTAGTGAAGACCACAATATTGGAATATTCTGTGCTAATAAATTCATTCAATATCGTACAGCATCAGCATTTAAACTGTAAAAACTATAAATGTTTTGGTGTACTTTTATTGGCTAAAGTAGACCCATAATCTCTTCCATTTTTTCCAAAGTGAATAGGAATAAAAATGTCTCTTTAGAATATATTTTAATTAAAAGCAATAATAAATACTAATTACAGAAAAAAGCAACTTGGGGGACAAAATTTTAAGACACTGAAACCAGATATTAGGAATATATTTTTAATTTGTTCTCCCACATTCTAGCCACCAGAACAGAACCCTCTCCCAAGGCATTTAACAATTAAAATTAAATTCCAACCAAATAGTAATTAAAACAAAAACCAATCTGTACGCAGTACAGATTCAGACCTCAGGGGTTTGCATTTAAGAGTGCAAACTAATTATCTTAAAAGACACAACAAAAGGTCCTAGTCTAGAATTTACATATTATCATATTTATCATAAATGAAGGAACCAGATTATTTCTTAAATCAAATGTACAAAATAATTTTGTACAGAAGCCATATAATCATCCCCCCAGAGACACCAGGCTAGAAACCAGGAGTCCGTGAGTTCTAGTCCCACCTTAGGCACAAAGCCAGCTGGGTGACCTTGGGCCAGTCACTCTCTCTCAGCCCTGGGAAGAAGAAGGCAAGGGCAAACCTTGCCAAGAAAACTGCAGGGACTTGTCCACGTAGTCCCCAGGAGTCAACACTGACTCGAAGGCACAAAGGTTTAAAAAAATACCCCCACATGTTTTTGCACTCTTCATCTAGTAAATACTTCTTCAAGTCAAGCTCAAGTCCTGGTGATTTCATGGACATATCCATGCAGTTTTCTTGGAAAATATACAGAAGTGACTTGCCATTACCTTCTTCCAAGCTTTTTTTTTTTAATTTCCTAGTCTAGCCTATAGCTCTAGGATTTCCCAGTGGCTTCCCATCCAATTACTAATCAGGCCCCATGGTGCTTAGCTTGGAAAATAATAAAACCAGGTTGCCCAGGTGCTGCCATTTGCTAAGACCAAATAAAGCATTCTAGTCAGACATACTAAAATGTGTCAATCAGCTTCTCACACTGGAAATGATCCAAATGATTAATTGTACTACAAAGGACAAACTGCAATGGCCTGAATAACAACAGATTTCATACACACATGCCTACATGCACATGCACACATATGCTATTTTAAGCTGATAACCAGTAAATCTAATGGTTTGCATTCATAGTCTATATGTGTAGGCAAGTTATTCATAAGTTGCAAATAACATCACTGAGTAACGTGGGCATAAATTCATATTTACAATGTTAAAGAACAGCAAGAAGAGTGCAGAGAATCTATTTCCTTTGTCCAGCTGACAATTTCCATACAGTAGGTAATTCAAAAGATTATGGGCATCTGAAAATATTAGAACCTGTTCTCAAAGTCATATTAATATATATGACTTCTTTCCAGAATATGGTTTATAAAAATCATGTCTATGAACAATGCATTATTCTCATTGCATCTCTGGCAATGTAATTTACTCATTCCTTTTCTGTACAAGTGCAATGGAGTTCAATAAATCCAAAACAGTATTTTTTATAGAAAGAGCCATAGACTAAGATCTATTGAAATGTTTGATACAGAATTTAAGAAAGTCTTCCATTGTCTAGGTAAAATGGAGATCTTCAATTCCTTATTACATCCAGTCTTTAAAATTCACAAATCAAATTGATTTATTGATACCAAGTATTTACAAAGACTAACTGTGAGATTTGAAATCTCATGAGATTAAGTAATCACTTCTAATAATTTAAGTACCTCTGTAGCTAAAATTGCCACTGCCCAAATCAAGATATCATCAGATGTTGTAAATTGCCTGTAGGTCACAAAAGACAAATATATTTGTCCTTTAATAAACATTCATCATTACCATTCAGTAATTAGTTTAAAGTAAAAAATCTCAACATCCATCAAAATCTAAAAAAAAAAAAGGATCAAAATACATTTTCAGAAATAGTATTACAGAAAATTCAAATTAGTGTAATTGTGAAATGAGTTATATCTAATCTATTATATCCTGAACCCCAAATAGCCCAATGAACTAAAGACGCTAAGGTATGACTAATCCAAAAGGGCCCAGGACAGAGAATTTATAATGAATGAAGCAATCTAAAATTTGGTACTAGTGAGAAGTACCAAATGCATAATAGTATAATTCAAAATTTGAAAAACCATCCTTATCTTTAATTGACAATTGAATCTTGATCAACAATATATTTGGAAACGAAATAGCCAATAGAAATGTACAGAACTTTTGAAAATATTTTCCAGTTAAGTATGGATGGGAATTCCATGTAAAAATTAAAGTACCTGGAAATAACATTCACTTTAGGAATATTTACCCTTCCCCAAAAGCTGAAGTTTAAAGATTCCCATTTATTAATACATAAAGCAAGGTGTCTATATATTATTTATATTTAATGTAATTATTTGGGAAATATCACATAGATTAAAAATACCTAAATATTTAATACTTTCAGCCCATACAGAAACATGATGCTAAATGTAACAATAATGAATCAATTATTATTGATTGTCATCAATTCTGTCTTAGACCAATTAACAGAGAATCCTGCAACTCATCCAAACACATTAAAAAGTGCATTAAGGTCAACATTAAAGTAAACAGTTCAGAAATAAACAATACACTATCATCAGCATATAATACTAACATATATTCTCATGAGTTACTAGAAAAAAATGTAAAAAACTTAAGTAGGATCATTTCTGTTTGTGTTTAGCTCTGTGTTTGTGTCTGTATGCAATGCATGTACGTGTGCGTGTTTGTATGTACTGTGCATATATGATTGGCCAATCTTATTCATATTATATGAGTTACTCTGCTTTTATTGGAATATTTCTGGTGAAAATTCATGAGCTTGGAAGATAAAAAGCGCCATCTTGTGGAACTTCAAATTTACAGTGATGTCTGAACGATATTAGCTTCTAGTATGGAAATGCAGCATTTCTTATATTCTTCTTCTCACTTAAGGAAATTATCTGGAGTTGTACCTGGAGACAACAGGAAACTCGCTGAGCATGAGCAAAAATGAGCATTAGGGTCTCATCCAATCTGTCACCCAAGGGGACAAAATAAAATCTTCCAACAAAAGCCAGGTAGCAAAATATGAGTTATTTTATGTCTTTCATTATAGTTCTCCAATAAGGTATAAATGAGAAAGTGTTGGCTAGGGGATAACTGGGTTCAGATGCCATAAAGATCACTTTGTGGCTTTGGATAAGTCAGGCTACCCATTGCCACAGGATTGTTATAAAGATAAAATATTCTAAGCACTTTGAAAGGAATGGGGTAAATAAAATGTTACCATTTTTCACATGTTTTGCATGAAGCCCATGGCCTGTATCCAGGCTTGTCTTTCTGCACAAAGGATTAACCAGTGCTAGAAGAGAACAACCTATGGTGTGTGTGTGTGCGTGTGCACATGCATGCATGCATGTAGATCCACACCTACTGGCTAAAGAAACAGCAGTGCACAAATGCCTAGCAGCACAGATGAAGCAGCTGGTAGCAGCAGGCTCCTACCCAGACTGGCTAGCACAAGGAAGGACAGTGCTAATCATGAAAGACCCCCACAAGGGAACAGCACCATCCAACTACTGGCCAATAACCTGCCTACCCACATCATGGAAAGTCCTATCAGGCATCATAGCCACCAAGCTACAGGATCATCTGGTCAATACAGCTCAGAAGGGCATTGGGAACAACCCAGAGGCTCAAAACACCAGTTGCTCATAGATAGAGCAGTTGCCCAAGACTCAAGGTCTGGACAGATCAATCTGAGCACAGCCTGGATTGATTATAGGAAAGCCTACGACTCAATGCCGCACACATGGATCTGTGAATGCCTGGCACTATACAAAGTCAACAGGACACTAAGGACTTTCCTCAAGAACTCAATGGGACTGTGGAAGACAACACTGGAAGTCAGGACAGCTCGCACAAGTAGCCATCAAGTGTGGCATATACCAAGGTGACGCACTGTCCCCACTGCTGTTCTGCATAGGCTTAAATCCTCTCACCAGATAGTCACAAGGACTGGATACGGATACAAGTTCAAGAGTGGAACTACTATCAGCCACCTCCTCTACATGGATGACATCAAGCTGTATGCTAAGAGTGAATGAGACATCAACTCGTTGAGCCACCTGACATGGATTTACAGTGAGGACATTAGGATGTCATTCGGACTGAAGAAGTGTGGCTGGATGGTAGTAAAGAGAGGAAAGGTAGTTAAGACTGATGGGGTGGAAGTACCAGTGGGCCACATAGTAGGCATACAACCAGCTACAAGTACCTTGGTATCCTACAGTCACACAGGAACCAGGATAAGGAGGCAAGGAAGACAGCAACTTCCAAGTACCACCGAAGGATAAGACACGTCCTGAAGAGCCAGCTTAATGGGAAGAACAAGATCCATGTTAACAACACATACACCCTGCCAGTCATCAGATACCCTGCCGGTATAATGAGCTGGCCAAAGCTCAACCTGGAGGCTGCCAGTGTGAAGACCTGGAAGCCCTTCACAATGTATGGAGGTTTCCACCCCAAGTCCAATACCCAGAGACTGTACACCAACCGGAAAGAGGGCAGGCGGGATCTGGTGAGTGTCAAAGCCACTGTCCTGGATAAAACCCAGAGCATCCAGGAGTACATCAGTAAGATGGCACCCAAAGATAAGCTGCTGAGATAATGCCTGAGACAGCAGCAGCAGACATGGAAAGGAGTTCAAGCAGAGAAATGTCATGGCAAGACAAGACCCTGCATGGGACGTACCTCTGACAGATAGCTGAGGTGGCTGACATTGGGAAATCCTATCAGTGGCTGGACAGGGCTGCACTAAAAGACAGCATTGAGGCACTGATCATAGCAACACAAGAACAGGCACTAGCATATTCTTTCTCCAGCCTTTCTGAGCTGGTGCCACACCACAGCACCCTCCTCTCCCAACTCATGCATGACCTGTGCTGGCCCTCCCAGGGCTCCCCCATCCCCCATTGCACCCCCACGTCTTCCCACTTAACAACCCATGCATCTTGGGGTTACGATGGCAACCGGGACTGCCCAGAATTGCTGTCACTAAGCAACATGGTCACGTGACATTGTGCTTTATGACCGCATCACTTAGTGATAGAAATTCCAGTCCCAACTGTGGTCGTAAGTCAAGGACTACTTATAATTCCTGTTCCAAAGGTATTGCTTTGATTGCCAGTTTGCCACAGCGAAGAATTCAAGATACTTTTGTTTGTGCGTGACTCTCTCTGGGTATGTGCATGTGGTGTGTGTGCCTTCAAGTCAGTCTTGACTCCTAGTGATTGCCTGGACAAGTCCCTGCCATTTTCTTGATAAGGGTTTTCAGAAGTGGTTTGCCCTCGCCTGCTTCCTAGGGCTGAGAGAGAGGGACTGGTCCAAGGTCACTCAGCTGGCTTCGTACCTAAGGTGGGACTAGAACTCACAGTCTCCTGGTTTCTAGCCTGGTTTCTTAACCAGTACACCAAACTAGCTCTTTTTAATGACATATACATTTTAGGATTTTAATATCTGACAGAGTGACTCCTCCATTATGTGCCAGACTATCAGCTAAGATTTAATGGGTGCTGCATCTGTCAGGGATATGCTATGTGGAATCCAAAAGGAGGCATTCTCTGTACAACCCCATCCATGCTCAGTTAGACTCAGTCAATGACTCTTCTAAGCTTTCACTGACAGCTTAAGCTTTCCCTGTTCATCCAGGATTTGGGCTAAATGGGTGCTTCCATACCTCTCTACTGCAATTTGATACAGTTACTGTGCAGATTTTAGCTATAAGGTTTTAACATTGTTAACTGTTTTTGCAGCTCTTGGTACCATCTCCTTCTTCACAGTCATCCAATAGTTAACTAACTTTCTTGGGATGGGAAATTTAACTGGTCAGCATGCCAATTCTACAGGGATTTTTTACTAAAACTTTCTTTAGGATACCACAGTTTCCAAACATTTGGGGCAGGATATCATTTTGCTGCATTAGCAGAAACACTTCCTGAGCACAGTTTGGCTCAAGGCACCCAGCCAGCTGGAAGAGTGCAGGTGTATGAAAGCTGGTTCTTTCTTTCATTTGCTATTGCAGCAGCCCTCTAATGCTGTTATAGAGGATCCTCCAGTTAGATTTGAATGCAAAGATGACTGCAAAGGAAGGGAACAATTGGTTCAAGTTCCACTTTTTGCTCATTTTGCCAGCAGTGCAAACAGTTGGATCAGAAGACGTTTTCATTTGCAGGATATGAATTCTAGATCCACATCTTTATACGGATCTAGATAAAAAAGTCATTTTGGACCCAAAGAGTTCATACATGACTAGCCCATTGGTTATAAAATTATGAATATTTATCTTTTTAGATAAATACTATATTTAGGCACCATTTGTAACATTCTTAGTGAAAAAGACCTCTCCACAACTCCATTCTTGCACTTGGATTTTGTTTCATAATTTGAGTATATATAATTTTGCCTTTTGGAAATTGTACCACTCTGGCAGAAGAGAATTTTTTAAACTAGGAAATACAAGCGATCCTTTCCTCCTTTCACTATCCCTATGGTAACACAACATCCTGTTATTTTGTGAACCATTTATTTAGATTTTTTTATGCTGCAAACTGTCCATCTGTGTTGATTTAAAAGCAATGTTAATGAACAGCTGTATTAGTGCTATTTAACTACAACTGTTAATTCTGCATCAAGGCATTCTCCTTTCTATTTACTGTGCGTGAATGGAATTCTTTATTTATTTGTATGTTTTATTTAAAAGATTTGTATGGCTGCTCATCTTAAAACACAGCTCTGGGTAGCTCACAACAATAAAAACCTCAAACTATGAAAACCATAAAACAGTAAAACACAACCAAACCCCAGTGCCTCAGTCATCCCCTTGGAATGCCCCAACAAACAACCCAATATACCCTTACTCTACTTCAACGCCTGGGTAAAAAGCCAGATCTTAATGGGGGAAGGATGTTCCATAAGGTAGGGGCAGCTATGGAAAAGCATGCTTCTGAAGTCCCACGAGATGGCAACATTTCAGGGAAGCGACCTAGAGCATGTCTACCCTATCTGATATGGTCCTGCACCATGTAGGGGTTTAAATGTAATAACCAGCACCTTGAATTGCACACAGAAGGAAATTGGGAGCCAGTGCAGCTTGCACAACAAGGTGTAATGTGGGTGAACCTAGAAGCACCCAGCACTGTGCACACCGCTGCATTGTGGACCAGTTGTAGCTTCCAAGTGATCTTCAAGGACAGCCCCATGTAAAGCACATTGCAGTAATCCAAACAGGAAGTGACTAAGGCATGAGTGACCATGAGCAAGGCCTCCCAGTCCAGGGAAGGATGCAATTGGCTCACAAAATGAATCTGTGCAAAGACCCCCCTAGCCACGGCTAACGCTTCTTCATTGAGCAGGAGCCGTGAGTCCAGGAGGACCCGCAAATTGTGTATCACTCAGTCCAGGGAAGTGCAACCCTATCCAGAGTCAAAGATGACATATCACCAGACTCCATATCGCCAGAGGGGGCCAAAAATCCAAAGCCACTCCATCTTTCCAGGGTTGAGTCAAAGCTGGTTCCTCCCCATCCAGACCCTTACAGCCTCCTGGCACACAGCCAGCACCACAACATCGCCTGCCCAGCCAAGGTGGAGATGTATAGCTAAGTATCATTAGTTTATTGAAGATACTGCACCCTATCCTCTTGAATGACCATGCCCTATACAGTATTGCCTAGAGAAGTCTTTTAAAAAAACTGCTTAGTTTATTTTGTTTCCCTACTTAACTTTCCAGCTTCATCTGTTAAAGTGGAGAGATTATATCTGAGCAATGACTAGGTTTAGAATTTTGACAAGAATGGAGAAGAGGCTACAGTAAAGGTGGCCTATCCAGAGAAAAGACCCTCAAAGGAACTATTGCTTGTGGGGCAGCACAAGCTGCAAAACCATGGGCAATTGCCCCACAGGGGCAATTACAGGAGAAAGCTTAGATCTTCTTCCATTCATAACCTACTCTTGTTTTTCTAACATATCTTCCATCTTTTCTCTTGCCAGAAAAAGCAATCCATAAAATGCCTTTTGAGTAGTAGTGCAGATAGTCCTTCATTGGGGCACAATTCATATTAAAGACAGGAGCTGAACTTTAAATATAAACAACTGCCCTCTCCAGCAATGTTTATACAGTATAAAGAAATGGAACTCTTGCTTTTGTTTATAAAGTTTCTTCCCTCTTTCTTGCTCAAAATCCCTCTGTTTGCTTATTATTCCAGTGCACTTTGCTTGCTTTGCTATAACAAGCCAGGTTATTAATACAAAGGAGTAGCAGTATCTGGGTGCCTAGTTGAAAAATGCCACACTGGGAACTAAGCCTTAAGTGGCTACCCCAGAATGTGTGTTCATTAGTCTGGACAAGCATGAGTGCACTCTGGCACTTACTTTCTTAGCCTCAGGATAAAAAAAAAAGTATAAGACTACAGTTGTTTAAAGATCTCTGCAACCTTCTCCTGGCTACATTAAAACAAATGCAAGCCAATATTGTATAAATGTAATTATGCAAAGTAGCCTTACTATGTGCAAAATTCCAAAAGACAAATGGATCAAAACCTTGCTTAAGGCAGTAAGTATACTGAAACTTTCTGGTGTGATAGTATCCTAATGGCATTTTTCAGGAATTTCCACTAAAATCTTTACAACTATCACAAATACCTCTCTGGATTTATGGTTCAACATTTGTGGGCAAGTTTGCCTATGGCATTCACAAATTTAAAACAAATATAGCACAGACTCTTGATTATTCCCTCATTTTTCAAACACACTCATCTCCTGGTTTCCTAACGTTGGGTACCTTGTAATTCCCCAAAGGAAGCCCAGCTCTCATGTGCTCAATGCTGTATTTGTAATAGTGCAATGTGTTAGAAAGCAAGAACTAAAGTTTAAAATGCCGAAGGCCTAGATGGAAGAAGGAATTAAATCTTTGGAAAGCAATGACATTCCTATGGAAGTACAGAAACCTCATTCAGTTCCCAATTCATAGTATAAGCAAAAGGAAAGGAAAATGCATTGTATGAGTTCATCTAGCTCAATGCTGTCGCCAGTAGCAAGGCAGCAACTTTCCAGCTTTTAGGCAAAAGTCTTTCTGAGCTCTACCTGAAGATACCAGGAATGGAATGTGATACATTTTGCATGGAAAGTGCTCTCTCTCTTCTTTCATTTAATTGTTTCCAATTAAATGTGTACAATTACACACCACTATGAGAATCAAGTTAAATTATGCTGGGATATTCCAGAATTGTTTGTTACGAAAATTGGTACATCTATTAGGTGACAGTTGTCTCAAAAGAGCTTTTAAAAGCTACACATAGGATATTCAGAAGGTGCACACCCATCTGGAGCACATTTTTTGAGCATTATACTGTACCATGATCTGCTGAAGAATACAAAAACTATATCTCCCAATAATTCAAAGTTGCCAGTTTTTCTCAATTTAAGAGAATCACTATAGGATCCTTGGCCACAAGATGGAGTAGCTGCCTATATTACAAAATTTACTGGAATACTGAGAACCAAGAACACTTCTATTTTCAGATTACAAAAGATACAGGATCTTAGTATTGTGTTTTGAGATTTTTCAAATTTATTTATTTTTTTACAAAGTCAATCTACTGAAGAGCATGATTACATAGGCTATTCTTTACTTTTGTGATGCTTCCATGATACTAGATGCACAGTTGGTATTATCACCAACATAATCCACCAGTATGGAAAGCTGCCAAATGTTTTTTCTACAGTCGATTTTATTTTATTTCTTCTACTTGCTAAAGGAAATTTGAAAAATAAAGACACATTTATTTTCTGATGATCTATTAGTGGAAAGTAAAAAGAGAAAGATGTCAAACACACACACAAACTTCTTAAAAAGTCATATACTCCCAAATCAAAACTTCACTGTGAAATAGAGAGAAATATTAGAATTGGTTTGGAGAGCAGGGCATTCCTGCTGTCTTGTGTAAGGTAGTATAAAGGGAAATGCTGGCTTACACATTGAACTGCAATATCCATAGTTCTCTAGACTGCATATACAGGGCATCAGGTCACGGAAGGCTGTATCAGAAACTTCTATTAAAGAACACACACAGCAAGGCTAGGTTGGCAGGGCAGAGTCCAATCTAAATCTTTCACTGTTGTCTAAGGATCAAAGGTCATGTTTCCAAAGCCTAAAGCTATTTTTCCTAGAGATGTTATAGAATGAAGAAACAACAGAGACAAAACTGCTTTTTCTGCTTTTTTACTTCACATCTCTCTGTAAGTTGCTTTTCCTTGGGAAAAGCATCATCAGGCTCCTGTTGTTATTTCAAATGTATATGCATCCTGTGTCCTGCTAGAAAACACCTCTCCCCTTCCCACTAGCAACAAATGTGAGCAGGTAAAGTGCTCAATTAGGTGAGGCAGTAAAGAAGTTCTCACAGTAAGAACAATAGTGGGCTCATGGCCTTTGAGCAAAACAATCCACAGGGGCCAAAGGCAAGCAGCACTTGAGGTTTCTTCCTGCCAGAAGCCGATGATAGATTCTCCTCCCTTCCAGGGGCCTGTAAGAAATCAATAAGTAGCTGCTTAATTCCTATGGTGGGGAGGGAATTGTTAAGAAGGACAATGCCTCTCTCGCTACCATTGCTACAGTATCATTTCATTTCACTGTACAGATTCTTGTATGGAAGAATGGAAGGCATTTTGTTTCGCACAGCTGGATGGTGATGGCTTGAGAAATGGAAAATCCTGGATGTTTGGAATTTCCCCAGCTAAGCATCAAAAGGGTGAACAAAAGAGTTCTTGGCGAACCCCAAAAAGCACGGAAGACGAAAAATCTAATCCGTTGCTCCTTTACTGCACTTCTCAGGGAAATCCCTCAAAATATGAAACACTGCAAGCTGTTCAGCACAAACGCTTTTTCAGTTTTAAGATTTTGTTTGATTAGAATTGTGACTTGTAGAAACAAATTCCAGTTAGAGACTCTCAAAGTAGAGAAGGAAATAAAGAATCTCCCTTTGGAAATCACGAAAACTTTTAAGATTTCAGAATTTGTTTCCAACAAACAGTGACCAGAAATTACATGGAGGATTTGAGATGCCTGTAGGGAACATATCCTCCGTTCTCAGTAGTAGGTAACGCAATGGTCTCCAGATATTTTGGAGTACAGCTCCTAGCAGCTGCGAACGACGTTGCCCAGAGACAGAGATCCCTGGACATACAATCCAAAACATCTGTAGGGTTCCATACTGTATGTCCTTATTTTAAACCAGCAGACAGAGCACCTGGATTAATCTAAAGTGCTGAGTATTCAAGGCTTCAGCTGAGCTTCCAGGACAGATCAGATAATGAAGATAAACTACAATAAACTGGGAGAGGTATACTGAGATCTCTTGGCTACATTAGCTCCATGCAGAGACAGGTAAGAATATTTCCAAGTTTATTTAACATTCTTATTCAGTTACATTATTAATGTGATGGAATGGAATTATGAAGGCCACACTCAGGGAGGCAAGCATCCTCTTTCGTCTCCTGAAGGGCGAGGAAGAGATAAGAGGGTGAGGCTGGCACCTCCCTGAGGAATTCACACTGTTTTCATTGGCTACTGTGGGAACAGAGTTTCAGTCTGGGAAGATTCTTGCTAGAGGTTGTAGCTAATAAACATTGCTGAACTGAATCTGCATGGTCTCCTGGAGTTCCTTGGGCTAGGCCTGACAATTAAATTACTATACAATAATACTGTTCCGGCTTACGTACAAATTCGACTTAAGGACAGACCTTGGTAACAGAACTCATTCTTAAACTGGGGACTACCTGTATGCTTAATATTGATTACTGATTGGGGTGGGCTACTGATTGGGCCAAGCTAAAATGCTGTTGCTCTGGAGAGGAATTCAATTTGGCAGAGTTTCTCTTTATATCTGGATAGATGTTTTACAAACAGCAGCATGGACATTTCTGATCTTGGAGTTCAAACCCATTCCTTTCCTTGAGGTGGGCTTGATCCAGATCTACTAGCTATACCAATCCTGTAATTGATGCAGCTAATTTTCCCCAGCTGGTCCCAAGGAAAGGGAAGAAAACTGTAAGCCCATGGATCAAGGGGGTTAGGAATATAGGCCTGTGTTGTCCTCACAAGTATTGCTACTTTGTAAAGTTTCTGTAATCAGAGTAAATAAGAACTATATGGAACAATCTTGTCTCTTTAAATTTAGATCTGCCTTTTCATGTGCAAGGTCAAGATATTTTTTTAAACAGCAAAAGAGACATAAGGGTGATGAACTCTTCTCATACCTGCTGCTTCCCCCCCCCCAAAGCCTCCCTTTTCCTTTCACAGCAGATTCATTCAGAAGCATCAACATTTATATGAAGAAAAAGTAATATCATGAGAAGATAATTTTGAGAGGTAAATTGCTGGCAAGGAGAGAGGTTAGCATATTCTCCAATGTTCTCAGTGCCACATTATCCTGACCTCAGCAGCTGTATTTACTACTTTTGCAAGATGCTAAATTGATCAGTCCTTACTGAAATTTTTCATCATCACATGTGAACTTCAGCCTTCAGGTCCACAAATCATTTTATCTGCTGAAACCAATTTACCAGCTAACAGTCAATTTTGTCTTCTGAACTTCCAAGTGTTGGAAAATTACTGTGGGCAATTTCCAGTTCAGTTTGTACCAGGCACTCACCCAGTCAGTTCGTATATCCAGATCAGAACAAGCACATACATCACTCAGTGCAGCTACTCATCCATCCATCCATCCATCCATCCATCCATCCATCCATCCCCTCTCATCCCTATGGGTGCCATGTGCCTTCCTCAAGCTCAGATCTTCTACCAAAGGCCTGAGAGTTTGAGGGTTCTACGCAGTATCTCAGCTGTTCCTAGCCCTGCAGTCTTCTGGACAGAGAGCTCTGATGTTGTTCCTGGGACCTGTTGGAGCCATGCTCCCAGCTTAGGAGTCCCAGCCCCGAGTGCTCCTACCACCACTGGGACCGCTTTGGCCTTTAGTTTCCACATCCTCTCTAGTTTCCCCTTCAGAGCCTGGTACTTCTCCAGCTTCTCATACTCCTTCTTCCTGATGTTGCTGTCACTTGGCACCACTACATCTATCACCACTGCTGTCTTATCAATTGACTTATCTATTGTTTATCAATATCAATCATTCAAGTCAAATGATATAGATATAGATATAAAACATCAGCAAACATCAAAAACAGTTAATTGGCAAAAATGGGACAAAAAGTAGGTAAACGCAAGATCAATAGGCAAGAATTTACATTACTTTATTTTATTATTTATATATCACATTTATATAGCCTGTATTATCTGTATTTCTTTATATCAAATGGTACCGAACTTTCCAGAGCCACTGGAAACCCTACTATAGTTATTATACTATAGATAATCTATAGTTATTATACTATAGATAATTAGCATGGACACTCCTGAAAGGGCCTTTGGCTATTCCAGCTTTAATCCTTTTTTTTTGTACATACAACAGGAGAATAGAGATGGAAAGTGGGGTATCATAAAGGAGAATAACCTCATTTATTAGTAATTGGAACCCCCTTATGGACTTTTTGCTGAAGAAAGAAACAAATGAACTTGTGATTTATGGGTCTGACGATTAGAAAGGGCTGACTATGGAAAGAAGGAAATTGTGATGTAATCTTAGAGAGAGAGGGCAAAATATAAATGCATTTATAACTGTTATTAAGAAGCTCAGAAGCCGCTTCTTTATAAACTTTTCTATTTTCTTTTTCTTATTTTCTTTCTTACCTATTCACTATTTTTCTTTATCTTCTTTATTTCTTCTCTAAAATTTGTATTGTTTTTATCTTGTTAAAATTTTCTTTAATGAAAATTATAACAAAAAAGGGAACGTGGGACATCAAGTGATTCTTCCCTCTATTCTGCACCATTGAAGAAATAATTTGGTGGATGGAGGGATGTATGCAACGTTCCTCTTCTCATCTGCTCCATGCACCAAACAGTGCACTGTAATAGGTTGCACCATTGTGCATTGGTTCATGCTCTGAGTCCCAACACTGCCCTTAGTCTGCAGGAATTGTCCCTGGGTAATGACTAGATAAGGGAACTGCCACCATATTACTAGTTGGGTGTACCTCAGTTTTACTTGCCCATCTTGCATGCCCTTTACCTATGTGTTTCATATTGGGTCTAGTCTGCTTCGTGTCTGCAGTTCAAGTCCTATGCCTTCCTCAAATAACATGGTTGGGATTGGTTCTTTTATTTTGAAATCTGGCAATGGTTTCTACAACCACACAAATTTCCTGCATGCTTGTTCCTGTTCTATAAGTGACAGGACTACCATACGTCAGGTTTTTTTGCCATACCAGACATCAGCTTTAGCCCAGATATAGTTTTTTACAATTTATACAGCAGTTTTTCTTTCACTGGTTTTTCAAAACCTGGTGGTTGGTACATGTGAATCTCCTCTTGCCAAGAAAACTGCAGGGACTAGTCCAGGCAGGCCCCAGGAGTCAACCCCAGGAATCAACATTGACTCAAAGGCATACACAAACACACACACACAAAGCTATGTTAAGTGCTTCCCTAAAAATAGTCAGGTAATCTTGGATCAAGCAGAAGACACCTTATCATGCTTTGATTCTTTCTTTCTACAGCCCTGTTTTGCTTAGGACTATAACTTAATGTTTTTTCATAGCTTCATGTTTTATGCCTTTAATGGTCAAGTATTTTTCAAATTCCCAGTTGCAATATTCTCCCCCATTATCACACCTTAATCTCTTAATTTTTCTGTTGAACTTGTTTTCTATGTACACGTAGTAAATTTTGAATTTCTCAAATACTTCATAGCCTAACAAAGTTGGTTTTCCCACTATTTATTTTGAGTGGCAAAGGATCACACATTTCTGAAAAAATAAGTTCCAATGGCTAGCTTGTTTGAAATTAAGCCTAGGAAAACTGTTCAGCATAACTCGGTGGTATTTTCTAACAGTGCAAAGTCCATTTTTAAACACAGTTTTATGGCAATATTGCATAAGATAACATAGACTTATGTAATTTGCATCCAATTCAGGTACATAATATGCTTCTTGGAATATTATATCCTGTTTTCATTATAATGTGTTGGACATTTCAGTTTAATATTGCCTTTCCCATATTCATCTATTGATATTTCATTTGCTAAATTAACCCTTGACCCTTAGTAAGATTCATCAAGGGATCAGTTCATTTTTGTTGCAGATATCTACCACTATCCAGGAAAAAAGTTTTTTCCTTTCAAAATCATGTCCTATTTTAAGTAAGCTTTATTTGCTAACATACTGTTTTTTAAAATCTGTACCTCATTATTTTTGCAATCCCTGTGCAGGCTTCACATTTCTTTTAGGACATTTGAACCCATTTTTTTCTTTTTTATATGAGTTTTAGTTTTGTAAAGTCTGCTTTCTCCTCTTTTATTGCAGTAATAACATATTAGATTTCTCTCCTTTATCTTGTTTAGAGAATTCCCTTCAGTTGCATCATTCAAATCATTCTTGTATACCTCCAGTCTGACAATTATATTCTCAAGGGAAATTTCATCATGAAGTTTGGATACTCTAGTATATATTTATAGTTTTCTGGTAATTATCTTAACAATGGATCCCTGTTAAATCATCAGAAAGGTTCACAACGTTTTGTTTTAGTATCTTCTGAATGGAGAGATACTCTGACATATGTTCCATTAAACTTCCATTCCCTAATAATTTAAGATTTATGAGTTTTATAACATTTAAATATTATTACTCATTCTTGAGCATGCATATGTCTGTTTTAGTGGAGAAAATAAACCAAACAAACAAAATGGAGACCGCACCCTTTTCCTCCCGTCTTTTAGACATGTCCAGGGTCAAACCCAGTTCCTCTCTTTGCCTAATCCCACCAGACCCAAATTGACCCTCCCTGCCCCAAGACAAAGCGCCCTGCAAGCCCATCTCCACCAGAGCACAGAAGCCTCCTGACCAGCTCGCAGCACAGACCAAGGGCGGCCCTGATAGGGAAGCCGCCCCGGGAACAGGCAAGAAGCCCCAGCTGGCCCTCCTCCCTCAGCCGAGGGCCTCCACACGCTGCCTCCCTCGCGGTGGACCGTCCCAGCTTTGCTGCCCTCCGGAAAGGGCCCTTTGTCTCACCCAGCTGCAGGGACAAGGACCTGCCTCGCTTCCCCAGCCTGGCCACCCAGTCAGATCCCTAGGACTTCCCGCCTTGCTGGCCGCAACTCCTATAAAATCTTTGCTTTCCCGTTCAAGTTCCCTCTTTATTGTAAAGTTGAGACCAAATGATCTGTGCAATAAATGTGGTTCTTTCTCTTCAGCGTTGGGCTCTGTACTTCTGAATTTTCCACCTCACCCACAGTACTTAGTTCTGCTAGCAAAGCATACAATACAGCATGATGCTTATTTATTAAACAGCAAACTTCACAACAGTTAACTGTCAGAAAGGGTAAAAGGCATGCAAAAGTAGGGAAAGAGACGTAAACAACAGGCAAGAGATCTATATCAATAATCTACATCATATATATTCCAAAAGCACACTTCCCAGAGCCACTCGAAATAATACTGTGGGTAATTAGCATGGCCAGTACAATATCAGAAGAGAGAGCTTCTGCTATTCCAGTTTTAACCCTTTTATGTACATGATGGCAGCAGAACAGAGGTGGAAAGTAGGACAAAGGTGGTCCCTGTTTTACTCTATACCATAAAGGAAACAGTTTTGTGGATTGGGATGATACATCCAACACCAAGCAGGCTTCCTTTTCAGTTTTGGTCAACAGAGTGCACTGCTAGCAAAACAAAGCCTTTCAGGGTGACTCTCTTTATTTGCTTCATTAGATTTTTCAAATTAGATGAACATGTTGCTGCATTAAGTGAAGAAACAAATTCAGTTCTCAAGGTTAGACAGACTGTTCAAATGCTACACATGTACTGCTTATAGTAGAAGACAGAGCTCTTGATTGACTTCAGTGTGCTCACAGTACATTATAATTATTAAATGTTAGAAAACCATACCCTCCAGGCAGCCTATGGCTGCTTGGCTACAAATGGCCAACTAGTTCCTAGGTCTTAAGCCAATTTTAACTGAAGATCTCTGAACATTTCTCCAAAATTGTTTTTAAAAGATGCCTATAGTTCCTCCCAACAGGGTAAGGGAAATTACTTCAACTTGTAAACAAAATTCCACACGTGTCAACATTACATGTTGCATACAAAATCCAAAAGAAAATATCTGTAATCACTACTTGCACATACCTGTAAATAATGCTCTACTTCCAAGGAGTTAATTGGTGAGACAAATACATTTCCAGCATCCTCATTTGAAATTTTTTTGAATATGAAAATTGAAACTTGTGAGTCCAAATAAAATGCCTAGTCCTGTGATTCTGATGAAAAAAAACACCTATACCATTATTTTTATTCCTTAAAAAGAAAAACAAAAAACTACCCTCATGAAAGAAGTTGCATACTTGAAAAATAACGGGATTAAGTACAGCATACAGAACACAGGCACAACATTTCTACCACTGAACAGACATTAGACATTAACTGCCACTGTTGTTGCTCTTTGGTACTCATTCCTAACATCTATTGAAAAATAAATACTCACCAACTGAATGCAAAATGTAACATTTCCTGTTCTATTAAAAGAGGAATCCTATGCTTAAAATTCACGGGTGAGGAGATATGATCCTTTAGATATGCAGAACATAATTTCAGCGTGGCCATATGCAATGTTGGAAATTGTTACTTAGCTACCAAGTTGCCTATCCTGCCTACATGAGAACTTTAGTCCAAAACAATAAAGCTTTTCTGGAAGATGCAGAATCTGGCACACTCCTTCTAATCTACTCAACAAGCAATTCCAACACAAAAATATGTTGCCAAGAAAAGTGATAGCACAACCAGATTCAGCTCTTTCTGATAGCACTTGGCAAGGTCCTGTCAATTATAGCACTGGGCAACTGAAAAGAAGCACTGAAATTCTGCTTTATCTCTAAGCCCAAAACCTTCTCTTGACGTGCACCTGGAGATCATACCAGTTATTTGTTCCATACAAAGTCCATAATTACTGTCCCATTGCATAATCATCCCAAAGGAAACCTCCCAAGATAGCCTTCTCCAATCTAACCTCTCTGAATGTGCTGGGACTACACTTTCCAGAATTCTAGAATAAGATCCAATCTTCCCTACCTTCACCCTGAGCCCTTGCTCATAGTGCAATGGCTTGCTGCTATTGCATTTCATTTATAATCAAGTTCCAGGAAATAATACTTTCATAGGTCTTCAGGCACTAAGATCATCATCATCATCATCATCATCTTCATCAACATCTTCATCATCATCATCCCCCAGTGAGGCACTACCTTGATGTGGTTGTGGGGCTTGCATGCTCTGAGGAAGATGAGAACTATGCCAGAGGTTCAACCATACTGGACAGGACTCATCAGAGCAGCCAGACAAAGAGTGTTCTCCCATAAACTATATGGTGAGACGTAACTTACAGAAACATACAGTGTCATCACCTGGGTCAACAAGGACTGTGCTAGGTGTTGGATTTCCTGGACAACTGGTGGCAAGTGGAGTACAGGACTGTTGACTGAGCAACCAGGGCCAGCAGCTGCAGGATTACTGGCAGAAAAGTTACTTATCTGTCACAAATATACAAAGACTGAAAACGAAGAAATAATGATTTACTATTACAAATCAAGTCCAATTAGAAGAGGATATCTGAAAAGAATGCACCAGTTCTGGAAAGAACAACATCCAGAATCAGAAACAACAGAACAGGGGCTAGCAGATCAGCACTGATTTATAATACAAAATAAAGAACTCACAGAAGTAGAATTGGAAGAACTGCAAAGGTCTACCCAGGGCAAAGAAACTGAAGCCTTGCCAGAAGTAGCTCAGACAGTAGAGACAATCCAGGTGGAGTTGGTAATAAAGGAAGCCAACATCGCCATTGAACTGTTCTCATTTCCAAACCAGGCACCCTCTCCTCTACCTTCTTCTCAGAAACAATAAAGTGCTCTAACTGAAAAACAAGAGGAACTGAAACAAAGAATAACTGAGCATCTAGAACAGCACAAAAACAACAGAATAAGTTTACCTGCATAGCCAAGAAAATCAGCAGATACAAAGCTCGAATTGCACACTATAGTCAATCTCCAATTTCAGTCTAATCAGAAATGTTTCTACCAATCCATCAAAGGAGGGACTGCAATGAACCAGCCAACACCTGACAAAGAAGAAACAGTGCAGTTCTGGGCACAGCTATGGGACAACCCAAAAAAATACAACCAGAATGCAGCTTGGATAACGGGGGTAGAGAAGGAAAAATAAGAAGCTGAAATGAAAGAACTTGTAATAACAGCAGAAATGGGAGAAAAGGACAAGGAAGATCAAGAATTGGTCAGCACCAGGTGAAGATGAACTGCATGGTTTTTGGTTGAAACATCTGACTGCTCTGCACCCACTCACTGCCAAGCAGTTTAACAACATACTGCAAGGAGGTAAAATTGAAGATTGGTTAACATCTGGCAAAACCTACCTGATAATGAAAGATTCAACAAAAGGGGCAGCACCAGGCAACTACAGGCCAATTACTTGCTCGCCAACAACTTTCAAATTGCTAACAGGTGTGGTAGCTGATGCAGTCCAACAGCAGCTAGTTGAAAACAAGCTCTTTCCATCTGAACAGAAAGGAAACTGCCCAAACAGCAAAGGGACAAAAGATCAGCTCCTAATTGACAAGATGATTTTGGAAAACTGTAAGAGAAGGAAGACCAACTTAAATGTAGCTTGGATTGACTACAAGAAGGCATTCGACTCCCTGCTATATGACTGGATAACCAAGTGCCTAGAAATAACAGGAGTCAGTAGAAACATCAGAAGCTTTGTGCAAAGATCACTGGCACAATGGAAGACATAGTTGCTGGTCAATGGTGATAGACTGGAAGAGGTTAATATCAAGAGAGGAATCTTTCAAGGAGACTCACTATCACTGCTATTGTTTGTCATTGCACTGATTCCTCTGTCAACAATACTGAACAAGTCAGGCCATAGCTATCAAAATCAGAAGCATCTGCCAGGCTATCCCACCTCCTTTACATGGGTGATCTGAAGCTGTATGGAAAAACACCATCTGAAATGGAATCACTGCTCAATACTGTCTGAATATACAGCCAAGATATTGCAATGGCGTTTGGACTGAACAAATGTGCCACCCTTACCATCAACAGAGGAAAAATAGTGAAAAGTGAAGGAATCAAGATGACCTATGGAAATAACATCAAGAGTCTGGATGAAGAAGATCACTACAAATACCTGGGCACCCTTCAGGCTGACAACATCAGGCACACTGAAGTCAAGAAGAAGGCTTGTAGTGAATACCTCAGAAGAATGAAGAAGATCTTAAAGTCCAAATTCAGTGGCAGAAATACCATCAAGGCAATTAACTATTGCCTATTCCAGTCATTAGATTCCAGTCATTCCAGTCAAGGCTATTCCAGTCATTAGATGTATGACTTATTCTTTTCAAGCTTCTATGGCAGACTGAAAAAATATCTGCGGCTTTAAAAGCCACATTAACCTTAACGAGTGGATTCATTAAAACACGGACATTATTTTTTCAGGCTTACATACGTAGATGCCTGAAAAATGTAGGCTGCTTTAATGAATACCAGAAACACTTCTTCTGAAGCCCTTCTATAAAATACAGAAACCATGCTATTGCCAAATCTATTACAGCTAGATTTATTTGTACAGGATTATTAAGCATTATTATTTATAGAAAAATTGCACAGGCTGACCCTTTCACAAATGACTTTGTGTCCTAATAAAGCAATGAAATAAAAATGGCAACGTATAAGTAGAAAAGTGCTTAATTAATGCACTATAGCATTTCCTAAATATTTTTCCTAATTATGCAAGTATAGCTACTATTTTGCTCATTTTGTAAGGAATCTATTCCCGCTTTTCAGTGCTCTTAACCAATGAACAGTCCTAGAAAAACTGAAATACAGACTACAGAAGGAAGCTCTCAGTATGGGGGACGGGGGAGGCCACACATGGGCAGGAGGGCTGCTATGGGTAGGTACATGCTACGGAGGACGGGCAGGCAGGAGGTGGCAGTGCTATAGAATACAAGATCCCTGGGAACTCGTATTTTGTAGCAGGCTCCTCTGGAGAAAAAGTGGCAGGAGTGACTTACTGGAGTGACTTGCAGCCTTCCCTGTCAGCTTCTCCATTGACTTTGCTTGCAGGAAGCCAGCAGGAAAGGTCACAAATGGTGATCACATGACCGTAGCTCACTGCGACGTTGTAATCACAAACTGGGAACCTGAGTGCCCAGATGGTAATCACATGACTGTGGGGGTGCTGTGACAGTCAGAACTTCAAGGACTGGTCATAAGTCCATTTTTTTTCAGCACCGCCATAATTTTGAACGGTCACTGAATGAATGGATTTAAGCCAAAGGCTACTTATATATGTTTCAAGAAAGCTATAAGTATTTAATTATTAAATTTGTATCTTAATTTTTCTTCCAAAATGGCATTCAAGAGAACCAGCCAGCCATGCTGGGGAATTCTGGGTGTTGAAGTCCACACATTTTAAAGTTACTAACGTTGAGAAACCCTGGTCTACATTGACCTTCCCTTACCTGGAAATGTCAGGGTTAAACTTGGAGGCTGATAAACACTGATGTAGACAATACTAAGTCTGATGGACTAATGGCCTGGCTCTGTGTAAATTTATGGGATTCCTATCTGAGAACACTGAACCCTTTCCTGACAGACCATCTGAAGGTAGAAAATATATGAAAAATACTTTGTTATTCTGGTTTGCCTACCAGCAATGAGCCTGCTGTACCACATCTGTCCATTTTTTTTTCTCTTATGTGTTTTTGAGCAACATATTCCATAGCAGAAACACTGTCATATTCCATGACATAAATGCTATGTAGTAGTTTTAAGAATTTATTGGATATATTTGGTAACACCTAAACTGCAGCTTTGCTTTTTGCCACCTGAAAAAAATCTTGCTGACACTTTGTTAGTGATTGCCTCTTTTAATATATTTACTGCTCCCCCAGAGCTTGATGTAACATATCCAGCAGAGAACAGTGATAAACCTTTCAGATTATCTAGTAACACAACTGTAAATTCAAGAACAGATAGAGACCAGAAATAATAAGGCCTTGGAAGATTATTAAGATTTGTGGCTGACTCTCAAAGATGGAATATGTAAGGTTTGTTTTATTAGTTATTAAACAGATTACTATTTAAAAGAATAATAGGGCTTCTGTGAGAATATATATAGTTTTCAGGCTAGAATTCAAGAAAATCCTGGGTATGTGTCCTGTACTCATCCAGTTCACTTCTGCTTATCTCTTCCCATTTGTGTAGCAGGTGGGAACCAACCAAGATTTAGAAATTGAGCATAGTGCTTGAATCACAATTTCTGTTTTCTTGCACCACTTACAAGATAAGCCAATCAGGGTTTACTAGGTAAGTAAGAAGCCACTGATTCCCCCCCCCCTCCAAGAAGCCACTGACTGGCATGGAGAAGAGAAGAAAATGGGAAAATCAGCCATTGGTCTTTCACTAGCCATGAGAGTTTCCAGTAGTCATATGAAGTTCCTTCCAGCAAAGATAACAATGCATAACATTATGGCACCACAACATACTACCACATTTACTGTGTGCAAGCTTTTATAGAGTCACAAGTCACAGTGGGAATTAACTACAGACAATAACATTAGAGTGGTATAAATTCTTCAGAATGCTCTCCCATACATTCAGAAGTACATCTTTTGAAAAATATACAAAGTCCTAGTGATAATTATTAAAGCAAAACTACTTTGTTGCCTCAGCAGGTGGCAGCACCTGGTTGAACACTTCTGTGCTTGGAAGCTAAGCAGGGTGAGACCTGGTTAGTACTCAGATGTAAGAACCACCAGGGAATACCAGGGCTGCAGGTTAGAGTGGGAAGTAAAAAAACATAATGGGTGACAACAGTGGCAAATCACTTCTGTACTATTGCCAAGAAAATTGCATGGATATGTCAAACTTGATTGGAAGAAGTCACTTGCTGTCAGCCCTCCCAGGTAAACCAGACAGGAAACATGACCAGATGAGTTAATTCTACTTTATTGTAAGGCTACATTAACAGAATCTTGCAAGTCTGAAAGTACAAATCTCCTCCCCTCCCTATTTACCAACTGAGTAGTTAAGGTGGGTCCTTCCTAAGTTTCTTTCTCTGTCCGTCACTCTGTTGTGGGCTCCTTTCCCTTTTATCTGATCATTCCTAGGTGGCATCTCTTCCCCTCCCCCCTTCCAAGGTCACCCTCACATTCCATCACACCTGCATTGTTTTATTTTTTTTTAATAATATTTTATTGAAATTTTAAAGTTACAAAGTTAAAAGTTAGAAATGAAAAAGAAAATTGAAAATACAAATTATAAAGAAAAGGAAAAGAAA
This sequence comes from Liasis olivaceus, assembly GCA_030867105.1. Taxonomy (NCBI): domain Eukaryota; kingdom Metazoa; phylum Chordata; class Lepidosauria; order Squamata; family Pythonidae; genus Liasis; species Liasis olivaceus. Next base: position 146,835,536 of record CM061349.1, read on the forward strand.
AAGTGAGATAAAGTAAAAGAAAAAGAAAAAAGATATGAAAAATAGATAACTTCCAATCTATCTCTGGTCTTAGGAATAATAAGACTATCATAAGTGCTAGTTTTAATACATTAAGTAGGAATAATTCTTTGTCAAAACATATCCCATTACATTTATAATCTAATCTTCAAGTCCCCATGTAAGCTTCACCCCACCTGCATTTTGCAAATAGTCCATCAATGGTTTCCATTCTTTAAGGTAATACACCTGCATTGTTTTATTAATAATCACTATCTATAAATAATTATTTCTGTCTCTCAACTCTATTCTTCCCCCTCTCAACTGCATCTTTGTCCTAAAAAGCAGTCTTTGCCAGTTGTTAGATGAAACAGACTTTGATCTGCAAGTTATGCAATAATTAGCTATATAAACCTATCACAGAATTTCTACTACAGTGACAGGAAATCTCATCCACAGTCCTTAATCTATACATATGCAGGATCAATTCACAATGCAAGGCTGATTAAATAAATTTAACATAACCATCTTAGCCTTAGGCTAAATTATTTCCAAATTTCTTAATAATTTCAAAATACATTTCTATGGTTATATTTGGAATCCTTCAGACTGGAAGACTTTACAAGAGGGTCTAGCCTTTTCATTTCACTGCTTACTGGAAACTACTTGTAAGCAGTGAAATGAAAAGGCTAGGCACTCTTGTAAAGAGCACAAGCACAGGTATAAAACTATTGCAGCAACTAGCATTTGAAGATAAAAGCTTGAGAAAACACTTCAATTGTTACTGAATTCTTCATTACTATGGTATCAAATTGATCACATCAAAGTTATAAATATGAGAAATACTATCTCTATGACATTATGTAGAAACACATTAGGTATAAATTATAATTATGCATAATAACTCAGTGGAAAGCAACCCCAAGTTAAGAACTACTATGAGTTATTTACGTAATGAAATTTGCTTCCCCAAATGATATGTTAGCATCAAGATTATTTTGCTTCACTTTACTGTTATCAAGTGCTTTTTAATTACTAAGTTAGAAATGTGTGCAATTAAGCTTAATAATTAGTTTAAATAAATTAATATGCCAATATATAAAATTTGGCCAGATTAATATTTTATTTACAGGAATATTTTCTTGCTGCTAAAAACATACATAATCAAAAACAAGTGGTAAAAACATTCTCTCTCTCTCTCTCTCTCTCTGTGTATACACACGCACACATTGTGTTTTTACCATTAGCTTTTGAGAGAGAGAGATGGTTTTAAATAAATTGTTTAATAAATTATACACAAATGTTTGCACCTTCACTTGCCATTTATTATATCTATTATCATTCCTTCTGGAAGAAACACAACATTAAAAAGCCAGCCTTTTGCTGCACAGACAACTTCTCCCCGACTTCCCAGAGAAGACAGAGAATGAACTAAGCCAGCTGAGGGGCTCCAATATTGCTTGGAGCGCGAATGGATGCCCATATGCACGCATCAGTTTTAGCTACAAGCTAGACTGGGGGAAAGAGATTGTATAAGAGAGATGAAGCAGATTGTCTGAAAACTCTAGCACTTCATACTGCAAATGCCAGTCAGCCGCCAAACCCTGACAGTGACCGAAGAAGCAAATACACACCCACAGGCTCTGCGTGGAGTGGAAACAATGGCTGAGAAAGAAGGAATAGTCTTATCTCGCTAATGGCCAACCCAAGGGAATCCGGAATATTCAGCACAGGAGAGACGGCGAGCGCTTCCTCCAGCCGCTTTCACCCCTTCAGGGCCGCCTCCCTTTCTATTTGTCCACCTGTGAAGGAAGGGAGGGAGGGAGGGTGAAAGAGGCAGCTCTTACTCACCGAACAAGGTGAGAGCCATCGTCTCGGCTCCGCTAGTCGCGGGATCGCGTCGGGGGCTACTGAGCCAGTCCAGCGGCCGGACCGGAGCTCTGCGGCGCTCCCATCAGCGGCGCGCGCCGAGGCGGGTGACAGCAGCAGCAGCAGCAGCAGCAGCAAAGCAACAAAAGAGCCGCCGCAGCCGCCGCCGCTGCAATAAAAGTTGTCGCCGCGATCGCCCGAGCCCCGTGCTGCTGACCCGGGGAGCGTGGGGAAAGCGGCTCGGATGCCGGGGATGGTTGGGGCGGGAAAGGCTGCGCCTGGTCCCGGGCGGCAAGGAGGGGAAAACTTCAGGAGCCGCGGACAGCTGTTGCCTGGCCGAGCGGCGCGTTGCTCCCTTTCGGACGGCGCTGCTCCCACCCACTCCGGCTGCAGCCTTCAAGCTCTGGTAGCCATCTTGCTTCGCCACATGACCGGCTTCTCCTCCCTCCTGCCTTCGCGGCTTGCAGTTCCCTGAGTGGGTTCCCATGGCAACGGGGATTCATGGGCCACCACCTTCCTCCATCCCTAACCCTCCGCAACCCCTCGGAGAGGCCGGCGCTGTCAGCTGAGAAAGACGGAAGCGCACGGGCAGGGTCAAGGCCTCTCCGTGGGATTGCAGTCTAGCGGTTTCGTTTGTGTCACTGAAGGCCTGCAAAGAGAGGAGCAGAGGTCCCTGCCTCTCGCTGCTCTCTGAACTACACTTCCTCCGGATCTTGGAGGACGGAGTCCCAAGCCCTGGCTGTAGGAAACTGCCTCCCCCTCCTTTCATTTTTATTTAGGGACTCCCAGGCAAAGCATCTTTTAGTTCTCCTTATGTTTAAAAGCACGTTTCCCATGGCTCACTCCTTCCATCAGCACTATGGGTGGCATAGATTAAAATACCTGCTTTACCTGTAACATGAAGAACACACTGGAAGAGATGGGAAAAATCTATCTACCCTAAATGACAATGCAACATAGATACCAAAAGAGACTTAACAAAACTTGGGAAGGTCCTAGGTGTAACTTGAAGACATCTTAGCACCTGATAAGTTCAGTGGTTCTTCAACTGTTGATCCTAACCCTAACCCTTTCCTGGTCTTGAACCATTACTCCTTGGCTCACATCTACTGCTGGATGGGCAAGTAGAAGCTAGGGTCAGTGGGTCTTTGTTTACCAGCAGCTGGTGCACTAGTTGTGACCCTGTGTGGCGTAGGAGGACCTCACGATGGTGACTCATACCCTCATCACCACTTATCCAGATTACTGCAATGTGTCTTATGTGGAGCTGCCTCCGAAGACTACCAGAAAGGTACAGTTGGTCCAAAATGCAACACACTGGGTATTAGCTGATATATACCATCAAAAGCATATTACACTAGTGCTGTAGGCTCTGAACTGGCACTGTTTAAAATTTTGAATGCTGGTTTTAATCTCTAAAGCCATGTATGGCTTGGTACCAAGGTATGTGCATGGCGATGTTCTCCAACTGGATTTCACCCACCTAATTTAGAAATCCTAAGTGAAACTACTGTTGGTTCCCCATTTTTGCAAGATTGGGGGGTGGGTCACTGTTTCTCTGTGTCTATGCTTATGCCATGCAATAGCCTCCTCCTGGAAATCCAATTATCCCTGAAGTTATTGGCTTTTGTTTTTTTATTATAACTTTTATTGAAGAAACTTTTAATGAAGTAAAAACCATAAAAGAAAATAAAGATAATAAAGAAAAATAGTAATAGTGAAAAAAGAACAGAAAAAAAGAAAAAGAGGAAAAGAAAGATTATAAAGTGGCTTCTGATCTTCTTGATAGCGGTTATAAATACATTTCTATTTTGCCCTCTCTCTCTAAAGTTACATCATAATTCCCTTCTTTCCATAAGCTACCTTTCTAATCTTCAAACCCATAAATCACAAGTACATTTTTCTCTTTTTCAGCAAAAAGTCCATAAGGGGTTTCCAGTCACTGATAAATGTAGTTGTTGATCTCTCTCTAATCAAACAAGTTAATTTTGCCATCTCTGCTAGTTCTGTCATTTTCACCAACCATTCCTCCACTGTGGGTATTTCAGAGTCTTTCCATTTTTGTGTATATAATACTCTCGCAGCAATTATCATATATAAAAATAATCTTCCATAGCTCTTTTCTAATTGGATGTCCATTAATCCCAGCAAGAAAAGTTCTGGATTCAACTGAATGTTGATCTTTAAGATTCTTTGTATCATTATATGTATCTGAACCCAGAAATTTCTGGCTTTTCTACAACTCCATCAGGCATGATAAAATGATCCTTCATGTTGTCCACATTTCCAACGTAAATTTGAAGTACCTTTAAACTTTCTAGACAATTTCTCTGGAGTTATAAAGCAATGGTACATCATTTTATAAAAAATTTCTTTTAGGTTATAACATAATGTAAATTTCAATCCTTTTAACCACATATTTTCCCACTGTTCCATCAGTATATTGGAGTGTTTAGCTTTTTAGCTTTTTATCTCTATCCTATTTTTGTAAATTTCTAGTTTTTATAACTTTTATAATTTTTAAACCTTTTATAATTTAATTATGTATTTCGATTTTAGTGGTTGTAAGCCGCCCAGAGTCCCCCGTTGTAGGGGAGATGGGCTGGGACAAATCAAATCAAATCAAATCAATCAATCAATCAATCAATAAATAATTAAATAAATATTGTATCCAAAGTTCTTAGCCCATTTTATCATATAGTCTTTCACTTGTTCTTTTTCCATTTCAGATTTCAATAAATGTTTATATATTTTAGCAATTACATGTTCACCATCTGTACATAGTTCAGTTTCAAATTCTGTCTTCTGCCGCTCAATTCCAAGAAGTTGTTGGCTTTTCATAAATTTTAAAAAACTAAGCTATTTCAAACAGTTTTTTGGAAGGTGAAATGATACCCCTTTTTTAGGTTTATAGAGGAGTTTTTCTTACTGTTTTTAATCACACCTCTAATTTATTGTACCATGGTTGTTTTACTTTAGGATGTTTGCATTGTAAACCGCCAAGACAAGTTCTGTGGGCCCACTGGCATGGGGCACTCCAGGAATAGGGGATGACAGACAATGACAACTGTTTTCCCAGGGAAGAGTATATCTGGCACACAAAACGTCCTTTTAACTAAATTAGGACAAATTATTAAGCGTACTCAGACCCAATGGGTTTTCTTCATGAAAGAATAGGTATCTATTTTTTCAGAGCATGCACATAGAAGGGGAGAAAGAAAAGACTGATGTCAGTGAGACATGAATACGCTGAGAACTGTCAAATTAGAGAAGGGGGATGTATGTGTGTTGGGGGAAAGCAAGGGGGGTGAATGGTCACAGGGAAAATCAGTGATTCTTAAGTTAGTATCAGACCAAGGAATTGTTGAATCTGCATGAGAGAGAGAGAGAGAGGGGGAGAGAGAGAGAGAGAGATCCTTTCATCCATGAAATGCCAGTCTGAACAAACAGGCTGATCTTGTTGCTTCACATTCCAGTTTTGGAGAGTAGTTGCATGTAAGGTTATATATACTTATATCTTTAAGATGTTCTCCTAAGAGCAGGGAAAAGAAAAACAATGACAAATCAGTTGTGGGGTGGGCAGGGGTGAGCGCTAGCCAGTAAATGTCTTGGAAAAGGTTTTTGCTCTAATTTACTTTTCCTCTCAAGCTGGGCCTCAACTGTCCAATAAATCATGATAAGCATGTTCTGCCTTCAGTGAATGTTATGTTAATACATTCATTGGAGAAGGGATTTCATATTTAAAACTAAAGGAAACCAGATACATGTACATAGAACTATTTTTCAAGGCTTTCTGCAATTTCCTTATGTAGTGTAGTGTTAGTCACTTAGCTCCACTAGATATTTATTACCTAGACACTGTTGGTTTTTAAACTACCAGTGTGGATATATGTTTGCAACTGTGGCCAGTTCTTCAAAGCAGATAATGCTGGAGTGAACGTGAGGAGCTATTTTTGCAAGATATGTTGAACCAGGAGAAACTCCATCTGGCTTATGCCTCTTCATTATTCTTGAAGACCAAGTTGCAGTAAAAAATGAGAGACATTCCTGCAAGCAGCTGCACAATCTTAACACATTGGTAGATATTCTAATCTCACATAAACAGACTCTCCTGCCAAAGGTCACTCCCT